>CM052803.1:20193343-20230624 GCA_028533885.1 Nasua narica | reverse complement strand
GCATTTAAGAAAACTGCATTGAAATAAGTTCGAGAATGGGAAAACACCAAAACTGTAAAGAAGGTAAAAATAATTGCAATCATAACCAAAGATAATAATCAATCAACATGTTGACATATACTCTACTAGTCATCTTCTATAAATACATCTTCTAAAAAATGCATCTTATAAATATAAATTTGCATCTACCTTCTTCCCATTGAGTATCAAACAGACTTTTAAGGAGCAATTGTTTGGAAACTGTCTCAAATACGTGAGGAAATATGTTTCAATTGAAAAATTCAATGGCCAATAGAAATATCAAGAAAAATTCCTAATTTTTCTCATCTCATTGAATAGAAACAAATGTTCTCATTTCAAATGAGTGGGAATGACCAAACTGATTTAGGACTATACTTATCTTTTAGTTCCCATCCAACAACAATGTTATGGGAACAAAAGAAGTAACCATCTAAATTTGCACTGGGGTCATTTCTTCAGATGACCAAAGCCCATCTATTTCCCAGCTCCATGCTTCAGGCTTAAAATGGATTTCTCTGCAGCAATGACAGAATTTTTGCCAAGTGACTAGGATATAAACACCCTTTTGGTTGCACAGTGAGACATATGCTCTAAAGAAAAATGGTTCAAAATAGGCAAGTGGGTTTCTCTAGAATAAATGAGAGCCCTTGTAGGCAGCTTCTTCTTCAGAGCTTCATGTCTGCATTCACTTGGTAATTCTGTTTTCTCCATGGGTAATGGCAGCACACTGTTTTCATGATTCCTCAGACTAATGAACTGCTATAAATTTGTTTCCGATATTCCAGAGAGCCTTAACTTCAGCCTTTCGGCAATGCTGAGGATGCAGCCTATATTCTAGACTCACCTTTTGCAAGGTGTACTCTCAGCATTGTGGGAGATTTCCATGGGAGAATATTCTATTTAAAGAACTACTGTCCCAGCATAATACAAAAAAATAACTTATGAAGATGCAAGAGACATGGAAAGCTCTCAGTTATGTTTATACAAGCACAACATCAGAGCCTTCCTTCCCTGCTCCCTAAGGGGGTGGGGAGGAGAGTACTCAGTTTGGAGGAAAGAAAGACATACAAAAAGTACTCATGTAGTCATAGGAGTGGGAAGATTGAAGTTCCTCCCAAGGGGAGGTACAAATACAATTTCTGAGTGCAAGAGTGTGCTGGAAGGTCAGACATACATTGGCAGAAAGGAAGGAGGGAAGGAAGAAAGGAGGACCAAAGCAGAAAAACAGTCTATATGCCCCTATTTTTGACCTCAAGCACAGACATAAAATTCTTCTCTTGGTATGTTTTAAAATGAGGTATTTTTAAAACAAGGATCATTTAAAAGGCACATTAAATTTTATTTTTAAAACTTTTCATAAACTAAAAATAAGTAAATCACTCTCAATTGACAAAATGTGCCAATGCAACATAATAAGTACCTTCACCTTTCATTTACAGGCAACCAGATTCAGTCTTTGAAGTCTCTTGAATTTAAAAATGGAAATGACAACATAAATTTATAATGTATATGATTTTCCAATTAAACTTCAAGATAGAAAGGAAAAAAATTATAACATCATTTAAAAAAATAGCCAACTCCTGAGTTGGGATATTTAAGGATATTTCACACACAAAAAAACTATAGGCTCATAATTGTGGGCACCAATGAGATGGGGACAATTTAGCTTTAATCTTACAGTGAGAAGAACATGGTTGTCACAAAATCAAATCTCTTCCCAGATATCTTCTAGGGCAGGAAGTTTTCTGTTTTATTCACTTATAAATCCCTGATCCCCACAATAAATACTTGTCACATAGTGGTTGGCCAATACACATTAGTTGAATGAATAAATAAATATAGAGAATATAAGTTTGGTGCACAATGTGTTTGTGAAGCTGGGTCAATTGTGTATATTGTTATTGGAGTATATAAATTGTCTTTGTTTTAAATTTGTGCATGAGGACTTTCAATGGAATATATCTACCAAAATTGAAGACATTATTGCCTGAACTTTTGTGAAGCAACAGAAGAAAAACCATTGACAAAGAGCTAAGTGGCTGCCTGGACAACCTCAAAATGAGTCCAGAGCAAGCCTGGGGCAGTGGAGGTCATCACACCTGTGGTTCTAATTTTGGCATTCCTTCTACCTGGGCACCCAGGCAGGAGAACAGTAGCTCTCGTGGATTGGATAGCACAATCCAGGTTCAGGCTAATCCTGTGAACTATCTCATTCCATCCTTAAAATCAGCCCTTAGGGTACATGATTATTTTATTCCTACTCATTTGATAAGAAAACTAAACACAGAGAGTTACACAGCTTATCAAAGGGCTCTTGTCTACTAGGCACAGGCGTGAGCTTTTAGACTTTGCATCCTGATTTTATTTTATTTTTTCAATGACAATTTTCCATTTTCTAAATTTAATTTTTTTAGTGTTCCAAGATTCCTTGTTTATGTACCACACCCAGTGCTCCATGTAATACGTGTCCTCCTTAATACTCACCACCGGGCTCACCCATCCCCCTACCCCCTCCTTTCCAGAACCCTCAGTTTGTTTCTCAGAGTCCACAGTCTCTCATGTTTTGTCTCCCCCTCCTACTTCCCCCAGTTCACCCTTCCTTTCCTTCTCTCAATGTCCTCCATGTTTTTCTTATGCTCCACAAGTAAGTGAAACCATATGAGAATTGACTTTCTCTGCTTGACTTATTTCACTCAACCTAATCTCCTCCAGTCCTGTCCATGTTGATACAAAAGTTGAATATTTGTCCTTTCTGATGGAAGCGTAATATTCCATTGTATATATGGGCCACATCTTCTTTATCCATTCATCTGTTGAAGGGCATCTTGGCTCTTTCCACAGTTTGGCAATTGTGGTCATTGCTGCTATGAACACTGGGGTACATATGGCCCTTCTTTTCACCACATCTGTATCTTTGGGGTAAATACCCAGTAGTGCAATTGCAGGGTCATAGGGTAGCTCTATTTTTAATTTCTTAAGGAATCTCCACACTGTTTTCCAAAGTGGCTGCACCAACTTGCATTCCCACCAACAGTGTAAGAGGGTTCCCCTTTCTCCACATCCTTGTTTACTGTCTTATTAATTTTGGTCATTCTAACTGGTATAAGGTGGTATCTCAGTGTGGTTTTGATTTGAATCTCCCTGATGGCTAATGATGATGAACATTTTTTTCATGTGTCTGTTAGCCAAAATGAATTTTGGGACTTCATCAAGATAAAAAGGTTCTGCACAGCAAAGGAAACAGTCAACAAAACAAAGAGGCAACCCACCAAATGGGAGAAGATATTCACAAGTGACACTACTGACAAAGGACTGATATACAAGATCTATAAAGAACTCCTCAAACTCAACGCTCAAAAAACAGATAATCACGTCAAAAAATGGGCAGAAGACATGAACAGACACTCTTCCAAAGAAGGCATGCATTCTGATTTTAAATGAGCCAACAGAAGTACCACTGTGTTGCATGGAGTGTCTTAGGGAGTTTACCCTCCCTGGGCCCCAGTCTGTAAAATGTAGGCAGCTAATTTGATAAAAATAAGCTTCAACATTGAAGGTTCAAGATACTCCATGGCAGGGGTTAAGCAAAATGGGTGAAGGGAGTCAAAAGGGACAAACTTCCATTTATAAAATAAGTAAGTCCTGGGGATGTAACGTATAGCATGGTGACTGTAGTTAATAATATTGTACTGTGTACTGGAAAGTTGTTATGAAAGAATATCTTAAAAGTTCTCATCACAAGAGAAAAAATTTATAACCGTATTTGGTGATGGATGTTAACTAGATTCATTCTGGTGATCATTTCTCAATATGTAACAAATATTGAATAATTATTTTGTATAACTAAAACTAATATAATGTTATGTATCAATTATATCTCAAAATTAAAGTTTAATTCATAGTGATTTTTTTATGATACAACAAGTAATTAAACAACTAATGGTTCCACAGGAGGATAAAATGCATCAAATCTATTGGTTTTGAAGGTGAAACAAGGTTTTGTTCTAGTACAGTGTATCACTGAGATCCCAGGAGGAAACAGAATTAAACTCAGTTCAAATAGAGAGATTTTTTAATGAAGGGACAACCTCCAGAGGTGTTGGCAGGGTCAGGGGAATCAGCACGAGATGCTAAGAACCCAGGGAAGGGCAAATCCCCCATCTTCAGGCAGAAGATACAATGGGAGGAGAATGCTCCTGGCAAGAAAGCTTGAGCCCAAGAGAGGAGGAAGGGTCACGGAGCTAGAATCCTGAAAAGGTGAAGCTACCACCAGAGATTTCTCAGGGTCATTACTTCATACTACCTGCACTGATGCAGGGAGAGAGCAGGAAGAAATATCCCAACTTCTCTCTCCCCTTCTCTCTGATCCTCTGCTTATATCTTTCATTGGCCAAAACAGAAGCCAACTAGAAGAAATCAGCTTCTAGGGACAAGAACAGGAAGAAGAAGTCAGAGTGTGGCTCAGTGGTAGGGGAGCAGAGTACTAGGGAGCCCAATCACATCCCTATCACTGAGGCCTGATGCAAAGGAGCAAAACTAAGCATGCTCCTCTGACTTAATTTCTAAGTCTACCAGCAAATACCATTTTGGGCAAATAATTTTTAAAAATACAACAACTCTAAACAAATAAACTGATTAAAAGTGGGCAGAGGACCTGAATACACTTTTCCAAATAAGACCTACAGAGGGCCAACAAAAACAAGAATCACTCATCATCAGGGAAATGCAAATTAAAACCACAAGGAGATATCACCTCACACCTGTCAGAATGGCTAGTACCAAAAAGATAAAAAATAACAAGTATTGGTGATAATGTAGAGGAAAAGAAATCTTTATGCACTGTTGGTGAGAATGTGAACGGGTGCAACCATTGTGGAGAATAGTATGGAGATTTCTCAAAAACTTAAAAATAGAAATACCATATGATCCAGTAATTCTACTACTGAGTATATACCCAAGGAAAAGGAAAACACTAATTCAAAAAGATATAAGTACCTCTATGTTTATTGCAGCATTATTTATAATAGCCACGATATGGAAGCAACCTCAGTGTCCATCAATAAATGAATGGAGAAAGAAAATGTTATATATATATATGTGTGGTGTGTGTGTGTATCTGTATATATATACACATATGTATATACATATATATGAATACATATATGCATTCCATTACACACACACACACACACACACACGGAATATTACTCAGCCATAAGAAAGAATGAGATCTTGCTATTTGCAACAATATGTATGGACCCAGACAATATTATGCTAAGTGAAATAATCAGAGAAAGACAAATACTATATGATTTCACTTATATGTGGTATCTAAAAAACAAACGAACAGACAAACAAAAAAACCAGGAATAGTTCCATAAATATAGAGAACAAACTGGTGGTTACTAGAGGGGAGAAAGGTGGGAAAAATGGGTGAAGGGGAGTGGGAGGTGCAGGCGTTGAGTTAGTTATGAGGATAAACGGACAGCATAGGAAATATAGTCACTGGTGTTGTAAAGTGTTGTGTGGTGACAGACGATAGCTACACTTGTGGTGAGCACAGCAATAATGTATAGACTTGTCAAATCATAATGCTGTACATATGACACTAATGTGACATTGTGCGTCAGCTACACTTAAATTTGAAAAAGTAAAAAACAAAAACTCCTTTTCCTTATGCATTTTCCTCCTTCAAGTTCTGTTTTCAAAAGATAAAAAACAGAAGCTCCTTTTTCTTCTGCAATTCCCCCCCTTCAAGTTCTATTTAAATTCTTCCTTTTGTTTACCTCCTGGTAACACAGAAGTCTGTGGTTCAGAGTCCTTCAGTTAAGCAGTTTCTCTAAGAACCTATCCTGAGAGGACTCTGAGCTGCAGGAAGTCTATACTAAGGTCAATGAATGCAGAATTCAGAAAATTTCCCTAAGATCCCTATTAAGGTTGGTGTTGGCTTTTTCCCAATGTTAACCCAGCCACCCACCAATGATGACAACACTCACCATTTCTTTCACAAATATCAAATTCATGTGAAGTACATACCTAAAATATTTGTTTGAATGTTTTCTAATCTATTAATTTCATATGTGTGTTTAATTTTTGCATATCTTCTGATTAATAGGGTAAATGCAAACAAATATAGAATAATCAAAGCTACCACATGAGAATATAAGTAGTCCCACTACCAAGAAGACTTCTGAGTACATCTGCAAGTCTTAAATGGAGGTTCTCCAGGTACGCATCTCTGACTACCATGAAACAAGATCCTGGAGGGCAGGAAGCATGTGTGATTCATATTTGCAGTAGCCACAGGTCCTAAAACAGTTTCTGACACATTGCAGGCACTCAATAAATGTTTGCTGAATTGGCCAAACCTTGGTTTGTCCCCATAATCAACCACCCCAAAAGCACACAGATAATTACTTCTTGGAAAAATTCCAACTACTGTTTGATGTGACTTTTCTCTCAAGAGCAGCTCTGTAGGATTCTATTATTTTGTTTTGTTTTTCCCTTTGACCTTAATGGCATGTACTTGAACAATAGCTTCATATAAAATTCCTACCAGCACATACCACAGCAGATTCAAGGTATTGTTTTAAAAATAATGCCAGTATCTCTCAATTTAAACACATAGTCTCTCCTTCTGAACAGAGATAGAAAACGCATAATTTGGTATTAACATACATAAGAGCTAAAGATATTGTGAATATATTCTTTGCTTTTTTAAGATCCAAGTTCTTTTTAAAAGAATTAAAATGTTACCACAAAACTGGCCTTCATTAAAAAGTGATCCTACATTTACTAAGTGTCCAATTATTAAGCTTATTTTGCAATGTAATGTTTAAAACTTAAACAGTTAAAATGCTGCATTTAAAATGAATCTTAGTAGGCAAAAAAAAAAAAAAAAATAAGACATACCAGGAAGACAGGTTTTGGTGAAATTTAAAATCTTATTTCATATTTGGTACAACTTAGCATCATTTTCATATTTTATAGTATAGATCCAAGCTTTAATTTGAAATGACCTCGACCCTTGAAATCCTAAACTTAACACTTCAGAACAAACTAACCATTCTCTTCTGCTTTATGGGCTAAATAACAGTGAATTATACTGTTTGGGCCTTTGAACCACAGGACTAAGAGATAAAATGCTGTTTGATGTATATAAACACTAGAGAATCCATTTTTATTTAATAAAAGGATGAGTTCATTGCACATCCAAAGACAAAATATTCCCCCTTTCCTGAAAATGCTCCCTTATTCCAAAAGTAGCAAATTGCTTTTTTCCCACGGTGTGGGGTGGATAGGCTCAAGACAGCTGTTATATTCATTTCTCAAAATGCACTGTGGTGGGAAATTCAGAATGCAGTGAAGGGTAATACACCTTTTACTTTGCCGAAACAGAAGGCTGAATTTAAAGCAGCAGGTAAAGGATGTAACAGCAATAGTATACATTATTCGCAATCTCATAGTTGTCTAAATTTCTACAATGCATTACTTTAAAAGCTTCGGATCGATGGGTTTTATAATACTTTACTAATATTCCAACACCTGAAGAGTCTTAGCAGGTTAAACTCTATAGTGTTAAATTTCAAGTACGACCTACCTCGATCTTTTTATTTTTCAGATGTTCTCCCTCAAATTTCCATTTGTTTTTATTAATCAATAAATGATAAATAATTTTAGGTGCCTATCCACAAAGAAATGAAATTTTCATCTTTTTAGGAGCCCTAATAAACGAATAGAAAAGAGTCAATTCCAACATAATGTTATCAACATAACCTCTTAGAATAGAATGTTACAATTACTTAATTATTTACACTTATCTGGCTCTACCATTCAAAGCGCATCCAAGCTTCAAAGCTAACCCTTAACGTCATGGTTGATAGCATCTAATTTCATGTTTAGCTGACATCCTGAAGATCCAAAAGGACCAAGACAAACACAGCTATTGTTCTGGCTACTGTATCAGTCTTCATCACTGCCGTTTTTGGGTGAAATATATTGCACATGACCCTTGGAGAGTGACTAAAATAGACATGTGTTGCTTCTGCCTGCCCAGCATCCCTTTTGCAATTTCCCTTTGGAGAACCCACCTAATCTTGACAGTGTGCAGCTAACATCAAATGCCTTTCCAGAGGAAGACAGCTGAATCCAAGTTTACTCAGGAGAACAGTCCCTTTTCTATGTTCAGAAAGGGGCAAGTGACTTAGACTGCCCCTATAAGAAGAGCCCTAAGATTTTGAGAAGTTCTCTCTCTTTCTTCCTAGGACTAAGTTGGTAGTAGCATCTAATGGGCTATCATTAGGAAACAACTTGTCTGGGGCGCCTGGGTGGCCCAGTGGGTTAAAGCCTCTGCCTTCGGCTCATGTCATGATCTCAGGGTCCTGGGATTGAGCCCCACAGGGAGCCTGCTTCCTCCTCTCTCTCTGCCTGCCTCTCTGCTTACTTGTGATCTCTCTCTCTGTCAAATAAATAAATGAAATCTTAAAAAAAAAAGGAAACAACTTGTCTGAAAATGAAGCCAAAGCCAGAAAACAGATCTTGATAAACTTGACTAGTAGGTCCAGCCATATTCCCCCTGGCAAGACTTACTCATAGGCTTTTTGTATTAACCATATAAAGTCCTTTATACTTAAGCCAGTTTGAATCTGCTTCCTCACTTGTAGCTAAAAGAATCCTGAGTCTAAAAGGAGACAACGCTAAAAATAAACATGACTGCTTTTGAGGTTTCTAATGGATTTTCCTCCTTATATAATCTCATTTAATCCTCACAACTTGGAAAGTAAATATCTCTTAACATTAAATTAATATTCATTAGCTTCTGATCACATACTATGTGGAAGAGGGATGGAGAATGCTAGAAGAGTGATCAATCTGAAATCTGGTGACCACAGTAGTCTCCCTTAGGTGGGAAAAAAAGTGGAGGTTTCAATAGCTTTCATCAAGTGGAAGATAAAAAGTACGTAACAGAGCGAGGGTGCAATTGTTGCGCTAATCCTTCAATGATAAATTAGGAGGCTCTTGAAATAGCCCATGCCAGACAAATGAAAGCCAAATGGGTAGCCCTATGAGAACGGTTCAAACAATAGGATAGAGATGGAGTCAAATTAGATGTGGGAGTTCCAGGTGGGTGCAGCTGTTGTCACTGGAACAAGAGAAGGGGCAGAGTTTGGGAGGTGAGGAAGGAGATGAGGTATGGGTCAGTTAAACATGCCTGTAGGGTGTATAAGCTAAAAGGTCCAGCAGGCCCTCAGGATGACAAGCCTGGGCTGGAGAGAGGCAGAGATAGGAAATGCTAGATGGAGCATCACTGGCATATGGCAGTTCAGGCTTGGGCACTGCCCTGCTACAGCCTCGCCACGAAAAGAAGAGGAACAAGGAGCTGGCAACTGACCTCCAGGTAATCTCGGTCTTGCTTGTGAGCGCCATGAAAACAGGCTTTCCGGGACAGGGCCAGTCCTCAGGAAATAATCTATGAAATGACTGAGTGTAGAGTATACTGTTGGTTCTGCGTGAGTGCTTCTCCAGGGACCTTCCGATGCCGCAGCTGCCAGCCCTACTGGGTGGTCCCTATATTGGATGCAGGCTCATTATTCAGCCCTCACCTCTTAAATTAGTTCATGCTCTCACATTAGGTGTAATCGCAGCTGGTAACGCTTTCTGGGGATGTCTCAAAAAGATTGGAGTTGAAAAAAAATTTTTGTGTGTCATTTTAATTTAAAGCAAAATCGTTGCCTATGCCTCTTTCCCCACCCTTTCCCTTTCTCCTGGCAAGCCCAGTGACCCTGGCAGGCCTCCAATCAGAGGCGGGTGTCGGGGATGGGGTTCCCCCCAGGTAATTCTTTAGACAGCTATCAAAGTCTCAAGGAAACAAAGGAAGCTTGAGAAGCCGAAAGGCGTGGCTACTTGGCGATTCCGAGACAGGTTTCCCCGTGCGGGAGCGCGTACCCTAGGGGCGGCAGACCCCACTGGTGGCAAATCCTGACGTTGAAAGGAAGTGCAGTCACTCCGCGCCCCCAGGTCTTGCCAGATCCCTGGGCTTGCGCGGGGCCGCCGCCTGCCGCACGTCGGCTCTAGCTTCGCTGAACACGCAGATTCAAGGTCGCCCGGGGGTGACCGCAGCGCTAGGTGCCCCGGTGGCCAGCATTCCCACCCTCCTCTGCTTGGGGTCCGGAGCCTGTGTTTCTGCTCTGGACCTGGCAAGAGGTCCGCTCATCCTTCTGCTTCCTCCTGCGCTCATCCTTCAGGTCTCCGCCCGCCGGCTCCTCTGGCTGCAAGGAACCCTTTCTTTTCCCCTCTCCGCAGCTCCCTTCTGCCTGTCACTTGGCAAAACTGTATTTTTGCTTCCCCGTTTGTGATTATACGTATGTGTAAAGTTTTAAGCCAATGCGTGAGGCAAAAATTCTTGTAGGGTCAAAATTACTCTTGAAAAATCGCCCATAAATCACAGGATTTGGCGTCTACACGCAATGCTTATGGGCAGGTACACGTGGATAAAACAAGCAGTAAAGGTGCACAGTACATAAAAAATGCGGATGCAGTATTAAATTTTAAGTGCAAAAGAGAAAATGCGATCAGGTAAATGAGACTGCGTGCGACGCCACTGTACTTGTCACTACCTAGTGTGCTGGACTGTAAGAGGCAGGAAGGCAGGCTTCTTCTGCTTTGGTTCACCACGGCATCCTCAGCGCCCGCCCCAGTGTCTGGCACTTGGTACACGTTCAATGATCTATCCCGAATAAATGAACGAAGGAAGGAAGGAATGCACACTCGATGGGACTCCGCCGCCCGCAGACAAGGGGGTTCGAGAGGCGGGCGACGGCGGCTGGGCGAACTCCATCGAAGTGGCCGTGGGCTGGGGAGGTGGGCGCTGAAATTGGCCTGGAGTCCAGCAAACCGGCTCCCCACCTCGGCACCTGCACCTCCCCTGGAGGCCACCGCGCACGCCCTTCCCCGTCCCGCCCTGCCGCGCATGCACGCCCCCTGCAGCCCGGCCACCCGGCCAACTCGCTCGCCCAAGCCCACCCGCGCGCCGGCTCCCCTCCCGCCTGCGCCCGCTGGGGGGCGCTCCCCTCCCACCCCGCGCGCCCACACGCGGGCGCCTCACGCGCCCCTGATTCTATTCCCGACCCTGGGCGCGCGCGCCGCCTCCTACCTGCGGGCTGGCGATTGGAGGCGGGCGGAAGAGCTGAGGGGGCTGAATAAGACGCTGGCAGGAGGCGGGAGGCGAAAGAGCGAGCGGCCGCGGCGGACAGTGCGGGCACGGGCGCGCGCGCGCGCGCCCCCCCAGTCCTCGCTCCCTCAGTCGACTCCCGGCCAGAGCCCAACCCTGCTGCCGCGCGCCACCCGCCTCGCCGCGCCTAATAACAACGGCGCCCGGGGTCAGGTGGCCGCGCGCGGACAGCGCCGCCATTGGCTCAGCGGGGAGCGCGGCGCGTTAGGATTGGTTGGGGGGCGGAGCCTAGGCCAGTGCGGGGGCGGAGCTGTGGAGGGAGGCGGGCTAGGAAGCAGCGGGGGCGGGGCCAGGCGGCGGTCCGCGCCTTTGTGCCCGGCGCGCGCTCTCCGCCCGCTCCGGCTGCTGCGCCGGCTGCATCAATAATTCAGAGCGGCGGCGGCGGCGGCAGCGGCGGGTGCGAGCAGGAGGCGGCGGAAGCAGCGGGGACCGAGCGGTAGCGGCTATGCATCCAAGTACGACTGGGCAGCCGCGGCACCCCTGAGGCCCGGGCGGGGCTCCGGGAGCATCGCGCGGGGGGCACGATTGCCTGGGAGTGCAAGGAAGAGCTGTAGTGTCCGGAGCTGCGTCTGCGAAGCTGCGCACGGAGCTGAGGAGGGGGCTTCGGAGTGGGGCTGGGGCGGGGGGGGCGGCTGGCGCAAGCAGCCCCCGGGGTGGGGGGCGGGGTGGGCGCCGGCGTCGCGATGCTGGGCGTCGTGGAGCTGCTGCTGCTGGGGGCGGCGTGGCTGGCGGGCCCGGCCCGCGGGCAGAATGAGACGGAGCCTATCGTGCTGGAAGGCAAGTGCCTGGTGGTGTGCGACTCCAACCCCACGTCCGATCCCACCGGCACAGCCCTGGGCATCTCTGTACGCTCTGGCAGCGCCAAGGTGGCTTTCTCTGCCATCAGAAGCACCAACCACGAGCCGTCCGAGATGAGTAATCGCACTATGATCATCTACTTTGACCAGGTGAGTGCTCCATGCAGATTGGTTTGCGGGGTGGGGGAGAGGTGGAAGGTTGATGTTCGATCCACTCCAAGGCTCTGCAGAGGCTTGGGGACAGGAGTTCGGGACTGACTCTTGTCTACTCCCCTTCGTTCCCGTCTCGTTATAGGTACTAGTGAACATCGGGAACAACTTTGATTCAGAACGCAGCACTTTCATCGCCCCGCGCAAAGGGATCTACAGTTTTAACTTTCACGTGGTTAAAGTCTACAACAGACAGACTATTCAGGTCAGCCACCGCCTCAGGGTCAGGCCCCAGCCCGGTAGGGGGCTATTAGCCTCAGGAGTGAGCGGCCCCTATGGGGGTGGGCGATAGAAGGGGCAGCTGCATGTGCCTAGGGTTGCTTGGTTGGACGAGTAGCAGGGCCTCATAGTTCTGAGGTTTGACCTATCTCTTGCTTCTTTCCCCGGCTCTTGGAACCTAGTCCCCTTCCCACACAGAGTTTCCTGCCTTCAGCTTTTGGGCCCCTCCAAAGAGGATCTTCCTCTTTTTCGAGGAGACTGCAGGGATTTCCCATAGCGTTTGTTGGTTAGCATTAGAGACGGTTCCCTCTTTCCATCAGCTTTCTGCGACCCTCGCCTTCAGCACAACAGACTGTATCCCCATCCCCTGTCCCAGCTCGGAAGCCTGGATTCCTGTGTGTGTGCCTTCAGCAACAAGCTCAGGGGGGGCTCCTGGCATTCCTTTGGGAACAGCTCGAACTACCAGTGCCCAAGCCCAAGCAGTTGAAGGGTGGAGAAGGGAGGGGGTATAGTGCTACTCCGTCTGGGCTCCAGCCTCCCTCCAGCCAGCAGTCGCCGCCTCTCCAGGTTCCGAAGGTGTCCAGGTTTCCTTTGGGCAGAAACCGAAGGCAGGATGCACGGCTGGGGAGAGGACGCCAGGCCTTTGGCTGCTGATGCCACCGCAAGGGCAAAAGCAGGCAGTGGCAGCATGGCTGGCTCTGGGATAGGAATTGAGCCTGGGTTTGGAGATGAAGCACCAAGTGCAGCTCCGGGGAAATTTCTCATCAGCCAGAATCCTTGCTCAGCTTCTCCACTGTGTCTCCACAGTGTCCAGGCAGCTAGGACCAGGAGGACCCAGGGTTTTTTTTTTTTTTTTTTTGCTTTGTTTGTTCTCCCAGGAACTCCAGTTGCCGGAGTTTCTCTTTGAAGCTGGGTTGGGGGGGGGTCAAAAGTCTCAGGGCACCTGAGCCGCCTATGGGTTCATTAAACTGGATAAAAGAGCGCAGTGGAGATTTGCTTAGCGCACTCAAGGAAAGAAAGTGACTCTCTTTTGGGGGCAGGCCCTTCCTGTCATCCAATTTGGCTGTCTTTTGCCCCATTAGACCCTCGGCAGTAGGCTTTTTCTACCCCCACCCCTTTCCACCGTGTTTCCACGCCTTTATAACTGCGGAGCCTGGCGGCAAAGGTTTGTGTCTTTACCACCGATTCGGTACCTGCCTAGGTTGCTCCTCTGAAACAGGCCTTTCTCTTTCCCAGGTGAGCCTCATGTTAAACGGGTGGCCGGTGATATCAGCCTTTGCTGGTGACCAGGACGTGACCCGGGAGGCCGCCAGCAATGGAGTTCTAATCCAGATGGAGAAAGGCGACCGAGCCTACCTCAAGCTGGAGCGGGGGAACTTGATGGGGGGCTGGAAGTACTCGACCTTCTCCGGATTCCTGGTGTTTCCCCTCTGACTGGCTCATCGCAGGAATGGAGGCAGGGAGAGGGCGAAGGCAGGAGGAAGGCAGGAGGGAGAATGAGAAAGTGGCTGAAATTTAGAGGATGAGAAAGCGGCACGACTTGAAACTTCCTACACGTTCCCCAGCTGTATCCGGGTAAAAGGTGCGCGCCGTGGGTCGGACTACTCTGTCCGGTTCCTCATTAGGAGAAGTAAATTCCGCTTAGCTCTGCGCACTCCCATTTCCAAAAATAAACTCGTCGCCCGGATTCCGGTTGAAGTAATCAAGAAAAAGAGACTGCCTTGTCATTGTTTCTACCCCATATTCCTATTCCCTACAATTTATACAAAAGAAACTTTGTATTTCACTGTATAATGTGAAATATATTCCTCCTCAGACCCTTCTGAATCTTTCCACCTGCTGATATCTAATATGCCCTTCCCCTCTTTTTAGTTTGGGAAGGGGATAAGGTTTTTGTTTGGTTTTTGTTTGGTTTCATTTTGAAAGGGGGAGGTAGTTTTAATTTGGCAAGTATTGCTCTTAAAACATCGCTCAAGAGTTAATTAGCTGAAGATACTTTGTGTCCTCCGCTGCTTGTTAGCAGAGAAAGGACTCACCTTCGGGGTGACTGGTTCAAAAATATATATAAATATATATCATTTGTATTCAAAGAACTCTTCCCAGTGGAAACTGGCTGTATTTCTGTATTTCTATGTCCTATTCGGAGTGATCGTGAAATCTAAGGCTGCTTGATGTCTTGATGCTTGTCAATGCCCTTGTGTTCTGTGGCTCACTAAATGCCAGGAGGTTCTTCCGGACGCTTCCTCATCCTCTGTAACATACGTGTGAATAGCCAAGATTTAATTTTGCTCTAACCCAATAAAGTTGAAGTGGGACTTTTATTTTTCGGAACAGCTTTCTAAACTCCGCATCTTTCCCAGCTGCGAGGTTTGGGGGCGGGCTGTGGAAGGGCGAGGCTCAGAGGCGCGGGAAGTCGACTTGGTGAGAACGCAACCGTTGGTGAGAACGTAACCCTAGAAAGGCCGGGCTCGAGCGCATCGTTGCGAAGCCAGCCTGCGCTCCTTTTTGCGCCAGGCCTAGAGCCAGTCCCGTATTCGCCTGTGCCCCCTGCTTTGGCCGAAATCTTGCTGCGCCCGGCGCCACTGCTGGCCTGAAAGCGAAGTTTGGATTTTTCAAAGTCCAAATGTATCAGGAAGAATCCCATTTCGAGGAGCCGCCACGACTCCCACGCCTCTGCCCCTGGATTTCCCCAACCGTCTGCCCCACAGTTCCAGAAGCAGCGTATGTTTTTTACCAGCGCCTCTGAATTCCGAGTCCGCCCGCCGTATTACCGGGGCGCCCAGGACCTGTGATTGCGCTCAATGCAGGACTTTCATTCAAGAGGTTCATCCAGGAGTTTTGATTGTATCGGAACATAATGTGAAAGCAAAATTGAAATAAACGACTTCGTTTTAAGTCTGGAAGTCTGACCCAGTCGCTTCAGCAGCGGGGAGGTCGGGCGCCAGGAAGCGGGTGGCTGCAAGGGCTTGGGGCAAGAGTCTGGGCCTAGATAGGCACCTCTGGCTTTGATCCTTTTAGTTTTTTTCCCTAACCGAGTTTCAGGGGGTGGATTTAATTGGCTCCTGCAGGGTGGAGAAAAAGGGGGTAATAATAGCACAGTAAGCCACGTTTCTCGGAATTGCTGCCGCTCCTCTGATTGAAACTCACCTAGCGCGAGGCCTTCCTTGAAATGCTGACCTGTTCTTCCTCCGCGCTCAATCCAGGGGCCCCGCATCCCTAACCCCGTGCTCCGAAGCCTTGGCTTCCCGGGATCCCCAGGGAGATAGCTAGGGACTTCAGGAGTAAGGAGGTCTTCCCCACAGTCAGTTCATAGGGAAGTGGGATAAGGTGCAATCCAGAACCCTAGAGAAATTTAAAAAGAAAAGCTGTTCTTTTTAAAAAGGGACATTAAAAAAAAAAAAATGCTTTCTCCGCATTCTTCCGGTTGGGAGGGAGAGATCACGGAGAACTGGAATCTTGGGCGGAACTAGCTCCTTCTAACCGCTCTGTCCCTGAACAGCCAGTCCGCCAGGCATGCACCTATGGCGCGCCAGCTACTTTCTTCTCCGCCTAGGATGAGGGCTCGCGGGGCCTGCGGGTTGGGTAGTTACAACCCATGGAACCAGCGCCCCTAAGGCGCTGTCAGCTTGCTCGCTGTGGGTGGTCGGTCACCCCTCTTCCTGGGGAGGGTACCACCAGCGTGCCTGTCCAGGCTTTGGGACCACCAGGCTGTGCTCCAGCTGAGTGACTTTGGCAAGGCCTCCTCGGGCCTCAATTTGCCCAACTGTATAAAGACGAAGAGGAATGTAAAAATCTTCAAGAATCCCTCCTGCTCTCAGATTCCAGCCATCCTTTGTTATTGAACAGGGGCCTGGAGTTCTTTGGCCTGGGTTTAATGAGTCCTGACTGCCACCTTCTCTGATCTGGCTCCTGAGGGCAGTCTCCTGAGTGCTAGGCCTGAGGCAGGGGTGGAGGCAAAAAGGAAACCTGCCTATCCTGGAACTCAGGCTCTGAAGCCTGGACCTTGAACCAGAAGGGAGCAAGTGAGCCCCGAGTGGGACAGCAAGGGGGAAGTTATCCCTTGATTCTGTCCTGGCTCCAGCTGAGGGGGGGTCCCTGTCTTCCCAAAGGTCTGATTTTGGCATTAGAGATCCTTCTCAGACTGGCTCCAGCCGCTGCTTCCTCCACCTGCTGATCCCTTCCCTCTGCCATTTGATGAGCCCATCTCCCACTCCTGTCTTCATGCCTCTGCACCGGCTGTTTCTTTGCTCAATTGGAAGCACCCTTGCTCTCCTCTACTTTTCAAAATCCCATCTCTCTGGGGATCTAAGCAGTTCAAGGAAGAACCTGCCTCCTCTGGGAAGCCCTTCTGTAGCTGCTTTTCCAAAGTTCACTCCCCCCTCCTCGCTCTCCCACCTGGCCTTGTTTGGCACTGGTTGGCAAGGGAGATATCTGGGCCTGGGCCTGCCTCCTGCTATGCAGTGTGTTCCAGGGGATAGTGATACTCATTCCAGGAAGCTCTCAGAAGTGCTAAGCAGGCAGTCCTGCCCCAGAGAAAATGTGAGGTTCTCCACCATCCCCCTCCCCAAATTGCCCTTATCTTCAGGCCTGAGCTTCCCTTTAGTCTGAGTGGAGATTTGGACAGCTCTCTCCAGGGACCCGGAGTTGGAGTTAGAGGCCTCACTGGGGCTGGGCCCTTGTCAGTGGGGTCACCTCCCTCACCTCTGGGATAGAGATGGGGGTGATCATTACCTGTGCCAGAGGCAGGTGAGTCAAACTTCATCTGAAAATTATGCTCCAGCTTACAGGGAACCAGACACTCCTAACTGGTATGTTGGGAATTGAGAGGGATAGAGAAAAAAAGGCCAGTGTTTCAGTAGTGACTACATCCCTGCCCCCAACCAGAGGCTAGGGAGGGGTTTCATCCTAAAACCTACACCTCACTGTGGTTCCTTTTAATGCTTAGAACCCTGTAGGCCCTTTCAGATCTCGGCCCTGCCTCCTGCTTTCATCTCATATAAACCTGATCAGAATAGAGCCTGCGGGGGTTCAAGGACCACCCCCCCCCATTCAGCCTCCCTCTCAAGTCTCAAAAACTCCTCCCCCGCCCAGGTCACCTTGGTTACTTCCTCCTCTCCTGTCTCCTGGAATCCTTCCTCACCCCAGAGAAGCAAAGTGATTACCCCTTCCTGGCCGCCCTCTTTGCAGTGTGGTCTCTCTTACCTTCCTCCCCCTAGCCTCCAACCCCAGTATCCTGTGGGCGGCAACAGGTTAGAGGTCTGGTGCGGGGAGGGGGGACCTCAGGGAGGTTTCTAGGACCAGGCGAGCCCAGACCTGACTTCCTAGACCCAGGTTTTCTGGGCGGCACCGAGTGCCTGTGAGAGACTCCGGGCCAGTGCAGGATTGCTGGCTAGAAGCCAGGGTCACTCGCGTGTGCTGTCTGGAGGGTCGCGGCTCTCCGCTAGGTCCTACACAGCCCTTCTAGCTCGTTCACTCGCCGGCCGCGGCTTCCATCGTCCCCAGAGCTAGGAGCGTGCCCCCGGAGCTGCGCTGGAGCGCTGATGCTCCAACCCCGGGTGAACTGGCTTCTAATGAGAACATAATTACCCAGCTGGAGAGGGAACCTCACCCCACACTAGCTGTGCCTTGGTTGGGGGCGGGAGCAAGGAGCTAAGGGGCGGGACACTTCTGCAGGTCCCAGGCTGGGTCCTGATGTCCCAGGCTGGGGTCCTTGGGCCCGCGGACCAAGTGGAGGATGAGAGACCATGAGTTGTAGACGCGGCGCTGTACTCCGCCCCTGCTTGATGTGCTACCCGAAACTGCTCTCCTCGCCCTCCAACCTCCAACAGGTCTGAACCTGTTCCTTCAACTCCCAAGTGCGAGGGGGCTAGATGTATAGGGTTCGCTCCGATGCATCTTTTCTGATCAGCGCGTCGGTGAGTCTAAGCCTTCTGCCTCACCCCATCCAGCCATATAACTCCAGGTGTGCACTTGGCCCGGTCCTTGTCACCCCCACTGGCTTTCAAACAAAACTGAAACCTATTACGGACTCTGACTCTGTGGGAGGCCAGCAGTACCCTGTAACAGGGAGGTCAAGTCTGGAGGGAAAGCGCAGATACACCTCCCTTTGAGCCAATTTAATTCGGAGGAGAAGGTTTCCCAGGGGCGATTACAAAGGTCTCTTGATCTCTTTGCACAGAGCTTCTCATTGAAGATACATCCGCACTCTCTCTGAGCCTCAGTTTGCTCATATTTCAAATGGGGATAGTAATGCCTTCACAACAGGGTGGTTGAGAAGACTATGCTAAAATGTATCAAAATGCTCGGCGCTGCCCTAACCCTAGCTAGATAGAGTAGGTGCTGAATAAATAGTAGCAACAGTAAGGAGCAGTGGACGCCTGGGGCATCACCTACCACAGAAGAAGGACATAGAGGAACATCTGTGTAGATCCCTACATCACATAAATTATAGAACTAAAACCAGATAGAGAGAGGAACACAGAACAAGTGAATGGTAGAATTAGGATCCTATGTCCTTTCTTTTCCCCGAACACCTGTCTCCCCACCCACCCCCCAGTCAATAATGAGAACAGATGCCTATATTACCTAAGTGTCTTTCACCTCCGTCCCTGTTGCTCATATATTTGCATGGGGCCACTATGGATGAATATTCTTTGGTTGCATGTCTGAATGCTCCCCCTATTAGGGCATGAGCCTTGTTTCCACGTCTGCATCCCTTTAGAGGGTGAGCCCCTCTAAAGTATGTACTGCATTCTGTTCATCTTGTTTGGCCCAGTGCCTCCCATGGTGCCTGGCACAGAACAGGTGTCTGTGATGATGTCATGAATGAAACCAAACCATGCCTGCTGTGACTGCAGGATGTGGACACAACCAGTGAAACTGTCCTTCAGGAGAACTTCCCAGATCCTTTAGTCCTCTTTCCCCCCATCAGTGGCAGGAATGCTGACATGGAAGTGTTTCAGACCCTGTGCAGACAGAAAAATCTTCCCAGGCAGGTGTACTTGCTCTCACTTCTCCCATTTTACTCTGAAGGTTACTCTGAGCTCAGCCTGTTCCCAAGGAGTCCCAGCTTTGACCCTGGAATAGCAGCAAGCAAGGAAGAGGCCAAGATTAGATATATGGGTGGTGTTTGAATTTGTTGCTAGGTCTTCTGACTGGGAAAACACTTTTAACTAGGAACATACTTCAGGCAGCAGGGAGGATACACAGTGTAGCTGAAATCAGGAAGGAGAATTTCGTGATTATAAAGAAAGGATTTCCGGTTGTGTAATCACAGCCCAGCGCCTAGGGAGGTCTTTGTTCATCTTGCTAAACTCTGAAGAGGTCAGGGAAGAAGTGCAGGGGAGGTGCTAGCAACTGAAGGGATTGACCCCTGCCTGATCTGAGCAGGCTCCAGTCTGACCTTCAAGGCTTCACTCGAGCTCCATCCACCTCACTTGTGCAGTTGTCTCTGACCCCCACGCATCAGGGACTTATTCTCTGCTGACCACCTGAACTCTCCTACTCAGAGGACACCCTGACCACAACTCTGCTGGGCACCAAGCTGTATAAGGATAGGCCCTCATCTGCTGTTCCTCACAGAGCACCTAGTGCCTGGTGCAGTGTCAGGGCTGGTAGATGCTCTATACATGTTCCTTGAATGAATGGGTGAGTGATCACATGAATATGTGGGCAAAGAGAGGGTTGCTATTTGCATCATGAGTGTATCTGCCTGATCCACCAGACCATGAACTCTGCAATGGTATTTACCTTGTTACTGGTTACTGTAATTTACAATTACATCCTCAGTGCCTAACACAGTGCCTGGAATAGGGTAATATGAAAAGTGTTTCTTGAATGGATGGATGGATGGATGGGAGGAAGGGTGGATGAGGAATTATAGTACTCTGGCACTACTACTCTGGCATGGTCCCAGACTCCTGGGACCATGATTCTGAAGAGCGGGCTTGGCATGGTGCTCCTCTCTAAATTTCTACCATCACCCTGGACAGCCATGTTTATTCTAGAATGGAATGGAATTGTACCTGCTGTCTGGAATTGATTTTATTCCCCAAGTTGCCCTGCACCACCTCCAACCTACACCTAGGAGGGCAGGGACCATATTTTATTTTCCTTAAAGAGCAACAATACCCTCCCTTTCTTCCGACACCTAGTGATATGATTCAGTATTGGTTGATTAGTTGTTTAACCCAGGATCAAGACATGAAGTCTCTGGAAATGGGTGGAGTTGAAGCCCTTGATTATGGAGACAATGGTGGTAAAGCCCAGAAAGTTTTTCAATGGTGCCACAATAGTAGCAAGGTGTCGACAGTAGCAACACAATGTCTAACCAATGAGGGAGTTGATATTTCCCCGGAAGACCCTGGTTTGTGGCTAGCCATGGGGTATCTGGGTTTTTGTTCTAGCTGAGAGCAGAATGACCTCTGAAATCCCCTCACAGCTTTGGTTTCTGCTTCAGACTGTGGAGGTGGAGTGGGCTCAGTTGGTTTCCTCTGAAGAAAATCAAGTATTCCGCAAATCCTCTTCCTTCCTCAGACCCAGCGTCCAGCTGGGAGTTCAGCCCAACAAAGAATTCTCTAGAATGCTCTGCTAGCCAGCAGCAACCTGCTTACTCAGGTGAGGCTCCAAGAGCCTTTTCTTCCATCATCAGAAATTACTGCCTACTTTCAGGGAAACTTTCAAAGGGGGAAGAGGGAATTAATAACAAAGGAGAGGCAACTGGGCATCTCATTCTCCTCATTTAAAAGGAAGCTGTGTGCTCTGCCCAGATCTGGTATTGGATAGACTCTCCTTTGTATTCTGAGAGACTCAAAAATAAACTCCCCAATGTGTACTTCTGAGAAGTTCAGATGATTTTATAATGACTGAGTGGCTCCAAATATGCAGCTGATGTGGAGCCTGCTATTTTACTAACTCATCTTGATCAAAGTTGGTCAATTTAGGTCTCAGAAATGTTCCAAATGCTCTCTCTCTCCTTCTTTCTCTCTTTTTGAAGGAGTTCATTTCAGGTAGATGGATTATTTACTTATTCTGAAGATGCCAAGGGAGAGGGCATGTTAGCAATACCAATTGAGCTGTGGGTGCGGGCTCACAGCTCATTCTTCACGTGGCATCTGAGTGTCTGATGCTTTTCCTTCCTCCTCCTCTGGGCTCTCGGATGCTGGCCAAGTGGGAACTTGCTTGGCAGGTTCGCCAGCATGTGGGCCTAAATAATCTTCTGCATCAATCTGAGTGACAGAGGTGCTCCTTGAGGCTGTAAAGTTGGCAGTTGTTTTCTTTGATTGCCTAAATATGTCCCTGTCTCTGTCATGAGAAGCTAGGGTCCAGGCTGAGGGCAGAAGCAAGTCTTTTTCCCCAGGAGTGCAACCAGGGTCCCATTGCAACTGGAAGCCTATGAAATGCAAGATTCTCTGGATGGTAGTTGGGGTCTTCTGAGTTTCCAGCTTAAAACTATTCCTAAAATCCTACCTTTAAGCCTTAGCCCACAGGAAAACTATGTGGTAACTAGGTCTTAGAGCTGTGATATGAATCTTCTTTTGCCCCCGCTTAATTCTCTCTCCTCTTAGTAGCCAGGGTGAGCTTCTCAAGCATAAACCAAACCACATTACATGAATCCTCTGCTTGAAATTACCCAGAGTCTTCACAATGCACTGTGACTCCTCGTAGTGGCTTGCCAGGCTTCCATGATCTGGTCCCTATTGAGCCCTACAACCTCATCTTCTGTTGTTTTCCTCTACTGACAAGTAGCTTATTCCATTTTTAGTTCCTACAATATGCCAAGCTCTCTTCTGTCTTAGAGCTTTTATACATGTTGATCTTTTTGGGGCAAGGAATAGGTTTCCATCCCCATGCTTTGCATGGCTATTTTCCTCTTTCATGTTTCAGCTGACCATCCCTGGTAATTCTAATACTGAGCCACTTCCTCTCTTACCAGTTGAGCTTCATTACATCTCCCCAAAATGCTCATTTACCTGTATACCATCTCTCCCTCCCTGGAAGAGGTGTCTAGTCTGTCCTAGGTGTTACCTTATCTTTAGAGTTTGGAACAGAAGCTGGAATGGTAGGGGTTTGATTCATATATGAACAACTGATTGGAAAATCAGCCATCCAATCATATTTTCCAGAGCCCAGGGCTTCTGCTCCATCAGGGCAAAGCCATTTTCTCCTCAGTTAGACGCTCAAGGGAGCCATTAAACATGTCACCAACCAGAAGCCATATCCATCCAGAGGGAAAGCATGCAGGAAGCCATGAAGTCAATGGTGGGGGCTGGAAAATTGGTCTCTTATTATCCACAGGTCCAATGAATGAGTCTTTTGCTTGTTAATATCTATTGTTAAAATTGCTTAATTCAGTTAGCCTTGCAGTTGAACTAGGAAAAACTGAAGTGTGGATTAGTGAATTTTTCCCACTGAAGTTATTCTGCAACAGACAAGCACAAAAAAGAGAATGAGGAGTAAAGAGACCTTGGTCTGGGGCAGGGGTGAAAAGCAGCTTGGATGTTACAGTTCCCGGAACTGTAACTCTGCTTGGAGCAAAGAAGGGCAATGAGGTGGGGACTGAGGGAGGAGAGTGAGGGCTGGAGAATCATATGCACAAGAGAGAAGACGGGTTCTTAACTCTCCCTAAGATAGGAGAAGGGAGCACCAAGGGCAATGTGAGTCTAAGGCTTTTGAAAAAAGACATATGGGCTCAACCTGCAGAATATCCACTTCAAAAGTATTGAGGTAGCCTAGAGTTGCCAATCAAACACTTACGCAGCAATACTTAGCTCACAATCACTGCACACATGTGCAGTATAGGCTGTTCTGGACAGGTACTATAGAGAAACCCAGGCAGGGGGCCTGTCTTGCCTATGGCCCAGCTGAAGGGAGTATAGTGCAGAGAAGGATAAGAAATTAGGGGGAAGGGCTTGGCTGTCTGTCTTGTTTGATTTCATTCTCTCCCTCCCATACCACTGTGGACTCCTCATACACCAAGTAAATTTTCATGACCTTTGGGTTTCAGCCTCCTTTATAGGGTGGAGTAGGGGGTGCTGGTCAAGGAAATAGCCTTTGAATAAAGCAGAGCTGGTTTTGAGGGTTGCCTTTATCACTGGATTCATCAGTACTCTAGAAACTCAAATCAAACCACACTTAGTGCCACCTTCCCCAAATAATGTATTGGCTTCCATAACTTAAAAAAAAAAAAAAATCCAAGGATGATTGAATTCAGGTGTGGCTGGTCCAGGCAGCTTAAACAGTGTCACCAGAGATCTGCCTCTTTTCACATCTGGATTTATTTCCAGGCCCCCAAATGGGACAATTTGTCTCCAGCAGCCCCACAGGCCCACATCTATCTATCCGGTTTCCTCATTAGGAAAAGAGACCTTTTTCACCAGAACTCCAGAAAAAAAAATCGGAAGCTGATGAATATCAAACTGAATTAAGTCAGGTGCACTGTCAGAACCAGTCTCTTTAAACAAAGAAATAAATTGAGCTAACTAACCAGGTATGGAGCCAGGTTGGAGGTAGAGGTGGAAAGAAGCAAGCCTGTCTAAGGGCAGCTGGTAACAAAAAAGGTGGAATGCAGGTGCCTGGGTGGCTCAGTCGTTAAGGGTCTGCCTTCGGTTTAGGGCATGATCCCAGGGTTCTGGGATGGAGGCCCATATCAGGCTTCCTGCTCAGCGGGAAGCCTGCTTCTCTCTCTCTCCCATTCCCCCTGCTTGTGTTCCTGCTCTCTCTGTCTCTCTCTTTCTGTCAAATAAATAAATAAATAAATCTTAAAAAAAAAAAAGGTGGAATGCACGTAGGGTGAACAAAAACAGTAGATGTCTACTACCACAGCTGCTCCCTGGCTGTGTGACTGAGTAAGGGGCTTAATGTCTCTGAGCTTTGGTTTTCTCGTCTGTTAAAATGAAATAAGCAATGATAGGATATACCAGTGACTACTGGTGTAGTCACTCTGGAACATAGTAGGAAGCTTCCTCAAAAAGTTAAAAATAGCACTACCCCACAATCAAGTAATTGCATTACCGGGTATTTACCCAAAGAATGCAAGAACACTAATTCAAAAGGATACATGTACTCCTGTGTTTATAGCAACATTATTTATAGTAGCCAAGATATGGAAGCAGCCCAAGTGTCCATAAATTGATGAATGAATAAAGAATATGTGGTATATGTATACAAGGGAATATTATTTGGTCCTAAAAATGTAATCTTACCATTTGCAATGAGATAGATGGAGCTAGAGAGTATTATGCTAAGCAAAGTAAGACAGAGCAAGACAAATACCATATGATTTCACTCATATGTGGAATTTAAGAAACAAAATAAATGAGCAAAGGGGCAAAAGAAGAGAGAGAGAGACAAAGCAAGAAAGAGAGTCTTAACTATAGAGAAAAAATGGATAGTTATCAGAGGAGATGGGGCGGGGGATGAGTTAAATAGGTGATAGGGATTAAGGAAGTGCACATGTTGTGATGAGCACCAGATGATGTATTGAATTGTTAAATCACTATGTTGTATATCTGGAACTAATGTAACATTGTGTGTTAACTAACTGGAATTAAAATAAAAAGTTAAAAAAATGCAGGTTCTGATTCTTCAAATCTGAGTTGGGGTTTAAGATTTTTCAATTCTAATAAGGTTTTTAGAATGGACTCCTTTTCAAGAATTTTCCAATTCTAATAGTCTTTACAAAATTGCATGTGATGAATTCCAGACCACACTTGGGTAGCAAGGACCATATATATTCCACAGTCATTCTCAAATACCAGTCAATAGATATGTTGTATCAGAACCACCTGGGTTTTTTGGGAGAAGAGAATTTACTGGTGTCTTACATAACATAATAGAGACATAAGTATAAGAGTCAGAGATTGCTTCAGGCAAAATTTGATCACTAGTATCTGGTCATCTGATCTCTGTCTCCCTCTTTCTTGTGCTTATTTCCTTTTATTCCTCATATCCACATTATAGCTGCAGAAGCTCCAGCCTTTTCATTGTCTCTGCTTCAAACTCTCTATCCCAGAAGTCTTTGCAAAAATTCTCATGGCATCTCATTGGTTCTGAAAGAGTTCCATGCTAATCTCTAAATTGATTTCTATTGGAAGGCAGTGTAGTCTCTGGTTGGTCAGGACTAAATTCTATCCCCCTTGTGATGTCAGAGTGGGGTCCCCTTCACTGAAGCATTCAGAATGAAGACTGTGTGGTGTGTGTGTGTGTGTGTGTGTGTGCGTGCACACATGCAGGAGGATTTCCAAAATAAAATTGAAAGCTAGCACAGAACGTCAAGGACCACCCAGCCTCAGTTCCAACCCCAGCACTCTTATGTCCAACTTTTCGCATAGCTAATGGTCATCTCAGATATGACATGTTCAAATGGAGCATCTGCTCTTCTCTCCCCAAATCTACTCCTTTTAATTTTTCTAATACCAGTTAATGACAGCCCCAACCTTCTGATAGCCCAGACCAGAAAGCCTGGCATCATCCTTTATTTTTCCTTCTCTCTTATACCCAACATTTAATCCATCAGCAAATTCTATCAGCTCTACCTTCAAAAAAAAAATCCAGCAGTCGGCTAATTCAGGCCATGAGCATCTTGTCCTTAGACAGTGGTAGTTGCCTGGCTTGTATTCTTGCTGCCCTACATCTACTCTCACCACAGCAGCCACAGTACAATCCTGCTAAGATATGTCAGATCATGGTGCTCCCTTGCTAAAACTTCCAAATGGGTTCCTTGCTCATTTAGAATAAAATCTAAACTATTTATCAAGGCCCTTCAAGATGTGCCCCCCACCCAACCTCACCGGCCCACTTGCCTGACCTCATTACCATTCACCTTGGAGCTTGTTAAAGTGCACCTGCCACTCCCTTTCCCAGATATTCTAATTTGGTAGCTCTGGGCTGGGTCTGAAAGTCCTGCATTATCACAAGTGCCCCGTGTGATTTTGATGTGCAGCCCAGTTTTGCAAACAGCTGCTCCCAACCCCTAGCCCGGGCTCAGGGATGGAAAGAGTGAACAAGTATCTGCTGAATTAGCATCTCCTCTTTCTCTTTGTGTGGGGTCTTCAGGCTGAAGCAGAAGTGATTGGGGAACAGGTTTACCTATAATTTCCCGTAATGAAATCCGATTATACATAGTTTGTTACTTCTATAATACTGAAGAGATCACTTGAGAAGTGTCATTAGCATCAGCTTGCTTCACAGGAGAGGGTGTCCTGCCTGCGCTGGTGTTGGTGAATGTGTTTGCCTCTCTGTAGGATGCCTGGGAGGCTGTTTGGTGACCACATCCTTCACTTTCACTTAATGGTGACAGCCCGTTGCAGCCCACGGTGTTTCTGCTTGCTATCTGCACTGATAATGAAGGCAGCCTCACCAGAGCTCTTGCACAATCTGTCTCTACTGGAGAGCTTGCCTGCCTGACTTGTGTCATTTTAATTTGGCCCTTCACATTGCCAAAGCCACCTTGCTTGCTGTCCCTTCCTGCCTATTGCCATTCTTGGGCCTGTCTCCCGAGGGGTGAGCTCTCAGCTCCTTGCTTTCTTTGCCCTACCTTCCAGACCGTGCAGGCCCAATTCTCTCGACCTGGTCTTGGGGGCCCCTGCCCCACCTTCCACCAGCTCTTACTGCTGTCTCTGTGACAGGCTGAGAGCTCCCTGCTGCCCTGTTTTTGGTAGGATGTCGGCTTAATTTCCAAGTGTAAGAAAACCTGCATCAAAGGCCCAAGTCCCTAATCTTCTCATTGAAGCCTCAACCTGGAGTTCTGGAAAGTGTCTATGAGGACACTTTGATTGTAAGAAACAGAAACTGGCTATTTTAAGCAGAGGAGGAATTTCTTAATATACCTTATGGCAGCAAAGCCTAGAGAAATAGATTCAGGAAAAGGCAGGAAGCAGGACAGCCCTGAGGGCAAGGTCTTGGGAGCAGAAACTAATGGCCCAGCCTTTAGGAGCCCACCTCCAGGATGCATGGGCGATAGTAATTTCCATTCCTATGTCACTAGGCTCAACATTTAACATCCCTGGAGAAAGGATTACCTCAGAAGTTCACCCCTCATCTAGGGAAGCACTGTGCATTGTGCTTATCCATCATACCAAGAAGGTTGATAACACAGCTGAGAAAGTTTCTCAGGATGAAGCCTAGCCAAAGTGTGGGCTCCAGGGCCAGGCTGCCTGGGTTCATATCCCTGCTCAGCTATGATTCACGGTATAGCTCTCAGCAAGTTATTTATTAAATTTGTTCTGGGCCTCAGTTTTCTCATCTGAAAAATGGGGGTAATAATATCTACTTCATAAGATTCAGGTGAAGCTTAATTAAATGAATATATGTAAAACACTTCAAATAGTGCCAGCCACACAGTAGATAATCAGCATTAGATAGCATAGGTAAGGCCAAAAGGAGGGGGTGTGGCTGCATGGATGCTCATAATGCTCTCTCCAAGGGATTTTTGCACATCCCTCTTCAACCTCTTCAAGCTAGCTCAGATTTCCTTGTGGTTTGTCACCCTCTCCCCCAGTGCAGGTGGTACCTGGTCAGGAGAAAAGAAGCCTTGGGAACTTCCTGGCCTATAGGTCCCATGGACAGGTCAGGACAAAATATTGATCAGCAGCATAGGCTTTAGAGACAAAATGACCTTGTTCAAATTCTAGCTCTGCTACAAACAGTTGTGTGAGCTAGGCTAGTGGGAGAGTATCTTTGTGCTGTATAGAAAGCAGAATAATAAAAGCCTACTTCTTTGGGAGGGTCCATCCACTCAAGACAAATATAGTTATTGAGCCCCTATGAGAAGCCAGACACTATTCCAGGAGCTGGGGTTACAGCATGAACTTGACAGACATAACTCTGCCCTTGTGCAAATCGGCATATCTCATTCCAGCCATCATACAGAGTTGCATAATTCTAGAGTGATAGGGCTATGGAAGAACCACCTGCATATGGAGCTGTGAGCAATGAGGAGGTCTCATTTTGAGCTGGGATTGGAATTGTGACTAGGAATGAGCCAGGCCAAGGTTGGGGGTGGGTGGAATAGAGCATAGCATTCCAGGCAAAAGAAACAGCATGTGCAAACCCCCCAAAGTGTAAAACATCACAGCCTGTGGGAACACTGGAAGGACCGATAAAGGACCAATGCTGCTCCAGGTTGGGGAGGGAAAGGGAATCTATCTGGCCTGAAGGGTCAAGAGTAATGGATCACCTGGGTCACCTGGAGGCAGGTGATCCAGTGACAGCTATCTGTGGCAGCCATTCAGGCTTAGGGGTAGAGATGGCTAGGACTGCGGCAATGACAGTGAGGTTGGAGAGCAAGTAGATAGACTTGGGAGATATTTGGGAGTTAAATCTTTATGATTAATGCTGGATTAGGATACACAGGTGAGGAAAAGAGGGTGTCGAGGGTGCTCTCTTCAATTTCTGCAAGATATCTGGTTATGCTATAGGATGGCAATGTGGCCACTCCTGGAGAGGAGAGCTGGATCTAGGGGCAGGTAGGGGTGTGAGGTCATTATGGGACATGTTGCATTTGAAGTTCCGTTGAGACATCATACATCAGTGTCAAATAAACAGCTGGATATCTAGGTATGGAAGCCAGAGGACAGGTCTGAGCTGGAGGAAAAAACTTGGCTCTCACAGACATTAGGTTAAGTCAGGATTCCTGAGAAGAGATGAACTGGCTGAGGGGAGACATGGAGACAATTTGGGGAAGCTCCTAGAAGGTGCTGCCATGAGACAAAGACTTAAATGATTGTTGAGCACATGTGTGTGTGTGGACACACGCACATGAGTACGTGTGTATGCATATGTGTGTGCTCCTATAGCCAAGTCTCTCCTCTTGAGGCTGCTGCCGTGATTGGTTTTTGGTAGGGTGAATCTCACCTCGTATTTGCTCCCGTTGTCACCTAATAAAGGCTAAGATCCAGAAGGGTCCACTCTGTGGTGGGGAGAGGAAAAGCAGATGGTGAGGTATGAAGGTGGACTTACGAAGCTCTTTTGCCTACACCCACCATACACACAAGTCAGCCCTGACACTTTGATTGAACTTAAATTCTTTCTTTCTAATGGCTTCCCTGGAAGAATTATGAGCCCAGCTTCTCCTGACAACACCAGGGGGAGGATGATATTGGCAATGGCATAAAAGCAGAGGAGAGAGGGAAGAGCAAAAGAGGAGCATTTATCCTGAGCAGGGTCCTGAAGCACCAGTCACCTTCTGAGCAAGACAGAGAGAAACCAAGGGTTTTAAAAATAGAATCGCTATACTGCCTCAGGCAGGGAAACAACCCAGACTAAAGCTGACCTTCCTGATTCTAAGCAACTGATTCCCACTGAGGCAAAGAAGGCCCCTGAGCCCTAGAGAGGAGATGGAGGGCAGCTGGGCAAGAGGAGAGGGGCTGTAATTGGACTCTGGGCCTAGAGCTTTGTCCCGAAGTGGCCAATGTGTTCTCTGCCTCTGAAGAGAGAGCAGGTCCATGGGGGCACATGGGGCCATTAATGTAGACAACAACGTCTTCAGAGACAGCAAGGAAATTGGCAATAGGGCAGGCTGTTTCTGGAAGAGACCAGAACATCTGCATGCAAGCACAGGTTACTGTCTATAAAACCATTCTCAGAAGGTACAATTCCCCTTCTTCAAATGATGGCAGGGTTACAAAGTTAAGAATGACAGCATTGGTGCTCTGGGGAGGCTGAGGGACTGGGGAGGAGGTAGGCTTGGAGAAATGCAGCCAGTGCTTTGGTAGGGAGAGATACCAAATCCCATGGGACCTTGGAGGAAGCAGAGGGCTTCAGAGAGAATATGACCTTGTTTTGTTTTTAGTAAACTTAATTTTTTAGTATAGTTTTAGACTGATAAAAAAAATTAAGAAGATAGTACAGAGAATTCTCCCATACCCACTTACCCAGTTTCCCCTATGACTAATAGCTAACATTAGTATGGTACATCTGTCACAATTAGTGAACCCATATTAATACACTATTATTAACTGAAGTCCTTGCTTCATTTAAATTTCCTTAGTTTTTACCTGATTTTTTTTTTTTCCTGTTCTGGGCTCCCATCCAGAATGCTGCATTATATTCAGTTGTCATGTATCCTTAGGCTCCTCTTGGCTGTAACAGTTTCTCAGAACTTCTCTTGTTTTTGATGACTTTGATAGTTTGGAGGAGCACTGGTCAAGTGTTTTGTAGAATGCCCTTTTATCCAATTTTGTCTAATGTTTCTATCACTCGTGATTAGAGTGGAGTTATGGGTTTTTAGCAGGAAGAGCACAGAAATAAGTGCCTTTTTCATCATATTATATCAAGTGTACATCCCATCAGCATGTTTTATCATGTTGATACTGACCTTATTCACCTGGCTGTAGTAGTGTTTGTCAAGTTTCTCCATGGTAAAGTTGATCTCCTTTCCAGACTGTATTTTGGCTTTTTGAAAAGATCTATTCATTTTAGAGAGAGAAAGAGGGAGAGCACTCATGGTGGGGGGCAGGCGGAAGGAGGAGAGAGAGAATCTCAAGCAGATTGAGATGTAAATTTCCACACTAACAGCTGAGCACAGAACCCAACACAGGGCTCGATCTCATGATCGTGAAATCATGACCTGAGCTGAAATCAAGAGTCGGATGCTTAACTGAGCCATACAGGCACCCTTCCCTCTAAACTGTATTCTTTGGAAGGAAGTCAATATGTACAGTCCATGTTTAAAAAATGGGGAGTTATTCTTCCGCTTCTTGAGACCTGAGTTTGTATCTCCATGAATTTTTTGGAATTCCTCTGCAAAAGAAATTTGTCTCTTCTCTTTCGTTTACTTTTCTTCAATCATTTATTTATATCCTGGATATTTATAGTTTGGGCTGCAATGTAGTACTACATTTTGTTGCTCATGTGACTGCATCTTTGGCCATTAGAAGCTCTTTCAATTGGTTCCTGTCTCTTTCACATGCCCCCTTTGATTTTTAACTTCCTCACTTCTTTTGTACTATAAGATGCTCAAGACTCATCTCAGACATTTCCCACCCCTGTCCTAGAACCAACCATTTCTTCAAGGAGCTCTGGTTCCTTTATTAGAATGGTATTAGAAAACAAGATCTGGGCACCAGGTGTGTTCATTGCTACTGGGCGTCATTGCTTCTGGGTCTCTAAGCTCACAGAGCAAGAAAATGTATGTATGTATACTAACCCATGCATATACACATATTTGGAACTATTTCTATATGTAACCATTTTATTTATGTTAAATGAAAGGTGAGTTCATACTAATGTCTCTAATTTGTTATCAATCACATGGATCACAGTGGCCTTCTCCTCCTTTGTATGTAAATTTCCACACTAACAGTGAGAAACTTGGCTCATACCTCCCAACATCCATATACTTAGTTGTTCAATTCCAGTATACACTTATAGTGGTTTCAGAATTATTAACTTACGGTACTTGTATAGGAAATAACTTTATCAAGTAGAGCACAGTTCTTATGTGCTTCTTAAGGTCTTCTTGACTTTATTCTTACAGACTCCATTCATTTCCAAAGTTACTTACATCACCACCTTTCTGCTCACTCGTCTCTGAGATTGTTCCATATGTTTGTAATATAGGTAGACTCTTTTGTCACAATTTATATTCCCTCCTGTGGTCTCCCAACCCCCTAATTTTTAAAATCTGCATACATCGAAGTTCACTCTTTGTGCTATAAACTCTTATGAGTTTTAACAAATGCATAATGTCATCTATTCACTATTAAAGTCTCATACAGAGTACTTTCACTGCTCTAAAAATCTCCTGTGCTTTATATATTCATCCATTCCCCTTACACTCCTCCAACTCCTGAAAAAACACTTTTTTAACTGCCTTTATAGTTTCATCTTTTATAGAATGTCGTATAATTGGAATTATACAGCATGCAGCCTTCTCAACAGACTTCTTTCACTTAGCAATATATATTTAAGGTTCCTTGTCTTTTCATGCTTGACAGCTCATTTATTTTTATTGATGAATAATATTCTGCTGTATAGATGTAGCACTTTGTTTATTCATTCACCTATTGAAGGGCATCTTGGTTGCTTCTAGCTTTTGACAATTATGAATAAAGATTCTATAAGCATTTGCATATGGGTTTTGTGTGGACATACATTTTCAAATATTTGAGTATATACCTAGGAGTACAATTGCTGGATCATGTGGTAAGATCATTTTTAGTCTTGTCAGAAATTGCCAAGCTATCTTTCAAAGTAGCTGCACCATTTTGCTTTTCCTTCAGCAATGAGAATTCCTGTTGCTCTGCACCAGCATTTGGTATTGTTAATTTTTTGGAGCTTGGCCATTCTAATAGTTGTGTAGTGGTTCCCAATTATTGTTTTAATATATAATTATATATAATTTAATGTATAATTCAGTAATGGCAAATGATGTTGCGTATTTTTTAGTATGCTTATTTTCCATTTGTATGTTTTCTTTAGTGAGGTATCTGTTCAGATCATTTGCCCAGTCTAAAATTGGGTTATTTGCTGCATTATTGTTGCATTTTAAAAGTTATTTTTATATTTTGGATACAAGTTATTTATCAGATATGTTTTGAAAATATTTTCTCCCAGTCCATGGCTTATCTTTTCATTCTGTCCACAGTATCTTCCGAAAAGCATAAGTTTTAAATTTTAATAAAGTCTAACTTACCAATTTTTTCTTTCATAGATTGTGCTTCAGGAGCTGCAGTTAACTTACCACTAAATGCATAGTCACCTAGAATTTCTTGTCTAATTGTTCCAGAACTATTTGTTCAAAAGCTGATTCTTTGTTGACTTGGCTTTGCTCCTTTGTCAAAGATTAATTGACTATATTTGTGTGGGTCTACTTCTGGGTTCTTTATTCTGTTTTATTAGTTTATGTGTCCATTCTTTCACCAATACCACCTTGTCCTGATTACTTCAGCTGTAAGATTTTTGTAAATGTCTTTTATGAAATTGAGAAAATTCTCCTCTATTCCTAGTTGCTTAGAGTTTTTATCATGAATGGGTGTTGGATTTTTTCACATGCCTTTTCTGGATCAATTGATATGATCACACGATTTTTTTCTTCTTTAACCTGTTGATGTGGTGGCTCAGAGAGACACTTGGGCATTCTATAAATGAGAGGGATTATTCTGATTGATTTTTGAGTGTTGAATCTCGCTTGCATACCTGGAATAAATGCCACTCGATTGTGTTCTATAGCTTTTTTATACATTGTTGGATTATATTTGCTAATGTTTTATTGAGGATTTTTGTATCTATGCTCATGAGAGATATTTCTGTGGTCTTTATTTCTTGTAATGTCTTTGTAGGGTTTGGTATTAGGATAATCTGATCTCATGGAATGAGCTAGGAAGTGTCTTCTCTTTTTATTTTCTAGAAGAGATTGTAGGGAATTGGTATTACTTTTTTTTCCCTCAAACCTTTGGTAGAATTCACCATTGGAACTATCTGGGTCTGATGCTTTCTTTTGGAATGATTATGAATTATTTGTCAAATTTCTTTAGTAAACATAGTTGTAATTATTTATTAAATTTTTTTAGTAGATATAGATTATCTATCCAGATGATATATTTCTCTTTATGTGAGTTTGGATAGCTTATGTCTTTCAAGTAGTTGGTCCATTTCATCAAAGTTATTGAATTTGTGGTCATACTTATTCTTTTATGATTATCCTTAATGTCCATGGAATCAGTAATGATGGCTCCTTTTTATTTCTATTAGTAATTTGTGTCATCTCTCTTATTTATTGTTGAGCCTGACTAGAGATTTATCAGTTTTATGAGTCCTTTCAAAGAACCAGATTTTGGTTTTGTTGATGAAAAATTTTTTTTCTGTTCTATTTATTTCTAATCTAATTTTTATTATTTTTCTTTTGATTTTTTTTCTGGGTTTAAATTGCTTTCTTTCTAGTTTCCTAATGTGGAAGCTTATATTATTGTTTTTAGATCTCTCTTCTTTTCTAATACATGCTGTAATTTATTAAATTATGTTATAAATTTCTCTCTAAATACTTCTTTTGCTACAATTCACACATTTTGATGAGTTGTATTTTTACTGTCATTTAATTCAAACTATATCTGAATTTCTCCTGAGACTTCTTTAACCCATGTGTTATTTAGAAGTGTGCTATTTAATGTCCAAATATTCTGGGGATTTTTAAATTTTCTTTCTGTTATTGACTTACAGCTTAATTCTATTGTTGTCTGAGGACATATTTTATTTGATTTCTTTTTTTATTGAAATATAGTTGACTCACAGTGTTACATTAGTTTCAGGTGTATAATATAATGATTTAGTAAGTCTATGTTATGCTATTTTCATCACAAGTGTAGCCACCATCTGTCACTATACAACACTATTCAAATACCATTGACTATATTCCCAATGCTGTACCTTTCATCCTTGTGACTTACTCATTCCATAACTGGAAGTATATACCACTCAGTCCCTTTTACTCATTTTGCCCATTCCCTCCCACCCTCCCCTCTGGCAACTACCAGTTTGTTTTCTGTATTTATGAGTCTGTTTCTACTTTTTGTTTGTTTGTTTTCTTTTTTAGATTCCACTATGGGTGAAATCCTATGGTATTTGTCTTTCTCTGCCTGATTATTTCACTTAGCATAATATATTTTAGATCCTTCCATGCTGTTGTAAGTGGCAAGATCTCATCCTTTTTCATGGCTTAGTAATATTCTTGTGTGCGTGCGTGTGTGTGTGTGTGTGCGTGCATGCATGCACATGTGTGTGACATCTTTATCCATTCTACTATCAATGGACATTTAATGGACACTTCCATTTCTTGGATATTGTAAACAATGCTGCAATAAATGTAGAAGTGAATATATCCTTTTGAACTAGTGTTTTCATTTTCTTTTTGTACATACCCAGTAGTGGAATTAGTGGATCATATGGCATTTCTATTTTCATTTTTTTGAAGAACTCCTATTTTACTTGAGTTCTATTTTGAAAGTTTGCTAAGGAGCATTTTATGACCCAGAATATGGTGTATTTTGGTGAATATTCCACGTGAACTTCAGAAGAATGTTTAGTCTGTTGTTAGATGGAGTTCTACAAATGTCAATTAGATCAAGTTGCTTGAGTAATATTCCTTTGTATATATGGGCCACATCTTCTTTATCCATTCATCTGTTGAAAGGTATCTCAGCTCTTTCCACAATTTGGCTAGTGTGGACATTGGTGCTATGAACATCAAGGTGCATATGGCCCTTCTTTTCACTACATCTGTATCTTTGGGGTAAATACCCAGTAGTGCAATTGCTGGTTTGTAGGGTAGCTCTGTTTTTAATTTTTTGAGGAACCTCCACACTGTTTTCCAAAGTGGTTGCACCAGCTTGCATTCCCACCAATAGTGTAAGAGGGTTCCCTTTTCTCCACAGCCTCTTCAACATTTGTCGTTTCTTGCCTTGTCAATTTTTGCCATTCTAACTGGTATAATGTGGTATTCAGTATGGTTTTGATTTGAATTTCCCTGATGGCTAATGATGATGACCATTTTTTCAGGTGTCTGTTAGCCATTTGTATGTTTTCTTTTGAGAAGTGTCTGTTTATGTCTTTCAGGAAGATTGAATACCCAACTTTTGCATCAACATGGATGGGACTGGAGGAGATTATGCTGAGTGAAATAAATCTAGCAGAGAAAGTAAATTATCACATGGATTCACTTATTTGTGGAACATAAGGAATAGCATGGAGGACATTAGGAGAAAGAAGAGAAAAATGGAGGAGCGGAATTGGAGGGGGAGATGAACTATGAGAGACTATGGACTCCAAGAAAGAAACAGGGTTTTAGAGGGGAGGGGGGTGGGAGAATGGGTTTACCTGGTGATGGGTATTAAGGAGGACACATATATGCAAACAATGAACTAATGATGTACTGTATAGTGACTAACATAACATAATAAAGAAAAATAAAGGGTCCTACAAATCAGTTAAAAAAAAAAGATCAAGTTGCTTGATAGTGCTGTTCTGGTCAACTATATCCTTACTGAGTTTCTGCCTATGTGATCTATCAATTACTGAAGAGCAGTGTCAAAGTCTCCACCTATTAGAGTGAATTTATCTATTTCTCCTTGGAGTTCTATCCATTTCTACATCATGTATTTTGATACTCCTCTGGTGTTAGGTGCAATGCACATTAAAGATCATGTCATTTTGGAAAAATTAACCCCTTGTAATTATATAATTACCTTCATTATCTCTGATAATTTTCCTTGTTCATTTCCTTGTGCATTATCTTTTTTTTATTAGTGTTAGTGTGGTATATCTTTTTTAACCCATTTACTTTTTGTTTTTTTGTTTGTTTTAGAATTCACTTTTATTACACCATACAGCTGTAGTCTTTAACAGTGTAAGACTTACTTTTAGACTATTTATGTTTTTATATTTAGAGTTGGGTTTTTAGACAAAATATAGTTGGATTTTGTTGTTAATTCAGTCTTATTTTCCTGTCTTTTAATTGGTATACTTACACCATTCACACTTAAAGTATTTATTGATACCAACCTATCTTGTGTGTAATTGTTTTCTATTCACTCTACATGTTCCCCTTCACCTTTCTTCTTCTGCATTCTCTAGTTTTAACTGAGCATTTTATATGATTTTATTTTCTCCTCTCTATTTGTGTATCAATTATACTTCTTTTAAAATATTTTAGTGGCTTCCTTAGAGCTTGAAATATACATTTACAAGTCTACTTTCAAAGTAGATCTAAGTCTACTTTCAAATAACACTATTGTGTCTTTTGACAACGTGGGATTTAGGGATGCCAATTACCATGATTTGAAAATCTGTATATGACTTTTGATTCCCCTC
>CM052803.1:20169314-20192843 GCA_028533885.1 Nasua narica | reverse complement strand
CATACTGGGCCACAAATCAGGTCTCAACCGATACCAAAAGATAGAGATGATTCCCTGCATTTTCTCAGACCACAATGCTTTAAAACTGGAACTCAACCACAAGAAAAAGTTTGGAAGGAATTCAAACACTTGAAGACTAAAGATCTTAGCTTTTTTCTTATTGTAAGGATGGGAACAATGACATCTAAGTTCTTTATAAGCCAGAACTGAGACTAGAAGTCTAAGAAGTGACCTTTCAGATGACCCCTGAAGGATTATCTCCCCAATAGTTAAGGTTATTGGTTAATGAAACTGAAAACACATGGACCCACCCAGACCTGTCATCCTTGAACAATGTCTCTACCTTTCCTCCCTTTACTCTTAGGGAGTTATTACCAGGAATTTACTTATAAAAATAAGTCATGTCAGAATGGCCATTGGTTGTGTTTTGACCACCCAATCATCCACTCTCTCTGTTATAACAGCCCTCATTTTTTCAGGTAGAGATATATTCCTTCCCCACCCCTTCCTCCAGCAGTAATCTGTGTGCTTTGGATGAAGCCAACTCCTCTACTTCCTCCTGAAACGTAGCTCTTATCTGGCCAATCAGAGTCATAAGTTTTCCTGGACAGAGTGATTTGTTCCTGTGATCTCACCAGAGCCAATGAGATGTGAAAGGAAATATGTTGTGTAGCATGAGCAGGCATTACAGGATTAAAGGGGAGGAGCTTGTTGACAATTACACTAACATAGAGGAAGATAAATGTGAGCAAACAGGAAAACCTTGTCTTAGTGATATTGTTAAAGTTTTTGTTTCCATCTGTGCCTGAAAATGCTTAGATTCATAAACTTTTCACTTACAGGATTCTTTCATTACATGATTTCCTTATTTTGCTTAAGGCATGTGGGTTAGGTTTACTTTTGTTGTTGACCAAAGTCCTAAGTGTTATAGAAATCTATGGTCAATCAACTATATTAATACCAGAAAACAATGTCTCTCCTAAAGAGATGACTTTTTCATGGAGGATTTCAGACCTCATAATTCAAGTTCTGCTAAATGCATGCTCACACTCAAGGTGTGAGTGTGAGTAGTATGTAGTACTGGCGTGACTACTTGTTTGCTGAGGTATCATATATTGGAATTCTTTTCATTTTTTTTTATTATCTACTCTTTAACCAAATTTACTTGGTGGCTTTCCCAGGATCCTATTCATTCATGTGTGGGATTTTGAGACATCTGAGATACTTCCTTGAAGATGATTCTGCCTTTCCCTGATATTTTATATCCTCAGCCTCTTCACACAAACTTCCATTTAATGTGAGGTTATGCAGCTTTTACTCTGAGGGAGACAACTGGAGCTGCAACAGAATACCATAGACTGGTGGCTTAACAAAAGAAATTTATTTCCTGCCAGTTCTGGAGGCTGAAAGTCCAAGATCAAGGTATTGGCAGCTTTGGTGTCTCCTGAAGCTCCCTCTCCTTGGCTTGCAGATGATCACCTTCTTGCTCTGCTTCCTGTGGTCTTCTTCGTGTTCACACATCTTTAACATCTCTCCTCTTATAAGGACATTGCTCATACTGGATTAGAGCCCTAAACTTATGACCTCATTTAGTCTTAATTACCTCTCTAAAGGCCCTATCTCCAAATGTAATCACTTTGGGGGTTAAGGCTTTGATATATGAATTTTGAAAGGCTACAATTCAGTCTGTGACATCACTTTTTATCCAGTCTCAGCGATTTTTCTTCATTCTGGATGGAGTTTAATTGCCTTAGTCAAAGATGAAAGAAGCAGATGCAGTACAAAGAAAGGCCACTAGTACCCCAATGTTCATAGCCGCAATGGCCACAATAGCCAAACTGTGGAAAGAACCAAAATGCCCTTCAACAGATGAGTGGATAAGGAAGATGTGGTACATCTGTACAACGGAATATTATGCCTCCATCAGAAAGGATGAATATCCAACTTTTGTATCAACATGGACGGGACTAGAAGAGATTATGCAGAGTGAAATAAGTCAAGTGGAGAGAGTCAATTATCTTATGGCCTCATGTGTGGAGTATAAAGAAAATCATGGAGGGCATTGTGAGAAGGAAGGGAAAGATGAACGGGGAGAAATCGGAGGGGGTGATGAACCGGGAGAGACTGTGGACTCTGAGCAACAAACAGGGTTTTGGAGGAGAGGTGGTCGGCGGGTGGGTGAGCCTGGTGGTGGGTATTGAGAAAGGCACGTATTGCATGGAGCACTGGGTGTGGTGCATGAACAATCAATCTTGTAACACTGAAAAATTAAAATAAACGTATTTTGGGAGAAAAAAAAAAGAAGTTCTTGTGTTGCAAATGCTATTCAGCAAACAGGTTATGCATCTTGTCTTCCTGCATTGAGCCAGCAGGACTTCATTTCACGACCTGGAGGGCAAATAGAAGTTAGACTGGCCTTCGATGGTGTGTTTCGTCCCCACTGATCTTCTCTCTCAAGCCCATCCACTCCTGTTCTCTTTAGACCATCTGATGTCCCCCATCCAGGTCTCCTGCCACTAGAAAATGCCCCCATGTTCTCAACTAATGCTCACCTGCCACTTGAGCCTACCCTTAACTATCTCTCCTGGGAAAAGCAATCCTGTAAAGTAGTCCACATGGAAAAGCTGGTGATGGATAACTGCTTAAGGATCTACCCTTCCCAGGGGCTCAGATCAGAAGCCAAATTAGCAACACCCCAGTGGTGGAGTTTGAGGCATTGCGAACTCCAGGATTTTGGAGGTCCAGGATCTCCTTTCTTGGAGAGGTCCAGGATCCTTTCTGTTTTCCTTCTCACTATATCAAGAGAGGTCACTCTTACAGATTTTGAAAAGGGTAGCCACTGGACATGGTGGAGACAGCTGAATAGAAGACCGCCAATAAAGATGCAAGTTTTAATCCAGATATTGGCCCTGATGTTTTAAAAATCTCGGGCAAACCCTTTCCCTTTTTTCCCAGCCTCAACTTCCCCACCTTCACAATGAAAAAAAAAATTCTGTCTTGTTCAACTCTCCTGGGACACCAAGAATGAATGCCATAACCGACAGAAAAGTGTTTTAGATAGAAAATGCCATAAAAGTAATTCAAGGTGTTATTATTTTAAGGTGCAAAATCAGAACTTATAAAACCAGGCATAAAAATGTCCTGGTGGATATATTTTCATTCTAGAGAAAATTAATGGCTACATCTCGGGCTTGAATTTTCTACAGAGTCAGTCCCAGAATGTTGGAATTGAAAGTGCCCTCAGTGATATTTAGTTCCACCTCTTCAGATGAAGAGTCTAAGGCCCAGAGAGGGAAGGGAATAGTTCAGGGTCACACAGCAGGTTAGGGACTCACTTGGGACTGGAAGCCTGTAGTTGTTACACCTTTTTTCTTGATTCTATTCTTACTTTTCACGGGGATGCCGAGAGTGGCAGGACTAAAATGTATGAACCATCTATAAACAGTATCTGAGGCTTGTAAAGCTCATTTCAGCATCTGAGTGTATCTGTCTCTGATGGAGATCTCTGACTTCCAGGCCCAGTGGACTGTCAGATGAAATTCCTGCCACCGTTGCTGACCTCAGCTCCTCAGCGCTACAGACTAGCTTGACCCGGAAACTCTACTACAGGTCACGTCTCCTCCACTGGGCTGGCTCCTGTACAGTGTGGCTTGGTCTGGTTTGAGTGCAGAGGTAATTGCAATATATTGAGGTTTGGTATTGTAATAAAAATAGGGGCCATTACAGCTAGCATTTATGTCATTAGTATTTAGTGGTGGTGTGTTGCAGCTTTTTTAGTGCTCATAAAACTGTCGCTGCTTGCAGATATGTCACGGCGCTGATATAAATTTAAAGGGTTGGAAATCCATAAGTCATAAAAACTAGATAGTAAATAGCAACAGAACAGGGTGAACAAGAACTGTTGCATTAGGCATGCAAATGCTTATAGATTTGCATGTCTAGTGCTTGCATTAGCATAATGAGAAGCACATTTACATTACAGATGGACTTGATTAACTAGGCCCTTGTAAATAAAGTCCACTCTGCCTAAATAGAGAGTGTTCAGGCCCCAGAGAAGGGATGGTTATAGAAGCTAAAGGGCAAGTTGAGTCATTTCTTGCTTCTCTTCTGACACTGACCATTGAAGAGAAGTCTTCAAAATCACTGATAAGGCTCAGATGGGAAAGCATTTGGACTCATTTGATGTAATAATAACGGCTAACATGCATTGAATGCTTACTGTGTACTGACCACTATTTAAATATTTTATACGTATTAGCTCACTTAATGCTCACAATAGCCTTATTATTATAATACCCATTTTGCAGATGGAGAAGATCCGGACAGGATAAGGGAATTTATCAGAGTCCAACTGTTAGTAAGTGGTGGAATCAGGATACAAACCCAGGCAGTCTAGCTGTGCTCTTAACCACTACACTAGTTGTCTTATATCCTCTCAATTCATGCAAGCTTGCACTATTGAAGCATGTGCTACATACCAGACCCCAGGATACTGCTAAATATAACAACGATGAGATAAATACATGCTCTCTTCCTAAAAAGCTCCTGTAGTCTAGTTCCAGAAATTTAGAAGAAAGTAAAAATTCTTGTAGAAGGACAGTTAACCTCTGGGAAAGGTGGGTCAAAAAAGGCTACTCAGAGGAGATACTTCCTAGACTGAGACTCGAAGTATGTGTAGGAGCCCAAAAGGTGAGGAATAGAGGATCAGAGGACTTGCTTAGGGAACTGGAAGCCCAGAGTCATGTAAATGGGGTGTATTCTCAGACCCTAAGTCATTTCACATAAGAATGTAGTGAACATATTGATGCAGGGGAGAAGAAGCAGGGACTGGTCATGAGAACTTGTGGGACATGGAAGGGCCAATCAGTCATCTGGTCTTACAGCCCTCTCCAAATAAAAACCTCTTATATAGAAAGCATTTATATCTCAAATACCAACTCCCTACTTGGTTCCCCAGTTCACTATCTAAGTCTTATTCCAAAGTCTTTATTTCCATCATGGTATAGATTCATACACTCACAGAGTGGGTTAGGACATCATAGCCATTCAGATCAGCCTTTTTATGATACACAAATCCCACCACAAGCTCCTCATAACTGGTAGGTCGTTTAGCTTCTACTTGAAGATTAACATCTGAAGTTGGGCAGCAGGGGAATTTGAGCTGGCTCATTTTGGGGAGCCCAGTTGAGTGAGAGGTCCAAGGAAGTACCCAATATTTTAGAGTGTTCTCTATTAAAATTTATCTGTTCTATGAGCTCTTCTTGTGGTAACAGCTACTAAAACTAAATATACTACTCATTCCAGGTACATTTGAATGGAAGCCTCCATAAATGATTTTTATGATGGCAGATAACTTCAGGAATTCCTTGAAAGCTGAGAATGTTCTTTGAATCATTCTGGGGAATCAAGATAGGACACATTCTATTTTGCACCTCCAGATAGATATGCAAAATAGATTATTTTAGGCTGAGTCTTCCAGGGAACCTGTTAATACTGGTCATTTTCTCCATGACTTGGAATCTTTTATTTGTCTTAATGGTGACTCTGGGGCCTTCAGTGAACAGGCAGAAGTTGTCATCTTGACAACAAGGCAATAGGTATCCTGTGAAGATGCTGGTCCTGGGCTGTAGCCCTTAAGTGAAAGGCAGAAGGAAGGAATGTGGGAATAGTGAGACATAAGCTTTTTAGAATCAACAAAACCTCAGGGAGAAATGTGGCAGAAATGTTCTGGGCAGAACTTTCTCACAGGAGCAGTGGAAGCTATGCTAGAGATTCCAAAGTATCCTGACTCTCCCCAGTCCCTCACCACTGCCACAGACTACTGGTGAATTCTGGTTAAAGCCCATCTGGGTTTCCTCTTTTCTTTCAGTGAATCCAATCAAAATGACGTTTGCCATACTCTTGGCTGGATCTGCTCTTGATCATCTAGGAGCTCCTCAGACATTCCTTTTCATCGCTAGTGGAAAAGCTCTGTTTGGGGCCCAGAGCTCTAAGTAACAGAGTGCTCCTGACTGCCCTCTGACCAGCAGAGCCTAGTGTCCACTTCCACGGGCTGTCAGGGTTGGCAAGTTTCTGACAGTTGGACTTTCCCAGAGTTGGTGGGATACTATCTCCTTTGACCTGCCTCTGTCTTCCACTCTGGGTCCTCAAAACAGCTACAAGACTGGGTCTGTGTAATGTTGACCTTGAAGTAGAACTAAGGGCTGAGGGCATGGTATCCTAGGTTCCCTGTTTCTTCAAGTTGCTTGACATATGGTCTAGTTCATGGATGTACAGTTTGTGACAGTGTAACCATGTGCCAAGTGACATTGTACCAGTGTAATATATATGTAAATGTCTTTTCCTGGGGGCATAAATCATTACATAGCATATACATCATTTTTCCCCCAAATACTTTTATTTTATTTTTTCAGTGTTACAAGATTAATTGTTCTTGCACCACACCAAGTGCTCCATGAAATATGTGCCCTCTTCAACACCCACCAGGCTTGCCCAACCCCCACCCCTGCCCCTCCAAAACCCTCAGACTTGCTCAGAGTCCACAGTCTCTCATGGTTCATCTCCCCCTCCGATTTCCCCCCATTCACCCTTCCTTTCCTTCACACAATGCCCTCCATGCTTTTCCTTATGCTCCACACGTGAGACCATAAGATAATCGACTCTGCTTGACTTATTTCACTCTAGCATATACATCATTACATAGCTCTATGTGTTCATTCATATATTGTTCTGTGTGAGCATATATGTGAGCATATTTGTATGACTATTTCTCTCTCTGAAGATTTATTTTAGTGTGTATGTCTATGAATGTGTATACATGTGTATATATACAAACCTGTGTGTACAGGTGCATCTGTGAATATACACATCTGAAAATGTTAGGGAGTGTTAGGCAGGTGCTTGAGGCAAAGCTAGGAGCTGACATTGTAATTTCTTCTCTGGAATTTTAGAGCTTCTAGGGACAAAGTCCCCTACAGGAGACAGCAGCTTGAGTTGCCAGCTGGGCTATAAATCCCTTTTATGTTGCCCAAGGCCATTGTCTAAGACACTACCTTTGGCCTTGTAGTCTAAGAGATGTCAAGATCTACAAGCAAGTGTGTAAGACCTAAAGGGGGTATATCCACAGGACAGGGGAATCAGGTTTCCTCTTCCTGAACCTCTCTTCCTCATTCACCATGAAATAAAAACACAAGGACAGAAGGGAAATAATGGTGATAGCAAACCCTCATTGAGCTAAATATTACATATATGAACTCACTTGACTCATGATGGCTCTATGAAGATTATTAGTCCCAATTTCCAGATGAGGACATAAAAGCACAATGAGTTTAAGCAACTTGTCAGCATTGGATGTCAGGTTGCATGGCTCCAAATGTACAGAATGGCTCTTATGCACTAAGTTCTGGGATGAACTATACAGAACAGAGATTTCTTGTTTCTGGTGACCAGAGGCAATTTATGGACAAAAGGAAAACAAAGTGACAGTTTTTTCTTTGCAATTTTTCCTTTCCTTTTTCATTCTTCTATTTGCTCTGAAAATGTCCATACCTCATGCTTCAATAGCCAGAGCTTCCCACTGAAGTGCCATGCTAGAACTTGCTCTCTCAGAGCCACCTCGCTCCCCAGTTTCTTGACTTCATCAAGACTGCCTATCTTGACAGTCATACTCTCACTGACCTGCTGTCTTCTTTTCAAGATGTTTCCATATCAAGCAAACCAATAAGTGCTAAGGTGATTATGGTTACTAATGAAATTAAATATCTCATTTCCCCTAGACAGAATGCACTGAATGTGCACTTCAAGTTCACAAAATCCAGTATCTTAGGCTCACAGAAGAGAAGGGACCTATTCCTTACTAGCAACAGCTAGTAAGATGGTGTCTTGGTCTTGAATTTAATTCTTGTGGTTTCAAACCCAACACTTCTTTCACTTTACCAAATGCTGGGATTACAGTTAATCCCAAGGAAATGTGACGATGGTGGGAACCACAGGTATTGAGATTAGTAAACAGTGGAGATACTCTGGTTATACAATAGTCTGGTTATACTATTAGTCAACAGTAGAGATTGTATGGTTATACTATAGCTTTACTTGTCTGTGAGTAAAGCTGGTTTTCTCAAAGTGTCGGAAGGGGAGCCATATTGAATGGATTCAATATGATAACTTACCTGTATCTCTCTTGGGAACTTGTCTAAGATCATTAAAATCTCAACCTGAAATGTGACCTCTTGCACAAATTCAAGGTGACTACAAGTGTCAGTCACTCAAGTATCAACATTCTTTAAAAAATAAGATATAGGAAAGGAGGATAAAGAATAACTTTTATGGTGATATTAAGGCTAGATATTGGTGCAGAAACCCCTGTCTGGAAAAATCCAGCCAGAGGGCAAGTCTGATAGAGAAAAAGTAAACAGCAGGTAGTATTTAACTATTATATATAACTATTGTGGAAGTTCCCACCTGCTACTCTGAAACTCCTTGGTAACTCTCCTTGTAATGTTTTAAATAAACATGGACGTCCAAATCACCTGGTTACAGTATCCTTGATTCATTTTCTGGGTGGGGAATCTTAAAATACAAGGCAGAAGTGGCAAGAATCTACAAATTTCAATCTTGAGGAGAGGAAACTGGGGGCATCTTCCAATGGTGGGTTCTCTGCTTCTCCTGAACTAAGCCCTCATGGTCCCTACCAGGATTTAAGGCACTCACCAGATGTCCCACTGTACAATTGGCCTCAATTGGAGAGAGTTTTCTCCTCTCCAAGAAACTCACAAGCTGCTTAAAATGAGTTTCCAAATGTGTGTTCAGACTGAATTTACGTCTGGGTTGCTGCATATTAAATGCTGATTATTAAAAACATTTGCATGGTGCTTTAACAACGATAGATTATGTATCTGTTACCTAAGTCTCACTGAAGGCTTTATTAATTCATTATTATTTTATCAACATACAATAAACTGTTCTATTAAATCTAAACTAGACAGATATTTGGGGAGGGATCATCTAAAAGGACCTCAGCTGAGACTATCCCCAGGGAAGGACTTAATGAAGTTTCAAACAGTTAATAACCCTCAGTTCATAAATAAACCATGGGTATTTAAAGACCTGCAAAATACTAAAATAAGATGTTGCTACTCAACAAGGGAAGTATGAGAGAGTACCCTTGGAATTCCCCTCCTTGAAAGTCACAGATATAACCTCTACTTTTTGACAATATTTATTGGGTGCCTGGGAATGTGTGGCTTTCCTGGGGATGTTAAGATTAGCTCTGTCCTTGGTCCCAGATTCACTAAGAAAATGGGTAGAAACAGCATTGAACAATATTCCCCATCTCTCAAATAATCCACTTTTGGCTTTAAAAAATATTTTGGTCTGAGAAGTGAGAGACAGAAAAGAGATTCCACCCTTATATAAAGGATGACAGTCCTTGACAATCCTATATGGTAAACTGAAAGTCAAATTTCATGCCTATATGCTCTGGAGGGAGGACCTGCTATACCATTTTCAAGGCCCAGTGCAAAATGAAATTTAGGGCTCCATTTTAAAAAAATAATTAAGAGCTTTAAGGTGACAATAGCAGAGCATTTGCCCAAGCATTGGGGCCCTTCTAAGTGTGGGACCCAGTGTGACTACATAGGTTGGATGACATGAAACTGGCCCTGTGTGGATGGCTTCTTGAGCAGGGTAGATGGAGGTATAAGAAGCAAAGACTCCAAGTTTTGGTGTTCCACTGGGACATGGGAAGTGCAGAGGTTTAGAGGGACCACTGTAAGGAGAAGGAGGCTATACAGGTAATTTGGAGGCAGATCATAAGAGGTTTAAGTGTTGGAGTAAAGGAGGCAGTTTTAGAGTGGAGTGGGATGACCTCAGAAGTTCAAGTTCACTGATGGTCAAAGGCCAAGGACTGACTCAGCTGGGAAGATTTCCTTGCACTGCACTGCATTGCTTCCAAACTTATTTGTTTTGGAAGCACTACTCAGAGCCAACACTTGGCTTTTATTCTTCTCAACTTATGGTTCCTTGGGTGGTGAGCACTACAGTAGGACTTAGCCCTTCTTAAAGTAGGTTTCCCTGAAAGAAGAGTCTGAGACACAGAGTTTTGTACAAGTAATTTAATTGTGGGTTAGTCCAAGTAAGTAGAGTGAGGAAGCAGGGAGACAGAGAAGAAAAGCCAGTAAAAGATGTATTAATGAGTGATTTACCCAGTGGGCAACTGGGGCTCAATTTCGCTGGGGACCCTCTGAGGAATGGTGCAGAATGCACCATGGAATTGTCACTCTGACAAACAGGAAGGTGAAACGTTTCTTCACTGATTCCTACACCACATAGGTTGAAGATGCCTTTTGTGGTTATCTAGCATACACTTTGGGACTATGTTGGTGGTTGAGGACCTTCATGGATTTAGATAACATTTGGGAATAGAAAGAAATAGAGAGATGTTAAAACACAGTTGAGGTAGGATGCTGGTGTGCTCAGAGGTGCCCACACAGATCAAGTAGGTCTAGGGCTTGTGACATGGGATATATAATACTTTTAACAGGTGCCTTAGGCCACTGAAAAGTGTCTGGAAGCCTTAATGGCCCCACCTACTCAGAACTCAGTCTCTGGGGACCCATGGATGAGTTTTGGGGGCAGTTGGTTGTCCTTTCCTATGCCAATTACACATACAGAGTATGTGTCCTAGATAGGCACAATTTAAAACATAGGTAGACCAGAAAGCTTCCCGGGAAAGTAAATGATTCTCTCCTCCCTTTGGATGCCTGGAATTCCACCTCTGATTTCTTTATGAAAGGATTACTTTTACCAAAACTTTCAATGGGATTGACATCATAGGAATGCTGAACTCCTGGTATATTGAGGGGAAAGAGAGATACATGAGTTTGCCAATGACTAGCTCAGAGGCCAAAAATCATGACTTAGGAGCATGAGCTCTGGAGAGGGGCAGGCCTGGGTTTGAATCCTGGTCCTGTTACTTATCAGCTGTGGAATTTGGGGCAAGTCACTCATTCATGTATGTAGCTATTAATTAACTAAGTAGTCACTGAGCATTGACTCTGTTCCAGGTCCACTGGATTTTCCAGGCTAGAGGAGAAAATAGACAATAAAAGATGGGAAAATAATGGATAAAAATGAATTGTTATAAGTCTGTAAAGATGAATTATGTGAAATGACAGAGTATGTTGGGGATGGGGAAGGTGAATAAACTATGAAGATAGGGTAATAAGGCAGAGTTTCTTAATGAAATAAAAAGACAGCCATGGACAAAGCAGAGGTAAAAGCAGAGCTTTCCAGGCAGATAGAACAACGTGTGTCATGACCTGAAGTAATAAAGAGGTTGCCTAGTTGCAGAACCAAGAAGAATACAGGTTGACAAGGCCAAAATAATTGAGGGTAAGACAGTTATGAGATAAAATTGCAGAAAGAGTGAGAGGTTGGCTCATGTTGGGCCTTGCGGCCCAAGGAAAAGACTTTAGGTTTTTAAATTACAGATAAAGGAAGGTCATGGAAGTATTTTAAGCAGAGGAGTGATGTGATCAAATTTTTAGTTTAGAAAAGATCTCTCTTGACAAAGTGAAGTAACTAATTTGGTGGAAGGCCAAGAGTAGCCATGTGGAGACCAGCTAAGAGGATTTCGTGGTATTTAAGAGATGATAATCATAGCGAGGATAGAGGGAAGTGGGTAGAGTTGAGGAATATTTGGGAAGTAGAATCAACCAGAGTTGCTGATGGGTTGGATGTCAGAAAAAGACAAGAGATTTCAGTGATGATTCTTTGGAGAAACTATAGTGTCATTAATTCAGGTGGGTGAAACAGATAAGTAAGTGTTTGAATATGCCTGTGGGAGATCAAACACTTGGATATGTTGAGTTTGGGATGTCTGTAAGGTCCACAGGCTGAGGTGACAATTTGGTATTGGCTCTTTGGGTCTAGACTTTGGTAAAGGCACTTTGGAGACTAAACTTGAGAGTCATTGACATAGAGATGCTTTTTGAAAGCTTGGGGAAAGATGTGATCTATAAAGTGGGGAAAGAAGATCTATCTGCAGAGTTAGGCATTGCTCAAGAGTCACAAATTCCCTCTCCCCTCTTCCATGCCTGCTTTCCTTCCATCATGGAAACTAGTGGATGGCCCCCTGGAGGCTTGCACAAAGGCAGGAGTGAGGGACCCAGCCTCAGCATAATGAAACAGCACAATCTTGGCTCAGCTCTAATTAAAAGCTAGTTTCATGTAAGCCTCTTATATCTGAGCAACATGATACACTGGGTTGTGCTGGAAGACTCTTAAACAAGATGGACATGGATCTTTGACACTGAACTCATTCCCAGGGTACAGGCCGCATTGATTCATCTTTCTTTCGATGCTGTGAGGTGGAGAGGAGAGGTGGGCCCTGATGTCAGGAATCCAAGTCCTACACACAAAGTGACTGCAAGCCCATTTGAAGTTGTGATGACAAAAGGCCTTGGTTGCTAGGAAGAAGGCAGTGGAGAGTGCTCAGATAGGCTGTTTGCCAGGGTGGATTAAATACACATTGAAATATGAATCATTGGAGGCCTTTTAAAAACTGTCGCCTGACATATAGAAATCACATTTCTCTTCCAGTGGAAAATGGCAGCAGGCATCAATTGTTAGGGGAGGCCACGTGAATGGCAGGCCTTGTGCGGTGCTTTGTTCTGCATGGAACATTTCTATTGCACAATGACAGTTTCTGAACAATGTCTGCAAACGTACATGGGCAAAACCACACACACACACACACACACACACACACACACACCACACACACACTCTGGTTATTCAACTGTAGATATTTTAGAGCCTCCTTTGAATTCTTATTAGGAGAGAGGATTTACATGGCCTTAACTGCCTTTGCTTAGCTCTGCAAAATGTTTCTAGAACTGAAGAGTTTCAAGCAATCATGACATCAACCTCAATCATAATATTCCTTCATGTTGGGTTAAGAATGCCAGTTCTGGTTTCAAATAACTGGAGTTCAAATTTTGGAACTGCCATAGTGACTGTGGGTGAGTTACTCCATCTTTCTAGGCATTGTACATTTTTTTAAGATTTTATTTATTTGAGAGAGAGAGAGAGAGAGAGAGAGAGATCACAAGTAGGCAGAGAAAGAGAGGGAAGCAGGCTTCCTACTGAGCAGAGAGCCTGATACGGGGCTTGATCCCAGGACCCTGAGATCATGACCTGAGCTGAAGGCAGAGGTTTTAACCCACTGAGCCACCCAGGTGCCCCTAGGCATTGTACATTTTTTAAATATATACAATCAAAATGATGACATACTATTAGAATGTACAGGGTTATTAGGAGTAGAAAAATGTTTAATGCCTAGAGAGCACTTAGCACAGAGCCTGGGATATGATAGGTACTCTGTAAATGTTCTCTGCTACTTGTATTCCAGACCCTGACTTGCAGATGAGGTAATGGTGTTCACTAAGGTTAAGTGAATCATCAAAAGTCACACAGGTCTTCTGGTGTTAGAGACTGAATATTTGTGTTTCCCACACCTAAATTCATGTGTTGAAGCCCTAACATCCCAAGTGTTGCTATTTGAAGATAGGGCTTTTGGGTGGTAAGATTAGATTAGATAATGAGGGTGGGGTCCTCATGATGGGATTGGTGGGTTTATAAGCAGAGGAAAGGACCAAAGTCTCTCTTTCTCTCTCTCTCAGTCTGAGCACAGAATTGAAGAAAGTTCATGTGAGGACAGAGCAAGAAGGTGGCAATCTGCAAGCCAGGAAGAGAGTCCTCACCATGAACTGAATCAGCCAGCACTTTGATCTTGGACTTCCCAGCATCTAGAACTGTGAGAAATAAATCTCTACTGTTTTAAGCCACCCAGTCTGTGGTATTTTGTTATGGTGGCCTAAGCAGATGAAGATGTGTGATAAATCCCGACTGGAACTCATATTCTGGCTCCAAATATAGGTAGGAATATCAAACAAGGTCTAGAAATGGGCTCAAAGCACCTGTATGCAGAAATGCTATCAGGAAACAAGACTATGCTTTGTCTTATTCTGGTCTTTCTCCCTGGTTCCCATGGGGTTCTGCACAGTGAGACATATGGTTTCCTGACCCAATGTCAAAGTGCCCAGATTATCAAGCTTGGGTATGACATTTTTACTCACTCAGCATTCATTCAATTCACATTTATTTTCCATTTGTTTATTCTTTTAGCACATTTAAAAACACTTATTCATTTATTTTTGAGAGAGGGAGGGAAGGAGGGAGGGAGAGAGAGAGGAGGGACAGAGGGAGAGGGAGAGAATCTCAAGCAGATTCCTTGCTGAGTGTGGAGCCTGACACAGGGCTTGATATCACAACCCTGAGATGACCTGAGCTGAAGTCAAGAGTCAGATGCTTAATTGACTGAGCCACCCTCTTTTGGCACATTCTGTATTCAACCTTAAATCACTCAGGATTTGTTGAGCACCAACTCTGTGCAGGAGCTTTGTAAAATAAGTAAATGTAATCTCCTTGTAAACTCTGTGGTTCAGATGTTTTTGGAAATCCTGCATGTTCAGGGCATGAGGCATTTCCTTCTATCTGCTCTCCTTCCAAATCTCCTTGCACCCTAAACATACCAGACTGCATCATGGATGCAACTTGTTCCCTTCCTGGGATCTGGCTCCAGCCTGCAGCGTCTGGAGTGTGACTCTACCAATGCTTGACCTTCTTGCCCAGCCTTGCCCAGCACTGTGTTTGTTTCTATTGTTGCTGTAACAAATTATCACAAACTCAGTGGCTTCAAACAATACAAATTTTTTTATTTTTCGATTCTATGCTAAAGTACGACAAGGGTCTCACTGTGCTAAATTCAAGGTGTTCACAGGAGTGTATCCCTTCCTTGGGTCTCCAGTAAAGAATGTGCTTCCTTGCCTTTTCCAGTTCCTAGAGGCCACTCACATGCTTTAGCTCATGGCCCGCTCCCCCATCTCCAAAGACAGCAACATTGCCTCTCTCTGACTGTTCCGGTGTCACATCACCAGGAAGGTTCTCTGCTTTTAAGAATTCATGTAACTAGATTGGTCCACCTGGATAAGGGGATAACCTCCCTTTTTCAAGGTCCTTAACCTTTTTTTAAAAGATTTTATTTATTTATATGACAGAGAGATAGAGAGAGAACACAAGTAGGCAGAGCGGCAGGCAGAGAGAGAGAAGCAGGCTCCCTGCTGAGCAGGGAGCCCTACACGAGGCTCAGTCCCAGGACCCTTGGATCATGACCTGAGCCGAAGGCAGTCGCTTAACTGTCTGAACCACCCAGGCGCCCCTCAAGGTCCTTAACCTTAACTCCATCTGCAAAGTCCTTCTTGCCATGTAAGGTAACATATTCACAGGTACCAGGGTTAGGGCAGGGGCATCTTTGGGGGCACATTATTCTGCCTACCACATGCCTCAGCAGATCTCTGTGTAGGGCAAGCACCACTTGATGGGTTCAGAGCATCTGCCAGGCTCTGGCAGGCCTGCAGGAAGGTTTTATGTCCCAAGCTAAGAAGAGCAATAAGTGGAAGTTCAGGTTCAGCGCAATGGATGGAGGCTCTCCAGTCAATCAAATTATAGTTCAATCAGTTCATTTTAATCACTCCTCTGGAGAGAAGTAAAACTCTGCATTGAGGAATACACAGCAATTTTATTGATGACAAGTTTAATTGTTTCATTTTTCCTTACTGTCTCCAACACAGCCGACTTTTAATCAGTGAGAGCTGAAGTTCTAATGAAGTAAAGTCCACTTTTCCGCAGTTCACAACTAGCTGGAAATAATTGGGCTGAGACTCCCATCCAGACACTGCAGAGCCGCTGGCATTTTCCTGAAAACCGGGCTTAATTGCTTTGCTGATGTTGTTAAGTAGTCCTCAGGGGCTGGAGGTAGTAATGCTGCCCACATATGCTGGGAAACAATACCCCAAAATGTCTTAAAAGGGTCCTCAAAGTCTGTCCAACTGGTAGTGAGGAAGAAAAAATGAACTGGAGTGTGTTTTCTGCAGGCAGGGGCCTGGGGGAGTGTGTGGGAGCTGTAACGTAGACTGCTGCGATTTGATAGAGATCGACAGCAACTGCCTTTTTCCTTCCTCTGAAAGCTAAGCAGGATTCCGTGTGTGTGTGTGTGTGTGTGTGTGTGTGTGTGTGTGTGTGTGTACACGCGCGCGCTCCTCTTTCTGGGTTTGGATGGTTTCAAGGAGAGATGGAGATTTTAGGAACAGGTGGCTGCCCCTGCCCTCTGAAGGGGGAGGGCTTGTAATGTCAGACCTGGAGGATTCTAGTGGATATTGTCTCAGCTCCGAGAAGCAGCAGGGAGGTGGGGCTGGTCTGTGGGGGAAATTTTAGGATCACAGAGTCAAGGCTTGGAAGAGGCAGAAAGACTCCCTCCTTATCCCCGCCAAAGCCCCACTATTTTACTTTACTTGATGGGATGGTGATGATAACAGCTGTAGCTGCTAGGTTTTGTTCACTTCCTATGTGGACAAAGATTTGGGTTATCCTCTCTTTTATTCCTCATAAAAACCAATAAATCAGGTGCTATTATTATCTCTTATATACAAATAAAGAAATCAAAGCACAGAGAGGTTAGAAAGTTTGCCCAATGTCATAGAGTGGTAGGAATTGAACCCAGATCTGCAGGACACTAGAACCAATTCTTTTAGCCCTCATACCACATTTTCAGCCATGACAACAACATTAAAAATAGATAATTTTTATTGAACATTACATATTCCTGGCCTAGTACTAAGCACCTTCTGTATATTATCTCATTTAATCTCCAAAGCAACCCTAGAAGACATGTTCCCATGTGAAAAGTAAGAATAAGGGAATTGAGGTCTGGAGTGAAGGACATTATCAAAGGCCATTCAGATGGGATTCAGGTGTAGGTCTGTCTGCTTTGAGAAGTTGTGCTTTTATAGATGGCACTCTGCTTGAGAAAGGGCCCAAGTACAAATGGAGATGATATTAGTGTTCTCTCCATCCATTAATTCTATGGTTCTGGATCTGGATGAGATGGGTCAGGACAGGGCATCTCTTTGAACATCTGAGGAAAGGGAGGAGGGGTGGAAAGTCTCAGAGTCCTCACCAAAGAACTGTGGTTTGAAAACTCAAGTTCAATTGCTACCTCTGATACTAGCCTTGGGAAAATAATTTAAGTTTGGTAAGCTTCCATCATATTGTCTGAAATTGTGAAGACTGTGAAACTTTTGTGAAGATTAATAATAAATATATTATTATTATATTTATTCTTTTATTCCAGAAATTTCTATTGAGTTTTCTACTCCATGCCAGGAACTGTTACAGTGTTAGGAATGCAACAAAGAACAAGGCTTAAAAAGTCCTTGTTTTGGAGGAACTTAGATTCTCATTGAGAAGTCAGGTAATGAATAAGTAAGCAAGTTAACAAGTAAGAGAATTCTGGCTTGAGATAAATTCTACAAGGACAAAAAAAAATCTGCAAAAAGTACTATAGCAAAGAGAACTCCTAAGAGCAGCGGGGAGTATGAGTGATCAGGAAAGGCCTCTGTAGGGAAGATACAAGACCTGAATGATTTGCAGGCATCAACCATGAAGGCATCTTGGGGAATAGCCTTTTAGGCAAAGGTGACAAATATACAAAGATCAGAGTCAGGAATAAGCTTAGTAGAAGAAGTAAAGAAGGCCAGCATGGTTGGATAGCAATAAATGAGAGGAAAAGAGGTAGAATATGATGTTGAGAAATAAGGAATGAACAGAACACGCAGGACCTGAAGGAACAGGTGTTGGAATTTAGTGGATTTAGTTCTAATCTTAGGTGCAATCCACTTCAGTGCTCCTAGCCGTAGAAAGACAACCCTCAGAGTAGAAAGACAACCTCTGATTCACTTTTGTAAAAGGCATTTCAGTTGACCTAAAGAGACAAGAGGAGATCAGTTAGGAAGCTCCCACTGTAGGAAATCCTGTTGTAGGACAACAAACAAGAGGTTGTTATAATAATTATCATTCCAGAAAGAAGTTAGCACTTGGGGACATACATGGTTAAATGTATCGGTAGCAGGAGCAAAAAAATGTCTGTCCAGTCACATAAAATGTAAGATGAACATTCTGAGAGACAGGTATTCATGAATCATTATGCTTTTTAATGAATTGAAAAGTGTGAAAAACAGAAAGAAAAGGAGCCCAGATGATAATGACAAAACACGAGTGATTGATCATCCAGTTTGTTTATAGCAATTATGACTGTGTGATTCAGAGTCATTTCAACAATAAATAACCAAAAGGGCCCTTGAACGGGCGGATCTAGGAGACAGCAAATATCATCAGAAACTTGTCCTTAAATTCCCACTACTCAGGCAGGATCTCTGCATTTGCTGACACTGTTTCCAAACAACAATGCTGATGTCTCCAAGCCAGAAAAAGCAGATACGTAAACTTGTGAAGAAGGTTATGGAAGGTGTGTATGTGTGTATGTGTGTGTGTGTGTGTGTGTGTGTGTGTGTATGTGTGTGTGTGTGTGAAAGAGAGAGAGAGAGAGACTTCTTGTCTTATCTCAAGGCATGGTGGTATTTTTATTTGAATTTTCTTTTTCTGCTGCTGTTAGATAACAAAGGGTAAATTAAAATACAATAAAAATTACAGAGGGAACAAGTGAAAAGAAGAACGACATTCTCCTGGCATTTATTTCAAGGCTGCAAAATGTAGAGCGTCTTGACAGCATCGAGAGAGATTTTTCTCCTTTAAACTAGGTGTTGGAAAATGTGCTTCATTTAAGCAAATCAATATCTTTAATTTCAGCCCGTTGCTCTGGATTTAGTGCCCGATTTCCAAGGAAATGTGGAAAAAGTCAAGCCTCACAACTTTCTGTAGTTTCCACGAAGAGAAAGCAGAAGACCAAGGGTGTCACAGTCGCTATTTTTGGAAATAACTTAACTTCTACTTCTTGGACTTAAGAAGTTAAAATAATTTAACTTCTACTTCTATGCACTTCCTGTGAAGGCATAGTGCATTGAAGGAAAATAAGGTAAAGAAAGGGAAAAGACGTTCTGAGTTTGGGAAGGGTAATTATAAATATGGCTTGAAAAGGCCTCACCAAAAAGGTGACATTTGAATAAAGACATGTAGGAGATGAGGTGAGCCAGGTAGAAACCTGAGGGAAGAGGACCCCGTCAAAGAGAAGAAAAGACAATACTATGTTATTGGAGCAGGCTTGAGGATTCAGGATTCAGGGAGTCAGGAGCCAGGTGTGGCTGAGTAGAGAGAGGGAGGTATGAGTGCCTGGATCATGTGGGGCTAAGTGGTTCATTTGAAGAAATTTAGCTTTCATGCTGAGTGAGATGGGAAGTTCCCAGAGGGTTTGGAGCAGAAAGAGTGACATGATCTACCTTACATATTAACAAGATTTCTCTGATGCTCTGTTGAAAATTTCCCCGAGGGGAATGAGCTGGAATCAGGGAGAGCAGAAGGAACATGGTAGGATAGACCCAGGATTTTAACCAGTATGAGTCCATACAAGAAGTATAACATCTGCTTGTTTTGTTGAAGTACAACCAACAAAATTTGCTGATGAGGCGGATATGGATGTGGGAGCACTACGCATGGGGAACCAGAGATCAGAAGTCTAGATTGGGACATGCAAGGGGAGATGTTGCCATAGTAGTTTGATGGGTATGTCTAAAGCTCAGAATAGAGGTCCAACCTGGAGATACAAATTTGGGGATCATCAACATTTAGATGAAAGTTGTGAGACAGCATAAGCTCATAAAGGGATGAGGATATACATTAAAGAGAAGAACATTAAAACTGGGTCTAGAGGCCTCTAACTTTTGACTTTCATTGCCTTAATTATGGGAGAATTAAGGCAATTGAAGGAGATGAAGGAGTGATTGAAGGAAGAAACTGCTGAGCCAAGCTCCCATGTTGGAATTTTCATTTATGCAAATGTTTCCTTTTTTTCATGCCGTAAGGCCAGGGATCAGTCCATCCATTCATCCATCCATCCATCCATCCATCCATCCATCCATCGATCCATCCATCCATCATAATTTTCTCTTTCATGGTATATGTGAAAAAGCATTCAACATTTTACAAAACTGTGATTCTCAAATGAGGTTTGTCTCTAGTTATTCATCTAGTCACCCAACTTCTTTGGTCTCAGTCTCCCCATTAGTCAACTGAGAGGATTGCCTAAAATGTCAAGTTTTAGACATTGTCTAAAAGCAGGCCTTCTCTGATGTTCTATGATTTTTAGGATGATCAAAAAATTTGAGAGTCCTTTTATTAGTGATCTAAGTGGATCCAACTGGATAAATATCACAAGAACTGCTGTTTGCTTCTTACTCCTTTATTTCTGGTTGTGCATGAAAGGGCACACATACAAAATAATATGAATCCTCTGAGTCCAGTGTCTCAAGGTTCCCAAGTCCATTTTCATCCAAATTCCTTGAGCTTCTCTCTAGTTCTGAGGATGACTTTGCTGTATTGAGGTGCTGACACGCAGATGTTGGAAGGTTTGCTGAACAGGCAGTTTGGGGAGCAGAGTGTCACATTGTCCAGGGGCAGAGCACAGGCAGTTCTCATTGGGACCACTGCTGATGGACCTTCGCCAGTTGGCTCATCTCTTCTTGTGATATTGTTATTTTAAAGACAAGAAAAGGCCAGCAGGTTTAAAAAATATGTATTTCAGAAGTCGTCTTTGTCATCAGTCAAGTTGTGACAGCCCTTATCCATATGCATGATAGAATACTAACTTGTTTCTAAGTTTGACCTCCCTATTGTCTCTTTTGGGCAACACAAACTGGTTCTTCCATAGATGTAGACCAAAGACCCTTATCTGCCCTGAACCAAATATCTGACCATGTTTAAGGCTTAGAACTTGGATTTGGGAGTTTTTCTTGCGATCTTCTTATCATCCTGGGTTCACTCAGTGGTGAGAATTGTAGATCTTTACATGAATTGCTCTCTGTCCTTCAAGACATCTGCTCATTGCTAGTACAAGTTATTAACATAGATGATCACACCCAACATCTGGATATATCAATCTTAGCTTGGGTCACCTTGGTGGCTCCAGTTATAGGTAATGTATTTGAAGCTTTGGCATGGACCAGGGAAGGCGTGCCTAAACATTGGCCATTGACTTCCAGGCAGATACTGGGCCTCTGGCCATGAACATCTTTATTTATGATCTTCCTTTCAACTCTCTCAGGCAAAGCAGTTGTCATAATAGAGTAGGTGCAATTTATTTTGGTCTTGGCAAAGCAATGCCCCCCTTCCCCAGGCTTTCATCTTCTTCCTCCCTCTTTCTCTGACATTGTTTGTCAAATGATCCAAAGGTAATTTTTAATACCTTTACATCACACTGGAGCTAAGTTATGCTGGATTATTAATGATTAAATATCTTCTAGTCATCCACCTGCACAGTCTGTAACAAATTATCCCAAAAGGAGATTAATTCCATTACAATTTTGAATAAGAAAATGACAAGAGAATGCCCTGCAGTCTTCAGAAATGAACAGTTGCTCTAAAAACCTCTCATATATCTGGAAAATTGTTGGTTTTATGAAAGGACTTGAATCTGTCCTTCAAAGGTCATTTAGCAGGTATTTATTGAAGCCCTGTGGGATATTAGCCCAGTGTGGGGTGCTTCAAAACCTAGTTAATTCTCAGAACCACATGGGGAACTTTGTAGAGACGTTTACCTCAGATTTACTGAATCAGGATTTTCAAAAGGGGAGCCCAGAAATAGTCATTTTTGGAAGGCTCTCCAACTAATTCTGATGCGGCCAATCTACAGAACTATTTTGGAGTCTCAGCTATGGAGGATATAAGAGGAAGTGACACACTTCTTACCCAAAGAGGGTTTATAATCTCACAGGGTTTTGGGATTTGCCTAGGATGTATTATCAAATAATGAAAGTCATTTATAGTTTAGGATGAATGAATTTACTTCTCAGTGAGATAATGAAAGTGTTTTGTAAACTGTGAGTTGATATTAGAAACAGTTCAGAAGGGAAAGAAGACTTGGGTTGGTTTTATTAGGACATAGGTGAAGAATGAAACTGCCCATTAAACAGAAGTGGGTGATAAGTAGATAAACTTTAGATTATCCAGGAATATGAGGAATGTAGATTCTGATCTATCTGTCATCTATTATCTATCTATCTATCTATCTATCTATCTATCTATCTATCATCTATCTATCATCTATCATCATCATCTCTATCATCTATCTGTTGATCTTTATGTCAATCTAATCTAATGATTTGGGCTTTGTGTATTAAGTTGGGTTTAATTTTATTACTAATGGCTTTTTTTTGCACATGTGAGTTGAACAAGGGTCAGTCATCCTGGGTTTGAGTCCTAGCGCTGTTTTGCCTGCTTTCTGGCTTTCAATAAGAATTCCCACTCCTCTAGTTTTCAGTTTTCCCACCTGTGAAAGAGGAGATTCAATTCGATGACCTCTCAGGTCACTTTCCACTCTAACATTCCATGAAAACATGAGTCCACTTCCCTGCCTTAACAACAGTCTAGTGGCCTTAGTGGAATCTTTCTTTCACACCAAAGGATACAATACAACTTTAAGTTCTCATCCTGAATGTTAGCTCCCATTTATCAAGAATTGAGGTGAGAAAAGACCTCAAATTGCTAAGAAAATGTTGAAAAAGAAAAACAAAGCTGGGGGCATCATGTTGCCTGATTTCAAGCTCTACTAAAAAGCTATGATCATCAAGACAGCATGGTACTGGCACAAAAACAAACACATAGACCAGTGGGACAGAGTAGAGAGCCCAGATGTGGACCCGCAACTCTATGGTCAAATAATCTTCGACAAAGCAGGAAAAAATATCCAGTGGAAAAAAGACAGTCTCTTCAATACATGGTGCTGGGAAAATTGGACAGCTATATATAGAAGAATGAAACTTGACCATTCTCTTACACCATAAACAAAGATAACTTGAAATGGATAAAAGATCTCAACATGGGGCAGGAATCTATCAAAATCCTAGAGGAGAACATAGGCAGTAACTTCTTTGACATCAGCCACAGCAACTTCTTTCAGGACATGTCTCCAAAGGCAAAGGAAACAAAAGCAAAAATGAACTTCTGGGACTTCATGAAGATAAAAAGCCTCTGCACAGCAAAGGAAACAGTCAACCAAACAAACAGGCAACCCACGGAATGGGAAATGACACTACAGACAAAGGTCTGTATCTAAGATCTATAAAGAACTCCTCAAACTCAACAAAACAGATAATCACATCAAAAAATGGGCAGAAGACATGAACAGACACTTCTCCAAAGAAGATAGACAAATGACTAAAGGACACATGAAAAAATGTCCATCATTTTTTCACCATCATTAACCATCAGGGAGATTCAAATCAAAGGAGATACCACCTTACACCAGTTAGAATGGCCAAAATCAACAAGACAGGAAATAACAAATGTTGGAGAGGATGTGGAGAAAGGGGGACCCTCTTCCACTGTTGGTGGGAATGCAAGTTGGTGCAGCCATTTTGGAAAACAGTGTGGAGATTCCTCAAGAAATTAAAAATAGAGCTA
>CM052803.1:20077791-20168814 GCA_028533885.1 Nasua narica | reverse complement strand
TAGCTCTATTTTTAATTTCTTGAGGAATCTCCACACTGTTTTCCAAAATGGCTGCACCAACTTGCATTCCCACCAACAGTGGAAGAGGGTCCCCCTTTCTCCACATCCTCTCCAACATTTGTTATTTCCTGTCTTGTTGATTTTGGCCATTCTAACTGGTGTAAGGTGGTATCTCCTTTGATTTGAATCTCCCTGATGGCTATTGATGGTGAACATTTTTTCATGTGTCTGATAGTCATTTGTCTGTCTTCTTTGGAGAAGTGTCTGTTCATGTCTTCTGCCCATTTTTTGATGTGATTATCTGTTTTTTGAGTGTTGCGTTTGAGGAGTTCTTTATAGATCTTAGATACAGACCTTTGTCTGTAGTGTCATTTCCCATTCCGTGGGTTGCCTGTTTGTTTGGTTGACTGTTTCCTTTGCTGTGCAGAAGCTTTTTATCTTCATGAAGTCCCAGAAGTTCATTTTTGCTTTTGTTTCCTTTGCCTTTGGAGACATGTCCTGAAAGAAGTTGCTGTGGCTGATATCAAAGAAGTTACTGCCTATGTTCTCCTCTAGGATTTTGATAGATTCCTGCCCCATGTTGAGATCTTTTATCCATTTCAAGTTATCTTTGTGTATGGTGTAAGAGAATGGTCAAGTTTCATTCTTCTATATATAGCTGTCCAATTTTCCCAGCACCATGTATTGAAGAGACTGTCTTTTTTCCACTGGATATTTTTTCCTGCTTTGTCGAAGATTATTTGACCATAGAGTTGCGGGTCCACATCTGGGCTCATTACTCTGTTCCACTGGTCTATGTGTCTGTTTTTGTGCCAGTACCATGCTGTCTTGGTGATCACAGCTTTGTAGTAAAGCTTAAAATCAGGCAATGTGATGCCCCCAGAACATTGCCTGATTTTAAGCTTTGCTACAGAAATTGTATACCTATTAAACAATGACTCCATTCCTCTCCTCCCACCCACAGACCCTGGTAGCCACCGTTCTACCTTCTGTCTCAATAATCTTGATTATTCTAAGTACCTCAGATAAATAGAATCATACCATATTTGCACTTTTTTTTTTTTTTTGGTGACTGGCTTATTTCACTTAGCATAATGTCCTCAAGGTTCATCCATGTTACAGCATGTGTCAGAATTTCCTTCTGTTTTAAAGTTGAATAATATTTCATTGTAGGTATATATCATGTTTTGCTTATCAGTTGGTGGACACTAAGTTTGCTTCTACATTTTAGCTGTTTTGAAAAATGCTGCTATGAACATGGGTGTACAAATATCTCTTCAAGACTTAGCTTTTAATTCTTTTGGGAATATACCTAGAAGTAGAATTGCTGGATCATATGGTAATTCTATTTTTATTTTTTTGAGGAACTGCCAAACTTTTCCACAGCAACTGCAATATTTTACATTTCTACAAATGGTACATAAGGGTTCTGATTTCTCCACATCCTCACCACTTTTTTTTTTTTTTTACAATAACCACCCTATTGAGTGTGAGGTGGTATCTCACTGTAGTTTTGGTTTGTATTTCTCTAATGATTAGTGATGTTGAGCATATTTTTACATGCTTATTGGTCATTGGTGTATTTTTTTTTTTGGAGAAATGTTTGTTTAAATCCTTTGCTCATTTAAAATTTTTTTTATTGTTGTTGAGTTTTAGGGGTTATCTATATATTTTGGATATTAATCCCTAATCAGATATATAATTTGTAAATATTTTTTCACATTCTATGGGCTGCCTATTTAATTTGTGTCTTTTGATGCACAAAGTTTAAAAATTTTCATAAAGCCCAATTTGTCTATTTTTCTTTTGTTTTCTGTGCCTTGGTACCATATCCAAATCCAATGTCATGAAGCTTTGGTTCCATGTTTTCTTCTGAGAGTTTTATTGTTTTAGGACTTATACCCATTTTGAGTTAATTTTTGTAGATGGTGTTAGGTAAGGGTTCAACTTCATTATTTTGCATGTGGACATGCAGTTTTCTCAGCACTATTTCCTGAAGAGACTTTTTCCCTCCCACTTAATATTCTTGGTACCCTTGTCAAAAATCATTTGGCCATATAAGCAAGGGTCTCTTTCTGGGTTCTCTAGTCTCTTCTATTGGTCTGTATGTTGTTTTTTATGCTAGTACCACATTCTTCTTCTTCTTTTTTTTTTTTTTGAAGTTTTTTTAAATGAAAATTATTTAAATTCAGTTTAATTAACACATATTATATTATTGGTTATCTGGGTAGAATTTAGTGATTCATCAGTTGCATATAACACCAGTGCTCATTACATCAAGTGCCCTCCTTATTTCCCATCACCCAATTACCTCTCCCCCCTGAACCACCTCCTCTCCAGCAACCCTCAGTTTGTTTCCCAGAGTCCAGCATTTCTTATGGTTTGTCTCTCTCTCTATTTTCATATTATTTTATTTTTCCTAATTATTATAGTACTGAAGTAAGTTTTGAAATCCACATGCGTGAATCCTCCAAGTTTGTTCTACTTTTTCAAGATTGCTTTGGGTATTTGGGGTTTCTTGAGATTGCATATAAATTTTAGGATGGGTTTATACATTTCTGCAAAAAAAAGTCTTTGGGATTTTAATAGTGATTGCAATGAATCTATAGGTCACTTTGGGTACCATTAGCAATCAAATAATATAAAATTTTCAACCCATGAACATAGGGTGTGTTTCCACTTATTTATTTCTTCTTTTTTAAAAAAATGAAGCATAATTGACATACAGTGTTATATTAATTGGTGTACAGCATAGTGATTCAACCTTTGCATATATTGCCAAAAGATCACCTCAATGGGCCTCAATGGGCCTGGCTACCATCTAACACCATACACAGTTAATACAGTATTACTGGCTATATTCTTCATGCTGTACATTGTATCCCTATGACTTATTTATTTTATTACTGGAAGTTTATAATTCTTGATCCCCTTCACCCATTTCACCCCCTTAACCTCCCTCCCTTCTGGTAACTACCAATTTGTTCTATGTATCTATGAGTCTGGATTTATTTTTGCTTCTGTTTGTTTTTTGTTGTTTTTTTAGATTCCAAATATAATTGATATAAGATGTTTGTCTTCACTTAGCATAAGACCCTCAAGGTCCAACCATGTTGTTGCAAATAGCAAGATTTCATTCATTTATATGGTTCATATGGTTCAGTAATATCCCATTGTATGTGTGTGTGTGTGTGTATGTGTGTGTGTATTACATCACATCTTTTTTATCCATTTATCCATCAATGGACGCTTGGGTTGTTTCCATTATCTTGACTATTGTACATAATGATGAAATGAAAATAGGAATGCATGTATCTTTTCAAACTTGTGTTTTCATATTTTTCAGACAGATACTCAGAAGTGGAATTGCTGGATCATATGCTAGTTATATTTTTTATTTTTTGAGAAACCTCCATACTGTTTTCCATTGTGGTTGTACCAATTTACATTCCCACTAACAGTGCAAAGGGTTCTCTTTTCTCCATATCCTTGCCAGCACTTGTTATTTCTCCTCTTGTTGCTAATAGCCATTCTGACAGGTGTAAGATGATATCTCATTATGGTTTTGATTTACATTTCCCTGATAAATTAGTAATGTTGGACAAATTTTCATATGTCTGTTGCCATCTATATGTTTACTGTGGAAAATATTCAAAACCTTTGCCCATTTTTAAATTTGATTATTTCATTTTTTTGTTTTGAGTTGTGTGAGTTCTTTATATATTTTAGATATAACCCCTTACTGGATATATCATTTGCAAATATCTTTTCCCGTTTAGCAGTTTGCCTCTTTGTTTTGTTGATAGTTTCCTTCACAATGCAGAAACTTCTTGGTTTGATGTACTCCCATCTGTTTGTTTTTGCTTTGTTGCCCTTCCTGTTGTAGTCAGATAAAAACAAACAAACAAACAAACAAACACATTGCTAAGACCACAGTAAAAGACCTTAATGCTTATATTTTCTTTTATGAGTTTTGTGGTTTCAGGTGTTACATTCATGTCTTTAATCCATTTTGATTACACTTTTGTGTGTGGTTTAAGATACTGGTCCAGTTTCATTCTTCTGCATGTAGCTGTCGAGTTTTCCTAACATCATTAAAGAGATTATCCTTTTACCATTGTATATTCTTGTCTCCCTTGTCAAATTAATTGACCATATATGTGTGAGTTTATTCTGGGCTCTCTATCCTATTCCTTGGCTCTATGTGTCTCTTTTTATGTGAATACCAAATTCTTTTGATTACTATAGTTTTGTAATAAAGTTTGAAATTGGGAAACATACTTCTGACTTTGTTCTTCTTTTTTGAGATTGTTTTGACTGTTAGTCTTCTGTGGCTCCATACAAATTTTAGAATTATTTGTTCTAGCTCTGTGAAAAATGCTATTAGTATTTTGATAGTGATTGCATTGAATCTGTAAGTGGCTTTGGGTAGTTTGGACATTTTAACAGTATTAATTCTTCCAATCCATGAGCACAGAATATCTTTCCATTTATTTGTGTCTTCAATCTCTTTTATCAATGTCTTACTGTTTTTAATGAACAAATCTTTCACCTTCTTGGTTAAATTTAATCTTAGGTATTTTATTCTTTCTAATGCAACTAACATTGGATTATTTTCTTGATTTCTCTTTCTGATAATGTGTTGTTAGTGTACAGAAATGCAACAGATTTTTTATATTAATTTTGTATCATGCAACTTTACTGAATTCATTTATTAAATCTAACAGTTTTTTATTTGTGTGGAGTCTTCAAGGTTATATATATCTATATATGTATAGATATAGATATAATTATAGAGGTATAGATAAACCACCTAGAGGATATATATATCTTGTGATCTTCAAATAGTGACAGTTTTACCAGTTTTAGTGCATCTTCCTTTCCAATTTGAATGCCTTTTATTTCTTTTTGTTGCCTAATTATTTTGACTAGAACTTGCAACACTAAGGTGAATAGAAGTAGTGAGAGTGGGCATCCTTGTCTTGTTCCTGATTAAGATCAGCTTTCAGGAAAAGCTTTCAGTCTTTCACCATTGAGTATGATGCTCACTGGAGGTTTCTCATAAATGGCTTTTATTATATATTTTTTCTTTTTAAAAAAGTTATTTATTCAAAAGAGAGAGAACAGAGTGAATGAGAGATAGCACGAGTTGGGGGGAGGGGGCAGAGGAGCAGAGGGAGAAGCAGGCTCCCTGTGCAGGGAGCCTGATGTGGGGTTCGATACCAGGATACTGGGATCATGAACTGAGCTGAAGTCAGATACTTAACCAACTGAGCCACCCAAGTGCCCCTGTTTATTTTTTCTATTCTTAGTTTTTTTAGTGCATCTGCCATGAACAGTCCCATTGTCAAATGGTTTTTCTACATTAATTGTGATAATCATCTGTTCTTTTTGCTTCATTCTGTTAATGTGGTGTATTACATTGATTTATTTTTGTATGTTGAACTATCTTTGCACCCCAGTAATAAATTCCACATGGTCATGGTGTATAATCCTTTTAATATGTGGCTGAATTCAGTTTTCTAGTATTTTGTTTAGGATTATTAGATTAATGTTTGTAAGGCATATTGGATCTATAGTTTTCTTTTCTTCAAGTGCCTTTGTCTGGCTATGGTATTAAGTAATGCTGGCCTCATAGACAGAGTTAGGAAGTGTTCCCGCCTCCTCAATTTTTCAGAAAATTTGAGAGGAATTGGTATAAATTCGTTAAATGTTTGACAGAATTTCTAGTGGATCTGTCAAATCCAGGGCTTTTCTTTGTCATGAGATTTTTGATTACTGATTCAATCTCTTTACTAGTTATAAGTCTACTCCGATTTTCTATTTCTTCATGATGTAGTCTTAGTGGGTTTTGTGTTTCTAGGAATGTGTCCGTCTCATCAGGTTATCCAAATTGTTGGCATAGTATTCCAAATCATTCATAGTACTTTCATAATCCTTTCTATTTCTGCAGAATTGGTAGTAATGTCCCCACTTTTATTTCTGAGGTTAGTCATTTGGGTCCTCTCTTTTGTTTTTGGCCCACTTACCTAAAGAGTTGTCAATTTTGTTGAACTCTTCAAAGAACCAACTTTTGATTTTACTGATTTTTCTGTACTGTTTTCTATTTCTTAGTTCATTTATCTCTGCTCTAATCTACAATTTCCTTCCTTATAGATTTGAGTTTAGTTTGTTCTTCTTTTTCTAGTTCCTTATGTTGTAGAGTTAGGCTGCTTATTTGAGACCTTTCCTATTTTATAATGTAAGCATTTTTAGCTACACATTTCCCCCTCAGCAGCACTTTTGCTGTGTCCCATAAACTTCGGTATGTTGTGTTTTCATTTTCATTGCCTCTAAGTATTTTCTAATTTCCCTTGTGACTTAGTCTTTGATTTATTGCATTACTGTCTTCTCTTATGTTTAGTTGATTTTTTGGTGGGGAAATGCTTAAATTCTTTTCTCATTTCCTTTGTGTATATTCTCTAGCTATTATTTTTATGGTTATCATGGAGATTACATTTAAACTGCTACAGTTAAAACACTCTAATTTGAATTCATATCAGCTTAACTTCAATAAATTCTATTCCTTTACAGCTTTATCCCCACCTCTTTCAGTTGTTAATTGTCACAAAATTCCATTTTTATATATTGTGTGCCTAAAAAATAACTAGTAATTCTTTTAAGTACATTTGTCAAGTCTCTTAAAATACATAGAAACAAGATTTGGTGGTGCAAACCAAAGTTACAATAATACTAGTTTTTAGATTAATAATTGTGTTTTTTTTTTCTTTAAATGCATTAATTCCTTAAATCCCAGAGAAAACAAAAAGGGCAATTACAAAGCATTCTTACAATAACACTAGCTTTTATAAGCCTGTGTATTTACCTTTACTGGTATTTTTGTTTCTCCCTACAACTTCTAGTTACTGTCTAATGTTCTTTCATTTCACCTTGCAAAACTTCCTCGATTGTTTCCTATAGGGCAGATCTTGTGGTGACAAACTCTCTCAGCTTTTGTTTATCTGGGAATGACTTAATTTCCCCCTCACTTCTGAAGAACCATTTTGCTGGATATAAGATTCTTGTTTGACAGGTTTTTTTTTTTTTTTTTTCCGTTTAGTACTTTAAAAATATCTGCCCACTGTCTTCTGGCCTCCAAAATTTCTGATGAGAAATCAGCTAACTTTCTTATTGAAGATCTCTTATATGTGATGAATCTCTTCTTTTTTGCTGCTTTCAAGATTCTCAGTTTGTCTTTGGCTGGAAAGTTTAAATATAATATATCTCAGTATGGATTTCTTTGAATTCATCCTACTCAGAGTTCATTGAACTCCTCAGATGTTTATGTTAGTGGTTTTCTACAAATTTAGGAATTTCCAGCTATTATTTCTTCAAATATTCTTTCTGATCCTTTTTCCTCTCCTCCTTTTGGGACTCCCATAGTGCATATGTTGGTCCATTTGATGTGGTTTCATAGGTCCTTGGGTTTTGTCCACGTTTTTCAACCTTTTTTCTTTCTATTCCTGAGACTTGATATTTTTCATTATTCTGTATTTTAGTTTGCTGATTTTTCTTCCTACTCAAATCTGCTTTTAAATCATGGTAGTGAAATTTTCATTTTAGTTATTGTACTTCTCTTGTCCAGAATTTCTTTTTTTTGTTTTCTTTTAGATTTTGATTTCCATTTTGTTCATAGATCATTTTTTTGGCTTTCTCCATATGTTTCATTAGTTCTTTGAACATCTTTGTGACTGGTGCTTTAAAATCCTTGTCTAGGATACCTGCCATTAGTCCCCTTTCAGGGCCCCTTTTGAATGGGCCATATTTTTCTGTTTCTTTGTATGCTTTATGATTTTTTATTGAAAACCGGGGATTTGAATCTAATAATGTGGTATCTCTTGAAATCAGAATCTTCCCTGTCCTCAGAGTTTGCTCTGAACTTTTCCTTAGGCATATGCAATCACTTTCTAATTTTTCCCATAAATGCAGTTATTTTTGAATGTCCTAGTCTTTAATGGCTGGCTACTAAAGGGAGGAAAAGGGAAAAACGAACAGAGGATAAGGGCATATCCCGTTAAGTCCCCTGGAACTTAAATGGAGAGGGGCTTGCCACGATGCAGGGAGGTTAAAAAATGATGGCCACCTTCCTTTGTCTGCACCTCTGTGATAAGAAGCAGTAATCAGGATTCAGAGCATCGATCTCCAATTTTGGGAAGATAGATTTTTTTTTAAACTACCCTAGCTCGCACAGGTTGCTTGTGAGCTGCTTTAGGGGCATGTGAACAGCTAACTAGCATGGGCTACAGGTGGGTGCTGGGTAGAGGCTACTGAGCTAATTGCTGAAATTCACTGAAATTAACTGCAATTAACCATCTAAATCTTTCTCTGGGAGTTGCAAGCATTCAATAGACTCCAGAATTCCAAAATACTAGTGACATGAATCAGATTCTGCCATTGCAATTGTCATCTAGGTGGGGAGACAGATTCCTAGTGTTTCTTATTTACTATCTTCCCAGAATCCTCTGGGGCTGGATGAGTTCTGAGGTTCATGATAGAAAAAGCTAGGTCATCTTGAAGAGAGTGTTGCTAGAAATATAAATGATCAAGTTGCTTCTGGTGAGGTCTCAGACAAAAATGAGAAACATGTTACTGGAAACCAGAGAACAGGTGATCTTTGGTATTAAGTGTCAGAGAACTTGGCTGAATCGTGTTCTGCTGCTTTGTGAAAATTTGAACTTGCAGGTGATGAACTTGGATACTAAGTTGAGGAGATTTTTAAGCAAAGTGTTGAAAGTATGACCTGGTTTCTCCTTGTTGCTTATAGTAAAATGTGAGAGAAAAGGTATAAATTGCAGAAGGAATTGTTAATCAAAACTGAACAAGAATTTGAAAATCTCAAAAATTCTCAGCCTATCCTTATTACAAAAAATGAGAATGCATGCTCTGGAGAGAACAGGCATGTGACTGGACAACCACTAGCTAAAGGGATTATATGTGTGACTTGTAGGTTCAGTCAGCCATCTCAGCAGAAATGTTGCTAGCTTGAACTGAAGAGGACAGAGATAGAACAAAATGAAGGAAGACTGTCAGACCTCTGGGATTCTATAGGTCATGCATGAAAGTATATTGTTGACTTCACTTCCATGATGTATCCCCAATCTGTTTACCTCTCCACTTCTACTGCTATCACTCTAGCCGTACTTACAATCATCTTTTGCTAGAATGACTTCAGTGGGCTCATAAGTATTCTTTGTGCTTACACTTTGTCTCCCCCCATCCATTCTTTATGCAGCAGCCAGGATATTCTTTTAAGAATGTATATCATATCATAACATATCATATCATATCTATCAATCATATCATTTTCCTGCCTAAAACACTTTGATGTCTTATCAAGCCTTGTATAAACCATGGTCTCTAAGGTCATACACGTGGACTCTTCACCACTTTGGCAAAATCTCTTACCATCTCTCCCACCTTGCCTCTGTTCCAGTCATACCAGCTTTTATTGTTGTTATTGTTGTTCTTCTTCAAATAAGCCAGGCTTCCTCCTGCTTTGGGGCCTTGGCACTTTTGGTTTTCTCTACCTGGAGACTGCTTTCTCCAGAAATTCACATTTAGATTTTTTTTCCCCAAAATTAAGTCTTAGCTCAAATATCACCTCCTCAGAGAGGGCTTCCTGGATCATTAAGTATTTTTCATCTTATTTTACAGATGGGAAAAGAAAGATTAGGGAAGTTAAACAATATGTCCAAGGCCATGGTGCTGGAAAGTATAGTGGATCTCAGGATGAGAAGGCAGTGTTCTAGCCCCCTGGCTCCAGGCTTTCTCTACTTGAATACCCTGAGTAGAAATATAAGCATTAGTTTCACTCAACCTGAGGAAAGGAGGTTAACTTAAGCCTCTTCTCTTGTCTGTCTCTCTCACTAGGGAAGGCTGCCTTCATCTGAGCCAAACCAGTGGGATGCTGTTTGCATTCCTCCTCCATCCATCTTGGTTTGATTATTATGTGACGAGCCGCTGGCTCTTGAAAGACTACAACTCAGCTTGGGCAAGTGATATGCAAAGTGTTTTGGAGCATTCTGAGTATCAGCCAGAAGAAAGAAAGAAAGAAGCAGACTCTGAAATGGAGGTGGCTGGCACCATTCTCACTTTGTCATGAAGGCAGACACAATCCCAAACCCCAAAGGTGGCTTAGATGCAACCTGCTGGGCCACCTGAAAATCATCTTTCTCCCCAGGACACTGGCTGGTTTCCTCGTACTTCTAACAGCAAAGCAGAGGACACTCACAACAACCTCCCAGTCCCTCTATCAAGCCTGGACCAATCACTACACCAGCATAGGCTTGAGACCACTGCCTTTTTCACCTTCTGATTCCTCCTCTTTTGTAAGATACCATCCAAATCCCACCTCCTCCAGAAAAATTCCCCAATGTGTTGGCCTTCAGTTTGGGTTCTGATGAGATCTGTCTTCACACCCTATTTCCCAATGTCATTGGCTTCACTACGTGCCTGGTGGGCTTCCCCACTCTCCAGTGCTAGAAACTGTCAGATTGTAGCAGGTCTTGGAGACACACAGGGTCAAAAGATAAATGGGCAAAGCTGTTGGGATTTTGTAGACAAGGATAAAAATGCACAAGTAACAGAGCATCCTCCACCAGAAGGAAGATCTTTGGCTCTGAATAAGGGGCTCAAACTGGGGAGCCTGCCTGCTTTGATGTCCTAAATCCTACGTCAGCGCGGAGTTTGTTAGAAGTAGAATAGCCACTGGGGGGTTTTATCCAGCACTTTCTCCCATTATGAGTCACTGGTCTAGAATCAACAGCCAGAAATGATGGAATTGTTCAATATCATGGATTCAGGGGCACTGATCTCTGCAATCATCTTTTGCCACAAGTTCTGGCTCATTTCTGGCCTCATTGAATGGAAGAAAAAAGAAAGGGCCTTCCAAACACTGGTGAGACAAATTTAGTCCCTCTGTGAAAGCACCTCCCAAGTTGCTCTTGCTGGGGCTGCCCTGCCTGACTGCCCTGGGAGACCACCACGGGACATGGCCACAGTGCTAAAACTACTAAGCACATCCAAGACACATGCTGTGATGAGAGAATTCATTCATTAATCATTCATTCATTCATTCTTTTTTTTTCATTCTTTTTTTTTAGTGGCCTAATGGGCTTGACACTGATATGGGGATAACCAAAAAAGACTTTCTTTATGCTTTTATGGGACTTATTGATAAGTGGAGGAGATAAACAGTGATGAAATAATCACACTAATCAATGTTTTACTGTGAACTGGAAAATCCTTGTGAAGAATAGGATAGAGTTCTCTAGCTGCACATTAACAAAGGATCCTTTCTGGGAGGAAAGAGGGTGTTTGGAGGCTTTCTCTAGGCAGTGATGTTCAAGCTGACCACCGAAGTTAAGAGGGGGTGAGGGGGATAAGAGATGAGGGAGAGTATAAGAGAAGGATAAAGCACGTGCAAAAGCTCTGCGGCAGAAAAAAATTGTCACTTTCCAGAAACTGAAGGAAGACTGATGTGGCTGAAACAGAAAGAGAGAGGAGTGATGGTATAGTGGGGTTTGACTCTCTAAGGGAGAGAGTCACCATTGTCAATGGTGATATCCTGGACCCTGGAATTATATCCTGGGCAGGCAGACTGGGAGCTTCCCATGCAACCACAGTCTCCATCATGGCAAATTAATACTCAATGGTGGTCATACTTGACTTATGAAATTAACCCCAGCCCTGGTAAAACACAGGAATTATTATGAGATGGAAGTCAAGATTGATTATGAGATGGAAATACCTTAGTATGCACCTTCCCCACGTGGGCTTGAGAGAATGAACATAGAACAGATCATTTCTCAGCAGAGGTAGATCTGGATGCGACTCCTTGTTTCGTGTATTTTGCTTCTTCAAAAAGATTTTAAGTTGAGGTCTGGAATTTTTGCATCCTCTACCAAAGGCATAGGGGCATGCTGGGCATCAGTAAGTACGCAGATAATACCCTTATAGACTGAGAGTCTCCCACCCCTGGTTCTTGTCACTTCCTGTAGAGACTTTGGTAATATCTTCAGGCTGTGTGTGGTGGGGACCTGAATGCATCTACGGATACAGAAGACCCAGATCTAGAAGATCGTGAAGGTAGTTCCACTGTACTCACCCAGCATCTACCAGCTGCCTCCATGGACTTCTGCTGTTGCTCTCATTAAATTGCCCATGGTGTGTTTTTGTTTTGGGGGTTGTGTTTCTCCCCAGTAGGCTCAGGTACCCTCAGCCATTCTGTACAGCATCTCAGCTGTTTTAGGAATCCCAAAGTAGAGTGTTATTTTTGCCCTCCATTAGTTTCTCTCTGTTTTCTCTTTAATAGTTCTCATGTCAGTAACCTGGAAATCACCATGGATTCTTCTTTTTCCCCACTCAACTCCATAACCACTCCAGCAACAAGTTCTGCCAGTTCTGCCTCCTAACTACATTGTGGATCTGTCCCCTTCTTTCCATCCCCAAAGCCATTGGGTGGTCTGCAGTGAGCCTCCTCAGGGGGTTCCAGGCTGTAGCCCCAGCTTGAATCCATTCTCAGCAGGTAATATCACTCCCCTGCTTAAAATTTCTATAGCTCCTTAGTGCCTTCAGGATAATCTCCAAATTACTGTGGCTTCCCCAATTCCTATCCTTGACTCACCCTATCCCCCTTCCAACCACAGTACACTTCAACCACCTAGGCCATTGGAAAATTTGCCTTGCCTTACCTTTTTCTCCCTCCCTCCTTTCCTCCTTCCTCCCTTTCTCTTTTTCTTTCTCTTTCTTTCTCTTCTTCCATCTCTCCCTCCCTTCCTCCCTCTCTTCCTTTTTCTTACTTTTCATTGAGGTAACACTTAATGAGATCTACCCTTTTCATAAACTTTTAAGCACACCATACTATATTGATATATAAGCAAAAGATTTTATTGCAGATTTTTGGAACTTACCCATCTTGTGTAAACTGAAACTTTATACCCATTCTTGTCTCGTGATTTTCATCCATGCAGTTTCCTCTTTCTGCAATTGTTTGCCCTCCACCCTTAATCTGGTGATCCTTACACAATCTTTGCATCTTGGCTTATATGGCAATTCTTTTTTTTTCCCAAATGCTTTTATTTTATTTTTTCAGTGTTACAAGATTAATTGTTCATGCACCACAACCAGTGCTCCATGCAATACGTGCCCTCCTCAATACCCACCTCCAGGTTCGTCCAACCCCCTACTCCTGCCCCTCCAAACCCTCAGCTTGTTGCTCAGAGTCCACAGTCTTTCATGATTCATCTCCCCCTCCGATTTCCCCCCATTCACCCTTCCTTTCCTTCTCACAATGCCCTCCATGTTTATATGGCAATTTTTTAGAAAACCTTGCACTGACTTCCACTTCCCTGATCCCCTGGTTTGTCCCCCACAAACAGCCCTGACCACAAGATGTGAGATGTATTCATTTTTACTTTTTACTTGCTGCTTCCACCACTAGACTCTAAGCTGCTGCATGAAAATCTGCTTTGTTCACCTCTGTGTCTTCAGCAATGTGCTTGGCACATGGCAGACATTTAATACCTATTTGTTGAATGAATGAATGAATAATTCTTTCAATTGATAACTCATGAATCCCATGCCTGGAGGTACTTGCACCCTCTGCCTCTGGTGGGTTTTTTTTTTTTCACAGTTCTTCAGGCAAATGCACAGCCTCCCCCATAATTCCCACACTTGCCTGTGTTCTTTTCCATGTCCCTGACGAGCCATCTCTCTCTAGAAACAAGACAATTTCTTTTTCTAATAAATGTTTCCCAAGAGTGTAGTGTGCAAAGTAAAACCGTGCTGAGGGGAAAGAGCACAGATTGGGAGGACGGAGCCCTCACTTAGCAGCTTGACAACTCATTTTATCTCTCAGAGCCTTATTTTTCCTACTTATCAATAAAAATACTTTTTAAAAATTTTTTATTTTATTTTTTCAGTGTTCCAAGATTCATCATTTTTAGTCAATGCATTCATTCTTTTATTTACTTTTGAAAAAGCTAATGCATGCACATGGTTTAAAAAGGTACAAAACTGTATACAGCATAAAAAGTAAATCCACCTACCTCCCAGAATAAATAGTAGTAGACTCACATCAAGAGTGGTAGGCTGGTGGGTGGTGGGTGGGGCCTGAGCTAGATGGGTGATGGATATTAAGGAGGGCACTTGTGATGAGCACTGGGTGTTGTATGTAAGTGATGAATCACTGAATTCTACTACTGAAACCAATACTGCACTGTATGTTACCTAATTAGAATCTAAATAATAGTAATAATAAAAAAAGACTGTTGGCCAGAAGAAAATTAGGGTCTTTGGAGTACTTTTATTTTTTATTTTTTTAAACTGTCTTTTTTTTTTTAAAAGATTTTATTTTTTATTTGACAGAAAGAGACAGCAAGAGAGGGAACACAAGCAGGGGGAGTGGCAGAGGGAGAAGCAGGCTCCCCGCTGAGCAGGGAGTCAGACGTGGGGCTCAATGTGGTGCTAGATCCCAGGACCCCAGGATCATGACCTGAGCCAAAGGCAGACGCTTAACCAACTGAGCCATTCAGGTGCCCCTTTAGAGTACTTTTAAAATTTCCACAAGTAATATAAATTCCGTATAGAAAAGACAGACATATAATAATAGATCAAAACCACCTAGAAGATGCCACAGTTAAAATTTTCCTGCAGAATTTTTAATTTTCCAAGAGTTTTTAGCATATTTTTATTTTTCAGAAACAGTTTCTAAAGTATTTAATGAGCATATACCATAGACCAAACCCTGCAGTAGCTGGTTTCATACACATGATCTCATTTAATCCTCATTAAATTCCGTGAACAGAGCTTGCTGCTGCCCAGTCTTGTGTTATCAGTGGAGTGAACCCCAGTCTGGGGACATTCAGTCATCTAAGGACAGCAAGGACCTGTGCCAGAATCCGCACAGCTGTGCTCCATTTCAGAACCATCGGGCCTTCCAGGCTGTCCCGAACGTTGTCCAGGGGCCCTTCTGGCCCCAGCTGAGTCCTAACACTGCTTTTCCCTGAACGTGTGGCCAGGAGGGTGGAGGGAATCACCAGAGGGAATAACCCTTCCTTCTCTGTGTTCTCTGTGTGTTGGGTTGGGTTTGGGGAGCAAGGATCCCGCTCATTCAGGGGGACCACCTTCTATTCTGGTAGAGGCTACACAGTGCTTTGGTGGGAGTTCTATTTTTAATCACTTTCCTGGGGGTCAGGACCTAGGCACTTAGCACAGGAGCCAAGCTCACACCCCAGGCTGTACATTAAGATTTAATGGGCCTTCCTTATTTACACCTAAATGAGGTTTTTAATGGTTTAATTAGCAAAATATATCAGTTTGCTTCTTTAAACCTTGCCTCTCTGAGGTATCACTTTTTAGCCAGTGTTTAATAAAAGATGAAAACCTTCATTTCTCCCAGCTAAAGAAGACTGTGACTGCCTCCACCTTATTAGGTCAGACTTGGGGGTGCCTTGGAAAAGTCAAAATCAAAAAGTCAACCAATGACCATGTTTCCAAACTGGCCAACGAGAGTGTGGTTATCTGGGAATTTTTGTTATCAGCTTCTCCATGCTCATTTGAATCCAAATCAAATGGCTGAAATGAAGGCCTTGCAGATGAGACCATGAAAAGGTTCCTGAGGGGCTTTTTCTCTAATTTGGAAAATCCTGTAGAAATTTAGACAGAGTATAAGTGCAGAGTATTAGCCTTGCCATTCAGAGCTGCCTGTGCTCACTCTGCTTGCATGTTCAATGCAACAATGCTCTGGGCAGTGTATAGGAAATATCTTCTTATTTTCTGGACACACCCAGGATATGGGGGAAATTTTACTTTTAGTGAGTCTAGGCATTGCAACACCTAATTCCAATACCCGTTACAAGATTGCAAAAAAATTGCAACAATAGAAGTCTAAGACAAAAATTCCCACAATTCTATTACCTAATCCAATCAGTTTTTTCCTTGTTACCTTATGACCCTTGTCCACATGCTTACTTAATTTGTAACTATTTGCAGTGATACTGTAGATAATATTTTGTATCTTTTATTTTTACTTATTATGATAACTTTTTTCTAGTTTGTAATGAACATTTTTCCTTTCTTTCTTATACCTTCTCTAACCTTCTTTCCCTCCCCACCCTTTCCTCCACAAGGGAGGTAATCATTGCTAACCGCCCAGTGTCTGTGCTTTCAGGTTTTTCTCCAAGCCTGGACAGATAATTACAGACATATACACTCTTACTTGGGCTTTTTCTTTTTTTGCATTTTCCCCCCACGTGGGATTTTTACCATAAAGATTTCTCTGCAGCTTGCTTTTCCTTCCACTTAATACATTGTGGACAATAGATATGATTGTTACTTTAATGTTTAATTTTTTTGTCTTTTTTACATTTAAATTGTCAATCCACCTGGAGTTTCTTGTGGTAAATAGTGTCAGACAGAGGTCTCATTTTTTCTTCCAGGCATATAGTCAATCATATCAGCAGCCTTTATTATTAATCAGAACATTCCAATCATTTGCTCAGCTGTCTAATCCTGCTTGGGTATTTCTAAACAAAGTGCTTCACTTAGACCAGAGCCAGAGGTGAGAGTGCTCCGTGGTTTGCAGGCTCATCAGCCTCTGAAATCCAAAACCCTCAGAGACCTTCTGGTCTGGTACCTGCATCTTGCAGATGACCACACTGAAGCAGAGAGGCCAAGAGAGGAGAGAGGTCAAAGTGGTATCATAAGAAGAACCCAGGGCTTGGGGTCAGCCAGACCTGAGCATAAATTCCAGTTCTGATGATTCTTAGCTCTGGGACTTTGGGTAAATTACTTAAGCTCCTGGAGACCCAATTTTCTCACCTGAGAAATGAATAGTCTAATACCTGCCTGGCATGAGAACTCGAGGAGATATCTGTACAATGCCTGACACACAGACTGCTCTCAAAAAATGACCATAATTTTTAGAGCAGCCCCAGGACATACACCAGCTATTTTGATTTTTAGTCTAGTTCTCTTTCCTTTGGACCAATGTTCCCCAAAATGTCATACAAGTGATTTCAGGAGACATAGAGATGGATATTTTTATTTTCATGCAATTTATTTAATGCAGTTGTTTGGCAGTGACCTTCTCTTAATGGTGAGTGATACTGTCTTTTCATTTACCAGAGTATTATAAAGTTCATCTTTAAAAATAAGTGCATTGAGGCCAAAAGGTTGTTGATTTACAAAAATTATTAAGTGCATAATAACAGAGGTGGTACAGGAATACGGCAAATATTGTGCAGATGGCTTGTAAATGGATGAGTTTTTTGCATACAGTACTTCTCCATACCATCTTTGGTGATCAGGCAATGCCTTTTCCAGAGAGGGGGAATCCACTCTTAGCTGTGAAGTAGGTAAGCACATCAGCACCTCCTGTCTGGCTGCTTCTCCCTGGGGTCCCACCTGCTCATCCTCACAAAATAGCAGACCTCCGGTGGCTTTTTGTTCTCATTGTTGAAAAGGAACAAAGAGTTCTCAGCTCCCCTAGCTCTTGCTGTGCGTGTATGTGTGTGTGTGTTTGTGTATGTGCATGCATATCCTGAGTAAGCCAGAAATTCCTTGAGGGCAGATACCACCCCCTTGTCTGTCTTTGTAGTGAGCTGGGCACATAGTTGATTCTCAGTTTATACTTATAGACCTATTGAGGGCTTTTTCCCTTCAAGAATCCATTGGCTGTTTTGGGGAAAACAGTGTTTCACAGACTTCTGTCAAAATTTATAGAGTTTTTACAACAGGAATGATAGAAATGTGGCATGCATGCTTTTGCTCCCCCTCCATCACTGCCCATAGCCATGACACACACTGCAAGTTGATGACAGAAACTTTTCTGACTGGGTCAGCCTCAGAATCTTTCCTAAAGCCTCCTTGAATTAGTGGAGCTGACATGCAAGATGAAACCTTTGGGCCCTCCCTTACCTACGGTGTGCTAGGGCAAGGATGTGGGGACCACAGCATAGTTTTTGACTTTGCTTACATGTGTAGGGCATGAAAGGGCCTTGCAGGGCACCCTCCTCTCTCATGACACTGTTCGAAGGGCATATTCAGTCCAGAACAGGAGGGGGTCATAGAGAGGCAGCAGAGAGGCAAACCCACCTGCCAGGATGTTGGCTTTCTCCCCATTTCACCACTCTGTGGGAGTCCAAAAGTGCCTCTGCCAGAGTGTAGTCACAGCAGGGGAAGAGGTGTATCTGTCTTGCTGGTTGGGACACTGTCCCTACCCAGCACGGTGTGAGTGCTGTGTCAGCAAAACCCGTCAGACTGTTAATCTTGAGATAACAAATGGCAAATGGTGAGGTGTGAGCCCAGGAACACTTGAAACACCTTCATGACAGTTGGGAGGTGGTGTGGCAATTTACTCATTCTGGGGAGGAGATAAGGCCGGCATCGGGTGGCAGTGGGGTGGGGAGGAATCTGCATTCATGGGGAGAAGCCCCAGCTCTATTCAATTCTGTTTACCCAGCATGGACAGTGCCAAGTCTTGTCCTGGGCATGGGGGGGAACCCACACTCGTTCATTCTGCAAAATTCTACTTAACACCTACTATGTACCAAACAATGTGCTGGCCACTTATGATACAGAGAGGGACAAGGGAGTCAAGGCCATACCCTTATGGGACTTATATTCTCCTGGTAGAGAAATGCAGATACATATTGCAGCTGGCCAGTCCGATGAGGTTTTATTTTTCAACAATAAACTGAAGATCTCAGTGACTTAACATGACAGAAGTTTATTTCTTGGTCACTCAAATTTACTGCAGGTCCAGATGACTCCGGAGGACTGCTTTCCCCCGTGTTGGTTGCTTTGATACTGTGGCGTCTTCGTGTCAACACAAGCTCCCTGGTGGCCACAGTGGAGGAAAAGAGAGCACAGAGAATTGGGCTTGACCTCCTACCTGCTGTCACTTGGAAGTGACATGTGTCACTGCCACTTGCATTTCCTTGACAAAAGTAAGTCACAGAGGCACTATCCTAACACCAGGAGCTGGGAAGTCTGATCCTCCCATTTTTCAAGATGATGGAGGACTAGAAATGCTGGCGAGCAGCAGAGGTGAATACTACAAATGTGTATTTACAGAGGAAGGGAAAAGAACAGAATCCTGTGACGGAGGGTGTATTTGCCTTCTCAGCAGGTGCCATAACAAAATACCACAAGCTGGGGTGGCTCAGACAACGCATATTCTTTCTCACAGTTCTCAAAGCTGGAAGTCCAAGATCAAGGTTTTTGAAAGCTTGATTTCTTCTAAGGTTTCTCTCCTTGACTAGCCTCTCACTGTGTCTTCACATGGTTTTGTTTTTTGTTTTGTTTTTTTTCTCTGCACATGCTTCTCTGGTGTTTCTCTTCTTATAAGGACACCAGTCAGATTGGATCAGGGCCCACCCTAAAGGCCTCATTTTACCTTAACAAACTCTTTGAAGGCCCTGTCTTCCAATACAGTCACAGTCACACTCAAATACAAAATTTGAGGAAACACAGTTCAGCACATAACATAGTGTAACCAAAGGACTGAATCTTGATAAGGAGCTTAGGAAAGTGAAGTAAGATGAAGAGCTGGAGGATGAGAAGGAATTGGCAAAATGAAGAGTGGGGAAAGAGTATTCAGGGAAAAGGAATTCAAGTGCAAAGGCCCTGTGACCTGGAGCTGATGCAAGGAGACCTCACAGTGGAAGTGGGAAGCCGATACTGGGATAAAATTATTTTACTCTCTTGGAGTGTGAGAATGGAGCAGAGAGGGTAGTGCTGAAGATCAGGCAGTGGGGAGGGTTGATTGAGAAGGTGCTTGAGTTGGATCTTGAAGAAAGAGTGAGCATTGCCTGATGAGTCAGTTGAGGTGGAATCTTCCCAGGCAGAAGGATCGTCAACAAAGAAGGATTGTCCACAAGAGAGGAATGGTCTGAAAAGTTTGAGCCTCCACAGTAGGTGGGGGTTCCCTGAAGGGAAAATTACAAAGTGAGAGGAGGGCAGACGAGGCTGCAGGTGCGAGCAGCCCCGAGGATTTGCTATGGATGGTGGGATGCCCACTGTTAGATATCACATGCTCTGACCTCCCTCCAGGAGCTGGGGTACATACCCGATGTACAGGTGCAATGAAGTGAGAGCCACACAGGGGAAGGAAAGCTGAGGAGAGACTAATGGTAGCGGGCATTGGGTAAAAGACAAGGAAGCCTTCTTGGTCTTGTTGGTTTGGGCTGAGCAATGGGTATGAGTACAGGTCAACCAATAGAGATGGGGCTCCCTGTGAGTGTGCAGTGTGAACATGTGGGATTCTTGGAACATGGTTTCCTTGAATCCAGTGTCTGTTGGAAAGATCCCTCCAAGGGGATCGCAGTAGTTGCCTGGGAGCCAGGCTCAGCTGGAAGCAAAGGCAGACTTGGATCTGGGGTCCTGGGCCCCAAAAAGAGTCAAAAGAAAAGATTATCAGACATTTCCTGCTTCTCAGTTCTGCTCTGAGATAGGGATCACTTATAGCTAAACTCTTGGGTGTTTGTGAAATTTCCTTTTCCAAAGCTCCTTCCATCCAGTGTACTCCTCTTTCGGGGCCAGAACCAGGGCTAACATATATTGAGGATTTACTATCTTCCAAATATTATTTTAAATGTATTGCACATATTAACCCATTTATTCCTTGTGGAAACCCTAAGAAGGTAGGGATTCTAATTCTCTTTACATATATTTTACATGTGATGAACTTGAGGCACAGAGAGGTTACGTAACTTGCCCAAGAACACCCAGCTAGTGAGTGGTAGGGCCGAGGTACCAGTCCACACGGTCTGGTGCTAGATTCTCTGGAGCTATGTTGGAGCTGCTGTCTTCTGCTGGGGTTAAGGAAGAATCTGGCCTGGCACTTCTTGAGGGTGCAAAGACGCCCAGACAATGCATTGTTTTGTCTCCTGCTGCTTCAGAGTCAGCAAAGGATTACTCTTAACTGCTGAGCTGTGATACGTTGAGTCCCCTTGCTGCAAATAGTGCACTGTTTCTTCACTCAGGTGAAAATAAGATTCCAGCAGCAATGCCAATGTGTGTGCGTGTGAGTTTCCCTACACCAGGAAATTCTCCAACACCAGCTGAGTGTCCTGTGATTCAACTCCATTCTGACGCAATCTACCTGGAGATGGCATCAGATCCCGCAGGCGGAGAGCCCAGTCCCACAAGACTGCCCTCCTCATCAAATGCCAGTTCCAAGTCCAGGCTATCACTTGTGCTTCTGACCAACTGGCTATAAGTCAGAGGTGCCAAGACCCTCTCCTTGGGTTGGATTAATTTGCTAGAGTGGCTCACAGAACTCAGAGGAACATGTTACTTACTAGATTACCAGTTTATCATAATCTTACTAGATTACCAGTATAACTCAGGAACAGCCAAATGGAAGCGACCCACAGGCCAAGGTTTGTGGGAAGGGGCGAGGAGCTTCCCCGCTCTCTCCAGGCATAACCACTCCCTGAACCTCCATGTGTTCACCAGCCTGGAAGCTCTCCAAACCCCATCCATGTGGAGTTTTTATGGAGGCTACATTACACAGGCATGGTTCATTAAATCATTGACCACTGCTGAATGAACTCATCTCCAGCCCCTCTTCATTCCCCTGAGCTCAGTGGGGTGGGACTGAGGGTTCCAACCCGCTAATCCTGTGGTTGGTCCCCAGGCAACAGGCCCCCAGGCTTAGGTGCTTCCAAAAGTCACCTCATTAACATAAGGAATGACACCTTTACTGCTCTCCATACCTAGGAAATTCCAAGGGTTTTAGGAGCTCTGTGCCAGAAACTGGGACAGAAATATTTCTTACTATGGGGTGCCGGGGTGGCGCAGTTGGTTGAGCAACTGCCTTCGGCTCAGGTCATGATCCTGGAGTCCCGGGATCGAGTCCCACATCGGGCTCCCAGCTCCACGGGGAGTCTGCTTCTCACTCTGACCTTCTCCCTTTTCATGCTCTCTCTCACTCTCTCTCTTTCCTAATAAATAAATAAAAATAAAAAATCTTTAAAAAAAAAAAGAAATATTTCTTACTATGAATCAGGGTACACAAGTATGCTCCCTGGGAAAAGGCTTTCATTTTCCTTTCGTTATGGGCAGTTAATATTTAAGACCAGGCTCTGCCCCCTGCTCCAGGGCTCCTGTTACTCTGAGGCCAGCCCTCAGAGTAACAGCTTTCTCTGGGTCTGCACCCTGGCCTTGCTGGAGGTGGAGGGTGTGCAGAGACATGGTGCTGTGAAGGGCTTCAATGGGAAGGTAACGGGGCGCCTATACAACCTAGTGTCCACGGAGGAGCATCACGCAGGAAGAGCACCCTGAACCCAGACCCTGAAAAACTTATGTAGAAAAGAAAAGTGCAGGTCAGTGTGAAAGTTGGGTTCAGGGCACACGATAGATAGATTTTAGTAGAGGGTATGAGGCACACATTTGATGAATGCGCATGGGCAGTCTGCTGCACGCCTCAGAGCACTGTTCTATGCCCTGGGGATGCAGCAGTTTCCAAGACAGGGCTTGCCTTCCAGTATGGAAAACAGGGGATTAACAATTGAATAAAAAGGTGAAAACGGATTATGAGAAAGGGTTTGAAGGGAACAAAGCAGATGGAAGCCATGACTGGGTGCGTTGAAGGAGCTGCTTTGGAGAGGGTGGTCAGAGGTGGCTTCTCTGGGGACAGATATGGGAAGACAGCTCTAGAATGTTCCAGGCAGGGCAAGGGCAATGTCCCTGAAGCCGGACCAGGCCAGGTGTGTGGCGTCCAGGAGGCATGGCAGGAGCAATAGGGGCTGTGGATGGCAAGGGGAGGTGGGGCCAGACCTCAAGGGGCGTGGGGGTGCAGGGCAGGGCAAGTGCACTGGGAGCCATTGCAGGATGGTCAGAGGAATGTGGTCAGCTCTGTGTGGTGATTATAAAGAGAGAGTGGCAGAGGGTGAGCGCAGTGATGGTAGTGCCGCCATCACCCAGGGAGAATTGCTACCGTGAATGTCTGTGGGGAGCTGGACATTCATTTGCAGTCCCTCTGGTCGTGGGTGCTTTGCGGCACCCTATGCTTTGGCTGCTTCCTGGAAATCGTGAGCCAGGGCGCTAGTCAGAGGAGAGTGGTCACTGCTATGGCAGAGGTCAGGGGCACTGGGCAGGGTTGGGGAGCCTCCCAGGGGAGCTCCCAGCACTGGATGTTTCTAAGAGGTCAGCAAGGGGGCCAACTGGTACCTTTGTAGCTACAGGTGACATGCTGGTTTGGGATGAAGGAAACGCATCTCTTCAGACAGGTTGGAGACCCCCACAGATGCTGCCATAGACACAGATTCCTGAGCTGGCATCAGCATGCACAGCCAGCTGGCAAAGCGCCCCCTTCCAGTTCCTAACATTGGCCATTTCCCGCCTGTGAGATGTGGAAAAAACAGTTGAATTGAGCAGCAGGAGACAGAGAGATGCCTGCTACCTGCTCTCTTGTAATACAGCTTTCAACCTTTTACTTAGTAAATTGAAGAGGGGGTGTACAGGGTGGAAATATTTTCAGTATTATTATTGTGTTGTTATTATTACACAATTAAAATTTTTAAACACTTTGCAACCATGCAAAGCACTTTACATATACTATATCATAGTCTTATAACAACCTATAAGGTACATACTATCATTACCCCTACCCTCATTTTATAGCTGTGGAAGCAGAGTCCAGGGTCAAACCACTAGTCAGTATACAAACCAGTCTCTGACCCCAGGCAGACTGGCTGCAGGGCTCACAGGCTTAGCCACACCCTTCCACAGGTTTTAGCCTAGGCAGGAGAGGGGTCCTGCTGAGGTTGGGATGGGGGCCCTTTGGGCATGCTATTTGGAGACATTGCTGCAGCTGAGTTGGTATGAGATTAGCGGAGGATGACTGAAGTTGAGATGATCCTGGAATATGGAAAGCTGTGGAATACGGAGGGCTGTGGAGGATTCTATCGGAGAACAGCCCAAAACAACCAGGAGCCCAAGACTACCGAACCATGGCAGGTACGGTGGGGTGCTGCTGGGGACATCAGTTGTCTCTGCCTGCTCAGCACTAATCCTCCTTCTTCAATTTTCATTAGGTACCTGACTTTCTTATCCATTATGACTCTGTCCCCACCTCAAAGGTAGTCACCATGAGGGTGATAGTCAGGACTTTTGTGGAACCATCGAGAATGAGGTGTTTTGCTTTTTTTTTTTCAGCTGGGGTGTCTAAGCTGGTAGGATGTGAGCCTGAAGGTGTTGTTGGCTGTGTTGTCTAAGAATCAAGCCAATGCTCTTTTTCCAAGACAGGGAAAGGCACAGAAAAAAAGCAAAGCCGAGAAACAGGGAGAGAAACAGAAAAACAGATTCCTGAGAAGATTGAGCCCTCCTGGGTGTTTAGATTATGGCAAAGTGGTAAAATTGTTCCCTGTACTTCTTGAACCTGTTTGAGTTGGATTACTGACTTGTAGATAAGACACAGGTGCCTCTCTCCAAAACCATCAGTCCCATTTCAATGGGAACCCAGAATGTGACTTCTCCATCATGCCTACCCTTCCTCCTGATCTCTCCAGTCAAGAGTTGTGTGTGTGTCTTTATATGTGTGTGTCTATGTATATGTCCACATGGGTCTCTGTGTGTTTATGTCTATGTATGTGTCTGCATGTGTTGTCTGTGTCCATTGGTGTGTCCCTATGTGTGTGTCTGTTTCCATGTATCTATTTCTGTGTGTGTGTGTGTCCGTGTGTGTGTTTGTGCATGTGCACGTGTGTGCACTGATATAGATGACGGTGGTGCTCAGATGGGCTTGTGCTACACTGGGAGGCTCTCTGGGCTCCTGGTTCTAGAGCAGTGAGAAGGTCTGAGTTATGGCAGAAGGGAAAATGTTGGGTTATGCTCCATGGGATCTTGACCCTTTTTTTCCTTTTTCACAGTGGCTACGTCCAAGGCTCAGGGCCAGATCTGTGCTGTGGTCTCAATGAGCAGTAAAGGGATTCCATACCTAGAATCATGGGACTGGTATAAACATCCCTGGGCCAGCATTTCTACACACCACTCAGTGTTTTTACTTCTTTTATGTCTTTTTAAGAAAAATAATTCTTAGCCTCCTTTAATGATCTAGATTAGTGGTTGCTAAGTGAGGGTCTCCTAGTCCAACTGAGCCCAAAGGCATGCCTTATTTGGCTTGAAGAATTATTAAAACTAGTTAAAAATAAGTTTCCAACTTTGAAGAATCAGAGAATTCCATCTCCAAAAGATATTCCTATTTCTAGGATCTCTTGAAAAAAAAAATGAGAAGGTCCGAGAAGACCAGACTTGTATCACCAAACAGCAATGGCTAGCTAGAGCTGAGGAGCGGGATGCGTGTTCTCTTGGTTTTACCATGGACCCCTATGTCACTCACTGCCTTCGTGAACTCACATCTGGAGCTGGCCAGCATCTCTCAATGATCTTCTGCCTGGCCCCTGGAGGGCTCTAATTTGTATCCCTGGCTCTAGATACAGAGAACCCCAAATATCAGAGCTGAAAAGGATCCCAGCTATAACCATATTCACACAGAGAATTAATGGTGGGGGACCCTGAGTTCTTGAGCACCTTCCCAGGGAATGATCAAAATCACTGTCATCAGTCAAGTGACTGTTATGGGCTCTGCATACCATGTATGTCATGTCAATGAACTATTATGTCTCGTTGTGTGTGGCAGGTGTCATAGAAGAGAAAACGGAGGCCAGGGAAGTTATACAACCTACACAAGGTCATAGAGAAGGCAGAAATGGGATTTGAGTCTTGGTCTTTTTGATTCCATTTCTGTCAGATGGCAGGTAAGACCAGCCATATTTGGGAGGCTTCTGTCTTGACACTTCTGTGGGTCTTGATCTTTCTGAAGCATTTCTTCACTTCCCCTCCTTCTCTCCCTTTGACTGGGACAGGACCACACTCCTTTGCTGTGGAAATGTCCCTGAGATGAGCCTAAATGCTCTTGCAACTCTTGGCAATTTTGAGAATTGTCCAGTCCAATGCCAGATTGAGGGCGGGCAGAGGAAAGTAGCTATAGCAACCATTGCCAGCAAGGACAGGTGCAATTTAACCTCAATTAATGGTCTCTCTACACACAATTATAATCTAGTGTTAGAAGTCAAAGTAGCAAAGAGGCTGTATTAAGATTCCTAGTTGGTTGACAGTAATTACCAAATAATCGTTATGGGAATGAATGGGGTTGGTCATTAGGGAAGGATATTATTAATTTTTTTAAAATCTTTGGGAATTAAGATCAAGTAAAATCCTTGAGAACCACAGATCCACAAGGCATTGGAGCAGGGAGCCTGGAGAGTAGCTGAGTCTAACCCCTGCCCACAGGAGAGATCAGTAAACCACTCCAAGCAAGACTCAAAGGTGGTCACTCATCTCCTCTTGCCCGCTCCCAGCGCTGGGAGGCTCAGAACTTGAGTTGTAGATGAATCCATTATTTCTAGGTGGCTCTTTGGTGTTAAGAGCATGGGCTCTGGAATCACATTCTCTGGATTCCAACCCTGGCTTGAGCTTGTTCCCACAGGCTTGAGCTTGTTCCCAAATCTCAGTGCTTTGGCTTTCTCATCTGTTGAATAGGAGTAATATGGTACTTGCATATCAGGTTGTTGTAAGGACTCCAAAGGTAACATATGCAAAGCAACCAGCCAGCAGGAGTGCCCAGTGAATGTTACATGTAAAATAATATTTTTACTATTACTGTCATCATTACTCTTAGGGTGAGCTCTGTCTCACTGTATGACGCTTGGAATCACAGAGCCGATTCTGTGAAAGTTGGCAGTGACTCCTGGGGCCCCCACCTCCGCTCCATCTTCTACCAGAGCAGCCTCAGTTTTATCTGGGTTATATTTACGGCTTCTAAGATTCTTTAATTTTGAAGGAAGTTTCTGTAGCTAAATCTCTTTGGCAGAACTGATCTTGTTTGACTCCATTTTACAGATGAGTACTCTGAAGAGCAGAGAGGGAAAGGCAAGGTGGATTTAGCAATAAGCATAAGGTGCCCCATTAAATTTGAAGGTCAGATAAGCAAATCATTTTTTGGTGTTAGTATGTCCCAGATGTTGTATATGGGATAAACTTATTTACCTGTAATTCTACTTCCATGATTTATCTGGCAACCCTATGCCCAGGTCACATGACAAGAAGCTTCCAGAGATTGGGACCAAGACCCCGGTCTTTGGAGTCTCACTTTGCTGCTCTTGTTATTGGACTAGGGGTTTCAAACACATGGTCTGTGTTTTTCCAGTTCCTTCTCCCTGTGCCCAGGGCAGCCTGGGTTCAGAAATCATGGAGTTCCTTCTTCCTGAGTCTAATCTTGGTCTCAGTACTGTTTTCAGACAGCCCCAACTATTTGATCAAGGGTAGCCTTCCATATGAGGTCCATTTGCTGCCCTAGCACCTGATGATGCTGTTAAACCCTCAGGCATCCCATGGCATTCGTCCGTCCACATCTCTCCAGACTTGTCCAGTGGTTGTACATGTGTCTGACCCTTTCCCCAGTGAGCCCTATACCTGAGTCTTGGGACAGACATCCATAGAGCTTTGCCAAATGAGCAAGACCAGGTCCCAGTGGACTTCTGGACGAGAAAGCATTTCTGATGCTTTTCTTCCCAAATAAGAGCAAAGCACAAGAAACTGGGAAGAACCAGGTTCAGACCTGGGCTGGTTAGGGGGAGACCTTTCCATGTTTGAGGTTGATTTGAGGCTCCTTATTCCAAGGGCACAAACACATCTGCCTGTGGGTCCAGGCAGGTATGCAGGTGAAGTGGGCCAGATAGGGGCCAAGACAAGTAGCCAGCATGTGCCCCCAGTGTTTCAGCCCCCTGGGCATGTGAGCCTGGGGTTGCTAGATCTTCCCATTTGTCTAAAGCAGCCCCAATACAGATTTTTTAATAAATAAATCTCTTGTTTTATAAATAATGATTTCACATTTTCCCAAGGAGCTCATATAGGCTAGCAAAACACTGTTCAGCCATGGGGGAAAAAGCCATGTACATGTGATGATTCTTTAGCATTCCCATGGAGAATTCAGGGGCTGTCCAGCTCTAAGTCATCCCAGGCTGGCCCACCTGAAGACCTCACTCACCGATCCCTGTGCAGGGACAAGGGGATAAGGTGGCCCCCACCTCACTCAGAGAGACAGAACAGAGAGATTAATAAAGATTCCAGCCTTGCTGATCTATCATCTTCTGGCACCAAATTACACACGTATCCCATTATCATTACAGAGCTTTTGGGTTAATTGCAAATCAGGGAGTTAAGATTATTAATGTGAGAGGAAGCTTACGGGGGTGAGGGGAGAGCTCAGATCCAGCTGGCTTCTGTCCTGCCCTGGCTTCAGGGCCCTCTCACCACCTGCTGACCTCCTACTCTCTCCCACATTGGTGATGTTCCTGAGCTCCCCCCTGTCGGCTTGTGCACGTGCCTTCCAACCATTTCCCGAGAACTCTTTGTAGCAGGAGCATTAAAAGCAAATGTGCTCATTACACCTGATGGTGCACAATCCATGCAGAGGAAATTAGTAATGATTAGGGCGTCATTAGAGGGAGATGTCTCTCTTCACCCAAAATATTGATGGCAAAAAACCCAGCCGTGCAGATAACAAATGGATGAGACTCAGACACACAAAGCACTGTTGTAATGATCAATGTTGTCCCGAATATACCCTAGACGTCTCCAAAACAGAACAGTTAGCAGCTGTTCCAGAGCTTTTTGGCTGTTGCAAAAAGGTATTTGGATGTTCCGATCTATTCTTTCCATCCAGTGTTTACCCGAACTCCTTAGGACATGATAGTGGAGTGGAATATGTGAGGGATGTGGGCTTTTATTTTGCAGAGGTCACAAACTGCTGGCCTAAGCTGCCTTCATATACAATTCATTCAGGCTGTATAAGGCTTCTGGAAAAAAAAAATCAGAATAGATTGCTTTTGTGTAGACATCCAGATTCCTAGCTTCCCTAGCAAAACTGGACTATGGAATAACATGGGGCCCATATCTCTGCATGACAATAGTTGGAGTTGAGTATTGACTGACCTACTGACTCTGTGTACCACCAGTTTATCATAGTCTCCACCACTCCCTATTGCCCCAATGGTATCATGGGGTAGCTGTTCCCATCTGTCATACCACTTACAATATCACCACCTTCTTCCCTCACTGAATGACTAACTCTGGGCATTTGAGTTTATAATCATATTTGTGTTTATCCTTTAGTTTAAGACAATCAGATTGATCTTGCTTGAAAAAAGGTTGGATGGTGTTGCCCATTTCCTTCCCTCTATCACCAGGTACCTGTAGGATGAAAGCCACATACCCCTTCAAAACCCTCTGTGACCTTCCTACTTCACCCCTTACAGGGCTCCAACCACTTGGCTCTCCAGCTAGCCAGGACTGCCTCCCACATGGTGCCACACATGATCCCTCACCCCTTAGGGCTTTGTTGCTATAATCCCTCCAGCCTGGAAAGCTTTCATCCCTCATCACTTCCAGGGAACTGGTACTCCATCCTTCCAGACCACCTCCTACTTTACTTTCTGGTCCTTAAATCAGATTGGCTGTCCAGAGCAACCTGTGTGTCCCTCCTCACTACTTCGCAGTTATCCACAGTCTTAGTCATGGGCCTCCCTCTCCCACTGTATCATGAATATCCAGAGGGCAGTTTCTTCCCTTCCCATTGCTGCTACCCCCACAGATCCAGCTGGCTTTGTTCTTAGCAAGTACTCGATAGAGCTCTATTGAATGGATTCACTGGGCACCAGACGAATTTCTTTTCCTTCACGCAGGGTGTGATCTCTAATTGAGTTACCAGACTTTGCTAATGTTCTGGAAGAGCAGTAATTTCTGCCAAGTGCTTTAATTAGGCCTGGTGGTCCTGTCCAGGGTGGGCCAGGCTTCAGAGGTTAGAGTCTCTTCCTTCTTGCTCTAATCTGGCTATTTGCTTTCGGATGGCTTCTTCCCAAGGTCCCCATCCTGCTGAGGTGTCTTCTATTTTCTCAGATTAATCAATTAATACAAGATGTGCTTACCAGCAATAGTTTATGAGAAGAGAACAGATTTCACCTAAATTGATCACTCAGAATGTATTGAGCAACTGCTATGCTGGGTATTGCAAGATTTCAGTAAAGGACTCATACACTGGTTTCTCCATACAGGAAAGTGAACATACCCTAAGGGTATAGCACAGTAAAATTTCACAAACCACATATATCTGTGTAACAGTACCCAGATCGAGAATCAGAACATGACAGGACCCTGGAATCCCCACAGGTTCCCTCCTACTCTGTGAGCCCTTCCCTAAAAGTAACCACAATATTCACTTTTAGTAGGATTGAATAGTCTTCCCTGTTTTGGTAACTTTATATAAATGGAATCATAAGGTATGCCGTGTTTTGTTTCTTTTACTCAATACGAGGCTTGTAAGATTCATCTAGGTTCTTCTATGTAATCTTAACCATCCATTCTCATTGCATTACACTACTACTCAACTATGTGACTATACCACCATTTATTTATTCATTTTGCTGATAATGGACATTTGTTTTGTCCCCCCCCCCCAATTTTTGGCTGTTCCGAGCATTCTAGTCCATGTCCTATAGTAAACACACATATGCATTTTAGCTGTGTATATTCCTAGGAGTGGAATTGCTGGGTCATGAATTAGTGTGTATTCAGCTTTGGTACATACTGCCAAAAAGTTTTCCAAAGTGGTTGTTAGTCATTAATTTTTAAGATTTATTCCTTCTCTAATTAATTCATTCAATAATGACTTAACACCTGCTTTGTGCAGGCCATTGTGCTAATTGCTGGAGAAAATATAAAGATGGATAAGAACTAGTCATGACATTCACCTATTTTAAAACTGTCAGAGGATATTCATTGGCTGTAGGAAAAAATCTAAATACATTAGCTTGGCACACAAAACACTCACCAGTTCAGAGTCAAGTTATTTTACCAGGGTCAGTCGGGTCATCTGAATGAATGCAGAGAGCTGGGTGAAGACTCTGGAAGAATAAAGCTCACTTATCCCATCCACATTGGGCAGTAATTGTGAATTTCACTTGATTACTGGCAAGAAGGAATTTGGACCTACAATGCCACATCTAATCTTTTAGGAGAAGCTGGATATCTGGGGTCGATGTAAAATTGTTAATTTTTAAGAGTTGAAAACTATTTGAAAATATTAAAATGCTAGGCTGGTCAAACAAAATACAGGTATAAGCAGGGTCTGGGTACAGATTACCAGTTTGCAAACTATGCACCAAACTTTGTTCTAGAATTTTCCCTCTACCCCTGATGTGCCCATGCTCATGCCCCCTCCAACCCCAGCACAAAAACTAGGCCTTCTTTTTCACATCTCTGGGACTTGTATGTCCCATTCGATTGCCCTAATAGGTCCTTTCCCTTCTTTGGTTGGTAATTGCCTCCTCTTTCTTGTGGCCCCATTCAAACGCCAGCATCTGCCTGAAGCCCTCCTCTTTTAGAAATGTAAGCTTCCAAATGAGTCACGTTGCCCTAGCCTAGCCATTTGTCTCACCACAATTCAGTGCTTGATCACCTGTCTGTTTTTTTCACTTACTCCTCAGGGCTGAGACCTGGGAGCTTACTTATCTTTGTATCTCCAACATCTGGTTCACAGGAGGGCCCCACAAATGTTTGCTGAGTGAACCAAACACACATACTGTGCATCCATTCCCTCTGCCTCCTTCTCAGTCTCTGGCTTTGATTTGGGAATGCACCCTTCCCCATTGTGGAGACAGAAACGAGGTCAGAGACAGCCAGGGCTTTAGTGGTAGCTTGAAGGAGAGCAGGAGATTTGATGCCACCCAATTGGAGTGAGATTCAGGAAAGCTTCCAGGGTAGAGGATATGTGACTGGAGCATCTGGCTACCATCTTGCTACCAGGTAAAGCCTGCTTGCTATTGGAGCCAACTTAGAGAATAAGAGACCTAAAAATGGGAAAGATTGGGTTCTGATAATATCACTGAATCCATCCAGGCACTACCCTGGCCTTTTCAGTTACATAAATCAATAAATTTCTCTCTTGCTTAAAACTTGAGATGAGTTTCTGCCACTGACAAATAAGGTAATGCATACAGAAGTCACTGAAATACAAAGTAGGGTATACAAACTTCATCGAATGTTTACATGAAAATAAGTATTTATAGGTTGAGGAGTTAGAAATCCCATTTATAAGGAAAATCACAATCATGTTGGATAGATGAAAAGTAGCCAGGAAAGGAGTAGAAATGGTAAAGTATACAGTTGTGGAAATTTGTATTGTGTATAGTGACGACAAATGAGAGGGAGGGAGAGATGCATGTAGGTGGAGTAGACTGGGAAGACTTCACGGGGGAAGTGGAATTTTATTCATTTATTCACACATACATATATGTATATTCCTGTGTGGGTGTGTGGTGTATACATATTAGCATAACATGTATCAAGCAATGTGCCAACATTGCACAATACAATTGCCTTCAAGGAACTTACATTTTAATGAGAGAGGACAGATAAAAAACAAATAATCAGACACATAAAATAATTGCTACAATTGAAGTTGTAGGAAGTGCTAGGAGAGACATCGGAGAGACTTTGTATAAAGAGCTCAGAAAGGGGCGCCTGGGTGGCTCAGTGGGTTAAAACCTCTGCCTTCGGCTCGGGTCATGATCTCAGGGTCCTGGGATCGAGCCCCGCATCGGGCTCTCTGCTCAGCAGGGAGCCTGCTTCCCCCTCTCTCTCTGCCTACCTCTCTGCCTACTTGTGATCTCTCTCCCTCTGTCAAATAAATAAATAAATAAATAAAAATCTTAAAAAAAAAAAAAAGAGCTCAGAAAGACATCTTTGAGGAAGTGGCATTTAAACTGATATGCAAATTGTGACAAGAGTCCAGCCATCTGAAGAGCTAGCCTAAGGGGCATCCTTCTAGGTAGGGCAAACAAGAATGTGCTAAGACCTTGGAGTGGAGATGAACTTGGTGTGTTCAGGGAAACCAATGGCCAGTAGGACTGAAGCATGGTTAGTGAGGGGAGAAAATCCTACGTGCTGTGTTTGGAGAGTTAGGCACGGGCTAAATCATGGCTGTGGTATATAGTTTGGATTTTATTGCATGAGAAATAGAAAGGCACTGAGGGTCTTGAGCAGAGAAATGACAGGATCTGATTTGTGTGCTTAGATCACTCTGGCTGTTGAGGGAAGAATAGTCTGCATGGAGCAAAAGTAAGTGCCTGGAGTTCAGACAGGGAAGCTTCTGGGTGCAATATGGTAGCCCCAAATTAAATGTTGGGAATGGAAAGAAGGGCACACATTTGAAATCTTTTTGGAAATAGAATAAACATGACTTACTTATGGATTAAGGATTGAAGAAAGGAGCAGAAGTAAGGATGTCTCCCAGGTTATGGCTCTAGCATCTCGGTAGATGAAAGTTCCATTCCCTGAGATGGGGAAGCCATGATGGGAGGGTGAGGCAAGTGTGCTTGGCAGCAGGGCAACCATGAGCTCAGCTTGAAGATTTGGCATGGCCCTTGATAACAATTAAGGATTGAGGCAAGGAGAAAAATGAAGATGCCTGAGTTTAGGAGGGATGATAAGGAAGTGGTGGGTACATGGTGCATAATTTGGAGACGATTAGGCCAGAGCTTCAAACGGTTTTGATTATCCATGGGATTTAGCCATGTGATCTTTGCTCAAATAAATGGCTTGATTTGTACCAGTGGAAAAGTATTTGGGGAGGTTTGATCAGTAATTCTTTCCATGCAGTTAAACACAGCAACTCGAGAGTGAGTGATGGCATAATTTAATAATGCACAACATGCCACTGAGATGCAGTCTGGCTAACAGGAGTGATTAACAACCACATATTGCATCTGCGACTTGCTTTCAGTGATGGTATGGGAAAGGAGGAGACAGAAATTCCCATTATGCTATGACAACAAAGTCTAGACTCTTGTACTTGATTCCATATCAGGCAAGATCCATGGTGTACATAGCAAGATCCTGAAGTTACTCCTCCCCACCCCCCCACCCACATTACCTCGCAAGATCAGAAAACCTAAGTAAGACAACTGTTTCAACTTTTAGTTGGATATGGTAGATGACCAAGTATAGACCCATGGAGCCAGAGAACATAAGTTATAGTCCAGTTTCATCCAGTAAGTTTCCTCCACATGACCTTTGACAAATTAATACATCCTCTAAGCCTCATTAATCCACCCATTCTTTCAGAAAGTACTTATTGAGTGCCAACTACATTTTAGGAAATGTGAAGGTAAATGGATTTTGTTGTGATCATAACAGTCTTGCTTTCTGCTCTCACGGAGCTAACTAGTGAAGTGCCAATATTCCTGTCTGTTGAATGAGCTCAATGGACTAGATGATCTTCCAAATCCCCCTTTATTTGTAAACCTTCTGAAGGTAAAAGCAAGTATTAAAAATTATAAAAAAAGCAAGCATTAAAAATTATAAGCTATTCTTATTTTTTAAAAGTATCTATTTAGAGATTTTTTTTCCGGCTTATAAAAGTAATGTTTTCTTGTAAAACTTCAATGTGTAAAATGTAAAACTTCAATATCTCCTTGTAAAACTTCAATGTGACAGAAATGTGTCAGGTAGTAAATGACTTTCTCCACTACAAATCTCTGTGATGACATAGGGAAAAATTGAAGTTGTTACTGTGTTCAAATTGTTTTAAGATCTACATTTTACTTACAGTTTAGCATTCTCCAAATCATAATGTGTCTGATACTGCTATTGGCAGACAGCAGTTATTATGTGGTTGTCAGTGTTTGTGCATACCATCAAAGCTTGCAGCAGAGGTGATAGCAGCCTGGAATAAAATCCTCAAGATAATAATGAAGCATTGTTTCATTCTGTATCAACAATCATCCTGATGGCAAAGACAACAGTGTTTAGAAAAACAGAGGTATTGAATGGTTCAGAGATGAAAAATAATGTAATGCAATTTGGACTCTAAATGTGAAGAAATTATGGTAATAATGCCCAACCAACTTGTGTACCTTATATTTTCATTTTTTATGTATGTCCAAGAGTGATATTTGATTTTCATATCTATGTATAAAATGATACTTTTATTAATTATAAAAGGAAAATTCTAGGTTACCAAAATATCTTGTGGGGGTTTATTCCAGGAATGCAAGGCTAGTTTGACAGAATAAAAGGGAAAAAAATATGATCATTTCAATAGATGCAGAATAAGCATTTGAGAATTCAAAATCCATATCTGATAAAAATTCTCAGTCAACTACAAATTGAAAGGAACTTTTACAACCTGATAAAGGACAGCTACAAAAATCCTACCGTTAATGTGGTAATGAAATTGTGTAATGTGTAATGAAGGTAATGTGTAATGAAATTGCTTAATAATGAAACATTCGATGCATTTCCCCTAAGATTGCTAACAAGGTAAGATCTGCCTACAAGATTGCTATTTGGTATACCCATGGAGCTGCAAGCTATTGGAACAAGCAAGAAAAATAAATAAAAGTGTAAAGATCAATATAGATGATCTCAAGGGATCCATAAAAACACTGCCAAACTAATAAATTATTTTAGGAAGTTTTCAGGGAGCAAAGTTAACACATACACACATACACGTGTATGTTTATATACTAGCAGCAAACAATTAGAAATGAAATTTTAAAAATAAATTCCATTTAAAATAGCATCAAAAATTAACATACCTAGGAATAAATTCAGCACAGATATGCAAGACTGAAATCTTGCACTGAAATCTTCCACTGAAATCTAGAAAACATTGCTGAGAAATTAAAGGAGATCTAAAGAAATGGTGAAATATACCATATTCAAGGATTAGGAGACTCAATACTCTTAAGATGTCAATTATCTTCAAATCATCCTGAAGATTCAGTGCAATTGCAAACAAAATCCCAGCAGGCTTTTTAATTTTTTTGTTAGAAACTGACAAGCTGATTTTGAAATTTATATGGAAATGCAAAGACCTATAATATCCAAAATAATCTTGAAAAAGAACAAAACTGGAGGACTTCTACTACCTGATTTTAAAACTTACTACAAAGTTGGGCACCTGGGTGGCTCAATCAGTTAAACATCTGACTCTTGATCTCAGCTCAGGTTTCAATCTCATGGTCATGAGTTCAAGCCCCTTGCTGGGCTCCATGCTGGGCATGGAGCTTAGTGAGAAGAAAAAAAAAACTTATTATAAAGCTAGGGTAGTAAAGACAGCATAGTATTGGTATAGTGGTCGACACACAGATCAATGAAATGGGATAGAGGACCTACACTTATGCAACCATTTCATTTTCAACAAAGGCAGGAAAGCAATTGAATGGAGAGATGAAAGTCTTTTCAATTAATTGTACTGGAAGAACCCTATATTCATATTAAAACGGCAATTCCTGCCTCATATCATGCACAACAATTAATCCAAGATGTGTCTTAGATGTAAACACAAGAGCCAAAACCATAAGGTGTTCAGATTTTATAAACAGATCACAAAGACAATTTTAATAAAAGATAAAAGATCTTTAGAGTTTATCAGAATCAAAACTTGTGCTCATTGAAAGGTAAACTGAATCATATGAATAGGAAAGCCACAGACAAGAAAATGTGGTCACAACATATATCTGAGAAAGGACTGGTATTCAGGATGTATAAATAACTCCTTATTACTCAATAATAAAAAGACAAACAACCTAATTAAAAATGAACAAAAGATTAGAACAGACACTTCACAAAAGAAGATCTATGAATGCTTAATAAACACATGAAAAATGGGCAACATCATTAGTCATCAGGGAAATGCAAATCAAAACCAAAATGAGATAGCACTTCACATTGATCACAATAGCTAAAATTAAAAAAGACCAACAATGTCAAATATTGGTAAGGCTGTGGGGTAACTTGACCCTTCGTATATTGTCAGTGGGAATATAAAATGATATAATTATTTTTTGGAAAGGGTTGGCAGTTTCTCATATTACTAAACATACACACTCTGACCTAGTGATCTCATTCTAAGTGATGTCCCAGAATAAATAAAAATATATGCCCACAAAAAGATTTGTCCACAAGTGTTCATGACAGCTTTATTTATAATAGTCATAACCGTAAACAGCCCAGGTGTCCATCGATGGGAGAATATATAAACCACACTGAAATATTCACTCAATGCCATATGACTCAGCAAGGAACAGGAAGATATTACCAACACATGCAATGACATGGAGGAATCTCAACTACCTTATTTTGAGTATAAGAAGCCTTACATAAAAGTGTGTGTACTATATAATTATTCATAGGAAATTGACAAACACAATCTACAGTGGGAGCAAAATCAGAACAGTGCCTGCCTCTTGGGGCATGGAGATAAGAATTTACGGGAAGAGGCAAAGGGGGTGCTTTCTGGTGGTGATGGCAATACCTTGGTAAGGTTTTGGGGGAACACAGAAGCACACATTTGTTAAAACTCATGGAATGCACTTAAGACCTGTGCATTTCATTTGTACATAAATTTGACAATCAAAACAGAAACGGCAAACAAATATTCAACTCCAGTTAATGAAATCCATGCTGGACTATTTAGAGGGATATATATGATATCTTCAATTTACTTTGACATATCCCCCAGATAAGATAGATTAATGGATGGATAGATGGATAGATATGTGATAAAGCAAGCTTAGTAAAATGTTAATGACAGACTCTAGATACCTAGGTTCACTGTAAAATTCCTTTAACTTTACTGTATGTTTGAATATTTTCATAATAAAATGTCAGCAATAAAAGAACATTTTTGAAAAAGAAAAAAATTTCAGAGCAGTCATTCCCTTTCAGGTGACCTTGTTGTCTCTAAGTCTCCCAGGAGTGTGGGAACATAACCTGTATGTGAATGAGTGCTTTGCAGACCCTCTGGGTTTACCCAGGTTGGTCACTAAACTCTGCAGAACAGGCTGCAAGCATCCTTGATCAATGCCTGCCCCACCCCCATCTTGCCCCTCATTCCTCTGCCTCATCCCCAGAACAGCTTTGATGACCACATAAAATAACCAAACAGCAGACACAGACGGCTCTTTACAGAACTGGCTTAAAAACTCCCCTATTACATATTTACTCCAAACCCATCAGAAAGTAGATGGCTGCGGGTCTGTAATGAGAGCTGTTTGAAAGTCAAGTGTTCAGCAAATTTGGCCGGCGGGCACTCAGGGAGTTCCAACCTCAATATTACCAAGTATAGTAATGCACGCATTTCTGCCTGAGGTACCCAACCCCAGCAAATCGCCCTGGGTGCACCCACAGGCTGGGTAACTGCAGTCTTCCTCTGGAGCCCACATATCCTGAATCACAGGGCTTGTTGGGTTGATCCCACCACAGATGAGTGGGTACAGGGATAAACAAATGCAAGGAGAAGCAGAGCAGTTCTGAGGTGCTAGCTCCTCCAGTGTGCTTTCATTGAGGGGAAATGGCACTAGCCCCAAGCCCATGAGAACTACAGTCTGCTTCTGGCTGGAATCAGGGGTGGTAGGACAGTTCTGAGAGGGAGGTGGGAGTGGTGGGTTGCATACAACCTCTCTCTCTCTCTAAGATTTTATTATTTACTTGAGAGAGAGAGAGAACATGAACAGAGGAAGGGGCAGAAGGGGATGCAGACTCCAAGCTGAGCAGGGAGCCCGACGCTGGACTTGATCCCAGGACCTTGGGACCATGACCTGAGCCAAAGGCAGACACCTAACCAACTGAGACACCCAGGCGCCCCTGCATACACCCTTCCCCCTTTTGGGGCAATTTCCTTCCCCTCTCTTGACCCGAGACCTCCTTTCTGCAAAGTGAGGGTATTTAGATTCATTCAATGGTGTCCCGTCTTGGGACCCCTAAGGCTCTGGGTTCTAGTTAGAGTATTCCTTCAAACTTAAGAGAAATCATGCGTCAGGCAGCCCGTACAGCTTGTAACTGCACTTGTGTCTACTCAGTGTGGTCCCTGTGGTCATCACCTGCACGTCCAAAGTTCTGATTGGCAACTATAGATATCTTTCCCTTTTCAAAGAATTTCAAGATGTACTTCTTTCATTTAAAACATACCGTTAACGCCTTACAAAAATAGGACACAATGTTGAACACCTGCAATGTGCCAGATTCTTTACTAAGCGCTTGGAATATATTTTTTCATTTAATTAAACAACCTTTGTTTCCGGACATGACTCCCATTTCCTAGATGTGCAAGTCGAGGTTTGGGGAGGTCAATGTCTTGCCGGAAGCCCTCCAGCTGGTCAGGAACTGAGCCTTACTTCCAGTCCAGGGCCGCATTCTTTCTGTTCTGCTACATGGCTTCCAGCTCCCCCAAATCAACCCACCACCCTAACGCAACTATTGTTAGCATCTCGATGAATACGTTATCACGCATTTTTGGTTAAAGGGATACATTCCGGGTACATCTTTCATATATTAAAATGTGAAAGTGAGTTGCTGTTTAGGACAAATGTCAAGTTAATGGGAAAAGAGTAATGACAGGTGTGCTATGTGCTCCTGGTCGGAGAAACGGCTGGCTGAATCAGCTGATCCCCACCGCCTTTGCTGGCCTAGACTGGCTACCGTGTAGACCTTTGCGTGCAGGCTGGTAAGGTCTGTCTTTAAACAATAGTTGACCTTAATACTTCTCCAAGGACCATTGTTTTATTTCTAGATTATGTTCAGTGGCTCTTTAAATCGCCGAACTGCTTCTCTCTACGTTGCACCGAGTCGAAGTAAAAGAAGAAAAAAACAAAACGCCATTCCTCTCTGTGTGTCCTTAAATGCCGTGGAGCTCTATGCAGGTTTTTATGGCTGTTATAAACCCTCCACCTCAGGCTTGCAGCAGCGGCAGCGCTTCCGTGCGGTTACACAAACACGGCCGCCATAATAAAGCACGTCTTATTTGATATTATATTGTATCAGAAGCATTAAATACACATTAAAGGGGTGCTTTAAGGCCCTTTGCAGTAAGTGGCAGATGTTATGAATAATAACCCGCAAAATCCTTCTGAATTCTAAAAAGGTGTGTTCCATAAAGCTTTCATATAAATCTTTAATAGAGCTGAAACACATTGCAGTGATTAGAGGAAATCTCTAATCGTATTAAGCTATTAGAGATAACTGGAGCAGGATTGGTAGCCTCAAAAATAAAATAAAGCAAGAAAATGCACACAGCATGGATATGAAGGATTTCCTAGTTATATCTTTTGATGGTGCTTTGCTTGAGTGAGCCAGGCAAGTCTGTGTAACACAAACAAATACACACTCAGTGTGAAACCCAAACTGCCATAATTCACTGAAATTTATGTAAATGAATATGCATTCCTTTATATAAAAAATGGGCAACATCTGCGCTCCATTTAAACAACCTGATTTAATGGAGTCACCAAAGATAAAGAGCAGGGTGGGCGAGGGTGGGGGGTTGGGGAATGACCTCATCCACCCGCCCCTTGGAGTATCTTGAAAAACAAATAAAATATAGGTTACAGGCAAACTAAACAGCGTTGAAAATATTGTCCCAGAGGACTCTGGCTTCCCAGGAAGCAGAGGTGTTTAAGGAGAGAGACAAGAGCCAGCTGCAATAAATTCTGGTTCGATAAAACTTAATTAACCCCTTGGGGCCTTTGCAAGGCAGCTTGTCGGCAGAGAGAGAGCAGGAGATCCCATGGCCTGCCAGCAAGGGGTTAATGCCAGCAAGGGGTTAATCTGGCCTTGCCCGATGAGGGAATGCCAGACCCTGTACATAGAGATGTGCAGTTATGTGCACACACACACACACACACACGTGTGAGCAAACTTGACCATTCATGGTTTTCACCTAACATTGGGAGGGTTAATTAACTGTGAGCTCAGAGGCTGAGAGCCATTTCATTTGAGGGGTAGAAAGCACTTCTGAATCTCATCCTGACCCCGATCCACTGTAAGAGGTCTCACAGCCCCCACTTGAACACTTTCAGTGCCAGGGAGCTCAGTCTCTCATGGTAACCAATCCCATCCCCAATCAATCCAACTGATAGAAGCAATTGTTCCTTACACCTGTCCCCTGTGACTACCCGCCAATAGATCTTTTTCTACTACAAGTTCTTGTACTTTTTTTTTTTTCTGAGTGAATTGAGGATGAACCAGACCAAATCTAAGAAAAATGCCAAATGCTTATTTTTTGCTTACTGGATATGTTGCTGGTTATTTAGACAAAAACATCTGCTTCTAAGTGATATTAGGGGTTGACTAGAAGTTAAGGAGTTTAAAATTTCATGAGAAGTAGAATATACATATGCATAAACACATATAATATTAGGTGGAAAGTGCTGATGGATCCAGGAGCTGAGGGCTAGGGGAAGCCAAAAGAGGATCAGCAATCAGAGGGGCTTCATGGCAGAGGTGGCATTTGATTTCAGTTCATTGTCTCCCAAGAGGTGGTCTATGTAACTCAGGTGAGTTGGTTGCTGGTTTTAGGTGGTACATGGCTTCATAGTCTCCACAATTCTTTTTCAATTCATTTTCTTATGCCCAGGAAAAAGTGCTAGCATGTCTTATCATATTAGACTTCAGGATCAAAGCCCTTGGCAGGAAACTTCTGGCTAAAATCTAGCAAGGACTTTTGTTTGTCTTATATTGGTTTTAAAATAAGTGGTACTAGTTTTCTACTTATGAAAGTGTCCTGCAACTTCTTTCAAGATAAATTTTTAAGTTTTAAAATGGTGAATTGATTTGGAGAAAAATAAAAAAGTAAATAGTATAGGTATTACCCAGCCAATCCCAAGTGCGGCATCACAGGACTGGGGTTGGAAAGCACACGTGGGTGCTCAGAGAAGGTGCTCAGAGAAGGTGATGGTGAACCGGTGCCTCTCTGCTCTCCCAACATGACTGCTTCAAAGCAGTGCTGCCTTGGACGTGGCTGCAGAGAGTCAAGTTTCTGTCTCCAGGCCTCTCTTTTCTCAGCCTGCCCCATGGAGTGTGTGGGAATCTGCAGCTCCCAGAGCCCAGGAGATCAAAGGTTTACAGCCAAGCTGCCGGAGGGCGTCCAGCCCCAGGCAATAAAAGTGAACTAATATTATCCTGCAGCACGCAGGTTCTCTTGAGCACAGCATATCTGCAGGCCACAGCTCACCTGGGTAGATCCAGAGGAGGGGGTGGGGCAGGCCTGACTCCAACACCCCTGCCTGGCTCAAGGTGCCAGGGAACTGGTAGCTGCCCCAGCAGGGCTTGCTTCTTGGCCAGAGCAACAAAAAGAAGGGCTACTGGTTACTCAGCCTTATTTCTGTCCCTACCACTGACTCACTCTGCAGTTTGGGGCCAGCTACTTGCCTTCTCTGTGCTCAATTTGCCATCTGTGGGAGGCAGGTTATTAAGGCAGTAATTAGCTTGGACACTGTGATCAATTCACTGGAGAAAGAGACCATTCAGCTTCTTGTGCAGCTTGGAAATGGGGAGACTCCCAGGATGGCCAGAAAGAAGCATTTTCAGACTGTGATTCTACAGTGAAATCTCTGGCCAGCTCTCTTCATTCTCTGTGGCTGCCCGACCTCTCAGCATATTGAGTGACAGCTTGACCATTTTTTAGAGCCTGGGGGAACTTATTTCCTTTTGTTCTGTTTCTCAGCTTTTTGGCACAGAGGTCTAAGCATATTTTTCTTTTGCCTCATGCTTGGCCTAAAAAGTCTCTTTAAATTTCCCCATCCTCTTTTCATAAACTGTCAGGATCCTCCTGAGCCCAGGAACCACCGCCCTGAAGGCTCCAGCTCTCATCAAGAGAATGGGATGTGGTGGAGAGAGTGGAAGGGATCCACAAGTGGTCCACCAGGTACAAACTTTTACCATGGACCCTTATCTGGTCCAACAAATAGATGTGCTCTCAGACTCCTGCTCCATCTTGGAAACTTCTTACAGCCAGTGTGTCTCCTTGGGAATCTGCAGCTTCATCTTAGTAATAAAGAAAAGTGGTTTTATAAGTGACTCAATTTTGATCGAGCTCAGACAAAGACAGGTGACGCTGTCCTACTGGCATTTCTTGTAATGAGTGGGAGAATGTAAGTCATCATAGAGGATTTTAATCCATCTACCTTTTCCATCCACCTAATCCATCCACATTACAAAGCATCTTCCAGTGTAAGGAGTTGCTTTTCTTTCATGCCTACAGATGCTCCCTTTCTAGATAACCATATCTAACTAGATGGGTGATCTCGGACAAGTCACTTGGCACATCGCAGCCTTAGATTCCTCATCTGTAAATGAACTGCTTAAATTAGCACAGCCCATTGGATGTATGTTAAAATGACCATAGAGATTTCGCATTTTCCTTCAGTTCATTGTTGACTTACCCCACAGCTCTGAAACAGGAATCATCATCACATGTTCCCAGGGAAGTAAATAAGTGCTTGTTTCCAGGGGTTCTTAATGATGAGAGGCTGACTATCTCTGAAGGGGTTAGGTACCCCTCTACCCAATTTATCCAGCCCAAAAGGAGCATCTGGGTCAGGTGAGGGGAGTTCGCAAATAATTTCCATGAAGTCATTCTCAAGAGTCAAAGCATCCACAGAACTTCCTTTAATTGCCCCATCAAGGATGGAGCTGTCACCTTTGAATTCCTCCAAAGAGCAACTCCATAGAGACAAGAGAGCTGGATGGATTGACTCTTCATGGAGTGACTCTTCTCTGACCCTCTTGAGACATCCTAGATGGCCGACACATGTCCAACCAAACCACCATGATTGTGTGTACCCTGCAGTGCTTAGAAAATCACAATGGGCTCAATGGAGGATGTGGGGGTAAGTACAGTGGTATTGAAGGAAGAGCAAAGAGCATTGACTGGAGTGTAGGAAATCTTGGCTCTAATACTTTCATGTTATTTGTTCTGGGTCAGTTGTTAATGTCTCTGGCTTTTACACTCTTGTTCTGTAAAATGGTAGCATTAATAATGCCTGCCTCAGTGGTTTCTCTTGGGGATCAATTGCAATGATATGCAAGTGATTAATAAATTGTAAGGTGGTATGCACATGTAAGGGATTTTGTTCTTTGTAAGAGTGGGAGGGACTGTGCCAGCTGGGGTCCCTCCAGCCCCTGAGCCTCCTGAATGGATCAGTCTCAGTCAGTAACATTTCAACACATGGAAAACAATGTGAGCTGGAGAGCTAATAACCAGATCAAAAACGACAGGCTTGAGGAGGGAGACCAGCCCGGGAAATGTGTTATGAGCTGATCAGAAAGGAGAAAAGAAATAAAGTCATTAGCTTAATTAAGGGGCAGGAGGGAATGATGAAACACATCTCCAGCAAAACCAAATTAAGCATTTAGAAGATATTAAAAATGCATTTGAACTCCACTGGTGCTGCAGTTCTAATAACATTTTCTAGGGCTGTAGTCAGCTATCAGTTCAGTCGGAGATCAAGAAAGGTACTATTTCTCACTGTCTCAGGTACCTGCCACCCCCAAACCTCCTTGGTAAATCTTCTGACTTCTTGTCCCTGCTCTAGTCTTCCAGTCACTCCTTCCCCTAGCATCCCATTGGGTCAGCATATTATATGCATAGACTTTCAACTTTTAGCACATCTGGCTGGCATTTCTGTATTCTCAGGACCTTGATTTCTTTTAAGTTTTGTGTTCCCATTTTGAAAAGGATCTAAAAGATTTAACATGGTCATACTCTGGATCATTAGGATAATCTCTTCATATGATTCTTGTCACATAAGTCAGTGTCCAGGTTTGAATTTATGATCATATTAATATGAAGAAATAGTAGTAGTACCACTAGTAGCAATAGGAACAGTAATAATAGTTAGCATTTACTGAACATTTACTATGTGCTAGGCACTGTTCTAAGCATATAGTGTAACTTATATAATATTCACTTTTAGTGAATTCTTCTAGTACTTTCATTACTATGGATGAGGATATCGAGTCATTGGTATTTTCATTTTTGTTCTCTTATTATCTACATAAAATACCAAGATGTGAAATTGTCATAAGTTAAAGAGAATGGAATTGAGATATCCTTAATACATATCATGCATCTGATTTTGTGGTAATTTAAATAGAGAAAAATGGTGAGAAAAGATGATAAAATGGACCCGGCAAGCTCAAAAAACACTGGTGCCACAAAAAGTCCCATATTTGTATAATCCATCATTAAAACCATCAATGAATCCTCTTAGTTGTAGTCCCCAAAGATATTCTGAATGCATCCACCTCTGTTCATCTCCTTTTGACCAGTTCAGTCTTGAGATGGTAATTCAGAGAAAGGCAGATGCTTGTGGGATCCCTGGTGTACTTCATGGAACTTGCCCTGGGCTGAAAGTCTGCACTGGATTTGGAAGCATTCTTAGGGGGAATTCAAGACACAGAAGTCACATAAGCAGGGAATGGGAAATGAGAGTAACAGGCTTAGGGAAGAGGAAAGGTGTGAGACCTCAAAACCCTCTCAAACTGGAGGAAGAACTCAAAGGTCCTTTAAAAGGCAGATAGTTAGGCTTCAGGCACAAATGGATCCTGACACTCAGGTGATGTCTTGCTTTTCTTGTATCCTGAAGTTCTGCCCTTGGGTATCTGCTTCACTCTTAGGTAGGCCCTTTTCACAAGGTGGCCCTGGCAACACCAAGCTGCTGTCCTCATAGCTCAGCAACCAGTGTACAGACTGTTTCTCTTTGCTAGTAATTCCCACAGAACCTTCAGTCTTACCTCAGTTTGCTGACTCAAAGCATCTCCATTCCGGAGCTGATTCCAGGGGCCTGGAGGATGACATATTCTTGATTGTCAGGACTGAGTCATGAGTCCCTTTTGAAACTGGAAGATGAGATCTGCATGAACCAATGGACCAAGTGTGAGGAAGAGGTTGTTCTTCCAAAAGAAAATGGAGGTAGCATCACCAGGAAAGGGGGGATTTATCCCAGAAAGGCAAACACGGTATTCCTATCGCAAGAGCCAATTAAGATGCGTTAAATAGTTTGATGTGTTTTAAACTCCTGGAAGGCCCAGAGAGTAAATGTGGTTGTGTTCTGAAGACCAAGGGAAATGCTGAACATAACCCCAGGGTGGAGGAGAATTTATGATAAAAACACCCTCCTGGCAGAGCAGGCTGTCTGCCCCAGACTCAGCAAATGAAGCCCAACTTAATTGGTTGCAGTCTTGGATGAACTTCTAACTCTTTAGCCCTAGGAGAGGAAAAATTGCATAGACAACTGGCTTTCTCTCCTTGGCATGCTGAGCCTCTAAGAACGTTATTTAACCTTGATCAGCAGTGATTCCCAGCTATAAAAATAGGATGACAATCCTTGCCCATTCAGGGCTGCAGGCTGAGGTGGAGGTAGCAGAGTCTATAACAAAGCATTTCCAGGTTGTGGGTTGGATGGCAGTTTAGAAATATGGCACCAGGATTTTGGCATCTGAAGGGTTTAGAGAAACCCTTCCCTCAGCTCTCAAAATCTTTGGTGATGTTCTCTCCTGGTGTCAATGAGGAAATGAAATTTCCTGAAAACATGCTTTCTGTTTTGGCATTTATGCTTCCTGTGAATCTACTCAAACCATGGTGGCAGTTGCAGGATCTGAGGGCTATCTGAACTTGACAGCAGTGTCCTAGAGCAGAGGGGTTAAGTGTAGTGGTTTTGAAGAAAAGTTTTCCTATGCTAGGCTTGGGTGATGGAGAAGTGAATATATGGCTGTTCTTGGGACTCAGAATCTATAGGAGAGGAAGAGATGGAGAGAGAGAGGAAGGAAGAGAGAGAATAAATAAGAATGAATAATTATAAACAATTACTATGTAGAATAGGAGTTGGCAAACTAAGGTCCATGGACCAAATCTGGCCCACTGCCTGCCTATTTTTATATGGCTCATGAACTAAGAATGATTTTTATATTTTTAAATGGTTGAAAGAAAGCCAAAAGAATAAAGTTTTGTGACAGGAAAAAATATATGAAATTCAAATCCCAGGGTTCATAAATAAAGTTTTATTGGCACATGGCCACATTCATTCATCTGCTTATGTCTATGGCTGTTTTTGTGTTTCAACAGCAGTACTGGATAGCTAGAATAGAGACTCCATGGCTCAAAAAACCTATAAAATTTTTACCAAAAGAATTTGTGGACCCCTGCTCTAGAGGGACATATTCTGGCACTTGATCTGGGTCTTGAAGATGGGTAGGATTCTAATAGGAAGATATAAAATGGGGAACTATAGTTTAGAGATTTGCATCCCCATTTTACAGATGAGGACAAAGAGGTTGGAAGGATGAGCTGGAATTTTAAGAAAAGTCTGACTTATGTCATAGCTTGGTTCTTTCTGACTTCCCCCTTTCAGCCTTTAGAAAGCTGAAAATGACTGGGTACAAACTGTAAGGAGGCCTGAATACCTTCCTAAGGAGGATAACCTAATTCTGTACCTAGTGAGTGTCCATCTAAAGTTTGTGAGTTGGGAAATCACATGACTCAAGTATGATTATAAAATGATTGTCAGCTGCTGCATAAAGGATAGGTTGGAAAGGAGGGAAATGATGATGAGAAGAACAGGTAGGAGACCCAGCCTGGATCAGAGAGAATGAGAGCTTGTTTAAAGGGTACAGGTGATAGGGAAAGTGGGAGACCTTGAGGAGAGATAGCAGTAACAAATCTAAGGGGAATAATTTGATGCAGAAGGTAAAAGAAAGATGGCTTCCTGGTTTTGAGTCTGGAAAGATGGAATCACTGGAGAAAGATAAGCCTGATTGTGGAAAATGGTGAGTTCCACTCTGTCTATGGTGTTTAGAATGACCACAGGTGATCCCAGGGAAAGGTCTAGCTGACTGTGCCCAACCCAAAACTAGGCTGCTCTAACCCTGGGTAGCAATGTGGTAGAGAGGCAGAATGAAATCTCAGAAAGGAGAAAGGGGGAAAGTATATATGTGTGGAGAGAAGAGGGAGAAGAGTTAGGACTGAAAACAACTCTATATAAGCTTCAGAGCAACTTACATTAAAATATCAAACTTGTTAGTCGGTAAGTGGGCCAGATGAGGTAGTGGTGAAGATAAGACCTCATGTCTCATCTAAAGGAGGCAGCAGTTTCTTAGTTTGAGGGGTGTGTATGCAGCATTGTCAGATATGACTTTCAAAAAAGTGGAATATTGAACATTTTTTGCAATATTTTGATTTTTAAAAGTTGGCAAGAAATTCAATTAAGAGAAAAGCACTGGAGGGGCACCTGGGTAGCTCAGTGGGCTAAGCCTCTGCCTTCGGCTCAGGTCGTGATCTCGGGGTCCTGGGATCGAGCCTCACATCGGGCTTTCTCCTCGGCGGGGAGCCTGCTTCCCCCTTTTCTCCCTGCCTGCCTCTCTGCCTGCTTGTGATCTCTCTCTCTCTCTCTCTCTCTGTGTCAAATAAATAAATAAAATCTTTAAAAAAAAAGAAAAAAAAAAAAAAAGAAAAGCACTGGAGAAGTCAGTCAAGCTTATCTAAGGGCTGGATCCAGCCTGCAGGCCATTGGTTTGCAGTCTCTCACCTAAGAAGGCTCATACAATTTGAAATCTTCTTGGCATCCTGTCTCTACTCCCTCCTGAATCACTCCCTTGAAGGCCTTCCAATGTGGGGCCCAAGCCCCTCCTCTGAGGACTTTCTATTATGTCTCCAACACTGCAGTGTTTGTGCCAGTGACTGCCTACGACAGATTACAAACTTCTCCTGTGTTCCATAGTCAAGTGATAAGAAACAGAGGTGAGACAAAACAGAAATTCAACAACCGCAAAGACCAATCCACAAAAGATATCTAAGGAATGACTTTGTCTGTGATCTGATAGAATAAAGGTGAAAATCCTTTGGGGACTGTGATTATTGTCCTAGACCTTAGGAAAAGCTCAGAGCATACCAGAGGCAGAGATGTCTGGCTGTGCTGAGAAGGGAGCAATCCAGAGAGGATATTTGAGGGCCAGCCCCAGGGTCCCCACATAGTTATTGCTAAGCAGTGAACCAGGTTTGAGGGTGAGTGAATGTGGGCTTTCTCCAGGAAGTCTGCATTACTTCTGTCCCCAGGGGTCCTGCATCTAGAAAGATGAACTCTGCCCAAGGAATGCGTATGGCAGGTGCTCCTTCTATCTTCAACCTATCTGGGGCTCAATAAGATCCCGAAAAGGCCACTTCATTGTTAGGAACTCATCAAATACTTTCTTCTGCTCAGAAGAACATAGTTACATGCAATTTAGCAAGCCTTCAGGGAATGCCTATCACATACCCAGCCTTGTGCTAAGGAGGGCTGGACACGTGAGGTAAGGAGTAGGCATAACCACCTTTTACTCCTCAAAGGGCAGTAGAGACAGGTGGACAGAGACAAAATGAGACAAGTCTGGATAGAGGAGTTGAGAAAAGTTTTCTATTGGAGGGTATTAAAAAATTGAGGTTGGGAGATGATCTTCATGACCAATCCCATGCTTCTAAAAATGACATTGCTATTTGCCTTGATGGATTTTACACCTAACTGGGGCTTATTGCTCCTTCCTTCTCTCCTCTTTCTCCCTTTTGGAATGAGAGTGTCCACCTTATGCCTGTCCCACGATTGTATTTTGGAAGCACACAATTTGATTTCACAGGTTCACATTTGGAGAGGAATTGGCCTCAGAATGAATCATACCTTGAGCCTCATCCACACCTGATTTAGATGATATTTAGGTGAGACTTTGGACTTTAAATTTTTAAATTGATGCTGGAATGACTTAGGATTTGGGGGGCTATTGGGATGCAATGAACATATTTTGCATGTGGGAAGTCAGGGGCAGATGCTGTGGTCTGAATATTTGGGTCCCTCCAAAATTTATATTTTAAAATCCTAACCCTTAAAGGTGATGGTATTAGGAGGTGGAACTTTGGGGAGGTAATGAGGTCATAAGGATGGAGCCCTCTTGAATGGGATTGGTACTCTTATGAAAATGATAACACAGAGATCCCTAGCCACTTTCACCATGTGAAGACATAGGAAGAAGTCTGTGGCTTGGAAGAGGGCCCTCACCAGACATACCAGACCTAGATCATAAACTTCCAGCCTCCAAGACTGTGAGAACTAAATTTCTTTTGTTTATGAGATACTTAATCTGTGGTATTTTGTTATAGCATCCAGAACAGACTAAGGCAAACCTCATAGGAGACATCTGTAGGGCTCCTTTTCAAGGTTCCTCAAACATGCCCTGACAGGTAGGGCTGAGCCATGCAGCCTATTTTCTTCTTCTTCTGGTATTTTCAAATTGTCCTTTAAATGAATAAATAAAGGACCATATCACTGGCTCCTAGAGCAGCAGGGTATAGAACCATAAGACCTAAAAGACCCAGGAGAATGATGTAATTGAGAGTCAAGTAGGTAGTTGGATTTGAGCATCAATGCAAGAGATATTAAAAAAGGTAAGAGGTAATAGGATGAAAATGAGCTAGAAAAGAGATTAGAAGAGAGAAATCAAGTTCAGAAAGAGAGTGGGAGAGCTGAGAGTAATAAGTGCTTTCATTCTCTCTTCATGGGACTTCACCCAAAGATAGCACTGAAGCCCTTGGGGCAATAAATTAGCTTAGACTGGTATATTTATGAAGTTAATCTGCATATATACCCATCACTGTAATGTTGAAGATATGGCTGGGACTGGGGAAAAGTTAATTCTCAAAATAAGACTTTGTCTTTATTACAATGCAAATCAATTCTATTTTTCAAATGACTCTATCAGGCACAGGTTTAGGTATCCTTCAAAACTATACCACAGTATTTCAACTCCGTTGGCTGGTAAATCTGAACCTAGAGTTAATCCCAGTGGATAGTGTGCATGTCTTGACATGGTAAGAGATGACCGTGTACAAATTTTTTCAGCTTTGTGTCCAGCAATGTCATACTGGGAGCTTGATTTGCCATGGTGGAAGTATTTATTCACAGAAATAGGTGAATGCTACAAATGAGAAACAAGTACTCCTCCACCTGCAGCCTCCCCTCCCCCCCAAATGCCTGCTATTGAACATTTTTGGCATACCACGCAAATGGATGTCAGAGCGCACTGTGGTCTTTCTGGCTGGGCAATGTCTCTGACAGTGACCAAGTTGTTATTTGTACCAGAGCCTCTCAGTACTTAAAAAGTTGTTCTATTGGTTACATCTTAACCAGTTAAATGGGAGATAGGGTTGGTAGGAAGACTGGAGGATCCACTTGAAGGACTTTAAGTTGGATTGGAAGGAGTTATTTTTAGTAGAAATGATAAGTTTAAGGTATGTGATTGAGTCTAACTTTTCCATTTATTTTCTTATTTTCTCCACTCTGATATGTGCAACTGATCATGCAACCAAATTCCACTTACATCTGGTTCTAAGATTTGGCAGGAATAGTCTGCGGATAGAGAATGCCAAATAACTCACATTAAGATTTAAAAACAATTGGACACCTCACAATATCTTAGGCTAGATAGAATATATAATGGATACTGGATGCTCATCCACATCCCCTCTTCAAGGCCAACACACCCAACCCCCAGTTGCTGCAAATGCCAGCTGCATTGGCTCGAAGCTGCAACCCTCACTGGAAGTTGCCCTTGGGAATGGGAAACTGCCTTACCCTCCTGGGGTGGGGGAAGGGGGCAGCTCTAACAACCAAAGACTGGCTGATGCATGATGTCAGCATTTTGTCTCAATTTGGAACAGCTCTGAAGAACCAGAATTCCTGGTTCCATAATTCCTGTTAGGATTACTAAGTCCTTAGCTGAAGTCTCATTTCACTCTGTTCAATCCAACTTTCCTCACTGTCCTATATGTGATTCTCCTGAGCGCACTCTCTAATCAATTTAATGTCCACAACTCCCCATCTTACTTTCTTTTCCTAGGGAACCACACCCTAATGTCATCAGGCACAAATACACACCTGATGCATAGGTCCCCTCCATTGCCCTTAAACAGAGAGGTCCAGTCTGTGTCTTCATCCAGAGACAGGGACTTAGCATTTCTTATTGCAACACCACATTCTGTTGTCTTGCTGAGGAGCTCTGCTGTTATAAAGCTTGTCCTTAGTTTGAATTGAAATCCACTTCCCTCTCCAGAAAGAGCTTTACTTTCCAGGTACACAATGTATGTTCTGAATTACTCTAGTTGAAATTGCTTTGGTCTTCTGAGAGGAGTGTGATGTATAGTCCCCATCCCTGAGGACTTTCCTGGGAAAGAGAAGGTATGCTGCCAAATGGGTGCCATTGGAATTCAGAGAAAGGAGGGAGCCCTGAGGGTTGGTGATGCAGTGGCTTCTTGAGAGAGGTACCTCTTGAGCAAGGCTCACAAAGATGTGCAAAATCTGTATGGGGATTTGGAAAACTCCTTTTTAGTGGAGATGCTGGGTATGCTCATCAACTAAAATGTATTCCTTCTGTTTTCTATTTTCATTTTGACCTATTTTTCTTTTCTCTTCTGCTAACACCTTAGATTCTCCTTTGGAGTCTCTGCCTTCAAGTCCGTATAGTTCAAATGAAGTGGTCACACTCTCAGTTTCAAGGATCAGCTTATGACTCAGGTCTGGCTGATCATCTTTTTTTTTTTTTTCCTTTGGACCACAGGGATGGACATGTGAGATGGTTAATCTCATGATACTCACCCCTAGGACTTTTATTACAATTGCTGGAAACAAAGCTCTAATTTTGTTCATTTGCTAGGCTATATAAGAATAATCCATGAGCTTCTATGGGTCAAACAGAGAAGAAGGCAAAGTGTATTAGGGTTCTCTAGAGAAATGGAACCAATAGGTTAGATAGATATAGATATAGGCATAGACATAGTCCCACAATCTGTTGTCTGGAAGTTGGAGAACCAGAAAAGTCAGTGGTGCAATTCAATCCAAGTTCAAAGCCTTGAGAATCAAAAAGCTGATTGTGTAAGTCCTGGTCTGAATATGAAAGCCTGAGAACCAGGCACACTGAAGTCTGAGGACTGGAAAAATGGATGTCTCAGTTCAAGCAGAGAGTGAATTTGTCCTTCCTCTGCCTTTTTGTTCTATTTGGCTCTCAAGGAATGGATGATTTCCTCTCACATTGGGAGGGGCCATCTGCTTTACTCAGCTTACCAATTCAAATGCTGAGAACACTCTCAGAGACATACCCAAAAATGGTGTTTATCACCTATCTGGTCATCCATTAGTCCAGTCAACTGGACTCATAGAATTAACCATCACACAGAATTTAGCTCAGAGTGAGAGTTACAGAGAGGGAAGAGAGGGGAGAGGAAGGGGAGAGGGGAGGAAAGTGGAGGAGGAAGGGAGAGAAGTATTTCAATTTGACATTATCTGAACCCCACCTAGTCTTTACAATTGCATGAACTTGAACCAAAAATTCTCTTTAAGTTTAAGCCCATTTGAATTAGATCATTTATCACTTGCCACAAAATGACACTTAACTAATATAGTCATGAATCCAGTACTTTAACTCTACTCTGATGTCAAGGTCCTGAGCTTACTACAGAGAGGGGTCATGTGCCAGCAAACTTGATGGCTGCAGAAGTCTCCCTGGAGAAACTGAGCCTACCATTCCACCAGGAGAAATTTATATGGGCAGTTCCCTAATTCTTTCCATTTGTAAAAGTTCAGACATATTTGTTCACTTACTACCTCAAGTTTTAGGATCCTGTTGATTTTTCTTCAGCGATTGGCCCTGTCCATCCACTCTTCTACAGAACTGATAGATGGACTGCTTTTAGAATAAGCTTCTCTTCACCCTTGTCTTCAGTGAATTCAGATGTCCAAGTAACTCAAACAACTTCATTTCTGAGGTAGATTTGAAAATGACCTGTGCAAAAGTGATTGTTAATTTGCAAACTACCTTAAAATCCAGAGAAATACAGTGGATTGACCCCACAATTCTGTGTGTGATGTGGGCATTAAGGGATGTTGGGAGCAGGGTAAATCTCTTCTACCCCATCCATCCCCCTACCCCAGGATTTCAAAAACTTTGATCATTTCTTTCTCAGCTTTACATTTCCAGAACAAAGGGGTCCATTTTGATCTATCCTTGGATGGCACTCCTGCCCCTACCTCCTTGATCATTTTCGATGTCCTCCTCCTCACTTCCTCCAGTTTCTTCATGTCTTTTAAAGATGTGCCCAGAACTGCACACAATATTTCCAGAGATCAGAGAATCAGGCTTTTATCTTTACCCATTGATGTTAAAAAATTTGATCATGATAAAATGAATCATTCTAAGGAATTTGTATTGGAATCTAAGCCCAAAGTCATTCATTTCTTCCTTCACTTACTCACTGAGTTACTCAGTAAGAAATTAGGACAATCCTACTGTCTGCCCAGGTTTGTGGTAGGCCTTTTGGGATACTAGACAGGATGAGAAATCATGCTCTTCCCTCCAGGAGTTCATAATAGAGCTGATAATGCAAGACCAACTTGTGAGAAGCCACCCACACTAATGTCTTCTGCTAGAATTTTATAGGAAACAGTGAAGTGCTTTTCTACCTATTATCTCCTTTGATTTTCATACCAATTGCATTTTCATGAGGGGTTGAGAGTCAGGGAAGTGTAGTTACTCAGAATTCGCATGCAAATAATCTGGCTCCAAGTTTATGAACCTTTCCCCTGGACGAGGAATCCCCTAACCAATCACCCAAGGAAGGTCTTAATTCTGCAGTTCTGAGGTACAACAGTAAAGAACCAAACTCTGAAGTAAATTATAGCCTGAGATAAATGTGGGAATAAAAAGCTTTCATAATACGAGTACCTGTAGAGAGTAGACTTTTGAAATAAAACTCTCCCAGTTTAAGGTTTTTCTGGACTCTCATTAATGGACCTAGAATGATCTGAGCTTACTTTCTGTATCAATTCCATTCTAAAAGGCTCTTTTTTCCATTGCATCACTTACCGTTAGTTACTTCCTCATCCAAGTACAAAATCTTGATTTCAGTTGACAAATCTCCCCTTTCCCACTCTCAGTTCAAATTTGAATGACTCTGGGCTGAGTCCTGGAGGAGACATATGGCTTGGCCCTGGCCAGTCAACCCACTATTATCTTCATGCTTCTGGAATTGGTCCAGAGATGGGTACATGATTTATGGGCCAATCTGTGACAATAGGGCCAGCTCTGCATTTCTGGAAAAGTTGGAGAAAAGCAAGTTCTCTTGCTGGTGGGAGGAAAGCATGAGGCTGCTAGTGGCCATCTAGCCCCCATGTGACAAGAGGCAGTCTGAGAATGGTCACACAGAGGAAAGCAGAGCGGAGAGGTAAGCTAGGGTACTGGAGAAATTTGCTGAGATTCCTTTTCAGCTCTGGACATTTAGTTATGGGATCCAGTGATATCTTTCCTTTGCATAACCCAATTTGAGTTGTGTTTCTGTAATTTGCAACCAAGAAGAGGCTTGACTAATATTTCCATTCACATACAAATTACCTCCTGGTGACATGAGTTTTTTCCTCCCTTTTCCTCTGTATTCCCTAGCCTTGATTTCTTTCAACCGTGACCCAACCATTCACTAACTAGACTTAGAGCTTCATGAGGATTGGTACCACATCTGCTTTATTCACCACTTAAAACCAGCAGAGTTGAGTGGTAGAATAAACGCCATGCTGGCAGTGTGGATGATGCCACATTTCCTCCATGATGGCCAAAAACACTAAAAATTCATTCTAAGGTTTCGATAACCTAAAATGATATTGCAAGTAACTTATTACTAAACACAGTCAAATTAACCAAAGTAGTAAGGTTTGTAAATTGCTTATCTTTTTATGACCTATGCTAGATTCAATGTTATCCTGATAAGCATCACTGTCACTAAAATTCCAATATGTTCTTGAATAGGAATAAAAGGTATATGGGACATTACAAATAAGTAAATGACCCAGAGCTTTTCAAACTATGTAATTGCCTGCAGTGAGGGCCATAACTGAGCTATATTTTATATTTGTTGAAATTATAAGTCATTTTAGTGATTTAGAGGGGATTTCATCGATATAGTTATAGAAACTAGAGAATATTGTGCATTATTATCCATCCTTTGGGTCATGGGGTGAAAATCTTGGCAATTGGGGCCTAATGTAGTACCCCTTGCTTCTGTCCTTTAATTTGGCTTCTGAATTACTACAAAATTCTAGGCCACAACTTTTTTTCCTGGCTACCATCTCCTATAATAGCCAAGGCATATTTATTCCCTGTCCAGCAAATACATCATGGATAGTCTCATCACTTTTCATGCTAATCACTAGACCAAAAATTCTTTATTATCATATATTCCAATCTTGCTCATCTTTCTTCAATATATAACAAATTTCACCTTTGACACCAAGCCAAGAACTATTCCTCTAACCTAAATGATATTCCCTTCTGCTTTAATAAATTGCTTAAATTTTTTAAAAATTGGAAACCATAAATTAATTACTTTTTGGTGAATAGTTCCACGAGTTGGATGGGACTAGAAGAGATTATGCTGAGTGAAATAAGTCAAGCAGAGAGAGCCAATTATCATATGTTTTCACTTACGTGTGGAGCATAAGGAAAAACATGGAGGACATTGTGAGAAGGAAAGGAAGGATGAATTTGGGGAAATTGGAGGGGAGACAAAACATGAGAGACTGTGAACTCTGAGAGACAAACTGGGGGTTTTGGAGGGGAGAGGGTGGGGGATTGGGTGGGCCTGATGGTGGGTATTGAGGAGGGCACGTATTGCATGGAGCACTGGGTGTGGTGCATGAATGATGAATCTTGGAACACTGAAAAAAACAGTTCCACGAGTTTTAAGACATGTGCAGGTTTAAGTAACACAACTGTGATCATGACACAGAGCAGTATCAGCAAGTCAAAAACATCCCCTTGTGCTGGCCCTTTATAGTCAAAGCCTCTATTCCCCCAAATGCCTGGAAACCCCTGAACCAATCTGTGTCCCTATAATTTTCCTTTTACGGAATGCCATATACATGGAGTCATATAGCATGTAAGCTTTGAGATTGGCTTTTTTTTTTCCCTCTCAGCATAATGCCTTTGATATGCATTCATATTGTGGTGTATATCAAGAGTTCATTTCTTTTGATTGCTGAGTAGTAATCCAGTGTATGAAAATATGATCATTTATTTATCTATTCAACTGTTAATGGATATTTGGGTTGTTTCTAGATTTTTTATAAATGAACCTGCTAGTAGTGTGAAAGTAGACATATGTTTTCATTTTTCTCAGGTAAATATATAGGAGCAGAATGTCTGGATCAGAGTAAACCTATGTATAACTTTACAAGAAACTGTTTCCCAGAGTGCCTGTACTTGTACCATTGCGCATCCCCACGAGCGATGTATGCAAGTTCCAGTTGCTCTGTATTGTAATTAGCACTGATACTGTGAGCTTACTTTATAATGTTGAGTTTCTTTTCATGTATTTTTTTATCTTCCATATGTCTTCTTAGATGAAGTATTTCTTCAAATCTCTTGCCCATTTTTACTGTTATTTTCCTTATTGTTGAGTTTTAGAAGTTCTTTTTTTTTTAAAGATTTATTTATTTATTTGACAGAGAGAGAGATCACAAGTAGGTGGAGAGGCAGGCAGAGAGAGAGCGGGGAAGCAGACTCCCTGCTGAGCAGAGAGCTCTATCCTAGGATCCCAGGACCCCGGGATCATGACCTGAGCTGAAGGCAGAAGCTTTAACCCACTGAGCCTCCCAGATGCCCCGAGTTCTAGAAGTTCTTTATACATTCTGGTTATAAGTCCTTTGTTGAATATGTGACTTGCAAATATTTCTCCAAATCTGTAGCTTGAGTTTTTATTCTCTTAACCTTGCCAGATAATAGTTTTTGATTTGATGAAGTCCAATTTACCATTTTTTTCCTCTAAGAATCATACAGTTAGTGTCATAGATAAGAATATTTTACTTAACAGAAGATCATAGAGATTTTCCTATTTTTCTAGAAGTTTTATAGTTTTTTACTTAGATATATGAGTTAATTTTGTATAAGGTGTGAGATATGGATCAAGGTTCTTTTTTTGCATAGAGATGTCCAATTATTTGTTGAAAAACCTCTAGCCAGACTGAAAAAGCAAATAAAGAGAAGACCAAATTACCAGTAACAAGAATGGAAAAGGGAATGTCATCACAAGCCCTACAAACATTGAATGGATAGTTATGCACATAAATTTGAAATTTTAGTTAAAATGGACCAATCCCTCTAAAGCCACAAACCAGCCAAACAAACCCAAGAAGGAACAATTAACTTTACACTGTCATATGCATTCTAAATAATTTAAAATGAGAAAAATAATGTGTTAATTTTTCCAGACATTTACCATTTCAGTCGGTCTTCCTTCACTCCCAAAGTTCCAAGTTTTCTTTTATTTTATCATCTCTCTTCTACTATAAGAACATTCTTTCACATGTACTTTCATGCAGTTTTGCTGGTCATGAATTCTCTTTGTTTTTCTTTACTTGAGAATATTTTTATTTCAACTTCATTCCTGAAACATATTTGCTGTTTATAGCATTTTGGGACTGACAGGGAGGGTGTTTTTTGTTTGTTTTACTGTCAGCACTTTAAAAATGTCCCATTACTTTAAAGCTTTCATAACCGGTGATGAGAAATTAGCTGTCAATTGAATTGCTGTTTCCTGTATGCATTGCTTCCTTTTCCTCTGGTTGGTCTCAAGAGTTTTTTTCATTGTTTTTGGTCTTCATCAGTTTGATTATAGTATGTCTTTGTGTGTATTTCTTTGTTTTTTTTTTTTTTCTACTGGTAATTCACTCAGTTTTTTTGAAGACATAGTTTATATCTTTCATTATATTGGGAAATTTTTAGATGTTATTTCTTTAATTTTTTTTCAGTAACACACTCATTCTCCTCTCCAAATGTTAAACCTTTTGGTATGGTCCCCTGGGTTCCTGAGCCTTTGCTCCTTTTTTTTTTTTAGTTTATTTCCCGCCCTCCCCTACTTTTATTCAGATTGGATATTTTATCTTCAAGTTTACTGGCTCTTTCTGTTAGGACCTGTTTAGCCTAAGTGATTCCATCTTGTCTAAGCAACCATTTTGTTGTGAACACAAGATGACCTTGCCCTAAGGGAACAAAGTCAGCCTGGAGGAACTTACTTAGAAAGATAAGCCCAGGACACCAATGGAATGTGGTCTGTTGGCTCCTGATGACAGTCCCCCAGAAGAACAAGGTCGAGTCAGGCCAGGTGGGGGTGTCCAATCAGTAAGGGACACATATGCTACCTCCCTTAACCCCACTGCTCCTGAAGTCAGGTCAGGTGGAGACGTCCAACCAGTAAAGAACAGATATGTAACCACCCCTGACACCACTGCTTCTGACCAATAAGGATAAGCTCACAGTCGGTTGGCGGTTTTACCCTATAAAAGATAGCCTATAAGACTAGGTGGGGTCGCTCTCTGCATAGAGACAACCCTGACCAGCCAGTATGATTCTCGATGTTTGGTGCGAAATAAAGCTCTGCTTGACCTTTGCTTTGTATCAGTCTCGTTCCTTTGATCACGTACCCTAACATTTCTTCTGCAATTTACATTTTCCTGTTGAGTCCATTTCCATTTCCATTTCCAATTTTACATTTTCCTGTTGAGCCCATCAACTGAAAATTTTTTTTGTTACTGTACTGATTGTATCTGATTGTTTTTTATAGCTTCTGGTTCTCTGCTGAGACTTTCCATAGTTCCCTTATTTCGAGAGTGTTTGCTCTTATTTCTTAGAGCACAATTATAAGTAGTTGCTTTAAGTCTTTGTCTGATAATTTCAGCATCTTGTTATCTTGGTTGGGGTCTATTGATTTTCTTTTCCTTTGCAAATTGTTGAGATACATTTCATATGTCACATAATTTTGGATTGTATCCTAGACATATTAGATATAATGTAATATGACTTTGGATTTTATTTTAATACTATAGAATCTCTGCCTCAATTTCTCGTCTATCCAAATTATACATTAATATCCAGAAATGACTGACCTTTTGTCAAACTTTCTGTAACTTCCTCAGTTCCTAAACTATGTGCTGCAAACCAGGAAATGAACATTATATGCATTATATAATTTTATCTTTACAGCAACACAAAGATGTAGGTATTCTCACTCTCACTTTACAGATGAAGAAACAAGGTCCAAAAAAGAGCTAAATAACTCATTTGAGTAACATGGATGGACCAGGATTCTAACTCATATATGTAGACATTTTTGCTATGTCATGGATGCAAACCTTATAATAATGTTCAATATTTGAAGTTATTATTACTTCTTACTACAAAGAGAGAAACAGGTCTAGAAATGTAATGCATAAGTTGGGATTCAAACTACAGAATTGAAACTGAAGTTCCCTCTTAACTACTCCCTGGGAAATTTGTGTGGCTAGATATGTAAAAAGAGCTCAAAAAATATCGCCAAATAAGGATTTCCTAAAGGAAACATGTTTCAACACAAACATAATTATTTTTATCATAATGGGAAAATTTGGTTAATGTCTTAGATCCCCACAGTACTGCTTATTAACTCATGGGCTGTGTCCCTCCATCTCTTTACAGAAGCCTCTCCCCCTTCTCCTTGTTTCATTGATTACAACACACCAGTTTTTTTTATTTTCTAAGTGTTTTCAGCCGGAGCAGCTGAATTTCCATCTGGCTCTTGTCCTATATTCCCCACTTTCCACATGCAAGGGCAAATTAAAAAGCCAAGGAGGTTTCTTCTCTGTACAGTAGTCTCCTGCTTCCCCAAGCATAGCAAGTGTGCAAACCTGGAGCCATGTGGTTGCTCTCATCAGAATGGAAGAGATGATCACATCTAGCCTTTACACAGGACTCCATTCAATGAGGCTGACTCTCCCCCCAGATAGGAGCCCATTCACCATGGCCTTTCAGTGCTTCAGGTGGAATAAAGATGTTACTATAATGATAGCCTATGAAGTGAGAGTAAATATAGTGGCCTTGCATCAGAGAGCTTTCTATAGCAGAGAAGATTATTATAAAGACAGAGGGTGCATCCCATCTTGCCACATTTCCATAACAACGCAGCTTTGTGGCTCCAGCGGGGCAAGGAATCCAGAGAGAGATTTACAGATGTTTTATTTATGGGCAGATTTTTCAGTGTCAAAGAAGGGGGAAGGGCTTCTCTCAGGTGTATTTCTCTAAGTAGTTGAAGGAAGTACCAATTCACCAAACTGATCAGCCTTTGGAAATCTTTTTACTAGTTGATTCTCAAACTCTTTTACTAGTGATTTTTTAAAGGTTTGCATTTAAAAGGGAGAGAGCCAGCGAGCAAGAGAGTGCACCATCAAAACAAAACATACTTCACTGAAATTACACTCTTTGGAAGAGTTCCATGGTATCTCAGAAATATTCTGCCCTCTCCTCTGAGCTGTTTCTTTTATCTCTTTCTTTTGGAGGTTTAATTTAGTGAATATAGAGGATATTCAGATGTGCATAGCTAATTTAGGACCTGCCCCGAAGAGACCCCTCATGCACACATGTCACTACTGCCACCAACTGCAAGAGAAAAACTGCAGAATTTTGTAAAGCAGGTTTGAAAATAATCAGTCCCAAGGGCTGGAAGTGGGCTGGATTTTCATCATTTGGACAGATGGTATGGTCAGAAAGACTCTTCCCTAATAGCTTGAGATTGTAGATTCCAGGATGTCCTAGAATAGGAATTCCTAGAATAGGAAATGGGATCTACACCCAGTGTCCACCAAAAGTCAACCCCACATTTTCCCAAGACCTTGAATTGGAAGCACTTAGGGCCACCCGGAGGTTTTGAAGTTAATGTCCTGGAGATTGTTTACCTAGCACCTGGCTGAGGATTCTTTTAAGTTACAAAGGAAAATTTTAAAAAGAGAGAAAAAAATTGCTCAGGCAAGAATTACAAAAACAACTTCACCCCACTGAGTTTTATAGATTTTAGTTGCAGGCAGTGAGCTCACAGATGGCAGAAAGTGAAGTCACCAACTGAGGGGAAGAGCCTACCTGGTGCCAGAAAACCACATGGTCATGGGGAAAAACACAACAAACAACCTACATGGAGCCAGGTGTCCCAGGCTCTAAGAACTGAAGTCAAGGTAAGAATAGGTTGGATTGTTAACTTCCTTGCAGGGCAAGGTCTCCGAGAGGGGGCAGAATGTCAGTGTCCCTAGATAGTGTGATGAGGACTTCCTTGATGGTTCATAAGTTTCACTTCTGTTTTGTAATTTCCCTGAGCACCAATTTGCTTAACATGTATTTTTACTAGTGATCTGGATGAACATTAAACAAAAACATCTTTGAAAGAAGATCAAAAGCTATGAAAATGTGGAGTATTGCTCTCCTTTCCTTCCCTGGTTGGTTGGTTTGTGTGTTTGTTTTTGATGATATTACTATTGGATTACTTTGCATGGGATTAGATTGGTATAAAAAATGATTTGGTTATGTAAATGGTAAAATTAACCAACCTTCTTATTTTGTCAAATACTATATTTTTTTCCTCATAATATTAAATTATTTATTGAACATATGTATAAAGCATTCTTCTGGGCATTTGGTTGTATACTACGAAGATGAAGAAGATAAAATTTTTGTCCTCAAGGCATTTAGCATGTATTAGGATGAAAGAACAATGAAAATGAATAAGTGGGACAAAAGACAGAATATAATAAATGCCATAGGATGTTTCAGTAAGTGACATGTGTGTTTAACCAACCCAATTTTTAAGTACAATGTCTGGTAGGGAGTAGAGCCTCCTTTGCGTGATGAATGAATTAATAAGTAAATGAACTAGGGAGTCATTTGGATGAGAGTCTATGGAAGTTAGGAAGGGGTAGGTATTTTCTGCAGTAGAAGTCAGGGAGAATAACATGGAGAAGTTGCCTTTTGAGCCTTGATTGTGGAGATTTGAGTATTTGGAGATAAAAGGAAGGGCTTTTCAGGACAAGAGAACAACATGAGCACATGCTCAGCTGTGGGATAATGAGAGATATGCTTGGCAGTGTGCAAGCCCTCCAGTTCTGCTGAGCAACCATCACAATACACACTGAAATACACTGGAACAAAAATAAAACTAAACAAACCAGGCACTTGCTGCCCTGGCTGGATTAACAAAATGTGGGACGTAGCCCTACCAGGAAGTGGTTTGTCATTTGAAGCAGGCCAAGTCCTAGAAGCATCAAAGCCAGCCAAAATGACACTAAAAGGTGGACAAGTGATCTAAAGTCTCTAGACCTTGGTTTCTTCATCCATATAATGGTGTGGCTATCACCTATATTGCGAGGTTGTTTTGAGGATTATGTGAAGCTAGGTCTATAAATGAGCTGGCACATAACAGATATGACACATGTATATTATTTTTTGTTAATAGTAACAATAAAAATAATAGATATTATTTAGCCAGGTGTGGCTAAACATTGCAATGTGGGTACCATTCATTTGAATTCTACTGAGTTTATGTAATTATAGATAATAAGACATCTAAATAACTTGCCCATTAAATTCACTCTATTTTGTGATTTACCTCATGCACGGATCTGTTCAGCTGCATCTGGTTGGAAATGTTGAACAGTGTCATCACCAGAGATTTAGTGCATCTTATGTAGATGAACATTAACCCAAACATTTTTAAAGGAAGCAAACTAAAGAAGAAGTAGGGAAACAGGACAATGTGTTGGTGAATGGGGCAAATGTTTTGGAGCCAAATTTAAATTAAAATCCTTGTTCAGTCACTTACTATCTCTGTGACCTTGGGTGAATTACCTAGTGTCTCAGAGCTTGGATGTCCTTGCTGTCAAAGGTGATGATGATGATGATGATGATGGCAGCAGCAATAATAGCAACTAACAAAACAGCAACAGTAGTAATAACATTTACTCCATACTGTCACTGTTGAGAGCACACTGGGACACATTATTATTATTTATTGTTATCTTATTTCCCTTTATTATTTCCCCTTAACAGTTCCAACACCAGGTGACCAGGACTTGTGGCAAGGATGAATTTCCATGCATAGTGATGGAGGAGAGCATATTTGTTTGCTATTGGAAAACTTGAACCCTGACCCTAACTCTGCCGCCAGCTCACTGGATGACCTTTATACTCAACTGCCATTTCTTTATTTCTTAAATGCAGAAGTTTGATTGGATAAGCACCATCTTCAAGGTCTGTCATTTTAAGATTCTATGTACCTAGTATCTGAATTTCCCAGCAAACTGAGTCTGTGTGTAGATTGCAAGAGGTGATTGGAAAGATCAACCAAAACCAACACACCTTCTCACATATTTATTTTGCTCATTTAAATAATCAAAAGCCACATAAAATAGTAAAAAATAATTAAAAAATAAAAGCTAAACCTCTGCCTTAGTGCAGGCTGTCATAGAGGAAACCATACTTTTCTCTTTAACTAAGATTTGTTTTTTTTTTGAAAAAGGTTAAATTGTGAATTTCAGTGGGGAATTTTCAGTCTCCAGATTTTTGGCAACATGAACAGAGACCATTTAGATTGTTTACCGAGGTTCTTGACTTAGTAATGAAACAAGGTGTGTTGGGTAGACCTAGACTAACTCTTTAAATAGCTGTTAGGTCTCAGGATTGAAAGATATCCCAAACCACTAAAAAAATTCCTAGATATTATTGATAGAGAAAATTTGGAGATTTTTTTTCTGTCATGGCCCCACGGAGTTGGGGTAAGTATTTCCAAGCTACTCCAGGCACCTAAGATGTACAGCATCTGTTTTTCAGAGCCAAATGGCAGAGGCATATTCTGTCTAGTCGTCTTGGTACATTTTGGAGGGCAGCCTGGACCCTGTGGTGTGCCACACACCTTAGCCACTTTGATCCCTCAAACAAAAATCTATGGAAAACTGGAGCTTTACACAGGCAACGAATACCAGAGATAGGCAGTTTCTAAACAGGACCCTAGATAGCCCACAGCTCACACAAACTTCCCTCCAGGTACTCTGTGACTCTTAATGGCTGTCCAGGGCCCAGCCTGGGGTGAAGCAAACAAAACAACTAAGGTACTCTCTAAGAGTAGACCTTAAATTTTATGCCCTAGATGCCTTGCTTGCCTCAACCTAGTTTTACCCTTGTGGCTGTCTACAGTTCATATGTTCATTCAGCGAACCTTTACTGAGTTCCTAGTAAGTGTCTGTCACTGTGCTACATACTGGCAAAACTAATAAAACAGTCCGTCTCCTCATGGGGTTTTGTTCCTGCAGGGAACTGCAAGTCAATATGCCTGGAATCGTTTGCAGAGGTGGAAATGTTTCAAAAAATAATTTGGGGAACTGAGCAGGAAATCGAGCACATATGTGTTTGTGGACCACACTCAGGAAGATAAAGCGTTTGGAAGCCCCATGACTATGGAGACACGTTTGTGTTGTTTGTGCTCTAACAACGGTACCCAATAAGAGAATAGGTAGGGGCTCAATGTTTGTGTGCTATGTGTGATGGTGAGACTTTGGCTTTTAAGAGGAATAGCAACTTTTTCCATTTTCCATTTTATAAATATCACTCTGCTAGCATTATGGAGGACAGATTAGGGAGAAGAGAGTCTAAGCACAGAAAACTAGTTGTAGGATGATTGCAGTGGTTAACGTGAAAGATGATAAAAGGCAATATCAAATCCAAAATAGATATGAGCAACAAGGTATGAGAAAAGGAAGGATATAGAATTAAAAGAGGTTTAGTAGGAGATGTAGATTTTATGGAAAAGATGATTCACTTTGGGATAGCTTTGAGTTTGAAGTGACTGTGAAACGTCAAAGTGAAGGTAAATAGGGGGCAATGGTTCTGGAAGCGAGCCAGAAGTCTGGGCTGGTGAATATAGATTTGTTTCCAGAAACAGTTCTGGGCTTCATGGAATTATTTACTTGCTTTCATAAGAAAACTAGCAGGGACTTGAGGTGTAGAGAGGGGAAAATAGGAGAAACAGCAAAACCAGGACATCTGAATTCTAAGGCCCCATGTCAATTACATCTTGATGGACCTGTCTTCTCCCTCATGCAATGAAGGTATTGGTTCAGGTTATCGCTTTGTTCCTTCCACATTTTATGTTCATCGACTATTCTAATTCAGGGTTTAAAGTCTAATGTCTACAGAGGCAAGGTAACATTTTCTAAATTAGGGAAGCTGGGCAGGTGGAGACCATGATAATTTGGGGAGTATATGTTTAACCTTATCTCCATATAGAGCCCAGAGTTCCTACAGAGAAGAGATAAAGTGTATGTTCACTTCTTATCTCTAGATACTGTTGCCACATGAAAATTTAGACATTAGAATATTCCTTTAAGGATATGAAAATGCCATGTTTCATTCTCTTGACCCAGTTCTTATTTCAGCTATATGGACAGATTCACGTAAGTACCTAGTCATTTTGGGATTAACAATATGCTATATTTGTGCCTCAAGATCTTTCCTAAAGTTGTGGGATGCACTGTTTTGCTTGAAAGTATGGTCTAAAAATGTAAGCAAGTCAACACTTCAGGGGCCATCCCTAAACCAATGGGGAATGGGAGCTTGTATATAAATGTTTCAGTCTCTCATCTTTCTGGTGGATAATTCCAGGAAGCATGCTGTGTGCTTTCCAGAGGTTAGAGTGGGATTAAATCCTCATTACTGTTACCAGAAATCTTGATAATACACCCTTATATTGTAAAATGTAGAACATCTCCATGGAAGTTTTAAGGTCATCTCCTATGACTGCAGATAGAATGTGCAGCTTCAATAAATCTCCTATACTAAAGTCAGAATGATGTTAGGAAAGGAGTGGGACACTGAATCATGGACTTGAAACATTTGCATAGATGTGTCTGTAAAACTGAACTCCTAGGTTTCCCTGAACAATCTTAAGCAATAGATTGCTGCTCTTTTTCTCTTTCTAGAGGAGAACACTCTTCTCTCTCCAGGAGAACTTTACTGGGTAGATGTTTCCAAAAGATCCATGCTTGCCTCCTCTCATTGTTTTCTATACAAATAATCAGAACGATAACAGGTCTTAAAACAGGTAAAGTAAATTAAAATTCCTTTCCAGAGAATAAAAAGCTTACTCACTAAAGCAGTGTAGGACCAGGCAGGAGCCTGGGAAACATGTGAGAGATATGATCTAGATGGAATTGGATCAGGTGGAACAGAACGCAAAGCTGTGTGAGTGTGAATTTATTGATATGGGTAGGTGTCTAAGGACACATGGAGCTATTCCTATGAAGCTTCTGGAATGGATCTTTGAAGTTTGAGCATGATGATAAGTTACAATAAATGAATTGGTTATGGCAAAGTATTGTGAAATGAATAGTAAGGCCAAAATGAAGTAAAAGTGTTGGATTGGAGTACCACTGAGTACCCTGTACCTAACTTTCCCTGGGAGGGCTCAGAAGCCATGCCTTTCACTGGACAATTGGGAATATATGACTGGTGCATGACTGAAAAGTTGAATGGTGGCTGACTGCTGGAGGACAGAATTAATTGTAGGAGACACGGCCATGGAACTGGGCTCCATAATTTCAGAAGCCAGCTGGCAGCACTTTACATCAGAGGAAAGGTGGTCATAATGACCACAGTTGGCAGCAAAGCTGGGATGATAACCAGAGTTCTTTGACTCAGAAGGATCTTTCAGAATGGCCAATAGATGATGACATTCATAGAGGCAAGATAGGTGGGAAACTGATGATGGTTACTGCTTGACTTGTATAATAGGAAGTAACTGAGAGTTGGTGAGCAAGGGTTGAGATCAGTAGATGATTACAATTCCTCATTCAATGTCTACACATGATTGAGTTTTTAGATTCAGGGCCTTTCGGTTGAAGGGAGACTGGTTCCTCTTGAAGAAAAACTCTGAAATGCCATGACAGTGACATTTTATCTGTTTATTCAGTAAATATTCTCTTATAGTTCCCTAAATGATTGATACAGCAATATATGAGAGTAAATGTAAAAAAATATATAAAAAAAGAAAGGACAAGTACCCAGGATTTACTAGGGCTATTGAATTCAAAGTCATAGATCACAATTATGTGAGAGGACCCAAAATATCATAGTGGCCCCCTGATTAGAGTTAGGGCTTAGAAGGACAGATAATAAGTGAAATTCTGACCCAAGTCCATCTTGTAGTGGATCCCATGGAGCCATGGTAGACCTGGAGTATATAAGTAGGATGGGTATACTTAAGTGTTGGTATAATGCTCACATTGATCCCTGACCTGTGCAGTAAGAACCATTAAAATAGAAAAGGCCAAGTGGAGACCTATAAATCATTCCATATTCCAACTAAGATTTATATCAAAAGAAATATCACATACTAGGAGGAACTATAGTTCTAGATAGTGCTTCTGATATGTTCAAGGGGTGACAATAGTAGACGCTCTTTGGTACCTTGTCACATCTCCGTGTTTCACTTCTGATATCAGCTGCAACTATGGTGTGCAATTAGTTCGCTCACTTACCAAGGACAGCATTTCACTTCAAACTTGTGCTACATATCATTCTCTTTTTAATCTAGAGTCTTCTTTAGTCAGAGGAGTTAAGTCAGCCAATAAGCGAACTTGGGTTGACTTGAAAGAGTACGCAGAAGAAAGAAGAAGTTAATGTTTCCAGTGGAGATGGGCAATGGTGCATAAATGTCACAGCCTTTCATCCTTTAGGCCATTGATTCTGGAGAGCATTCTGCTTGCATCCCAGAAATTCTGGTGCAGTCAAGCCTCTGTTGCTTCCAGCAGTAATTACCCTTTTGTCAGCTTTTCCTCTTTGTCTGTTTTAGCTTCCTGCTCCTTCACTATTGATTTCTGGGATCAACTTCCTCATAAATGACTTACCCCCAAGTCCTTGTCTCAGTGCCTGCTTTCCAGGGAAACCAAGCTAGAGAACCTCTAAGTCTGGATTTCTATGAGAAACTCCTTATTTTTAAATGGCAATCTCTAATTAATTAAGAAAAAAATACTATTTGGGGCCAATCATAACACATCTGTACTCATTCCTTCTCCCAGGAACCACCAGTTTGTAACTTTTGTTCCTTATCAAATTAAAGAGAATTTAGACCACCAATATGATGGCAATATAAGGCATGACTTGGTATCCATGCATAGAAGAATGTGCCATTCAATTTTTGTCTATCTCAATACATATACAATAAAATGCAAATTACCATGCAATTACATCTTGCACAGACTGGAACCCCAGTGTTCCTTGAGCTTGGAGGTAAACATATGGTATTGGGGCTGGGAATCTTGTTTCCTGAGAGTTTGGGTCTAGTGCCAGATATCAAACCATTGAACTGGTTGTCAGCATCAGGCAGTGACTACTTGACAAAGTAAAACAAACAAACAAACAAACATGCAACTGGTGCCTGAGTCTCCAATGCTTATGTCCCCTGGAAGAGTCCTGCTTGGTCATGTGTATCTAAGCATACAACCTTGGTTACCCAGGAAACGAAGGCCAAGTGAGTCTAGATGTTTTTTGTATGGCCCTTATGTTTAGTGGATGAGATGTTGCCAGAGCAGCTCAGCTGTGAGCATCTTAGAGATGAGGGATTCATGTAGATTCCCTCACAAATGCATGTGACAACTGCAATCAGGGACAATTTGTGGTGACAAACACTACTGAACACTGGAGTAAATTGCTATTATTCTGAAGGCCTTGTGTCTTGTTATACAAAATGAAGATAGACATTCATTCATTTGAAGATTAATTAAGTGCCTACTATGTGACAGGAAGTGTGTTAGGATCTGGGGATAAAATGGTAGATGAAATACACAATGTCCCTAATCTTGTGACTTTACATTCTGTTGAGAGAGATGGACATTAATTAATGTAGCAAATAAAAAAGACAAGTTCAGTTGCTAATAGGGGCTATGAAGAAAATAAAACATGAAAATGTGGAAGAAGGTGGCTGGCATGTGTTTGTAAGATGGGAAGAAGCCACTTTATGGGAGGGAAGGCAGAGAATACCTCTTGGAGGTGGCATTAGATCAGGAAGAAGTGAGTGTCCTGAAGATTCACACACATGAACACCTACAGCAAGAACATCCCAGGCACAGGGAATGTGTGAGACCTTAAGGTAGCAATGAGGGTTCTCCAGAGAGTCAGGAGGTCTCTGATGATTTCAACAGATCCACCTTACACCTGACGCCAGGGAAGGCTTTGGAAACAAAAAGGAACTAGAGTGTCAGAAGTGTGGTGGAAAGAGCCCTGGGCCAGAGACTGCTGTCTCTGCTCTCTGTGAGCTAAGTGGCCTTGGCCATGTCACTGTCTACTTTGAACCTCGCTTTTTCCATTTAGATATGAGTCAGTTGGACCATCTTAGTGGTTCTCTTTGCCTTTTTTTTAAGCTTTTGAATCTTTTGCTCAAAGGAAATACATAAAACAATTAGGATGTGGAGCACAGTTATAAAAACCTGGATGAAGTGATGATTAAAGAACCCTTAGCCACCAGTCCTGGAAACCTAGGGTCCCAAGGGTTCAGGCCACCTTACTGAACTCTCAGACCCAAGAGTGGCCCTGCATGTTCCTTCAGTGCCTTGATGTCAAAACACTATCCCTGAGTCTTGCTCCTGCACCAGATCCTGGGGCCCATTTTGCTGGGAGTTTTCCATCTTGCTTTATGTTTGCAGAACATCTGGAGATTGTAAGGTCTGCAAAATTGGGGCAAAAGGCCTCCTCTCAGCACTGAAGCACCACACAGCCCAGGCCCGATAAAGAGCTCAGGGAAACTTATGCTTCTTCTAAGGTGAGAGTTGTGCAGGTTCCAGAAACCAGACCCCAGATAGGCAGTATCTCTTTCCTCTCCTTGATGAAACTGTGGAACATGAAAAGTGTGGCAGCAGCTCTTCCTGAGCCACATCGCGGGCACACAGTGGCTGGTGAAGGCTCTGTGTCCAATCTATGTGAGACCCCAGGATGGCAGAGGTGATGCTCAGACTTCTTCAGGGTGCAGGCCTGCCACCCTCCTGCATTCTCCACTTTCTGTTCTCTGACTTTGCTGGTGTCAGCCAAGGAGAACACCGCCACAGGCTTCCCATAAGCAGGTAAGCGGGGCCTGTGTTTCTGCTGCATCGGCAACTTTCCTTTGTACGGCACCCAGGAGAAACCTCCTCATCACCACCCTAGGACCCACACACACCCAGGGGAGTGATGAGGAGCTCATTAAATGTTTAAGCATGAAATATAGTGTAACTCTAGTTTGAATTAGTTTCTCTGAGCATTTGGGGATGGTTGGGGGAATCTGATTATGTAAATAATGCATAAATCCCTAATGCAAAAGATAAACTTTTGTCAGCTCAATAACTCAGGTTGGGTTTTGGGCCTTGGATGTAACGAAAACACTGATTTCTTTAACTAAGCAGGTTCATTAAGGTTCTTAAACTGTAATTGAGGGAGGCAGAGCGACATGGTGTAGGACAAGAAGAGCACTGGACAGGGTGTCCAGAGATCTTGATCCTGCTCTTGACCTAGACTTGTGTGGTCTTGGACTATCCCTTTACTTTTCTGGCCTTGGTTTACTTATATGATTCAATGGGTCACTAGGTCTTGGTTTTCCTACTTCATCAGGATATGATGAAGAGAGAATGAGACAATGGACACAGAGCAAATGCTTCTTCAGGTGTGGTATCGCTGTGCCAACTGTTTGTCACCAATCTGCAGTGAGATAATTGCAGAAAGTAAGAGTAAACATTTACAAATTTTTATCTCAATTTGACATTGCAGTGACACTGCAGTGCAGACAAATGTGTAATCATGGTTCTTGCTCATTTAATAGGTTATAAAGCAGTTTGAGTGTTGTCAAGTTCACATGATGAGTCACACTTGGCATGAGCTTCATACTAGTATTAGTCCATGATGGGTTAGAAATAAAGCCAAGTAAATAACAACAACAAAGCTGGTTCTTCATCATAAATGTTTTGAGAAACACTGATACAGGTTCTTACTTTTATTTTATTTTATTTTATTTTATTTTTTTAAGATTTTATTTATTTATTTGGCAGAGAAGAGAGAGATCACAAATAGGCAGAGAGGCAGGCAGAGAGAGGGGGAAGCAGGCTCCCCGCTGAGCAGAGAGCCTGATGAGGGGCTCAATCCCAGGACCCTGAGATCATGACCAGAGCCGAAGGCAGAGGCTTTAACCCACTGAGCCACCCAGGCACCCCAGGTTCTTACTTTTGGAAGTCCCAAAACTGTAGGACAATTTGTAACTGAATGAGGTGTGGTGTGAAAAAGCTGATAACAGAATAGAAATTCCATGAGGCAGTCCTAGAGCTGGTTTTTCTGCTCATTTGCTCTGTGACCTTGGATAAGTCACTCTTCTCTCCAAGCCCCTGATGCCATATATAATCTCTACCTGATGTCTTCTCCTTTTGGCAAAGGTGCTGATATAAAATCAAGGAGAAAACCAAAATTGCTGTTAATAAAATGGACCAGAATTGGTTGATAAATTAGGCATGAGCTTGTGAGGTGTAATTGATTGCAAAAATGGCCACAATCCTTTATCCCTCCATGCCTCCATGTTCTTTACAAAATGGGTTTATGTCTTGTCCCATTAGGAAGTGGAATCTACTTCTTTTTTTGAAAATGGGATAGCCTTGTGACTGGTAATATTACCAAATATGTATTTAGTAATACAGTGTGGCAGAAGACAAGTTCTGAGCCAAGGCACCAAGAAGATTCCACTCACTCTGGGATCCCTGCCCAGCTGCCATGTGACAAGTGATGAGCTGCCTACTTGAGGCCACCCTAGATCAGCCAATCCCCAGACAACTTGGCAACCAACTACAGATTTGTGAGTGAGGCCACCTGGGACCAGAAAAATCAGCAAGCTTAGACTAGACCAGATTGCCCACCTGTAGAAAAATATGTTAAATAAATGCTTATTGTTCTAGGCAACTAAGATTTGGGGTCATTTGTTATGCAGTAGAAACTAATTGATCCAGGAGTAAAATGGCAAAAATAAGATTGAGCCAGTTTTACCAGAGCACGTTTTTGTTTTGTTTGTTTTTTGAGAGAGAAAGGGAGTGAGCATGGAGGGGCAGTGGGAGAGAGTCTCTCCATGCCCAATGCAGAGCCTGAAGTGGAGCTGGAAGAGGATCCTGATGTGAGACTCATTGCGGGGCTCAAACTCACAACCCTGAGATCATCATCTGAGCTGAAATCAACAATAGGATGCTTAACCCACTGAACCACCCAGTTGCCCCAGACTAGAGCATCTTTCTGGATTTCCTTCCCTCTTGTATTCAGTTCAAAAGTTGAATCTGCTTACCTAATCCCATTCAGTGAATTATGTTATTTCAAAATGTCCCTCCCACCAATGGCTCTTTGGGATGCTGGATTATGGACCTGCTTGAAAATAGGATGAAAGCTCAGGTCCCATACTTCAGAAAAATGCTCATCTCCACATTTATGTATACTCTGTATGCAATTTTAAGATTCTAGGGTCCAATTGTGAATCTCTCTGTCCAGGCTAAGAGTTCTCTGTATAGACCTAGCCATTCTCCCCACCTTCTCTCAAATTGTTCTCTCATTGTCCACCATTAAGATTTCCCCATCCTCTATTTAGCTACTAAAGGTCTTACTAACCTTACCAATTAATTAACACAAGACAATATTAGAACAATAATACATTAAAAATATAGAGCCCTTGGAAATGACCTTCAAAATATTCTCATATGTAGCATCTCAGTTAATCTTTTTACAAGCCCTGTGAAGTATAAAGGCAGGACCTGTTATCCCTACCTATCAATGAAGAGACTGAGCCGCAGTCCAAGGGTGTTATTGCCCAAGATCACTCAGTTAATAAAGCATCTGGATTCCTAGTGCCATTCTATGTTACGTTGCTTTCTAGAGACATGGCAGGCTAATAGTAGCAAAACCAGATGGAGAATGCTTACCCTGTGTGTGAGGAGCATCGGGAAGGCCATGCAGCCATAAGGATAGCAGGGAAAGCAGTAGGAGTTGAGGCCGGGAGGCTGGAATGCCTAGCAGATCTAGGACTTTGGAAGCCTCTACCCCCAGAGTATGAGCAGGGGAGATTGTCGGTAATATTTTAGGCTTAACCTTACCTAAGAAAGTTCCATCATTATTGCATCAGTCTATAAATATCTTCCTCCCTGCCCTGTTCCCAAAAAGGAAGGGATCTCAGAGTCTTTCACACAGTCCAAACTTAGAATAATTTACACTTCATCTTAAACATGCCAGTCTATACCTTTCACAGCAAAACACAACTTGTTGAATTTTATTTTTAAAACAACCAAGAGAAGATTAGTCTGTCTTAGGCAGACAGAATTGAACCAATTTGAGAAAAACTAGTCTTAGATACTTCGTACAGTACTAGAAACACAACAACTGTGCAAAGCATTGAGCTATTATTATCACTGTCGTTGCTGCTGCTATTGTTATAATAGTATTCCTTCAAACCAGAACATTTTTATGGAACAGAACTCTGAAGCCATTTACAGAACCCTCCCCCTATTTCTGTAATCCAGAGAGCTGCCTTGCCCATTCACTTACTCAAATAGAGAGAAATTCCTTTTCTTTCTCCAAGGAAAAGGGACTGCAGAACATCCTTACCCTGGGATGTTTGTCTCTGAATGGCCTGGGAGCTATGGGATTCAATAGGCATATTCTCCCCTCTAGGATTCAAGGTAACGAAGTACAGGTCTGCACTGTTACCATGGATCCATTGGCTTGTTTGGCTTCTGTGAGAGCATTTCCAACCTCACATTCCTTGTTGTATTTAAAAATTGTTCTATTATCTGCTCAGGAGCTGGAGTAAGAGGGCATAGATGGGGATGGAGAGTCTCAGTGAATGGAAATGAACAGATTTGGTACATTGATCCAAGGCCAACACACATAGCTCATTTGGTGCACACTAATTCTGATCTTACAGGTCACTAATTTCTTATGGGCTATCCAATCAATAACATAGGTCTCTTTCAAGTGAGGGCCAAAGTTGAAGTTCATTTCTTACAGAAATGGATGAATAGTGTCTTAGTTAAGAATCTTCTGATCGAAAATAACATAAACCAACTCAAGTCAGCTTAAACAGAAAAAGGAATTTGCTGGAAGGATAATGGGGCCTCTCATGGAATCCTAGAAAGACAGAATAATTACATCTCTGGAAAAGGCTGGAGCAGGACATTTTTGGTGACCCTGAGAGTTGTTATTTTTGATTATCCAATATCCATTGTCCTTTCTATCATCACTCCAATTTTCTTTTGAAAAAGTATCTTTCACCTTTTGAATACAATTTGGTGGAACTGTAAGCAGGGGTCCCTTACCCTAGGTAAGGGAAAGCCACATCACCCAAAATAGATCAATTAGAAGCTTGCTCCCTGGAATTTGAATCTTGATCAGAAGTTTAGAAATTCAAAACAGTTGGGATTTATTTATTCTGGCTATAGCACCTGTCCCAGTCTGTTTTTCCCATAAGACTATTTCTAACGTTACCATTTCTTAAAGCCCTAGAGGTACTTTTCAGGATTTTTAGCTTTACCAATAATTCTCCAAGGTACCCCCATTCTAATAATTATTCATTCCAATAAATAACCAAAGTCAGTCTCTTTTGCTAGCAACAAAAGAACTCTGACCAATACATAGATATCTTTTTAGAAAGTTGCCATTGATTTGGATCAGCTCACTACCCCTACTTTTTATATCTCACAATTAGAATTTTTTAGGAGAGAGAATTTGGCATATTTGAGTCAGTGGTCCATTTGATTAGATCAGCTGAACCTATGGAGCAGGGTCATATATTATGAACATAGCTGCCAGAGGCTAATCCCACTGGGGGAAAGGCAGTTCCCATGAAAGAGACACTTTCTCCAAGAAAAATGGACTACAAACTGAAAACCTTGGCTGATCAGGAAGCATCACATGATGTGTCAAAGCAAATCTGGTACTGGGAACCAGGTGTAAGCAAGTGGTATCGTAAGTCAGTTATTGACTAGATCTAAAGATGAGTATTTGATCATGAAACCCACATTTTGAGTGGCAGCACAAGCTTGGGTTAAAGCCCTCCATAGGCTCTATTTTGAGCTGTATTTTTCAACAGTAAGGACTGCTATACCTTAGTCCATCTAAACAGTAAATCTAGCCTTAGAGTCTAGTGCATAAACATCATGCAGATGAAAGATGATCTTCCAGTGTTGGACCTCAAAACTTTTTCTTCTTTTCCCTAGAGCTATGCTTCTTTCCTACTCTCATTTGCTAACCCAGCCCTGTGATAACAGAGATGAATTATCTAGATGTTTGGCTTAGTTCTCTATTATACTTAGGCAAAAATAGCCACCACTTATTTTCTTCCAGTGGTACTACTCATTTTCCCAGGCATTGATTGGGTCATTAAAGGAAGGAATCTTGTAAAATCTGAAATCCCAATTGTATTTGTATTCTCTGGTCTGTTTTGCTCAAATATTTGTTCTCTCTCTCTCTCTCTTTTTTGGTTCTCATTCTGTTACAAATAAAGTTTCTCTGCCCACTTGACATGCACATTTAAGGGGTTAAATTTCTAATACCTTTGGAATCAAAGACACAAAAACAGCTAATCAGCAGTAGAAGCCCCATTTACCTTTCAAAGGGATGTCCTGGACATTTCTCCTCACCTTGATTGAAACCAAAATTTCCAACTTCTCTTATTTTCCCTGATAAACAGAAACATTGTGCACAGACACAATCTTGAGGTCATTTCTGACTCTCCTTTTTCCAAAGAATGGTCACCTCATGGGCACAGGTTGCCAATGCTGTAGGAACTGAAATTTCCCATATTCCTGATCAGAGAACGGTGTTCTCCATTCTTTTCTGTGCAATGAGCTGCATGGTAAACTCTATAAAGTCCATAAAATTAACATTTCTCAGCTCAAAATACACGTGTTGAACAATTGGACATCTACATGCAAAGAAAATTAATCTAGACAAAGACTTTACACCCTTCACAAAAAAATAAGTCAAAGTGGATCACAGACTTAAATGTAAACCATAAAACTTTAAAACTGGGAAGGTAACATAGAGGAAAATCTAGATGACCTTAAATATTTGGCTTTTATATGTGACACTAAATGACTTTTTAGATATGACACTAAAGGCATGATCCATGAAGGGAAGTTATTGGTAAGCTGGACATTAAAAATGTCTGCTCTGTAAAAAGTACTGATGAGAGATTGATAATATAAGCCACAGGGGAAAAATATTTGCAAATGAGTTATCTGAGAAAGGATCATTATCTAAAATATACCAACAAGACTTTAAACTCAACAAAGGGAAAACAATTAGATTAAAAAATGGGCCACAGACTGAACAGAGACGTCACCAGAGAAGATGGCAAACAAGCATATGAAAAAATGCTCCACCTTATATATTAGGGAAATGCAAATTAAAATAATGGGATATCAAGACATACTTATTAAAATGGCCAAAATCTGGAAAACTAACACCACCAAATGCCAACAAGGATATAGAGCAACAGGAACTCTAATTCATTGCTCTTGCGAATGCAAAAAGGTGCAACCACTCTGGAAGACAGTTTGGCAGTTTCTTGCAACTCTTACCATACAATCTAGCAATTGTTCTCCTTGGTATTTACCCAATGGAGTTGAAGCCTTATGTCTACACAAATACTTGTACTTTACACTGGCTTTATTCATAATTGCCAAAACTTGGAAGCAAACAAAATGTCCTTCAGTAGGTGAATGGATAAATAAACTGTGGTACATCCAGACCATGAATATTATTCAGCACTAAAGGAAATAAGCTATCAAGTCATGAAAAGACAATCTGGAAAGGCTACATACCATATGACTACAACTATCTAATATTGTGAAAAAGGCAAAATTGTGGAGACAGTAAAAAAGACCAGTGGGTTCCAAGAGTGGGTGGCAGGGGAGGGATGAATATGAGGAGCACAGAAGATTTTTAGGGCAGTGATCTACTCTGTAGGATACTACAAGGGTGGCTTTAAGTCATTACACATTTGTCCAAACCCGTAGAATGTGCAACACCAAGAGTGGACCCAATGTAAACTATGGACTCAGGGTGAGTATGTGGATGTGTCAACGTACAATCATCAATTGCAACATGAACGTTTCTAGTGAGTGATGATAACAGGGGAAACAAAGCATGAGTGGGGGCAGAGAGCATATGGGAAATCCCTGCATCAATTTTGCTGTGAACCTAAAACTACTCTAAGAATAATCTTTTAAAAATCCACATTGTAAAAATGAATCAAGTAATCAACACTATCTTGTGCTGAGCCCTGTTTGATGTGGGGGAACTGAGGAAGATGCACTCTAAGAGCAGCAGGCTTATGTCAGCATTGTGGCATAGATGCTGCAATGATCCCAATTTTACTGGTAAAGAAACTGAGGCTCAGAGAGGTCCATCTGACTAGTGATTAACGGAGCTGGGATTCGGACCTAGGGCTCTCTGATGGCAAAGTCCATACTTCACAGGAAACAATGAAATGGCTTGGAACAAGACAAGATGTCGTGAGGAACCAGGCTGGGTCAGACACAGAGCACTGAGTAGGGATGTGGGGGTGCTGTAGCGTGGAAAGGATAGAAGAATCTGGTTTTCTGGAGAAAGAAGGGAAGGTCTCCTGGGGGAGGTAGAAATTTCCAGATCTTCGACATGTGTTTTGAAAAGAAACTGATTTAATGGACAACATTTACAAATAAGGAGATTTCACCAGAAAAATGTGGATTTATATCTTCTTTCAAAAAATCGCATCTCAGAACCCTGATCCTACCCTCGGTATGACAACAACTGACTATGCTAAGGAGACATTTATCCCCTTGATTGGGGTATCCACTTTCTGATTTGCCCTTCAGTACCCACCTCTCCAGGGCTGCTTCATACATTGTCAATTCCTGTCTGGCTCCTGTAGGCTGTTGAGTTTGGGACCTCCCCTCAATATTTAAAGGACTTCACAGCCTTCTTCTGTTCCCTTCCTTATGACTCTCAGTCCCATCCTAGGAAAAGGTCACCCTATTACACCCCAAGGTCAAAGGTAGTTTTGAGCCAGAGTGTCTAGAGTTGAGTGAGTTCAAATGCTGAGGGAAGAGGTGAAGAGCTTTTGCCTCTGACTGGTGGGGTCTTTGGAACTGTTTACTCTAAACTGGAAGGTCTAGATGGCCACTTTTTTTAAAAAAAAGATTTTATTTATTTATTTGACAGAGAGAGAGAGAGATCACAAGTTGGCAGAGAGGCAGGCAGAGAGAGAGAGGAGGAAGCAGGCTCCCTGCTGAGCAGAGAGCCTGATGTGGGGCTTAATCCCACCCAGGACCTCTGAGATCATGACCTGAGCCGAAGGCAGAGGCTTTAACCCACTGAGCTATCCAGGTGCCCCAGAGATGGCATGGCCACTTTTAAGAGCAGGCCAGTACCAAGTTTGGGCAGATAAAGATGAAAGGTCTCAAATTGTTATATAAGAAATTTAAGTCACACATCAGCAAGAATTTTGTGATGAAAGTGGCTATGGGCTGCTGGGGAATTTTTATCCTTGGATTGAATCCTTATTGTTCTGCCAACTGAATTGCTCCCCACCAAGCCCCTGCAACAACACAGTTATGACAGTATGATAGAGGTATCAACTACCATTTACTGAACAATCGTTACATATGATTCTGGATGAAGGGCTTCACATGCATTAGCTCATTTCACCTCTACAGCAATGCTGTAAGGTGGGTATTGTCAGCTCCATTGTACAAATGAAGAAACTGAGGCTCAGAGAGATTAAGCTAGTGAGCCATGAGACACAGCTGGAAAGTGACAGAGATGAGATCTAGTCTAGTAAGCTGAATCCAAAGCTCATGGCCGTAACAATGATGCCAGTGTCATTTAGTGTGGGGGCCGCAGGTTCCCTGCATCAGATGACCAAACCATAGAAATACATGTTCTTGGACCCCACTCCAAATTGGAATCTCTGCAGATCCCTTGGGAGCCAGAGTGGTGTTGCTTGATGCTCACAGAAGTTTGAGGAGGCACAGTGGCTGGGCTTCTTTGCTCCCAAGGCACACCTCTGCCCAGACAGCACCTTCTTGCCCTTGAGAGGCTGGGCCTGGCTCACTGCTTCACTCCAGTATGAGCTCTGCAGGCTGATGAATTATTGAAGTCATTTCATGGATCAGAAGGAATCTTCAAGGGCATTACCTTCGCCTCCTTATTTTCTAGGGGACAAGGAAACTGAAGCTCAGAGAGGATGAGTGACTTGACCCAGGGCACACAACAACCCAGGGACCTTCCCTCTCCATCTGCTGTATGCTCCTTGTGCTGAGGGTTCCTTGCCTCCTCTGCCCTTCCTTCCCCCTTCTTCAGGCAGATGCACCTTTCTTCTCCCCAGTAAGGTGGATGGAGCCTCAGCTTTATTTGAGGGCTGGCACTTACAGAGACAGAGCATTCAGGAAGGCACGGGGCCTGTCTTGCACTTATAGCAGAAAGTTGTCACCTTCACGGCATGCAGCCACAACATTTGCATTTGGGCTGCTGAACATAAACACAATCCAGCTCTGTCCCAAAACCAGGACTTAACCCAGATTGCCTCCCCCATGTCCTCATGTGAGCCTAAAGCATCTCAATTCCTTTGCTTTCGGCAGCCCCTACCTCAAACCTTTCAAAGCCAATAAAAATCCTTAGGTGCCACTTTACCCTGGTTTTATGGGTTTTTTTTCCTCCTCCTCTCTTCCTCTTTGCAGCTGCCTTCAAAACAGAGAGGAGAAGCCTCTATTTGGTTCTGACAACAAAAGCTCCCCGTGCATTTTTCGCCTTGTGTTTTACTTCTGTCATTGATCAATAGACTTAAATGCCAGGCCTCCATCACAGCTGCGGACTTGGATGCCCCGACTGTCTTGGCCCAGCGGAGCTTGTCTGCTTGAGTTCCGATGCTGAGAAATGTCACAGTGGGGAGGGGCCCTGAGCCTCTGTCGGCTTGCAAGGGAGGGCAGTGGTGACAGCTCATTCGGGGCATCTCCGGGCATCCCACAGGCCTGAGAGCTCCCAGTGAGCTGGAACTGGTTCCTATCTGGGGCTGTTTGCAGCCACAGGTAAAGTCCGTCACAGCGCAGGCGCAGAGTGAGAGAAGCATCTCCAGTGCCCATGGCAACGGAGCCTCTTTAATCTGCTTACCATGAAATCCTCAGGGAAAAAGGATGTCCACAAGGAGTCCCCCAAATCCTGGTCTCGATTGGGATGCTCACCAACAGTGTGCCATTTGGCCTATCACTCAACTTAACTGAGCCTCAGTTTCTATAGCTCTGAAACGGCTCCCCGTTCTCACCGGCAGTCTGAGAAATAAAAGCTGGCGTGGAAGTGCTTTGGAAAGTGTAAAATGTCGTGCAAGTGGGAAACACGGCATTCCTATCCCGGTGGAGAGCTAGGGGTACAGGGCTTTTTTGAACTTCATCCACCTAATTGTCTCTTACTATGGAAATGCACCAGGAGCTGTGCTGTTTCCAGAACAATTTTCACTTCCTAATGTACCATGAAAGTTAAAATTACAGGTAAATGTGGAAGAACGGGTAAGTAGGCAGTTGCTAAATTATTCACAAATGCTTCTGTTCGACAGTTACATTTCAGTAATCCTCACCTCCACCTGCCACAGGGCCTAGACTCGCCTCCCATAGGAACTCCCTCACGGGAGGGTCAGGACTTGCAAGGCACGCGTGGGAAGGCAGCTGTGACACCTGCCTCCTTTCCCCAGCTGGGACATGGGTGTGTCTGTACCCTTGTCAGCTGCAACAGGGAGTATCAGTCTTAGGTGGCTGGGACTAAGTTCTGCTCATGTTTTCATTGGAAGAAAATCCCATGCTTGAGAACCCTGATGGCTTTGTCAGGAACTAGATCTGAGACTCACCTTTTCCTCTGAGAGGTGGCTCAGCATCCGTTTTGTGGCAGAACTACAAGGACAGTGTGTCTGAGAACCACTCTTCTCTGCGCACAGGCCCAACTCTCTGACCACCAAGGCTAATGGTAGGGTCCCCTAGGCCTGGTCATTAGTAACAGGCTGATAATAAAAACAAACCCATAAATGGTGGGTTCAGAATCAGAGAGGGTTCCTTCCAAAGTGAGAAGCGATTGCTCATCCTTGATGCTCTGTTGTTAGGGGGATGCAGGTCCCGAGCTGATAGGTCCCCTGATATTTCCAGAGAAGCCTAGAATGTGAATTATGATGTGAAAGCAGCTAAATTTCCAAGAATCAAAAAACATTTGTGAGCCATCTGTTGGCAACTTTTGCTCTGAGGCTATCTGGGCTGGGTAGGATTCTAGAAGGACAGGCATGAAGATAATCTAATTCACTTCCTTTTACTGTCCTTGAGGAGACCTGATCCTTCAAAGACCAGGCTGGCTCCCTTCAATACAGACTACTAATCTCTCCCCCACCCCAGCTGCACCCCAAATTTCAGCAGAAACTACTCACACCTCTTCTTCCAGAAGGACAGTTGAACAGAATATCTGTGTGCCTAGCACTTGCCCCCTATGTTGACACTACTTATACCATCCCCACCTTGAATATGAAACAGAGCATGGAAACTAACCTTTTATATAAATCATGCCAGAGGGCAGGGTGGGAGGATGGGGGCCCCGTGAGTTCAGCAATTCCTGATCATTTCCACCTAGTTCAATGGAGCCACATCCTATGTCCATTTCCTATATGTTAAGGAAAGTAGTCACACTTTGCACAGAAAAAAAAAATTAAAAAGGAGCCATTTGAATGGTTTCAGTGAATCTGCTCAAGAGCAAATGAGCCTGGAAGGAGGGATGCAGGGAGCTTACTCAGTCATCTCAATGCCTTTGCCCCCATAAGTGGGATTCCATCTCTAAACCGCTAAATATGCTTAAAAACTGCTTAAATATGGGCTGTAGGGTGCTTGTCTCCACTTTGTGGTAATCCTTACATGACATCAAACATCGAACATAACTGACGATTCAAGCATTGTCCAAAAGTAATTTGGACTTTCTTGATTTTCTCCTTTGTCCCTAGAACCCAACATCCAGCAAAGGAAACCAACTCTGAAAACAGCAGCTATGTTTAGACATGTTTGATCATTCAGAGCTGACACAAACCTACAACAGCACTTCTCATGTCACTTGTGATGGAAAACATGTGCTTGAGCCAGAGAGAAAGGGACAAGGTACAGTTGGGGGACTGGGCACTGAGATGCCATTAGTGATGCCCCAGGGTGGCTGTGGGGGTTTCAGAGCTGGGTGCTACAGTTCCCTATACCATCTCGGCAGGTTGCATCAAAATTGGGGCTTGGAGCATCACCGGTCAAGTGTGTTAATATGAGATTACAAAACAAAGATCAGTCACTCTCTCTCTCTCTGACTTTTATGTTTGGTCTCTCCTTCTCTTGGGAAATAAACTAGTACAGATGAGCTAAAGGCCACTCCTTCTGATCCTCCTGCCTCTTCCCTTCCAAGAGGAAATTTGCTCATATTTTTCCCTTGCATAGTGTTTCCACTCCACTCATTAATGCTAGCGCACACCACTGCTATATGTGTGCTCGGGCTGAGGTAATGATGCCTCTTTGCAGCTGGCTAACGGTTAACTCCTCTTTGTTCTCCTGAAAGCAATGTTGCTTGATTCTTTGAGTGCATTTGGAGTCTTGCCATCTCCCAGGATGCCCCAGGGGTGTCCCAGTGCTCACTGGACTCTGTCTCACTGAACCTGTCTAGCACTGACCACTCACTCTCTGCTCCATCACTGCTTTGTGCCAGTCTTGCCCCCCTTGCTGCAACCAGAGCCTCTCTAAGGGTCACTCATCTTTCAGCTCCTGTCCTTTAGCCTGTCCACAGCACAATACCCTCAGAAGAAGGAGCTGCGTGATGTTAGCACTATTCAGTGATCTGTGGGAGGTAAAGACAGCAGTAGGAGGTATCGATTCTCTCCCTCACCAGCCCTGATGATGTGCCTTGGCAAATCTGAAGCTTTTGCCCCTTATCAGTTTTATGAGGGCCCAAGAGAAAGCCAGAGATATCCCCCCTGGAATAACAACATCAAACCCACAGCAAGAGGGCAGTGGACCATCTGGTGCATTTTATCCTCCTAACTTATAGCTTAATCACAAGTTTGGGGGGATTTTAGGACCAGGGCCAGCCAGAGTTTGGCTGAGATATCCTTCTCTTTTTGTGCAGATGTTTCCAAAATTGGTGTTTCTTAAAACTTTCTGATTACGTGATCACTTGAGGACCTTGGTAACCCTCAGGTTCCCGGTGCCACGTCTAGAGTCTGATTTGATGGTGAGAGATTGCCCTCCATCTCTGTCCCATTGGTAACTCTTCCTTGCATCCAATATCAATATTTCAAGAGCAAATTGATTCAACTCAGTGTTTCCCAAACTGGCCTCACCATCAGGCTCAACCAGGAGGGCTGATTAAAAATTTGGATAGCATTGGCCCTACTTCAGCTCTACTGAATCTGAATGTCTAAGAAGAGACCCTAGTATTTTTATTTTTAAAATAAATATTGTGGGATGCCTGGGTGGCTCAGTCGGTTAAGCACCTGCCTTTGGCTCAAGTCCGGGGATCAAGTCCTTCCTTGGGTTCCTTGCTCAGTGGGGAGCCTGCTTCTCCTTCTGCCTGCCGCTCCCCTTGTTTGTGCTTTCTGACAAATAAATAAATAAAACTTTAAAATTAAATTGCCTGGTGGTGGGTATCGAGAGGGGCACGTACTGCATGGAGCACTGGGTGTGGTGCATGAACAATCAATCTTGTAACACTGAAAAATTAAAATAAATTTGGGGAAAAAAAATTAAATTAAATTAAATAAATATTGCAAGCGAGTCTAATCAGCAAAATTTATGAAATGTTGACCTAATGAAAGTAATCTATTTCTTCATTATTCTATTACAAAATTTTTCAAACATACAGCAAAATTCAAAGAATTTTAAGTGAACCCCCAATCAAGATTCTACAACTGGCATTTTACTATATTTGTTTTATTGTGTATCTATACACCTATCCATTCCTCTCTCCATCCAGGATTTCATCTTTGTTTTGGGGACATTTTAACATAAATTGCAGGCATCAGCACACTCACCCCTAAACACTACAGTGTGTTTATTATCAACTAGAGTTCGCTATTTGTTTACAGTGTTTTATTTTTCTTTAGAGGTAAGGTTTACAGAGTGAAATGAACAAATCTTAAATGTGCCATTGGATGAGTTTTGACAAATGCATACATCCATGTAACTCATGCCCCTCTGAAGATACAGAGCATTTCATCACTATGGAAAGTTCCTTCATATCCCTTCCCATATAAACTCTGCCCCCACCCCTCGGAGACAATTCATTTTCTGGCTTTATCCTCCATAGATTTGCCTTAACAGAAACAATCTGTTAAAAGAAGCAAAACAAATTTTCTAACAATATTGGATCCAGATCCCCAATATTTCAGATGTCTCTAGTAGAAATGGTGCAGTCAGAGCTGTATGGGGATCCCGAGTCCCAGGCCTAGGTCTCTGTGTTGTCCTGCAAAGCATCCTCGGAGGCGTGTGTCTGGGACCCTGGCACTCCCAGAAACACCTCTTGCAACTGCTATCTTGGAGCTCTGCTGTCTCCATAGTCTTTGTTCCTTTGGTCCTTAGAGCGCTGCTTGATTCTGGGGAAATCTTGCTCTTTCCAAGCAAAGAAAGATTCTAGATTCCTGGCTACAGATTGCTGTAATAATTTGACAAAGAAGATGAAGAAGAAGAAAACAGTTTTAGTTATTGTTTTTTTCCTTTTTTATTTGTTTTTTGGTTTTTTTTTTTTTTTGCGGGGGGAGTTTTCTTGTTCAAATTTGGGCACATGGGTAACACAGTTTCATTTCACAATTCTCAATAAAGCTACCTGAACTCTGTATCAGCAACCTCCAGCTACTTCTCTAACTTGCGCTCTGTAATATAAGCCTGTAATTTTCAGTGTGCAGCAGGGGCAAGCTTTATGGGCTGGGGGAAGCAGCAGAGTCCCATCTCACTGCCTGGTTGCCACAGGCTAATTGCATGAAACAGAGCTAACCCTCAAAATGTCAGAGAGAATGAGATAAGACCCCCACCCCCACCCCCACCCCAACTGTCCCTTTGGATGAGAGGAGTGGTCTCTAGGCCCTTCGGGCCACAAGTCATCTACCAGGCTTTTCTGGCTTAACCGCTCAGCCCTCATTTCAGCTTCCCAGGCTCCCTGAGCAATCAATTGCTCACCCACAGGATCCTGGGGAGTGTTACCTACCCTCCAACCTTGCTTCTCTTGGTCTTGGTTTTGCATTTCCACAGCTCTTCTTAAGGTGTGGGGCTAGCATTAATATACAAAGCAGGTTTTCAATGATTGTTTGCTGAATTGTTACATAAGAGACTGAATGCATTGTGACCTCATCGACACATATTCATCCCCGGCCCCACGCCAGATGACTGTCATCCATTGTAAGCAGCCAGTTATTGCTTCCAGAGCTGCGGCAGGGACTCTTCTGACCTTGGCAGTGAAATGGGGGTTTTAATCAGCCACAACAGAAGTCATAACCGACCCAAGCACCTTGGCTGTCCATTTTTGGACAGTGGTGCTACTAGTAAATGAGGACATCTGGGAAGAACAATGGATCAAGCAAGGCTCACTCTTCTGATATGAAGCATGGTCTTTTGTTAGCTTGTAGTTCAGGCTGTGCATGATTACACTTCTCTATCTACAGAAGTCTTGACTGAGCCTAAATCCCTAACATGAAATTTAATAGCATGTGCTATAATTCAAATACATTTAACAGGTAGAAGATTCAGTCCACAGATGCTTAAGTACAGGAATTTTATTTGCTTTGAACTCCGAGCTCCCGTCTCACCAGGTCACTGGGGAAATCAATCTCAGTCACAAAAGGTGCTATTCCTGCACCCCAGATTTTGCTGGGCTCCTGGTGCTTTAGTAATTGAAGTAGTCATCAATACCATTCGCCAAATATTCTGGTTTCCTTTCCGCTTTCTAGACAATTTCACATCCTGAGTCCCTTTTAGTTGGGTGGGGTCTGATGACCACTTCTGACTGATGAGTTGTAAGTAAAAGTGGTGAATCTGATTCCTGGCCCCGTGAGAACTGGCAGCCTATCTGCACTTTACACTCAGAGCAAAAAGGTGGTATAGTGGGAAAGCCTTGGGCTTGGATTAAAATCTTTGAATTAAGACTTACTTTGGGGTCCTTTGGCAAATAACGTGCCTAAGCCATCATTTTCTTACTTACAATATGGTGCTCAGGATGTTTACTTCATGGGGCAGAAGAGTGGCATCTTCTTTGTAAAACCCATAGTAGATTGCCTAACATGTAGTTGGGGCTTAACTCGCAACACTTACCTTTTGGTAGCCAGTTATAATCTCAAAGTATCTCTCTTCAGATGACTTGGAAGAGGTGTAGGTGGCACTGGGCTCTAGATAGCTAACGTTCCCCTTAAAGTCTGCCAGGCTGTGTTGCAGTCATGTCAAAACTCAGAACTAAATAAGACATTGACTGGAAAAGAAGCAGCCAGCTGCTGGAAATGTGCTGGTCCTCCGCATTAGGTTGCTATTTCAATGGACTGTTAAATGTCAAGTGAGTGTTTTCCTCCTGCTTCTTGACCTCACCAATATCATCCCTCTGTGATCCCAGGTAGAAGGGGTTGGCAGTCTTGATTCACTTGCAGGCTGCACTCTATGATTTGGAGGAGGGGATGTTAAGCAGGGCTATGTATTCAGGAAATATGAAATCTCCAGACTTGAAGGTTTGTATGGATTATATTCTTAAGGGTATATGTGTATGTATGTATGTATTCATTCAAAGATATTTATCAAGACTTTCTTATACATCAGGCATTGTTCTAGAATCTAGGGATACAAGGATAAACAAAAGAGATAAATAACCCTCTCCTCATGAAGTTTACATTCTAGTAGGGGAGACAGACAATAAGCAAGATAAGTGAGTAAAATAAAAAGGACGTTAAATAGCAATAAATGCCAAAGAGAAAGACTATAGCATGGAAGAGGAATAAGAAATGTAATTTAGATAGGGTGGCCTAGGAAGGCATCATGAGAAGGAGACTTTAGAGCATATCCAGGCATCAATAATCCAAAGTGTGAAAATGCCTGTCATACCCCACCTCACACCATCATTCCCGATAAACTAAAAATAATAACCAGGATGTTTATGTGACTGGTACTGAAAATAATCAGGGAAATGTTGAGCAGAAAAGAAGGACAGCATGGTAGGGTGCAGAGATGATTCTGAAAAGTGGAAATAGGCCCATTCGTTCAATTGTTCACCAAATACCCATTTATTCCATAATAGGAATCATATATATGATTCATATATCATATTCATATATCAATCATATATAATAATAAATAGGTACTTATTCCTATTTATATGTGTATATATGTATATATATTGGATTTTAAAAGTGTTTTATTTATTTGTTATTATTTTTTTCCCAAATATATTTATTTTTTCAGTGTTACAAGATTGATTGTTCATGCACCACACCCAGTGCTCCATGCAATACCCTCCTCAATACCCACCACCAGGCTCAACCAACCCTCCACCTCCTCCCGTCCGAACCCCTCAGTTTGTTGCTCAGAGTCCATAGTCTCTCATGGTTCATCGCCCCCTCCGATTTCCCCCCACTCACCCTTCCCTTCCCTCCCACAATGTCCTCCATGATTTCATTATGCTCCACACTTAAGTGAGACCATAAGATAACTGACTCTCTCCGCTTGACTTACTTCACTCCGCATAATCTCTTCTAGTCCCGTCCATGTTGATACAAAAGTTGGCTATTCATCCTTTCTGATGGAGGCATAATATTCCATTGTATAGATGTGCCACATATTCCTTATCCACTCATCTGTTGAAGGGCATTGTGGTTCTTTCCACAGTTTGGCGATTGGGGCCATTGCTGCTATGAACATTGGGGTACATGTGGCCCTTCTTTGTACTGCATCTGCTTCTTTGGGGTAAATACCCAGTAGTGCAATTACAGGGTCATAGGGTAGCTCTATTTTTAATTTCTTGAGGAATCTCCACACTGTTGGATTTTAAAAGTGTTTTAAAAATTATGACTAAACCCTTTATTCTGTGCCAGACCCTTTCCATGGGGCTGGGGTCCTCAAATCGAGAGTGTACCTGCTGTCAGGGAGTTGATGACCTTGTGAGGAAAGGAATCCAGATAAATATTAGTAACAGCAATCACTCATATAAGGTGCACTGTCTGTCAAGACCTATTCTAAAGCTTTCACTTAGTTGTTTAGCTCTTACAACAACCCTATGAGATAGAAATGACTATTATTTCTATTTTCCCAATGAAGCAACCAGGAAAGAGTGAGGTTAATTGTTTATCTCAAGTCACATGCCTGGCAGGTAGCTGAACCAGGAATCTGCACTCAAACAAACTTGTTCCAAAGCCCTTGTTCTTTTTTTTCCCAAAGATTTATTTATTTTATTTTATTTTAGAGAAAGAGAGAGAGAGAACATGTGAGCAAGGGGAGGGGCAGAGGGAGAGGGAAAGAATCCAAAAGCAGACTCCCTGCTAAACATGGAGCCCGGCATGGGTTTGATCCCAGGACACCAAGATCATGATCTGAGCCAAAATCAAGAGTCAGATGCTTAACCAACTGAATCGCCCCAGTGCTCCAGGGTTGTTGGATTCTTTTTTTTTTTTTATTAGCATATAATGTATTATTTGTTTCAGGGGTACAGGTCTGTGATTCATCACTGTGATTCATCAGTCTTACACAATTCACAGCACTCACTGTAGCACATACCCTCCCTAATGTCCGTCAGCCACTCCTACCCCATCCCTTCCAGCAACCCTCAGTTTGTTTCCTGAGATTAAGAGTCTCTTATGGTTTGTCTCCCTCTCTGGTTTCATCTTGTTTCATTTTTCCCTCCCTATGATTCTCTGTCTTGTTTCTCAAATTCTCAAATTCCTCATATCAGTGAGATCATTGTCTTTCTCTGATTGACTTATTTCACTTAGCATAATACCCTCTAGTCCCATCCACGTCATTGTGAATGGCAAGATTTCAGGGTTTTTTTTATGGCTGCATAGTATTCCAGTGTGTGTGTGTGTGTGTGTGTGTGTGTGTGTGTGTGTGTGTGTAACATCTTCTTTATCCTTTCATCTGTTGGTGGACATCTAGGCTCTTTCCATAGTTTAACTATTGTGGACATTGCTGCTATAAACATTCAGGTGCATGTGCCCCTTCAGATCACTACATTTGTATCTTTAGGGTAAATACCCAGTAGTGTAGTTGCTGGGTCATAGTGTAGCTCTATTTTCAAATTTTTGAGGAATATCCACACTGTTTTCCAAAGTGGCTGCACCAACTTACATCACCACCAACAGTGCAGGAGGGTTCCCCTTTCTCTGCATCCTCACCAACACCTGTCATTTCCTGACTGGTTAATTTGAGCCATTCTGACTGGTGTGAGGTGTTATCTCACTGTAGTTTTGATTTGTACTTGCCTCATGCCGAGTCATGTTGAGCACTTTTTCATGTGTCTATTGGTCATTTGGATGTCCTCGTTGCAGAAATGTCTGTTCATGTCTTCTGCCCATTTCTTGATTGGATTATTTGTTCCAAAGTGTTTGCTCTTAATTACTACACTGCATGTCTATACACAAATAAAATGTATGATTATAATACAGAATGATAAATGGTAGAATGAAACTACTTTTTTACATCAGTAACATGAAAAGAGATGGAAGTAATCAGACTATAACAAAGGGTCAAGGATTCAGGTGAGTGAAGAAGAAATTCTCTTGTGCTCATTTTCCTAAGACTGAGGCATACCTGAACCATAAGATACCTGGGAATAAACCTAACCAAAGAGGTAAAGGATAGAATGAGTTTCACAACTAAGTGAAAGGATGAATATCCAACTTTTGTATGAACATGGACAGGACTAGAAGAGATTATGCGGAACTATAGAACATTCATGAAAGAAATTGAAGAAGACACAAAAAGGTGGAAAAGCATTCCATGCTCATGGATCAGAAGAATAAACATTGTTAAAATGTCTATACTGCCCAGAGCAATCTATTCTTTCAATGCCATCCCGATCAAAATTCCACCAGTTTTTTTCAAAGAGCTAGAACAAACTATCCTAAAATTTGTATGGAACCAGAAAAGACCCTGAATTGCTAAGGAAATGTTGAAAAAGAAAAACATGTGTGGT
>CM052803.1:20039532-20077691 GCA_028533885.1 Nasua narica | reverse complement strand
TGAATTGCTAAGGAAATGTTGAAAAAGAAAAACATGTGTGGTGTATAAAGAAAATCATGGAGGGCATCGTGAGAAGGAAGGGAAGGGCGAATGGGGGGAAATCGGAGGGGGTGTTGAACCAGGAGAGACTGTGGACTCTGAGCAACAAACCGAGGGTTTTGGAGGGGAGGGGGTCTGGGGGGGGTGGGTGAGCCTGGTGGTGGTTATCGAGAGGGGCACGTACTGCATGGAGCACTGGGTGTGGTGCATGAACAATCAATCTTGTAACACTGAAAAATTAAAATAAACAAATTTGGAAAAAAAAATTTTAATGTATATATATAAAAAAAAAAAGTCTGAGGCATACCTGGCTTGCCCAGGAAGAAAAAAGTCTAGATGTTGAAGCCTGGCAGAGAGCAGAAGAAGGAAGCAGGAGGGTCCTTGTTCACACATTAACTCTGTCACTCTGTGGGAACTTGAAGTGTGTCAAGGAGGAGCTGTGAACAGTGTTTCTGGTAAACACCTTTGTTCTTCAAGTTGACTATTTTTAAACTTTTCAAGCTGAGCTAACTTCAGGGGTGACATTTAAAAGTAGTTGCCCAGCTTTTTAATAGGTGAACAAGTGGGGGGTAGAAAAAATGGAGAGGGAGAACTGGAGAAAATTTAGAAGACTTCAAGAAATGGTAAACTAGAATTTAGGAGTGGCACTTCAGTCATCTGGTATACCTCTGCCAAGACTTTGGTGTGGCAAAGAGTAAGAGGTGATTACAGTGGAGTGGAACATCCTTTATATTTCCTCTTCCCTCAATTTAACAAACACTAATGTGACTGCTGGCTCTTCACTCAGATTTTTACTGGATTCCCACCCCCCCCCCCCAAGATGCTTATGGTTGTACTACCGCAATAACAGTTTCTGATATGTATTCATTTCCTGTACATTTTATTTTCCTGGTGGGTTTGGAGTCTCAAAGCTAACTTTTTAAGACCATAGTTAGGTTGTCAAAAGGAAACATATTACCTAAATTCCTAGAGCTGCCCCATTTATAAATCAATAGGCAGGCCTAGCTACGTTGGACTCTAGAGCCTCATTATTGACCATGTTAGAGAAAATTTAGGAGCTGGTATAGAGTGTCCATTGGAAAGAAGGAAAAAGACCTTCCTGGGAGAGGAGATAAAGGAAAGAAGGCAAGAAGTCAGAAATGGTAGCTCTGGATCACCCTTTGTGGGGAGAAGTTGTGGAGACCTAAATGAATTACTCCCATAAATTTGGATAACCTCCGATTCAGGAAAACTTCCTTTTTATTTTCTGAGATTTAGTCTGGAAAATATTGCAAACCTCTAAGAAAAAAATCTTCACGTTCAACATGAAGCTGGAACAACTTAGTCTCACCAAGTTAGTAGCCTGGACTAACAAGAAATTATGTAAGAAGGGAACACGGCTATCACCATTTCTCAAGCATTCCTGAGTCTAGTGAGTTATGGAAGAAGCACAAAGATTTCGTAGGCTTTCAGAGGAGATGAGGTTGGTAGCTGAGTCCCACTGCAGGCTCCCTAAAGCTTGAGTGGGACAGTGTCAGCTGCCCCAAGGGAGGCTTAGTTCTTCAGGGCCCATACATTTTACTACCATGACTTCAGTGGTCACGTCCAACACAAGCCGCCCAGAACCTCCTCCCCATACATTTTACTACCATGACTTCAGTGGTCATCTCCAACACAAGCCGCCCAGAACCTCCTCCCCACCCCCACCTCTCACCAAAAAGTACTGGGTCCTGAAGCTCCTGACTCAGCATCACTAGGCTATCACCCCAAATCCCCCTTGAACTCAGCATCATCTTTGAAATATAAGAGCCAGTGAAGGTGGAGAGAAGACATTCCGGATTAAATACTGAAATCCCTACATGTTTACCTGAGAATGTCAGTAACCCTTTGATACTGATAGCAGAAAGTCTAAATCCCTCATGCCCCATCACCATTCAGCAAGATGGGATTCGTAAGAAACTTCACTCAGTTATAGAATATAAAGGCTGTTCCATTTTTGCACATTTGAGTGTGGCCTCTGAGTTATTGATCTTATAATTTAGTCTAACTGAAAGCATCAGACATGAAACAAAAAGCAAGGTGGTAGGTACCAACTGAGTCAGGGCGAAAACAAATGTGTTAAAATTCTTAAGAGAGTGATCTGTAAGGGAGGTCACTGGATCTTCCAGTGATCATGAGGAAGGTGCTTTCTAGCAGCATTGGAGCTTCCTCGAATGCAGGACAGGATTGTGGTCAAATCAGAAACCAACTTGGGAATTCAGGACTGGAAGCTGGGTCACTTCTATCTGCCCTGGCTGACCCACTGGTTCTTACGAGATTCACATGATACTGTGGAATTCAAAAGACCATGAAATGAAGACAGATTTAAAAAATTAAAAAAAAAAAATTCAGATGTACTTTAATTGGCTGGCATGCTTCCTGAGGACTTTTTCCCTTTCACACAACTAGGAGATAACCCTTACCTAGTAGGTCCCTGTACTTAGCACAAAATAGAGACCAAAGCACGGACTGTTCCACTGTTCCATTCTGAAGTCTGTGCGGCAGGGAACCTCCTTCCTGCTTGAGGCTGGTAAACACTTTACAGGCATATGGTGCCCTTGGAGGAGAAGGTGGGGGCTGGGGTTGGAGGGTGGGGTTCATGTGATCTTCCCACTAACCCCAAGAGGTAAACTGAGTAAAACCCATCACTCCCCAGAACATCAGAGAAGCAAAATAGAACACAAGTCTCCTTAATGACCCTTTTCTAAATTTATTTTTATTTTTATTTTTTTAAAGATTTTATTTATTTATTTGACAGCGAGGAGGGCACAAATAGGCAGAGAGGCAGGCAGAGGGCAGAGAGAGTGGGGGAAGCAGGCTCTCCGCTGAGCAGAGAGCCCGACGCGGGCCTCGATTCCAGGACCCTGAGATCATGACCTGAGCCAAAGGCAGAGGCCTTAACCCACTGAACCACCCAGGCATCCCAATGACCCTTTTTTAAATCATAAAAATATCAAAAGTAAAGAAGAACACACAGAGTACTTTGCTTAACGTATATGCAATCACCACCAGAATGAATGCATATTGATATCTTGTCATATATGCAGCTTAAAAATGCATTAGAAAATGCTGTGAAATGTGTAAGTCTGATGATTCACAGACATGTACACTGGGACAAATAATACATTATATGTTAATAAAAAATGCATTAGAGGCACAGTCAAGTTTGCCTTTTTAAGCCAGCACAATTCCATCTTTCTCTTCCTCCTCAGAGAGAACACCCCTCGTGAAGTCGGTGGTTATCTTTCTTCTCTACATATCTATCATTTGTGAATTCATAAAGAAAGGTAGGGTGTTACTTTATGTGCTTTGAAATTTTCTCATAAATTACAGCATATAGAACATATTATTCTGCAATCTGCTTTTTCCAATTCATATTTTGTTAGCACTTTCTGTGTTAATTCATGTGGTTAGACTGCCATGGGTTGAATTATGTCCTCCCAAAATTCGTGTATTGGAGTCTTGACCCTCTAGGAACTCAGAATGTGGCTGTTTTTGGAGTTAGGATCTTTAAAGTGATAACTACATTAAAGCAAGGTCATTAAAATGAGCCTTTCTCCAGTATGATGGGTGTCCTTGTAAGAATTTGGACACAAATACACATAGGAAGAGGACCATGTGAAAAAGCAAGAAGACAGCCATCTACCTGCCAAGAAGAGAGGGCTGGAACAGATCTTTCTATCAAAGCCCTCAGAAGAAACCAACTCTGCAGACTTCCTGATCTCAGACTTTTAGTGTCCAGAAATGTAAGAAAAACATTACTATTAAGCCACCCGTCTCTATTACTTTGTTATGGTGGTTCTAGCAAACTAATACAAACTCCATTCCACAAGGAAATACTGGTGAGAGGCTAGTGGTTATTTATGAACTATTATGTCACTTCTCCCTGAGATTTATGGATTTTATCAGAGGATTTTACAAAAAACCTTAGTATTGGTCTCTCATTCAAGTGCAGCTGTAGGTATTGGAAGTCAGGCATCTTCCTATGCTCTGTAATTATCTCTAGGAAATCAGTGCCCATTCTATAATAATTGCACAGGAAGTCCTATATTAGAGATTGGCCACATCCCATTAGCCACTGCTTCTAAGTTATTTCTAATCTGGGGGATTTGATCTGCTTTGCCAGAAGCTGGTCCCAGCAGCTCATCAAGAGATCAGCATGAAAAGTAAGGAACACATTTCAACAGCTTCATATATAACACAAAACCTGTTCTTGCAGGTCCTGAGAAAGCAGAAGACACTGGTCATACAGCATAATCCAGGCTTGTGACATCATGTGTCATTTGTAATAAGGCATCTGTGTTGGTTTGGAGAAGGCCCCTGCACCTCTAACACTGGCCTACAACCTGAAGAAAACTCCTGAATAGATTCTGTCTAGGGAAAGGCCAAGAAATCCAGCAAGGCCTAAAACCTATTCTTCAGATTTGCTCATAGCAACCTGCAAGGGCTGACCTTGTGGCCATGCTGCAAGGATGGGATAGAATAACAACAGATTAGAAAGCTCTTTGCTGTGTTGCAGGCAGTTTGTGAAGAGACCAGAGTCTGCTTGAAAATTCAATGTTCCTTTGGAGCTCAGAGTATTTAAAATGCTCAGAGGAAAAGGAGGTATTTGGTCCCTTTCAGAAGTATTTTGGAGACATTGTTGATAATGGTGAAAAATTTGAAACATCTTAAATGTCCACAGAAGGAGATCTTTACTTTTTATTTTTTAAATTTTATTTATTTATTTTTTAGAGAGAGAGCACATAAGCAGGGGGAGCATCAGGCAGAGGGAGAAACAGGCTCCCTGCTGAGCAAGGAGCCTGATGAGGGACTCGATCTCAGGACTCTGGGACCATGACCTGAGCTGAAGGCAGACACAACCAACTGAGTCACCCAGGCATCCTCAGAAGGATGTCTTTAAAAGTGTGACTTGTTAAATAAAATAAGGCACAGCATATTTATACCAATGCAATAATTAAAAATGGTATGTAATGACACAGAAAGATGTTGAAGAAATTGTGTTATTTGGGGGGAAAAAGGATTTCTTTTTAAAATAATGAATACACTTTAATTCCATTTTTTAAAAATAATATATTTACAAGGAAGAGACTAAGTAGTTACATAGAAAAATGATAACTGGGTTATCTCTGAATGGTGTTTATAGATGCTTATGGGTTTTCTTCTTGCTTCTCCTTGAGGTCATTAATCCCCATGATAACCTTATGAGGCAGGAGCTATTATTGTCCACATGTTTCAGATGGGGGGGCTGTAACTTTAGAGAGGTCAAGTCAGAGACCAAGGTCAGTAACCAGAAAGGAGCAGAGAGTAGATTTGAACACACAACTGGAATCCAGAGACCACAGCCTAATCTTTCTCTCTGCTGCCCCCTAGTGGAACACTTCCCTCACTCCCATGAAGGGCCTGAAAACTTCCAGCCAGAGGGACCAAGAAGGCAAATGTCAGTCTCTAGGGTCAGTGGCACCAGCAGAGAAAGGTAAACTTGACTCTCACTGGGACAAATAAAGCTACTCCACTAAAGCAAGAGCTGATCTCGGCGAGAAATGAGACATGAGCCTTGTTCCTGGGAAAGACCAAGGTCTCAATGCAGACTCAAGGTGACTGTACTTGAGGGAAGAACTGTTAGTAACAGAGGACAAATGAGATAAATAAACTTTGTGTTGGTGTTTGCATTTCCTTGAACCTGTTATGTAAACTTTCATATTGTAGATGAGTTAATGGATGTGTTACTTTAATAAAGCGTTACAGTTTCAGAAGTATGAGGTACTGGCTTGGCACTGTGCTATTCCACCTTTGACCTGCTCTCCTCTGGGTCATGGGGTAGGGTGACCTAGGTTCCCATGCCAGCTGACTTCCATCTGGGCTCAGTCAAAGGTCACAGTGGTGGGGAATCAGATGATTGGAGGAAGAGAGAAGACAGGCTATCACTCCTCCTCTGCCTCTAGCAACATCCCCGCTAAAGGTGTATCTCCTCTGAGGTTCTGGCTCTTACTAGATGACCTAGTCTAGTAACATTTAAAAATCTAGTCACATTTCCAGCTTCTGCTGAGTGACTAAATCCCACCTCCTTCCATTGACCTCACAGTCTCGTAGGGGTTGCAGGTTTTTGTTATTGCTAATCTCTGCCTAGACTGTCATCCTTTACTTTGTCTCTCTGTTCTTCCATGCTCTGTATAATCAAAGTTCCCTTTGTTTGATACATAAGAGTTATTTCTTTTTCCCTGATTGGTTCTGACTAATACAGTCCCTCCATTATCAATTTCTGAGGTCTTCTGCCATCGGAAATATCTGCAAAGAGTGTCAGGTAGTATAAAGGAACTTTGAGGAAGGTTCTATAATAACATAATGAAAGGTGATATTAATACCAGCCAGAAGTGTCAGGTGTGACATTTACCTTGGCCGTTAAAGGATGAGGGATCTTGAAGAGATAAGAGCATTGTGAATGGGGGAAACTGTGTAAACAAAGGCACGATCAATAAGAATCCTGGTCTTATTGTAAATAATGCATGGATAATAAATGAGAAAGTGGATCAAAAGTGTCCAACACTACGCATGTAAGTTTCTCAGTCAAGGTGTGTCTGAAGGTGGAGATGTACAGGGAGTGTTCGGGAAATAATGGGCAGTGGATGTTTCCAGAATGTAAGGCTGGAGGGTGCTGGAAGAGGGTAAACCAGGAAGGGTATGTTAGGGTCTTCCAAAATACCGGCTTAAAGTCTGGGCTTTATTTTAAGGCAAGGTTAGTCACCATTGACACCCAGTGCCTGGCATGTGAAAGAAGTTTAATCAATGTTGTTGAATAATTGAGGAATTACTGACGATTTTGACAAAGGGGAGGGGCACAGAATCAGGCCCTGCAAAGTTCGTTCAGCAGAAAGGCGTAGACTGGAGTAGGGTGCAGGAAAAACAGTTAGAAAGCAATCAGTTATGGCTTGAGGAGGACACAGTTGTGTTAGATATCAAAAAAATTGGAATTGCAGGCACTAGTGGGGGGTAAGAAATGCTGCTGTGACTACATATATGTTGATCAAGCATAATCCAAGGAGGGCAAGAATGTGGGAGATGGTGAGATACGTAGTTAGTGGTGACAATTATTTAATACCCACCTTTGGATCGTCTGGTCTTTTCTCTCCTGTTATTGTAAAGACGTTCATTTTTTTCTTCAACCCAATAAATTATTCTCTGTCAGCAAGCTAGGGGGAGGGGACGAAGAAAGATCTCGGTTTGCTCTTGGCTTTTCCTCTGTCTAGTCCAAACACTGGAAATGTCAAGTTTGCTCACTAATTAAACATGTCTGTCTTGGACTGCTCTTGTATCTTTCACTGAGAAGGTGTAGATTTCCAGGGAGACATTACACATTCGTGTTTCCAAATACAGCATTTCGAAATCTCCCTGTGTGACACAAATACCAACTTTGTGAAAGTGTCTCCTGATGGGAAAGACACCTGAGTAAGGCAGCCCAGTTCTGGGAGTGAGCCAGGATGTGCTGGGTGCATGCTCTTTAATTTATTTTCTGAGAGAGCCGTTCTGGGAACCTCTGTAAGGCCCGTCCTGGGCCTTTCCGGATTTCCATGAATCCTACTGCACAGCTGGTGCCTCCCAGAACCGGGTCATGGTAAATATTATCCCCTGGTCAGATTGTAACTGTCCTTGTCATCACCCCTGGCAACTGGGTGGCCAGGAACTGACAATCTGCAGTTATAACCCTGGTCATGATTTTGCAAAGCCTTACTTGAATGCAATGCAGAAAGTATCATTGTCACCCACATTCCACAAATAAAGAAGTGTGGCTTCCAGCCTTGAAATCCTTACAGAATGTGATTCATTGGTTGCATGTTTTCTAGGTGCTAACTATATGCTGGACATTGTGTTAGGGGCTGTAGATATAACTGTAAACAAGACTGACATGGGGAACCATATGGGGCTTTAGTCTGGTGAAGAGTGAGTGAGTAAGTAAGTATTGGGGGAGTCTGAGAGGTTAGATCACTTGCTAAGGACCAGCTACTGCTGGTTAAGGGGTTAGGCTTGCCCAGCTTTGAATCTCAGGTCCCTCTTCTTTGGCAGTAAAATATGAACCTTCAAAAGGGGAGCTGAAGTTGTGGATGCCATCTCAATTGTGTGTGAGTTAAAGGGAAAAGAGAGCTGGAGGAGAAATGACCAGAGTCTTATACATGGGATGACGCCTCTGTTATACTGTTCAAAGTGTCAGACATTGCCGGCCTTGTTGGGGAATGTCATCCCAGGAGGGCTCCACGGCCTTTCTCCTCCCCTTACCATGTGGTGAGAGCTGGAGGAAAGCCGCAAAACCATGGGAAGACAGGGTGTTCAGCCAACTCTTCGGGACCTGTTTGAAGACTCAGCATCTCAGTCTGCTCATCTGAACATGAGTATTCTTATTAATCACTACATCAGGAGTTCTCAGCCTTTGGGATTCCATACACCAATAATATCTTTTAATCTCTGTATGTCAGGGAGAGGGGAGAGTTCAAGTTAGGACATTAAATATATGTTTTTATAAAACCCCACAGTCTACTATTATCAGCTCTTGTTAAAGAAAAGATGTTTTCATACCAGGTAAAGAAAGAAGGAATGATATAATCTGTAGTAATATAAAGTTAAAAACAATTCTTGAAACTGAATTTTTTTAGCCGCTAAAAACACCTCACTCAGTTGTCATTGGTCTCATTTCTCTGTGGACTAAGGGAAAATGGCACTATGGACAGCCCCACCTCTTTGGACCCAGGCCCAGCAGCTGGGAACATAGTCCCTAGGCCCCGTTCAGTTGTTCAAGGGTTGAGACATCCCAGAGACAGCCTGGGGTCTGCAGCTATTCTTGGAAATAGACACATCCTGGCTCCTTTCCATCCCCGGGTCACTTCTGGAGGCCTCTGTCTGGTCTGTGATCCCTGAAATGGAAGCGTCTTGCCAAAGCAGCTCCCTCCAAGCCCTGCCATATGGGGGCTGCATTTCCACTGGGCCTGGCAGCTCTTTTGCTCATAACATCAGTCTCCACTGATAGATTCGTCCCTGCCACACTATTTACTGAAACTAGGCCACTTAATTAAAAGCAAGAGCTTTGGCATAAACTCCAACAGTGGCTTTATAAATTCCAAGCACTGTAAAGAAACCAGATGGAAGAATGGGTCAATTATCATGAAGACCAATGCTCCCACCCCTTCAATGGTCTCCTCAGTCCTGGAGGCACCGGCTCTCCTTGCGGGTTGTGGATGGTACTTCCACTGTCAGCTCACTGTGAATATAGGGTGGGTCCATCGTGACACAAATACAATGTGCTTTCCTGGGATATTCGCATTAAAAAGTCAATGATTCACATAAGAAGTTTTTGAGGGAAGTGGAACTAATATGTGGGAAGGGGATTTCAAATGGGGCAGAGGTCCTGTCAGGGGAGTTCTGGGAGGAGGCTGTAGGGGACCAAGCAGGTTCTAGAAGGTCATTGGGCAAAGCTCTAGGGTGTTAGGTAGCATTAACTTGGCACCAGCTCTGGGTCTGGCACTGTGGGGTTTTGCTAGGGAGCTTCCACTGGCTTCTCCAGATTCACTCCCCACCCTTCCCCACTCTGCTCCATGCCTCAGAGGCTGACCCCTATGAAATGACCTCTGGCTTCTAGTTGAGTTTGGGCAATGGAAGCTGCCACTGAAGGTGGGAAGGTAAGGGGAGAAGGAAGTCAGGGTATTTATTTCTTCTGTTTTCTCCCTGCCAGCTCACTGTGGATGTCGCTGGAGGCCACAGGTCCTCTCAGGTGGCTCCTTCCCTATAATCCTCCCTTCCTTTGGGATACCACTCTTTGTTCCCTCAGGTCTAGGGGAGGGAATGACTAGCTGCTGTGGCTAGCCCTAGATACTGTACTATCCTTTATTCATTTATTCATTTCTTTAAATCTTATATACTAGTTCTTCTAGTAACTTCTCAGATCATCCAGTCTGAATGAGCTAGTTCTTGGCCACCGGGACCTGATTGATATAGGGGTTTTTATGAATGTCAGAAACGAGCAAAAACACTTTCTTCTTCCTGAAGGAAGTGGAGGTATAAGCAACAAATAGGAAGGGCATAGACATCCCTACTAAGCGAAGTCTTCTATGTGTGAGATCCTAAAGGCATCTGATCAGAGAAAGGGGACAGGATGGGTAAGGTATCAGGGGAGGCATCTGAGACAAGGCAGTGGCTCCGGTGGGCTTTGGAGCAGGTCAGCATTTAGGGAAGAGGGAAGGGGGAAATGGCATGCTGAGTGGGAGAACAGCCTAGTGGAGGAACAGGGGTCAAAGCTACCTGGGGCATGGGATTTCACAACTGCACCTTGGGCGGGAAGGGAAGCCAAGTGGGGAAGAAGAGAAACATTTGAAGAAGTAGAAGCATGATTAGTCTAAGATTTCTGTCAGAATTAAGAGAACCAAGGCCTGCTCAATTGTCTCCCTCCTCATACACCCAAAATGTAGATGCTTTTTCTTTCAGGCTTATTGTCTCCCACTTCAAGGCTCTGAAGAGCATTGTTCCCATTGTTGAGCTCTCAGATCAAATATCCCATATCTTGAGAGGACTTCTGTGGTAGGCAGCCTCCAAGATGGCTTCAGGGTACCCTCTTCTTGGCATTTACAATCATGTGTAGTGCCTTCCTATTGAGTGTGGGCTGTACTTGATAATTTGCACCTGAGATTAGAATAAAGTGGAAGTGTGTGTGTGTGTGTTTGTGTGTGTGTATAGGTCAGAGAGTAGATCATAAAAGGCAGTATAGTAGTCTCCTCTCTATCAGATCACTTGCTCTGAGGGAATCTGGATACCATATATACTATATGGTCTACTATACCATACTGTGAGTCTATTCCATCTGTCCTATGGAGATTCCTACATGACAGGAGCTGAAGTCTTTTGACCCATAGAAACCGAGAGGACAAATGTTTGCATTGGATACTGCTACTTTATTAAGCATAGTTCTTATTCTCCCTCCTCTAGAAATCAGACTCTGACTATAGCTGTCGGAGAGGCAGAGGCAGGCTCTGGCATCAGATCAAAATGCAGCTGAGCTTTCTCAACTCTCTGAATGACCTTGGGCAACAGACTTTACTTCTCCCAGCCTCAGTTTTCCATCTATGGAATGGGGATAATGGTAACACCCACCCCTTCAGGTTTCTTTGTGAAGCTGAAGGCAAATAGAGAACTTTGCATAGAGTAGATGGTCACTAAACAGTAGTTGTTATTTTGCCTTACGTTAAAAAGTGCACCTTGGTGTTTTGTGGAGAAAGTGTCAAATGAGTTTTCAAAAAGAACGACGCTTGGCATAGATGCCAAATCTGACAAAGTGATATCTGCTGTGACTTCAACAATGAACTTTCCCATCCCCAGCTCAGTCTCTGCTTCCATATTCACACCAAAAGGATAAGCTTGCTCTGGCCACAGTCCTCCAGGGGCTGATTTACACAAAGCAAATATAATTGATATTAATGGGCACATAATGATTCCAAGACAGTTGGCAAAAATGACAAACTTCATTTGACGTATTTAGAAATGATGGAATGAAATAGGTAGATGGTATTATCACGTACACACACACACACACAAACACACACATTTACACTCATACACACACCCACACCTCACTGAAAAGGTTAAAGACACTTAAACTACCTTGGGAAAGGATACAAAATATTGCATGGGGATTTAGAGGCGAGAAAGAAGAAAACATAATGCACTGTAAATTAAAGCCATTTATAAAGTACAACTGGCACCCGGATAGAAAGGAAAAATGATTAGTCAGCAAAAGTGAGGTGCTTTGTTATTTATTCACAGAATACTTCAATGGGACAAGAGAGAATGTATTTATTAAGGGATTGCTGGTGTACAAATGCAAACATATTAATGTTGGGCACTGAGGACATCTAACTTATTTGTGTCAAACTGATTGTATTTGTTAGTTTTAAGTCTGTGAGTCCCCTCTGGCATTCCTTGGAGAGTCGCTCTCCCACGGGTGTAGATCTGGTGATAGTAGCTCTGGTACTAACCCTCCCTGGTGCTGTGGACACACAGCAGGGAAAGTGTCACTTCTGGTCACCATAGCCTGTTCCCGCCCCACTTACACAGCATGGCTGCTCTGTGCCTTATTCAGCTGTGTTGACCAGCTCCCTGCAAGTGAACATGGCTGTTGGTGTTTGAGGGGAATCACCTCTGTTCCTAGGATCAATCGTTTGGTGCACACCCTCTACCTCTTGCTTTCAGAAGAAGTATGTGTTACCTAGATATCAAGTAGGGACTTTTGTGCCACGAATGGAAGCAATGGATAAATATAGAGGAAAAATAAATAGAAATCATGTGTGTAAACATTCAGCACAGTGTTTGGCACCTAGGAAATGTTCAGTAAATGATAAATGATGATGATGATTATATAATGAAAAGGATTAAAAATGAGAACATGTACTTTTTTTTCTTCAAATTTTTATTTAAATTCTAATTAGTTAACACACTGTGCAGGATTGGTTTCAGGAGTCCAATTTAGTGATTTATCACTTACATAGAACAACCAGTGCTCTTCACAAGTGCCCTCCTTAATACCCATCACCCATCTAGGCGCCTCCCACCAACTTTTCTTCATCAACCCTCAGTTTGTTCTTTGTTGTTAAGAGTCTCTTATGGTTTCAGGCGCCTGGGTGACTCAGTTCGTTAAGTATCTAACTCTTGATTTCAGGTCAGGTCATGATCTCAGGCTGGTGAGATCAAGCCCTGCATTGGGCTCTGTGCTGGGTGTGGGACCTGCTTGGGATTCTCTCTTTCCCTCTCCTTCTGCCCTTTCCAACAACCCCCATCTCTCTGTCTCACGCCCTCTCTCTCTCAAAAAAGAAAAAGACTTACGGTTTGTCTCTTACTTTCTTTTTTCCCCCCTTCTCACATGGAGAATGTGTACCTTTTAATAACCTTTCTTTTATCTAAGCAAAGAATCTGAATTTTAGAAGCATACAGAATGGGTTTTGTTTTTTTGTTTTGTTATAAAGATCATACTTTCTAAAGCAGTACTACCAGCTCAAAAATTGGAGGCCAACTAAGGCATTTGGGGACCATTACACAAAATAAATTTTATTATTATTAAACCAGCTACCGAAATTTAAAGAACAAGGCATTTCCTAAGGTCAAGGAGAAAGAGAAAAGTCACATGGTGTGAGGTGGTTTGACAGTGTGATTAGTGCTGCTTCTGCAATAAGAACACAAGTGATGCACCCCAGTGCAAAGCTCGGTTTTTTTCCTGAACCTTGCAATGGGTGACACAGGGAGTGTCCTGACAAGTATCTGAGTGGACATAGAGGAGCTTAGGACATCTCCCAATCTCAGCTTTTAGCAAGTTCTGTGAAACCTGCTGTGTAGGTCAGGCAGTGAGAGCAATATCATTAGACTGGAGAATTTCCTACCCCCATCTTTCCTTCACTCTCACATCTCTCTTCTCTCTTTGTTCAGAACATCTTATGGTACTCCGCCCACTAGCCCAGAAGATGCTGGCATTCCTGAATACCTTGGCATCAAGAGTATCTCTCAACTCCTTTTCTTTGGGTCTAATATCAGTTGAATGGAATAATAGAAAATTCCATAAATTCAACATATTCACTGGGGGAAAGTGAAAGGAAAGCTTTCTAAGAAAAAACAACAAACTGCATATTATCATTCAGAGGCTCTAACAAAAAAATAATGGATACCGTTTGGAGTCTGTGGGAATAAGAGAGAAGAAATTGGTAACCAAATCAGGTGCTCTGATGTACCCCAGTCCAGAATCCTCCTCACCCAGTTTTGATGGAAGGTAACTGTTATCTTCAAATATTATAATTTGAGCCCCATTGTTCAGTTAACTATTTTGTTTTTATAACCAGCATTTTTTCCATGGAGTGGCAGGGGATTCTAACATAGATAACATGACTTGGAAGATCTTTGCACTTTCACTAGAAACACACGCACACACTCTGTCTCTGTCTCTCTTATCAACTCTGCCCCAAACCCTACACTAAGCCTCAGGGATACCAAAGTGAGCAATGGTTTTGCTCTGGTTAAGATACTGCTGGGAGTTTCCACTTCAGGATTGAGACTGCAGATCTCTGTGTCCTGAGAGGGTTTTGGGACCTTTCTGTTCACATGGCACGGAAAGCATTTTTTTCCACAGTAATTCTTGGTGTGTTTTTAAAATTTGAAGGAGCTGAACAGACACAATAGTCCAGGACAATAATCCCTTAGGACCCAGCTCTTAGTAATTGCTTTGTAAGTTCTATGTTGGTCTAGCCTGGGAGAGTAGAGGGCCTATGGAAGCAGAGGACAGAACTCTCCTGAGTACTTTCTCCTGCATAACTCCGGGGGCACTGGTTGTAGAGAGTTTCTCTGTCCAGCACAAATGTTAGGTCTCGTGTGGTGCTCTAAGATCCCTTATTGAGTAATCAGGTAGCCAAGTTCCCATGTCTTCATTTTACTTTTTAATTTAATTTACTTATTTTTAATTTTAATTAAATTTTTAATTTTTAACATGAAAGGAAAAGTATTGTCATATGTAAATGAGAAGTCTGGAGCACTGGGATGTGGCCAAGGCTGAATCCAGATGCTCAAGCTATCAGGAATTTGCTTCTGTCCCTCTCTTGGCTTCACTTTGCTCTGTGCTGGCTTCATTCCCATGCAGCCTTACCCCACACGAAGGTAAAGATGGCTCCAAGCACTCCCTACTTGACATGTTCATAATGCCTACTGCTGCCCATTGTCTCATGTTGCTTCATCTACCTTCCTGATTCCTGGTCTTTGGCTCCTTTTGAATTACTACTATTTTGCTATTTCCCATCCCAGATCTCATAATTTATCTTGACCTCATGCCATAACCTCATGGCCCTCGGACTGGATCAGAGAGGTCTCTAGGTCTCTGTTTAATTTAATTCACATGTTTTAAGTTGGGTAAATGAGCAGTTAATGATTTTAATTCTTCCTTGCAGGAGAAATTCCATCCTGTTCTTGACCCATGTTTGCTCAATGCAGGGAGAAATCCATATTCACCTAGAGCATTATTTGAAGTGGGAATGGAAGGCAGGCGGGTGGATTTTGAAGATGTGAAGCGGAAGCTGGTATTATATAGGTGCTGCCCTGGTCTTTGCTCCTCCAGTCGTGTGCCCTTTCCCACGCGAAAGCGATCATTGTCCGCTGCCTGCCAGATCAATGGGTGACATTGTGCAGGGATTGGTATTTGTTTAAGAGAAATCTCCCCGACTGACCCAATTCCTGTGATGCATAAAAAAAAATGACAGAAGTAATATTTTTGTTCTTGTTTCACTTTCATTCATCTTATTTGATCAGGGCTGAGCAGAACTGACATCTCATCAAACTCCAAAGTGTGTTTCAGCACCAGGTTCATCGGAGGGTGGCATTTAAAACACAGACATTGCAGGAACAAATGTATTTGCCAATCCCATCCAGCAGTGTAAGCCTGACCTTTCTCCTGTAGATTTATTGACACAGGCCTGTTTTGTATCATATTTCATTATTGTGCGTGGAAGGATTGAAAGTTCTTCTCTTCGAAAACAACTCAGTTGGGCCCAGAGTAGCCAATATGCCTTCTCTTCATAGTGAGAAAGAGGGAATTAGAAAGGCAGGTACTGGCAGGATTAACACAATTCCTCAAAGAGTGTCTTTAATTAAAAAACACCCGGTACAGAGAGTAGAGCCTGGAAAAAATTTCCATTTGGCATGTGGCGAGACCAGAGGAATTACATCCAAGGTTGTTGTCATTTACTTGTTGTGGGGCGCATCATGGGTTCCTTGCATCTGGGAGCTCTGGAATGTGCCCCTTGCTCAGTGCAGAAACCCATCTCTGATAAATGCTCCATCAGTGTGCTATGATACATTCAAGTGTTAGAAACCCAGCATTTCATCAGGCCAAAGAGCTGTAGACATTATCCCTTTGTGCAGTCGTGTGACAACAACAACAACAACAACAACAACAACAACAACAACAAACAACAACACCAGCAACAACAAAAAACAGTCCAGATACTCTTCTAGGCACTGGGGATATAGCAGTGAAAAAGAAAAGGAAGATCCTTGTCTTGAAGGCATTTCAACCTTGTGGAGAAGATAGTCTATAAGTTAATAAATAAGCAAAATAAATAACTTTAGAAAGTTGAGGAATGTACGTTACTGTGTGCAACACAGCAGTGGAGAGCCTGGGAGGTCTTGGGGTGAGAGGTGTTCCTTTGCACAGATCGTTCAGGGAAACTCTCCTGTGGTGGAGGGTGGATATTTGAGCTAAGATTAATGAGACGGTGCTAGCCCTGTGGGAGCTAGACCACGGGCTGTTTCAGTGCAAAGGCCCTGAGGTGGACATGTGTTTGGCGCTTTTGAGAAACAGAGAAAGCTAGGATGGAGGGAGCTTGTTGCTTGGGGAATAAGGAGGGGCAGGCTCTGAGCTGAGCCAGAAAGGTGAGCCAAGGCAGATCAGCTTAACCCCACCCTAGGATATTTAATCCACCGCAAGGGGGAGCTCCTACACGTTCTTAAACAGGGAAGTCACAGCAGCTGATTTGGATTTAAGTGGTTACTCTCCTTATACTAGAGGGAAACTAACTGGTGGGTAACAGCAGAAACCTGTTGTGTGGCTGTCTGAGCCCGTCATAGCAGAAGATGATAGATATGATCTACCAAGGCAAATAGGACCAGTGTGTGTAAATCCGTTCTTCCCTCCCAGCTCTCCTTCACAGAGGCAAAGTATATCTAGCCCTTTCCGGCCACTTCAGGCACTTGGGTACGGTATTTATGATTCCCCATTAACTTCTCTTCTCCAGGCAAAGCAACCCTATTTCTTCCAAGTCTTCTCTATGTACAAGATTTTTAATTTTCCTCATCACTCTTACCACCTTCCTGGCTCTGTTTCATTTTCTTCATGCTTCTCATGACACATAGAGCCCAACAAAGAGCACAACGCTTCATTTGTGGGTTCATTTTGCATCTCATCTCTGCCCTAAGAAAAGCGCTCTTTGCTCTAAGCCCAAGGGCTTTAGTAGCGTAGACTCCTCCACTCCTGGCTGAGACATGGAACATAGGACTGGAGTATATGCTGGTCAGCGCATCCCATCCCCTGGCTGTGATTGGTCCAGATGCAGTCACATGATCCAATCTCAACCAATGAGATGCAAAGGGACTCAGGCTGGGAATGCCGGTCTAAGATTCTCATCCCGTGTCAGTGAATTCAACTTGAAATACTGAGTCGCTAGTGTTTCCGGCAGTCACCTGAAGACCATGGAAGGTGAGTTTGCCCGAGAATAGACCCCCGTTCCAGTGAGCAAAGCTGAGAAATAGAATGAGGAAGAGAAAGAGAAAGATTCAGGCATGGTATTAGCACCCTGGATCAAGCAATGTCTAAAGTCTCATTCTGGACAATTAAGTTAAATGAATCAATACATTTTCTCTATTCCTGTTGAAGCCAAGTGGGGTCAGGTTTTCTGACACCTGCTATCAAAGGAATTCTACTTGACCAGAGAATGGTGGAGACATCATCTCCCTTGAACAGGATCCTTAGACCCCATTTGGTGCAGCCTGAAATTGTCACCTCTGTCCATGGCTGCCCTGTCTTGTCAATGTTGTTGTTTGAGCTTATAGCCAGTGAGGGCCCACGCTTTCCTGTTCAGCAATTTCTTTCTCAATTTCTCTCTGAGACATCCTTTGAGGGTTTATGTAAAGCCCTTTTATGAATTTAGTATTTATTAGGCCTCCCACTTGCACTTGACATGTATCCATTTTTGCCTGAGATGCAAACTCCTGAGAACCCAATATTATGACTCAACTGGGGGGAAACAGCAAAAGGAACCAATAAAACCTAACAAAGCTAAGACTAATCATTGCCAAAAACACCCATTTGGCTCACTAATGGGCCAAGGGGGAGGGGGGCTGTGAGCTTTGAGTGTTTTTCAGCTTTCACACTTGTTCCTGGGATGCCTGGAAAGCCCTCCATCAAGCCACACAGCACAGCCAATTTAAGGGGCCTCCGAGAGTCATGTCTGTGATGTGGCTTTTTTAGCTTAACTGGCTAAAATTGGAAAGCATGGCCACTCAGGAATGGACCAACTGCCTTGAGGGAAGTAGGAACCCAGAAGCCCAGACCAGACCTCAACCTTGCTGACCCAAAAAAATTAACAATAATAATAATAAAAAAGAAAGAAAAAGAGAGAGAGAAAGAAAAAGAAAGGAAAATCCAGCTCTTTGACTTTAGGGCTTGGGTTGGGAAACAAGGGTGGTACCAGTGCCTAGCTTATGGTATCCCAGACTGAAGAGCCAGAAGGACTCTTTGGGGGGCTGCTAGTCCTACTGTGGAAACTGAGACCTAGCAAGGGGCAGAGACTTTGCCTAAGGAGATCCAGCAAGTTAGTAACTGAGTGATCTTGAATTAGAGCCAAGGTCTTCTGTTACTTAAGCCACTGAGATAGAAGAATGGTTAAAAGTAGTTACAGACACCACCCAGGACATCTGATTCACTCTGCTTTGCTGGAGCAGGTGAGCTGGGCCATTTTGTCGATGGGGAGGCTCCCACATTCACATGGGAGACCCTGAAGACATTCTCCTAGTAATGAGATAAAGGCAGGAGAATGTACTTCTGGATCAGGAGGCAGGTGATCAGCCTTCCAATCCTGACATCCCCCCTGTCTGGGAAGCTCATAGCAAATCATATCACCTTCAACCCTCACTTTATCCATCTGCAAAGTGTGCATAAGCCATACATCTCTTTCATGTGTCGGTGACTTACAACTTTATATTATGAGCTCCTTTAACCATTATGCCAATTCTGCAAAGTATTGGTTTCTATCTCCAGTCCAAAGATGAAGAAACTGAGGTACAGGCAAGGTAGGAAATTGGGCCAAGACAGCCCAATTAAAGCCCAGACAGTCTGACTCTAGAATCCACTTTTAACTTCTATGGCAATTGTCAGATGATAATAATAATTAATGATGACATAAAATTAGTAAATAATAAAATGTAAAAAGCAATAATTAAATAATATACCCCTCACAGCCTTCTTATGAAGATTCAGTGGAATGACAAGTGTATTAACCACATCTTTCATTTTCTGCTTCATTCTGATGTTGTGACATCTGGGGCCCTGAGATCCTTGGAGGAATTGCCCATCTCAGGGTGAGCCAATTCCTAGAGATAGTAAACAGCTCATTTGAGAGCATGCTTTTCAAGTATAGACAGTCCGCTCAGAGCCCACATGCCAACCACCTCCTTTGTTGGGCTCTCACATTCCAGCTCACTATCCTCCTGCCCTAATCACCACAGGGCTAGGTGTTAGACAAGCAGGGACAGTCCCTAAACCCCAGAGTCTACTGATCTCTTATCTTAAATAAGCACAGCCTAAACCAGCTTACCCTGCCTCACCTGTTTTGTCCTGTGGAAACCACAATAAAGGCTCTTGCTTCCCTCTCTCCCTGCCTCCTGATTGACCCTGGTGCTGCCTTGTTTGGTCCCTGGGGTGTAGCATGCCCCCTTTCTCTTGGGAACTGCAAGTAACAGTCTTTTCAATTAAAGTCCTCTCCTGATCTGTTGGCCTTATCATACCTCAAATTTTCTATTATTACACTGTATTTTAGAACAAGTGAAAGCCCTTTGCACAATATAATGCTGAACAAATATAAGTTACTATCCCCCCTACAAGTGGAGAGTACTATGTATTGAATATTTACCAACAAGTACCTGGCATTTTACATATATAATTGTATCTGATCATCACTTTCCTTACCGTGAAAACTAGGAGCTACTATCCCCACTTTACAGATAGGAAAATTGAGACTCAAAAGGCTTGAGAAGTTTGGTTGGGTTAGACAGCAGGTGGCAGCTTCTGGGCTTGACAGCCGACTTATCTGATTTTAAAGTTTTTGTTCCCTGCTCCATCCAAGAGGGGACTGGAGCCTTATGCCAGAAGAACTGCATGAACATCAAACAGATTTCAGAAAAGAAGACTTCTGCTCCTTCTCCCTTGGCCCCACCAGATAGACTTCTCTTTCTGTTGCATCTCAAGGAGACTTTCTCCATAAAACATTTTTGCCTCATATCAGACTTTGCTTCCTCGTGTATGAATTCATTCTCCAGCACATTTGCAAGACAGAGGGAAAACCTGTCTTTTAAATAACACATGCTTTAATTTCACCTTGGCCTGGATCAATATTTCCACTTGTTCCAAACAGGCAACTCATCCTGCATCAGCATCCCTACAGCCTGTTATCCCCTCTTCACTGCAGTTCTCTTGGCATTAGGCTTGGCTATACCCTTGGGCCAGGACCTGGTTATTAGAGAGGGACTCCCACTTTCCAACTCCCGGGGAACTCCATCATGATAGACAATTCCTTGGATGTGAGAAGATATTCTAAAAGAATGAACACTTTTGGGGAGAAGGCATGTGCTGCCATCCCCGCAGAAATGGGCTGGAGGAATAGATTGAGCAGGGACAAAAAGGGATCGAGTTTCTGGAAAAAGAGAAGGCGCTGCCATGTGGAGTCACCCAAACAATCTCCACTCACAAGATGGAAGCATAATACTGAGCACACATTGGTGTACTTGTTGCTCTGCCCCGTGGGTGTGGTCTCAGCAGCTACCTCTTTCTCTTGGAGACCCATTCCTCTTCTGTTCTCAGTGCCTATGCTTTTAGTGGGGTCAACACCAGCACCCTCCCAACCCCCAGTGCCAGAACTGACCAGCTGGATTGCTACAACTTCTTTAAGATTTAGGCACATAACCAATTCAAGTGAATAAGCATCAACCCTAGAATTTCAAATGAAATCATTGGGAAAGAGGTGCCTTTTCTTTCAGGGTGTCTCAGCTGATAGGAAGTGGGTGTAGAGTTGCTGGTGGCCATGTTGGTACCACGTGGGGATAGCTTGCCTGAGAACAAAGCCAGTGATGAGAGAACCAGAAATGAGGTGGGAGATGGTCATTGATTGGTTTGGTTTGAACACCCAGATCAAGCTGAGCCTCAAATTAAACTTCATGTTTGAGGATCAGTTGTGTGAGCCATTACTGTGCCTTTTATTCTGAATTGGGTGCTGTCTTTTGCATCCTTACCTAGTCCCCTCTGAGCTGCACAGGTTGGTCCAGCCACGTTGACCTTATTATCCCTTCCTTCAAAGTTCCAGTCTTGTCTCTTGAAGTTACTTTTACTGAGAATATCCTCCTCTTCTCCCAGTTTGCCTGGATGACTTCTATTTGATCTCTAAATCTCAGCTCAGACATCATGCCCACCACACCAAGGCAGGCCCTCTTGTTACACACTTCACATACTCTTAAGCTTTCCTTCAGAACACTTAACACAGTTTGTAATAATGCATTCATTTTGGTAATTCTCTGCTTGTCCACTTGCCTGTTGGTAGCCCATGAGAGTAAATGTTCTGCTTTCCTCCTCCGTAGATCCCCAACACCAAGCATAGTGCTCAATAAAACTTTGCTGAATAACCACATAAGTGGAAAAGCATTTTATTCCTCTGTGGACACCACATGGTAAGAGAAACACTGACTTTTTGGAGTGGGGCCGGGGGAGACAAGCCAGTAGGTGTCTCATCTGTTATGTCTCAATAGAAGGAAGTAGGCTTAGAGGAAGAGGGTCATGTGAGTGGAGGCGAAGAGTCTTGCTTCTCTTTCTCTTTTGGATAGGTTTGCAGACAATAGGAGATGGTATCAAGAAGGCAAGCACTGACTCTATATGAGGAAAAGCTAGCTAAGAGCCAAGATAGGAATTTTGAAGATAGATTTTATACACCTTATGTATTTATTAAAGTTTCCATTTGACTGGGTCCTTTGGATCTTTGGTTGTATGTGCAAATCCTAGAATCACAAACATAGATTTTATTTCATGGAACCATAGGATTAAGGAGGATCATAGAAATATAACTGTACCATTCTCCTCCCTATGGCATGTCCCTTCAGCAGTGGTGTTCTACTGGAACAGTCCCTCACAATGAGGAACTCCCCACCTTACAACCTTGCCCATAGTACAGGCCTGCCAGTGTGCTTCCATCTCTGTGCTTTTTTTATGCTCCTTGAGCAGGGTGCCTTTTGGATAATGTTTGAACTGTGACTTCCCGTTGGTCTCTGCATGGCCAACAAGCCACAGGGTGTCAATATTAGCCTTATAACTAATATTACTCAGAAATAAGATTTTGGTGAGAGATTTGTTGTTGCTAATAAAGATGAACCTGCTGGCAAACTAGCTAATATCTTGGCTTCTACTGGCCTTTTACTACCTCCATACAGATGACTCCAATGAGATAAATTACTTTTCCATCAATATAAACATGACTGGAATCAATATAGTCAGCAAATAACGTAATTTTCAGAAGAAAAGAAAATACCAGTATTAAACACATTTATATTGACATGAAGCCAGATTGGTCTGAGGCATGTGTGAGTGCATGTATGGTCCTCAGGAAAAGGACCGCAGAGCTGTGCGTCTTCCAATGCCCCAGCCTGGCCGAGGACACACCTTCTCCTCTACCCCGGATGCAGACTCTGGAACAAACAGAATGAGAATCATGCCAAGGAGAGTTAGATTTTTTACAAAAAGTTCTTCAGGAACTCAGATCTCTCTTTGTTGGAGGTTTGTGTTATTTTTTTAAAAGATTTTATTTATTTATTTGTCAGAGAAAGAGCACAAGCAGAGGGAGCTGCAGGCATAGGGAGATGCAAGCTTCCCATTGAGCAGGAAGTTGGATTCAGTGAGCCGGAGGAAGACACTTAACCAACTGAGCCATCTAGGCATCCCTGAGTCCCCTGTGCCTTCCTTGGGCTATAGAGTCCTTTGCTGATTGTTTTGCTTCTCTGGATTTCATTTGCATCATCTGCTAAGAGAGAATAATACCCCTCCACCCCCTTCTTTGAAACACCCTCTATATGATGTTGTAAGGATCTAATGACAAAATTGGAACAGCCTTAGAAATCATAATGCCTTCAACATATACAGGGTGGTCTTTCCACCCTGGTTGCCCCCTTGCCTCTTTTGCTCTCATTTTTTTAAAGACCTGTTTATTTATTTTAGAGATAGAGTGCATGAGCAGGGGAATGGGCAAAAGGAGTAGGAGAGAAAGCAGCAGACTTTCTGCTGAATGTGGATCCCGGGACCCTGAGATAATGACCTGAACCAAAATCAAGAGTCAGATGTTTAACCTACTGGGCCACCCAGGCACCCCCTTCATTCTCACTTTATAACACCAGTGGGGTTGGAAGGTTTCCCCAACTTAAGCTTGTCATCAGCTCCTGGGGAGTAAATTTGGCCAAACCTCAGAGGGAGAGTAACTGGAAGAATGGAGAATAATAATAGCAACATCAACAATATTAAATATTTATTGAACACTCATTATGGATTGGCACTGGGTTAAACGTTTTACATCAATTATTTAATTCTCGCAACAGTTATGTTCAGATGGTCCCTAACTTACAATGGTTCAACTTACAATTTTTTGACTTTACAATGGTATGAAAGTGATACACATCCAGTAACAATCGTACTTCGAATTTTGACCTTTGATCTTTTCCCTGGGCTAGTGATATGCATACAGCTCTCTTGTGGTGCTGGGCAGCTGCAGCTCCCCATCAGCCACCTGATCACCCAGGTAAACAACTGATACTCTTACCATCATTGTCTTCCACTTTCTGAACAGTATGTAATAAATTACATGAGATATTCAACAGATATCATAAAATAAGGTTTGTGTGAGATGATTTTGCCCAACTGTAGGCTAACATAGCATTCTGAGCATGTTTAAGCTAGGCTAGGCTAAGCTGTGATGTTCTGTAGGTTAGGTGTATTACATGAATGTTTGACTTACATACAGTATTTTCAATTTATGATGGTTTCATCTGGACATAACCCCATTGTCAGTTGAGGGAGATCTGTACTATTATACTCCTTATTTTACAGATGAGTAAACACAGGCTGCTGTGAGGATAAAAAAGTGGAGAATGCTCTTTGAGAAAAAGTGGACAAGAAAGGCGTCCCTGAGGAAGTAATGTTTGAGCCAAGAAGTAGTAGCCAGACATGAAGGAGCAAAGCCTGTGCAAAGGTGAGAGAGAATGTTCTGGGCGAAGGATATAGCATATGCAAAGTCCTTGAAGCAGGAACTTATTCAGTGTGTTTGACAGCAGAAGGCCAGTTGTCTGCCAAGTTGTGGGCTAGGGGAAGAGTTGTAGATAGGGGCTAAGTCAGAGAGGTAGGCAGGGTGAGGTTGTTGGGGCCCTTGAGGATGGTGGCAAGAAGTTTCAGTCTGACTCTAGGTGTGACAACTAAATAACCTAAAAGATCCAAAGTGGCTTGTGTGGGGCAAAACTCATTTAATGGATGTGCTGTTATAGTCATTAATTAATTAATTAATTCATTCATTCTTTCATTCAACACTCCCCTACCCTACCCCTGTGCTAGTTCTTGTCTGGAGTGCTTTATTTAAGGAATTTGGATTTAAAACTTTTTAAACTGGATTTCCTGGATTCCAGATGGACTATTAATGAACCAACCCTATCCTACAGGGACTCGTGAACTAAGAACTGAGCGGGTGGGAGAAGCCCAGAATAAGGGAACACCCAGGAAACCCTCTTCCTGGTGCCTCCCCAAATTACCAAGACATTATAGGAAGACCTGCTCCCTGGATATGGGAAGATTGTAATGGGCCATTGCAAGATGAGCCATGACTGCTTTAACAATAGACTTGGAGCAATTCCAGGGAGAAAAGCTCATCTCTAATCATCCAGAGATTTCTTCTTGGAATTTAATGTAGCCTGGGAGGAAATTACATTAAATACTCTTCCCCAGCACAAAAAGGGAATGCACAACAGTAAATTTACAGACTTCCTAAGCAGAGACCTGAGGATTTTTACAGCCTCACATTGGTTTGCAAGCCTCAAGTCTGGAAACTCCCTACAAATGTATGCAAGGAATAAAGCAAAAAAGATATGTCAGAGGCATAAGGTAATTACATATGATGAGTCCAAGCAGTGTTCAAACTGGAGAGGATTACTGGACACCCACCAAACCTGGGAATCTTCTATACTTAAAAAGTAGGGGAGAAAAGTATGTTTTCATTATCCTTGGCTTAAGACTTTGTAAGTTTGCCAATTTAATGGATTTAATTGTTTTTCACTGTTGCTTTGGTTTTAGTTTTCTTGATTATAAAAGCAGTTAAGCATTTTTGTTTAAAAAAGAGGAGGGTTATGTATCTATAAATAATGACTTTAAGCATTGATTATAGCAACATTAAACAGATCATCTTTGGTTCTTGTGAGCCTTTGACATGAAATTTTCTTTTCTTTCTGGACATACGTGAGTCAAGGTAAGATATGGTATCAAAAGTCATGCCAGTTAGCCAAATACGTGTGATGAGGTTGTTGTTCATCTCTCAGGTATTCCTTCAACAAGTAGGTATGAGATAACACCTCTATTAGTAAGGTAGTTAATGCTGGCTCCTATAACAGAAGCTTCTTGAATCTCAGTGCTGAACATAGTAAGGGTTTATTTCTTATCCACACAAAGTGTTGTGTGGGTCTCTGGCACAGTTCTTCTCCAGGTGGCCACAAAGGGCCGCATAGGCCCCTACTGTCTTATATTTATGCCATCAGAACAAGGAGCTTCCCAATCGTGGTGGCAGGGGAAGAGGGCAGATGGATTGTGTGGGATCATTTTAAGGGTTTACCTTGGAAGTGACTTGCATCATTTTTACCCACATTCTGTCAGCCTGAATCCAGGCACACAACTCTGCCTAGCTTCAGGGGAGTCTGAGAGAGGTAGAGGAGCAAGCACATGGACAGATGTGAACACACAGAGCCTCTGTCACACACATTTATGCATCAGCCCCTGTGCTTGCAATGAGAAGGATAAGAGGAAACTGAGACACGGACCCATGCATCAACTCACGGTCTAACTGGAAATAAAAGACATGCATAGTTATGCCATAAGGCAGCATATGATTGCTACCTAATGAGGACTATTGATGAGGTACTACAAATCTCTCCAAATTTAAATGGCAGTCTAGAGAAAATAGCAAGACATAGCCATGGAGGCCAGAGAGCATGAGACAACACTTTAGCAGGAGACAGGGACATCTGAAGGGACAAATCGCATGAAATAAATCTGAAAATTTAATTTAGGGGCAGCTCGGAGGAAAGCTAAAGAATTTCAGCAGTCATTGAATATTTTTGAGAATGGAAAAAGATTAAGTGAAGGAACCAATTCAACTAAAATAATAAAAGTATGTAATCACTTTGTGCCTTGGTTTCTTTATCTGTAAAATGGATGTATTGATACTTACTTTTTATGCTTATTGAGAGGATTAAATGAATACTACCTATGAAGTGCTTATATGTATTTACAATAATACATTTTATTTATTTACTTATTTTAGTGGGTGACAGATAGGGGAGGGGGAGATGGAGAGAAGACGAGGGAGAATGAATCTCAAGCAGATTCCAGACTACATGAGGAGCTGAATCTCAATTCAGAGAAAGAATCTCAAGCAGATTCCAGACTACATGAGGAGCTCAATACAGGGCTTGATCTCATGACCCAGAAATCATGACCTGAGCCAAAACCAAGAGTTTGATGATTAACTGACTGAGCCACCCAGGTACCCTTGTACAGCTGATTTAAAACCTCTTTAAATCCCAGTTTCCACAGGTATAAAGTGAAAATAATATTTCCTTCATGGGGTTGTTGCATGACTCAAAAATACAATATGCGAATGGCATTTAGCCATTAGCATGGCACCTAGTTTTCACTAAATATTCAAAAATACTGGTTATTACTTGCTCTTATTAGTTAGAAGACATAAAGCCAAATAAAAACTAAATTCTGTAGCCAAATCAAGAGTCAATACAAATTCAAATATCCAGATATTTGAAAATAATTCAAATAATTTGTGGATTTATTTCCATTTCTATTTGGATGTTTAGGAAAGTTTGAGCATAAACCCAAAGAAAGGACTACATCTGGTCAGTTATTTGTCTTCTCCTAAAGGGAACCTTTAAGCATATTGCTGACTTAGGGGATAACTTACCTAAATCCACCTCAACAAAAATCCTACAGTTGAGTTTTGACCCTGGTCAACTCCCTTTGTGACCCAGCAAAATCCTGGGTCTTGTCCTCTGGGAGGGAATAAAACTAGCTCTGGTCATTCCAAACGGGGTTCTATAGAGCATTCAAAGGAAGTGGAGGATGATTCTTCTACCTCTCCAAAGCTACCTACCCCTGGAGCCCTAAAAAGAGCTGACTCCTGCACCCAGGTGCAAATGGAGGCCCTCTCCTGACTTTGCACCCCTCTCAGAGCAGCCCTGCTCAAGCTTACTGTCTTTCTCATTCTCTTCTAAGGTAGGCATTGTAGTCTAAGACTTTACCTTCCTAGTCAAAACCCATGGAGCTAAGTGAGTTAAAAGAGTCACCACTGTCCTCACTGTATCCCACTGAATTTTCCAGTCAGTCTCTCTACTTAAAACAACTTCTTTCTCGTTCAGCTAAAATCAAACCAAAACAAAAAACCCAGAAGTCAGAGTTCTAGTGAGGAACATAGTTGCATATAATTTCATAAGCAGCTGAACTCTGAATCTAATTTGAACTCAGTGCCCCCTAGGTCAGCCCATTCTGGATGATATGAAGATGGATTAATTAATTCAGGAAGATTAAAGGAGGAAGACTGTGGAAAAGCTAAAATTGCTGTGCCCAATTTATCTCCACAAACATGTATTGATGTTTACTGTGTTCCAGGCCCTGTTCTGGGCAGTGGGGATGAATAAAGTCCTGGCAATGGTCTTAAAGAGTATCTTTGGGGGAGATAGAAGATTAAACCCATCAACATAAGGACCATAGGACAGAATAAGTACCAAAATCAAAGCAATTATCATGTGAGACAGCACAATGGGGCAGGCAAACATGTCAGAAAAACTCTCCTGGGGGACATGACCCTGAAGCTGGGTTTCTAAGACTGGAGTTTATCACCAGGTATAGAGGTACAGAGGAAAGTGAATAAAAGGAAGACGTTTTCTAGGATCTTAATAGTCAAAGTGCCTAGCATCATTATAATCACCTACACAACTTCAAGATCCATCCCAGATACGCTGACACCTTGACAAGGTCCTTATGTGATTCATAGATACTGTAATACCTCTCAACAGTCAGAGCAAAGGAAATCTGTGTGCTCAGAGACAGAAATCTGTCTGCTCAGGGAATTATAAAAAGCTTACACCAGTCGGAGAACCAGTGAAAGGCAGAAGTAGGTGAGGCTAGAGAAGCAGATCCCACACCCACACCACATTTGCAAAGAAGACAAGACCCTTCTTAACCCAAGTTCCTCCACTTAGAACCCCCAGACCTGTCCAATAGCATAGAAACTCAAACCACAGACAAGTGAGGGACACTGGCAGCTTGACTCTGGGATCTGTCCCACCTGAGACCAGAACTGACCTCCATTTGCATTTCCTCCTCCAGGCATGGGTCCTTGCTAATTCAGCTGTCTTCTGCCTACACCACCTACACCACTACACCTACTGCCCCTCTGATGAAAGTGCATGCAGACCAATGAATCAGGCTGATTTCAATTAATCCTAATTGTCTTGTTGGGATTCCATGCCAATAACTAAGATTTTGTGAGTCACTGGCATGACTTCATTATGGTTCTCAGAATTCCCATGGATGCTGCAGGCTTCTGTGCATAATGGTAAGTAAAGCTGTGTGTACACCTGTGTACATTCATTGCTGCAGCATGCGTACTGAATAGTCCCTCAGACCACCACCTCCTCCCTCCAGCCTATGGTCTCCCCTCTGGGAGTGAAGGGGGATCTACCAGGCAGGATGGAGACACAGACACTGGTAAGGATCCACAATCTTCATTCAAAGAATCTATGGACAATTGCTTGATCTTTTGGGTCTCCTTCCCTTCACCTCTTGGCACACTCATGGAGCTGTTTCTCTCATCCCTTAACATATTCTGTCTTATCCCCAAATGCTACATGCTCCTTCACATGGTTTTCTCTCTACTGGGCATGCCCTTCCCATCTTCTGTCTGCTTGAAGAATTCTCAGCTCAAGCTATGCTTCTCCTAAAGTCTGCTGTGAAACTCCTGAGCAGAGTAAGTGGGGCTCACCTCTCCTAGTCAATAGTCCATAATCCAGGCCTCTACTTGAACCTGTCATATTGAACTGAGGCTGCAGTCTGGAGGACTCCTCCAGGGCAGGAATTATGTAATCTACTTTCATCTATTCCCTAGCACCAAGCACATTTTAGTACAGAGTAGATATCCAATAAATGCATGGAGAAAATTCCACTTTACTAGAACTGAGAACACACATTTTTGTGAATAAGCTTAGTGAAACAATAAGGTTAATTTTTATTAAATCTGCATCATGATGTAAAGAATACAAGGCAAATCTATAGTGCCCCAATCTTTCCCCAGTGCTGCCTGAACATGCACAAGTAAAAAGCAGGGGAAAGATATGAATTGAAATATTGGGAGGTGGGGAGAAAGAAAACTTAGAGAATGTGGCCATTTTGCAAAGGCTGCTCCAGCAAAGATGAGCAATGTCTGCCCCAGGACAGTTCCAAGCCTTAGAGGAGCCATGAGCTAGCCCAATTTAGGGAGCTTTCGTGTCTTGATCTGAGCCAGACTGGACCTCGTTTTAAGGAGCAAGGAGATATGAATGAGGCTCTTCAACACCAGGAGCAGCAGGTTTCAGCTCCAGCTGCAGCTCCTAAGACCAATGGTGTAAAATCACACTTGGGGTGCTGGGTTGCAATGGGAAGAGCCACAGCACAGCACTGGGGAACTCCTTTGCATCCCTATACTTGGAGCCGGTCATTTCATTTACATCTAATTGTGGAAGGAGGGTTCAGGTGACAGAGTGAAAAGCAAAAGAGAGAGAGAGAGAGAAGAAAAGCAGGTTAAGAACACGGGTAGCCACAATCGGTTAGGTGTCTAATCTTGATTTTGGCTCAGGTCATAATATCAGGGTAGTGAGATATAGCCCCATGTGGGGCTCCACACTCAGCAGGGAGTCTGCTTGAGCTTTTCTCTCCCTGCCCTCCCTTCCACTCTCTCTCAAATAAATATATAAATCTTAAAAAAAAAAGAAAGAAAAAAGAAAAGAAAAAGATGACAAGTAACCAGATAAGGTGGGGTTACATCTGGGCTCTACCACAGATCCGCCATGTGATCTTTTCTTGATTTTGCTGAGGCTCAACTTTCTCATCTATAAAATTGAGGTATTTGCAGTAGCTCCCTCATGGAGTTGGTTGGGGAGACATTCTGTAGTGCTTAACACTGTGCTGAGTATACCATTTGTGTTCAGTAAATGGTGCCTCTTATCCTACCTTCCCATCTGACAGTCATTACTGCCAGAAACAGAAAAGGCTACCCATCAGGGCTCAGGGACTCATGGCTTTTGTGGTGAGGGTCAATTCCAAGCAGAATAAGGACTACAATCACACTCTGAGTGAGGACTCTCCCTCTCACAGTACTCTCCAATGTGTCTTCATAAATCTCAGAGAAGCAAGAGCTCCAGTTCAAACGTGTGGCCAGATGCCCTGGTTGTAAGCCCTGGCTATGCCATGGGAGCTTAAGGAAGAAATGAGGCCTCTCTGGGCCCCATTACCCCCCTTCGGTTAAATGGTGCCATTCACAATTATCCGACAAGGACTGAATAAAAGGATACAATGATGCATGCAAGAGTGTTTTATAAACTGTAGAGCTTGGGATGATATTATCACAGTCTGCTTCGTAGGATGGACACACTGCTCTTAGGATTTGTGTTGGACCTGGATTTGAGGGGAAGACAGAAGATTCTTGTGTTTTTTCCACTTTCCATTTGGGGGCTCTTGAAGTCTAGCTGACTTCTCTTGGATAGCAAACTCATCAGGGCTTCAACAATTCATCCTTTCAGTGCATGTTAATTTGGGGCTTCCAATTTGCTGGGTGTTCTTCATGTTGGGAATACATTGATGAATGCTGCATACAATCAGTATGGATTGTTTTCACTGTCCTGTGGGCCTCAAGGGTCCAGGCAGCCCATGCCATGCTGCAGGAACATGACATCACTGTCTACAAAAGATGAGACAACTCCAGCCCTGAAAGGTTAAATAGCACAGTGCATTACTTATAATACCACAGCAAGTTGGTAGATGAGTTGTGCTTGGATTCTAAAGCTTCACAATATTGAAATAAAGTGGTATATTAACAATTAAATGTAATGTGGTAATCTATTGAGAGATTACTCCATGCTTCATTTTGGCCATTTGACATTCTTTTGGAAAAAACAAAGGAAAGAAACTTCCAGTCTCCCTCCCCACCCCATGATTACAGGGCTTTGGTCCTAAAGGGGAGGAGTGACAAAGTCCTGTGAGTCCTTCATTTCCCAGAATGCCAAGCAGCTCTTCAAAGGGCAGTAGGCACATAGATGTAGAAATCTTCAAACACTTTAGATCTCTTCTTCCTCTATGGGTGCTTGGTGAGCATCAAATAGAATTATTGTTGATAGAAAAGTCACCTTTTTATTGGTTGCTAGAGAGGACTAACATCCTAGTTGTCAATAACATGAATTTCTGGCACTTCCAGAGTTTCCCTACAAACCTATTCAAGTCATCTTGCTGCATAGAGACACCCTGGGCAGCTTAGAACTGGCACATTGTCACTTCTGCCTCATCCAGAATAAAATATGACTGAGCCCAATGTCAAGGTGGAAACATATTCTGCACCTGTGGTGGAGGAACTGGCACCTTCACTCAGTAAAGGGAATGCATACAGGGAAGGAATGAATAATTGAAGACAACGATGCAATCTTCTCAAGAGGGAGAGACTAGGGAAGGCCTCTCCTGTAAGCAAATGTGTGGGGGTCACAACAGGATTACAAGGTGGCTGGTTGGACTGAAGAGGAAGGTCCTTGGGTCGAGAATGTGAAGAAAGGCTTGGGAGATTGGTCACTGATGTCAGCCAGATTTACTTGGGTCGGATAAGTCCAATGACTTCCCTTTGCACTTGGAATCAAACCCAAAGGCACTAACCTGAAGCGTGTGTAATGCTAAGAAGTAAGGAAGTACAAACAAAACCCAAAAAACAAACAGCAAAGGAGCTTCTATAATAACAGTATGTCAGAGAGACCCAGGAATCAAAATGGGAAGAACCTCAGTGGCCAAATCTGGAACAATTTGAGCAAAAAATAAAGTAGTACTGGACTACAATTCATATGTATAAAATAAATATCCAGATTGCTATAAATATAAGATTAAACAAATAGGAGAATAGACAAATCTCCCATGCATAAAACCCCAAAGCTCTTGCCTAATCTACATGACCCCCTGTGATGTTGTCCCTGCCTACTTCTCCAACATCATCCCTTTATCCACGATATTCTGGCTATACTGCATTTCCTGGGGGCTTGGCACCTGTTATTCCTTTGTGTGGAAATTCTGCCTCCAATTCTTCACACAGTTGACTGCATCTTGGCACTTAGGTCAAATGTCACCTCTACCGAGGAGTCTTCCCTGATCACCCCAACCATTCCCTGTTCCTTTGCCACCTCATTTCCCTCACAGTACTTGGTGTTTCAAACATGATCTTATTAATTTTTATTAACTGGTTTATTTGTGGTCTCTAGTTTACAAAATAAACCATGGGAACAGTAACCTTGTCTGCGTTCTTTACCACTGCGTCCCTGATGCCAAGAACATAGTAGGGGCCAAGTAAGTATTAATGGAATAAATGGGTGAGTAAATGACTGCTTACTGACCTCCATATTCATGAAGCCAGGCACAGTGCCTAGTGTGGAATAAGGATGAATGCTGTTTGTTTTGTGGATGTGTGCATGGATTAACATACAAATAAATGAAGAGATTGATGAATGAGCAAGGAAAATAAAGACTGAGCATGAATAAATGAGTAAACTATGTTTTTAAGATCTTGGGCTGCCCCAGTGTAACGCATTAGTAGTGCACGCATTAGTCCAGGCTAATTCTGCAAAGTTGACCTGCATATTGCATAGAGAACCACCCTGGTTGGATTTATGGATCATTTGGACCTCAGCTTTTGGAAATGCCTGTTTGGGGTAGGGAAGGATGGATGCCCATGAACCTCTCCTCTCTAAACGTTTAATGAGGCTTTTGGAACACATCATTTGGAGAGAATGTTCATCTCTATGAGGCCCAAGGTATAAAAATAGATGGATTTACTTATTGAAATGACTTCCTGCCATATTTTCCCTATGTGGTACGATGATTAAAACCCATAAATTACCATTAAGTGTGAAGTGAACAAACATTGAACCTGTGAGTATCTCCTTTATCCCAGAACTGGGTTTTGGGAGCTCTCAGGAAGATGTGATGGTCTGCAGCAAGACACTTTAACTGGAAGTCCAGATGCCACATCAGGAAAGAAGCTCAGAGGCCTCATGGTCCCCAGACACAGAGTGAATAAGTTCATAGCCTCTGGAATCTGCTGCGGAAGGGAAAGGTCCAGGAGGATGAGGAGCTCAGAACACCTCGCCACCAGGGGAAGAATTCTCTCGGGTTCTGTGGCAACTGTGTGTACTGTGTGTCGAGTGTGGAAGAACCACTTCCCACACTCCTTGAATCAGCAAATCTGTAGTGCAATCCTGTTTGGCCCAGTGGAAGGCATCTGCCATCTGAGGACGGACCCTGGAGAAAGAAAAAATGCCTTGCTTATCCCATGTGGTCCCAGTAGGGGTTAGCATGATGAGTTCCAAACTAGGTATTGAATCAGCACCTTCTTAAAAATTTTAAAACCAAAATTTCCAGGTCCTAGCCTGGACTGATGAGTTAGGATCTCTCAGGATAGGATTCCAGGAAGTATTGTATTGTAATGTATTTACATTGTAAAAAAAAAAAAACAAACAAACGCCTGAGTACTTTACTTGCCTTCTCCCCATCATCAAAATAGAAATGAACAAAACAAATGAGGCAATTGTTTCCTGACTGGCTGAAGTACAGAATGGTGACCCCTGAAAGAAGGGAAACACATATAGGAAGATATAGCATCTGTTCCCCAGCATGTTTGCCCAGGAACACTTTTTTAAAGGCAGAAAGAAGGAGACCCAAGCAGACCGTGGTGGTCTGATGGAGCTGAGCAGAGTTTGGAGTCTGGGCTGGTACAGTGGCTGGAATTTGTGGGGTAAGGCACTGGAGAGGAGATCCTCTAGGAGGCTGTGTGGGCATGTCCCATGGGATGTCCCTTGTGTGTAGCCTGGTCTTTGGAAGCCCAGAGCAGGACTCAGTGAGGCCCAGCAGAGGGCAGCTGCTTAGGCCCTGAGGACACACTGGAAATGTCAGAGGTTATGCAGGGTTTGGTGCTCCAGCTCAGCTAGAATGGAGAAGACTTGGTGTGCCTCTCATGGAAGACTGCAGAATCACCACATATTAGGGTAAGGCCAGACTCTAGGCCAGGGCTTCTCAACCTCTGCACTTCTTATACTCTGAACAGGTAATCCTTTGTTGTGCAGGCTATCCTGTGCCTTATAAGATGTTTAGCTGCTCTACCCACTAGATGCCAGTAACACCTACCCCCATTTGTGACAGCTCAAAAGGACTTTAGATATTGCAAAATGTCCTCAGGGGGACAAAATCACCCTTGGGTGAGAACCACTGCCCTAATATCTAAGTAAAGAAGAAACTGAAATAAACCAGTCTTAACAAAAAATAAAATAAAGTCAAATAGGATCAAGAGGATTCACCAGTAATTTAAATGTCTGCAATAACTTAGAGCCCCTAAAGGAAAAACAACATAATTCAGCCTGTCTATATGTTATCATCTACAATATCCAGCATACAAGGAAGCATTACTAGGCAAGCAAAGCGAGAACATGTGACTCATAACCAAGAAATTGGTAGTCAAATAGTTAATGACACCATATTACATATTCGGAAGTTTCTAATAGAGTAGACTTTATAAGAAGTCTTATAAGAAAAAGTATTCTTTTTCTTATAAGAAAAAGATATAAGAAAAAGAATTCATACCCACATGAGGTTATAGATGTTAACTAAATTTATTGTGGTGATCACTTCACAGTATATGCATATATCAAATCATTTTGTCACACACCTGAACTTTATACAATGTATTATGACAATTATATCTCAACAAAACTGGAAGGGGAATTGGTAATTGATAGAAACAGATTCTTAAATGGCACAGGTATTGGAGTTAGTGAAAGGACCCTAAATCAGCTGTTATAAATATGCTTAAAAACTTAAAAGAATAGATGGCTCTGGCGAGCCAAGAAATGGAGACTCCAGCAGGGAAATGGGAACTATGAGAAAGAATCAAACAGAAATGATAAAACTGAAAATTCCAATATTTGTAATGAAAAATTCATTAAATGGGGTTAAAAACAGATTGGAGACTGCAGAACAAAAGATCAGGAAACCTGAAGGTAGATCAATAGAAATGATTCAACATGAAAACAGACAGTAAAGAGGTTTTTTTTTTTTGTAAAGGACAACCATCACTTTATACAGTTAATTGTTTTTAGACAAACATGTCAAAATTATTCAATGGGGAAAGTCTTGTCAGCAAATAATATTAAAACAACTGAATAGTGATATGAGAAAAAAAGAACCCCACACCCTATTCAAAAATCAACTTGAGATGAACCATATATTTAAACATAAAATCTAACATCTGGAACAGCATAAAATCTAACACCTGAAAGAAGAGAAGAGAACATTTCAGGTAAGCCAGGGTTTTTTAAGTAGGACACAAACAGCAAAGAACAATAACTATATAAAAATAGTAAATTGGATGCCATCAAAATTAAAATCTTTTGTTCCTCAAAAGATACCATTAAAAAAAAAATGGATTCCCCACAGAGGGAGCTACACTTGTGGTGAGCACAGCATAAGGTATGGAGAAGTTGAACCACTAGGTTGCACACACAAAACTAAGGGAACATTGCGTGTCAACTATCTTCAAATTAAAACTTTTAAAAAATTGATTCATTGTTCTTGATACATAAAGAATATTCATGATTCATAGAAAGAAGTAAAAAATCACCATGAGTGGGAATTTGTTTTATTTTTTTATGGGTTCTGATGTTAGCACATGGCCTGAAAGATTCAGACAAATTAAATTATGTCTCTAATATTTCTTTCTTTCTTTTTTTAATTAGCATATAATGTATTATTTGTTTCAGGGATACAGGTCTGTGAATCATCAGTCTTACACAATTCACAGCACTTGCCATAGTACATACCCTCTCCAATGTCCATCAGCCAGCCACCTCCTCCCTCCCACCCTCCTCCCCTCCAGTAACCCTCAGTTTGTTTCCTGAGATTAAGAGTCTCTTACAGTTTACCTCCCTCTCTGGTTTCGTCCTGTTTCATTCCCCCCTGCTTCCCCTATGATCCTTTATCTTGTTTCTCAAATTCCTCATATCAGTGAGATCATGATAATTGTATTTCTCTGATGGACTTATTTTTAATTATTATTTAATTATTATTTATTAGTAATACCCTCTAGTTCCATCCATGTCATTGCAAATGGCAAGATTTCATTTTTGATGACTGCATAGTGTTCCACTCTCTCTCCTCCTCTCTCTCTCTCTTTATATATATATATATACATATACACACACACATATATACCAAATCCTCTCTACCCATTCATCTGTTGATGAAAATCTAGGCTTTTTCCATAGTTTAGCTATTATAGACATTGCTGCTATAAACATTCAGGTGCATGTGCCCCTTCAGATCACTACATTTGTATGTTAGGGTAAATACCCAGTAGTATGGTTGCTGGGTTGTAGGGTAGCTCTATTTTCAACTATGAACGAGAATCTGAAAGAAGTTGATCCCAACCCCCATAGAGGATGTTGAGGGGTTCAAGACCTCAGTGAAGGAAGTAATTATAAATGTGGTGGCAACAACAAGAGAACCAGAATTAGAAGTGGAGCCTGGAGACGTGACTGAATTACTGCAATCTCATGACAAATCTTTAATGGATGAGGACTTGCTTCTTATGGATGAGCAAAGAAAGTGGTTTCTTCAGATGGAATCTACTTGTGGTGAAGATGCTGTGAAGACTGTTGAAATGACAACAGAGGATTCAGAATATTACATGAACTTAGTTGATAAAGCAGCAGCAGCAGCAGCAGCAGAGTTTAAGAAGATTTCCATTTTAAAAGAAGTTCTACTGTGGGTAAAATGCTACCAAACAGCATTGCATTCTGCAGAGAAGTCATCTGTGAAAGGAGAGTTGATACATGTGGCAAATGTCATTGTTGTCTTAGTTTAAGAAATTGTCACAGTCACCCCAGCCTTCAGCATTGAGGCAAGACCCTCCACCAGCAAAACAATTACTACTTGCCGAAAGCTCAGATTCTGGTTAGCAATTTTTTAGCAATAAAAATATTATAATTAAAGTATATTCACTTCTTTTTTTAGACACGATGCTATTGCACACTTAATGGACGACAGGATGGTGTGAACATAACTTTTACACGCACTAGGAAACCAAAAAATTCATTCAACTCACTTATGGAGATACTCACCTTATTGCGGTGGTCTGGAACCAAATCTGCAGTATCTTTGAGGTATGCCCGTATAATTAATTGATTTTTGGTAAAGATATCAGGGCAATTTAGTGGGATAAAAGAACTATTTCCACAAATGGTACTGGTACAAATAGATAACTGCACAAGGAAAGATTGACTTTAACCTCCAACTTATACCAGACAAAAATTCAATTTGTGCTAGATCAAAGACATAAATGTAAATGCCCAAACTGTAAGTTCTAACCTTCTAGGAGAAAACTTGTGAGAAAATCCTCAGGTATTGATGTAGGCAAAGATTTCTTAGCAAAGGCCTTATATGCACAAACCATGAAAAGTCAATAAACCAGACTTCACCAAAATTTTAAATGTCTGTTTATCAAAAGACATCATTAAGAGAAAGAAAAGGCAAACCACATGCTGGGAAAAGGTATTTGTATATCTGACATATATCTGACAAAAGCTTGTAGTATACCTATATCTATCGCTCCTCAGCCTTTTGGCTAATATCAAGTGTAGTATACCTATATCTACTGTGTATTTTTATCTATCTATCTATCTATCTATCTATCTATCTATCTATC
>CM052803.1:20022102-20039032 GCA_028533885.1 Nasua narica | reverse complement strand
GAGCTCCTTTTTGCAAGTTTCTGAAACCCATTCCCCTCACACCTATTCTCAGGTGGAAGGTGGGTGGGGGGCTTTTCTCTGAGAGAAGCTCAAGTCCTTAACTCTAAATCCTAGTGTGAGTGTGTGTACATGTGTGTGTGCACATGTGTGTGTCTGGGCAGGTGTGTGCATATGTGTGTGCATGCCAGGGCCAGTGTGCATATGTGTGTGTGTGTGTGTGTGTGTGCACACCTGGGCAAGTGCACATATGTGTATGGTCTTTAATGTATGAATGTATGCCCCCATTCCTCCTTTCTCCCTCTCTGTCTCTCTCTCCAAACACACACACACACACACACACACACACACACACACACACTAACAAGTGAATAATAACAAATGACACATAAAAGCCGTGAGCTGCCCTATGCTTGGCTGGCAGGCCCTGTCCCCATGTTGACCCTCTTGCCCTGCTTTCCTGAAGTCATCAACAGCTTCAGAGTTTTTTCAGTGAGCTCATCACCGAGGTCCCAGTGGTCAGTCAGTGACCCCCTAGCAGTGCAATTAGTGTCCACCTCACACAACAAGCAGGTTCTAATAGGCTCCAGGTCCCCTGCCCTGAAGTTCTCATCTCCTGCTGTGGTGACGTCCTCAGCCAAGCTGCCCTCATTAAGGCTCCTGGCTGTCCTCACCTGACACTGCCTACACTAGGCTGAGTCGGGGAGGTAGATGGAGCCTTGGCCTGGGAGCCAGGACCCCGAGTCCTAGGCAGGCCCCACTCGGCCTGACTCAAGAGCATTGCTTCACATGCCTTCCCTCTCTGGGCCTCAGTCTCCACATATAAAATGTGAACAGCTGAATTAGACCTATGGTTCTACGCCTTTTGAGGGAGCTGTGGGGCCCTTTGAGGAGCTCATGAAGCAATGGAGTCCTCTCCCCAGAAGAGCACACATAAACGTATATGCAAAAATAATGCATGTTTGATTTTAGGGGTTCAGAAATCTTCTAGAGCCCTTCCATAAACCCTAGGATAGCCCTGAGTTTTATTCCAGTACTACCAACTATGCAAGGTGATGGTAAACCCTCTTCTCTCTTCCCTTGGTCCGTCTCTCCTCTCTTTCTGTCCCTCAGTGTGGTTACAGGGATCAAAGAGGCAACAAAGGGAGAAATTGAATCCATGAGGTCTGGGTCATATTATCAATACAGAGGCCATGCTACACCTCCTTGTTAACTCCATGATGACAATATCTACCATTTATTAAGCACCTACTTAGTGCCGAATGATGAACTAAGACCTGTCCGTGCATAATCTCATTTAATTTTCTAATTAATCCTCTGAGGGGGGTACCATTACCTCCATTTTGCAGGTGAGAAAATTGGCCACACAGATTTTAATTACCTTGCCTGAGATCACGCTCTCAGTAAGCAGCGAAGAGCAGATTCGTTTTGACTGAGATAGAATAGCCAGACAATGAGTTGTCCAGGTTCTCTGCACAGTGATGACTTTTATGCACTGGAGGAGACAGTAAAAGTGATCCCTGGACTGAAAGAGCCGGGCATCTACTCGAGGACAGACACACACAATGCACTTGTACATATGCACATACGTATAGAGACACACATAGGGACCAAAGAAGCCAAGTTAGACCAGCATAGATGGACACAGAAGTTGAAGCAGCCTTGGGATTGAGGTGCCTAAGAGAACCAGGCAAAGAAGTTCATCAGAAGTACTTCCTGGAGGAGGAAAAACTGGGCTAAACTTGAAAAAAAAAGGCCAAGATAGACATATTATCAATACAGCAAAAGACAAAGAGGGGCACTTCCTAGGCAGGAGGACTAGCTGAAGCAGGGGGAGCCTGTGGTCATTCCAGTTCAGCAAACATTTAATGATTACCTACTATGTGCACTCTGCGGCAGTGTGAGAGGTGTTGTTCTTCAGCCACTCAGTGTCTGGGGGGGTGACGAGGCATGCAGTGACGTCAGTCCATGGGACTCAGCCAAAGGGTTTGTAAAGAGCCAAGATGTGGCTTCAGAGCCCGTCAGTCCTGGGTTTGAATCCAAGCTCTGCCACTCAGTGATTGCATGGTGAGCTTGTTTTTTTTTTTTTTTTTTTTTAAGATTTTATTTATTTATTTGACAGAGAGAAAGAGATCACAAGTAGGCAGAGAGGCAGGCAGAGAGAGAAGGGGAAGCAGGCTCCCTGCTGAGCAGAGAGCCTGATGCGGGGCTCGATCCCAGGACCCTGAGATCATGACCTGAGCCGAAGGCAGAGGCTTTAACCCACTGAGCCACCCAGGCGCCCCCATGGTGAGCTTGTTAATTAATTACCTGTTACAGCCTCAATTTTCTGATGTGTAAAATGGGAATTATCACCAGATCTGCCTTGAAGAGCTATTGAAAGTGTTAACTGGATCTGAAGTGTTACATGGATCTGAAGGTCTTAGTAGAGTACTGACCACGAACAAGCACTAAATGATCGGGACTCTTACCGACCTCATCATTTATAACTGTAACAAAGTTATTAGCATGACGCCTGGCATATACTAGATACTTAAGTGTTCGCGTCTGTTCATTCAAGATAGAAAAAAGAAAAACCGCTTTATTGTATCAGAGGGGAAAAGGAGAGTGTCTGCTTTGCTCCCTTGACTGATGTCCAGGGAGTGAATCACATGGTTCTTTAGAAGAGGGGCGACGTGCTAATGAACTGCACAGATTGGGAGAACTGGACACTCATAGTGACAACTGGTAACTCTGACAGGTGAAACTGAATGCTTAGAACATTTCACTTGATTCCTTTCAAACACACACACAGAGACAGGCCTACATCTCGGCTTTTTCCTTAATTGGTCACATTGTGAAGCATGCTGCTTACTTGTGACCCTGGAGTTAATAAACAGCCCATCGGAGCCCTCACTGTATCGAAAGCAGTTTACAGGAAGGAGATTTGCTGGGTGCCAACAATCATCCACTGGGGTTTTAGAGCAAATTACCCATCCATCAATTTCTCTTCTCTCGGAGGTATTGTTTCAGGCCGAGGGATCCTTGCTAGAAGTGAGATCAATGAACAGAAATTCAAATTTACTCCAAAGGCACCTAAAATACAACATGTCCCCAGTGGGCTCCATTTTCTTGCCCTCCCCCACAAAGCGAATCTCCTTCCTGCCTCGGTGGGAGGGAGAGGCTGGCACCAAGTCATAGGCTCGGCATCTTCCTTGCCACCATTCTCACACCCCACCTTTAATCAATCTCCAAATCTAATGATTCCCCTTCTGAGATGTCTCTCCACTCCCATTCCCACCGCCCTAGACCCTCGTCTGGTGCTAATGAGACACCTGCCATTGTCTCCTAACGGCTCCCCCTGCCACCATTCTTGTTCCCTTTCAAGCTATTCTCCATGTGGTTGCAAAGGAGATCCTTCTAATATGCAAATTCAGTCCCATCACGCCTCAATTAAAACTTTCCCAAGACTACCTGTTAACTTCAGTATAAAGTCTCAGCTTCATATGATGGCAAGCACGGCCCTTCAAGATCCCAAGGCTGCCCACCTCCCTGCCTCCCTGTTCCCTTTCCTGTGCTCTGATGAATGCTTCAGCAGGACCAAAGGCCCTAAAAAGACTCCTGATTCTGCCCAGCTATGCAATCAATCCCTAGAGGCCCTCCTTTCCTTGTTGGCCTGGAAACTTCATCCCTTGCCCTCCTGCAAAGCTCAATGCTGACATTATTACCTGTGGGAAGCCTTCTGCAACAGCTGTCTCTCATAGAAACAGAGTTTATCACCCTGTCTTGTAACAATGTGAATATATTTCAATTGTTGAACACATGTCAGTATATTAAAACTCCTTATATTCAAGCCTGCTCTCTATTCCAAAATGAGGACAAGGTGATGTCAGGATCCTTGCATCTTTCTATCCAAAGTGCAAGCCCAAGCAGGCTTCACGTGGATAATTTCATTTCACCTTCACAATAGTCATATTAGGTGGGTACTATTACTGTTTCCATTTTACACAGAAAGAAACCGAGACTTGTGTACAAGATCACACAGGCAGTAAGTATCAGGGGCAGACTTGAACTCAGGGCTGAGTGACTTGAAAGAGCCCAAGAAACACTGGTTTCTTTACTGGATATTGATCAGGCACTCACTCTTTTAAATCATTTCCCCTAACCTGAAAACACACATTTAGAGCAAGAGCCTAAAAGACCCTGAAGGCACTGTTCAGGAGTATATTTAGTGTATCAAGGGAGTCTACGTATATGACCTTTTTCAAAACAAAACTCACAGGAACATGTAGTCATGGGAACAGCCTGAATTTAGAGAACCCAGGTTCTGAACAACTCTGATAATTTTATTTGTTGCATAACTTTCCTCAAGCCAAAAGCTTCAGGTGCCTACAGCTGGAATGGTGGGTACCAGTGGGCTGTGAGTGGGGCCAGTGACAGCATCTGCTACAAACAGTAGCAGTAAATTATAAGATTTCATTCACTGACCATTGACAACTGCACTAAGCACATGGCATGACTTAACTCTCTGATAACTTGCCCAGGGTTGCACTCTGCCAGCAAGCTGCAGAGCTGGTCCTTAACCCCATGTCCACCTGAGGCCAGAGTTTAGGCTCTGGCCACTATTACACGACTACTACACACCACTGCACATTATGGTGTGCTAAGAATTCAGCAATATCAGTGGCTGGAAGGGACCCACAAGGTGGAGCTTCTGAGGTCCAAATGCTCTGCCCAATGCTCTCCCCATGAACGTATCATGTGCACAGGGCTGTGAAGACCAACACAACCAAAGAGCAAGGGTCCAACTGCCTACGTGAGCCTGGGGTCTCATCTTCTGTGCTAAAAACTTCTTTGCATCCACCAACCAGGAATAAGACCTCCTCAGCATCCCCAGGAAGGTAGAAGCCACAAAGAGGTCAGGAAAAAGGAAACCCCTGCGTTCCTGACCAAAACAAAACAAACGAAAAAATTCCTGATGCTTCTTCCAGCCTGGCACTGAAAGAGTTAACCTAAAACTGCCTCTATGATGAATGGCTATAATACTGTCTATGTAATGGGTTTCCTATTTAAATTTTGTGAGGATTTAATCAGTTGGGCGCAGCTGTGCAAGATGCACCATAAACTATGTTGAAAAATATGTAGACATATACATTTATCTGCTACAAATTAAGCTCACTTAGAGGTGGTCTTAATGGCCCATGTAGCCATCATTACAAGCATAAATTCTAAACTGTCTGTTTCCAGTGAATTTGCTTTGAGAAAAAATTAATGCTCATCCTTAGCAGAGCACAGTAATAAATGAAAGGACCCTTAATTTGCAAAGCGCTAATAGCCTGGCCATTTTTCATTAGGAACCCCACATTGGATCGTGTATGGCAGGGTGGCTTCACGGGGGATTCCACTGCCCAGGCTGGGGAGGGATGGAGACGCCTTTCTGGAGCCCTACCTTCTGCGGTCTACCTGATCTGTTCAGAGGAAGACTGAAATCCTGGCTTCAAGGAGAGGCTGTTGCCTGCATGCCTATCAGTTTGGGCTGCATCCTTTCTTCCAGGGAGGCACACCACACTTTACTCAGCGCAGACAGCCCAACAGTAAGCACACTTATTGGTGCTAATGAGAATCCACAGCAAATAGAAGTTCTGCCCCTTCTCTTAGGTCCCAGGACTGGAAAGGGGACAAGGTGGCAGTGTTTGAGTCTCGGCCTTCTACTCTGGCACAGTCTCATCCTGGCAACTCTCTTCTCCTTGCAGAAACTGAGAGCTGCCAGTCTGTAAGACGTTCTCTTTTCTCATATCTCAGTTGATCCTCAGTTTACTTATAACAACCCTAAGAGGTAGGAACCATTATTTCCCCCACTTTAAATATGGTGACAGGCCCTAGACAGGGGAGAGACAAGAGAAGCACCTAGATGTAAAGTTTAGGAAATTATTCACTCTCAGGGCCCTACAAGTGTCAAGTCTACATTTGTATGACCCCGACATTGAATGGTTCCTTAAACTTTGCTGCGTAAGTACCACTCCTGTGTCACCCTAGCCCCACGCCTGGATGGGGACCCAAAGGCACAAAGAAATTGAGTGACTTGCCCAAGGACACGTAAATGCCACATGAGAGCTACAGTCTAATTCACTCTAAATTCCAGTATCTTTTCCATGTGCCAGGTGATGCCCATTTGAATTGAGAAGTTTGGTTTTGTTCAGCCCATTATGGGTTGAGCTGTATAGTAGAAGCTTTGACATATTTGCCTTGTCTCGTTTTGGGGTTACACTAGAAAGTAGCAGAAGGGAGCATCTGAGTGGCTCAGCTAGTTGAGCATCTGACTCCTGATTTCCGCTCAGGTCATGATCTCAGGGTGGTGGGATAGAGCCCTGGATTGGGCTCCATCTGTGCTCAGCGTGGAGTCTGCTTGTTTCTCTCCCTCCCCCTCTGCCATTCCCCACTCTCTCTCTGTGTTTCCCTCTCTCTCTCTCTAAAATAAATAATAAGTAAATACATAAAAATGTTAAAAAGAAGTTGTAGAAGGATTAAAACACTGAAAATCAGAATTTAAAACAAATAAACAAACAAACCTGTTGAAGCCCAACCAGTGATGAAGCTAACACTGCTCTCCCAGGAGTGTCCTAAGTGGCATGCTAGATAGCTCCTTTCCTGACCTAGGAGACATCTCCCAGAGCTCTTACCCTCTGCATCTGGCCACTGGGACAAGTCATCAAATGGGGAGACAAATTATTTCTCCCCTAAGTCCCCTTTAGGAACGCTTCAGCATGCCCTGCACCATTTCCATAGCAAGCACCAGGGGAGGAGAATAAATCTTTACAGATCTGGCCTGCAGTTCTGCACAATTTAACAATTGACAAGATTGTGGAAACAGGCTAGAGTCGTTACTGAGTTAGCATCATTGCCATTGAAACAGATGATGAAATTAGAAGCAGCCAAATAGAGGCACTTTCCCTCCATACTGAGTGTCTGGGAAAGGTGATCATGGGAAGTTGCACTTACCCTATCCCTGGGCAGGTTCCAGAGGGTGGTGTCCACACAGGACACTCAGTGGGCACTGGGCCGATTGTGGAAGTGGGGAGCCAAGTACAGTTTTGGAGTTCACATGCAGAGAAGACCAGGCTGAATCTGCAACAGATTGCACTGATATTGAAAGTTAAATATATGACCAGACACTTCACAGAATCCAAAATTTTTTACAGCAAGTAGGGGTGGAACTCATCTGAACCCACGCCTGATGCTAGGGGCCTCTTTTCTGCACTAACAGTTTCTAAGCCAGTTCTTATCTGCGTGTGGAACCCCAACCCCCATCTCCTCACCTGACTCACCTGATGTCATTTCCTCTAGAATGCTGTCTCTGGTGCTTTATCCTGCTCCAGACTGATTAGAAGTCACTTGTGGCATTCTCAGAATGCCTGCAAGGTACAACTCTGCCCCCATTTCAGCCCTTCCTGCACGAGGTCTGTCTCCCATGCAGCCCTGGGAGGGCAAAGGCCACAGTGATTCACCCACTGAAGCTGCTCATCTCCTAGTCCAGATATAACCACCAAGTAGAGCTTATAACAAATGAATCAATAATGGTCGACAGCAGAACATCCCAAACTTTAAGGTGTATAAAACTGGTTTAAATCATGCTCCTGCTCACCAGGTCTCATAATTGGCATTTCCAACAAGTTCCCAGGTGAGGTCCATGCTGCTGAATCTGGGACCACCCTTGGAACCTGGAGGGGCTATGTCACCATGTCAGGCTTGCATGTGGACTGTGGTAAGTCCAGAGAGATGGGAACCCACCCCAGCTCTAATCTACTGAAATGAGATGGTCAGGCTGCCTGAAATCTCACTCTCTTTCATTTTTTCAGAGCAGAAGGGCAAACACACACTAGCCCTTAAAGAGCATTTAACCAGATGTTCTAAGTGCATGGTAAGTTTTACCTCAAATGAGAGGCTGATACACAGGTGGAGTTTTGGGGGATGGGGAGGTTCCACTGAATATAGGGGCCAGCACAGCCCTGATGTGACATGCCCAGGCTCTGGGCCAGCCTGTGTGGTTTGTGTCCTGACTGCCACTTACAGCCTGTGGGGCCCTGAGCAGGTTACTCAACCTCCCTGTGCCTCAGATGCCCCATCTTTAACATGGAGATAATTTTAACAACCCTCCCTCAGTGTGGCTGGTGAGGGCTGGCCAGGAAAACATTCTGATTGGTTCCTAACACTGGATCAATGTCAGTTGTTCTTACTAGTTACTTAATGCACAAATGGAGACCTGTCTCTGCCTTACCCCAGAAGAATAACTTCAGGGCAGTGCTCAGAGCCCAAACTGGAGACACTGGAGGCCAAGAAAGTTGTCACTATTAGAGAAGAAAGCTACAGGCCCAAAATGGAGTCACTTGCCCCCAGGAGAGCAAACTGAGACTTACTTGCAGTTCTAGCCTCTCTATGAGTAGAATTTTAAGCCAATCAATATGGAATTTTTTATACCAAGGAGGTAATCTGTCCACTTGGGCTCTCTCCATCCCCCAAAAGGAGATGAGGTCATCTGCATGATAAGACCCCCTACCCTTGCCTCTAAGGGAAGGTGACCTCACCTGAAGCAATCCTTTCTTCTGTAATAAGCTGCCCCACCCTCTTTCCTATAAAAACCCTCTATTTTGTATGACTCCTGAGAGCTCCTTTCAACTTGCTAGATGGGATGCTGCCCCATTCATGAATCTCTTCATAAAGCCAGTTAGATCTTCAAATTTATTTGATTGAATTTTGTTTGTTTAACACTAGCCAGATGTTACTATTTAAATGGCATAGAGTCATCTGCCTGTAATAACTCTTAAACACGAGACTTGTTCACGTGTCGACACATGGAGATGCAAATTGGAGCTGCAAATCTACCCCACAAAGGCCAGGTGCCAGTGGAGCTCTGTGGTGTTGGACTCACCACACAGGTCACCTTGCCTGGCTAGAACCTGGCCTCACCTTCTGTGGATCCCCCAGAACCTTCATATCCCCTGGGACCAGAACTTTCCATGTGTCTCTATCTCTTCCAGCAGTGTCTGTTTCCTAATTTAGCAAAATGGTAGGATTTTGAAACTGAGTGTTTCTGATATGGGAAACAAAGGCAAAAGAAAAATTATTTAATTTCCTTACTACCTATAGTCCATTGACAATTCCTTGAAATAGGTAGAGTGACATTCCTCTAAGGACTCAACTGCCTTGATGTTAATACTTTGCTAAGGATGAAAGGCAATCATAGCCCTACCGCCCCCACCCCCCAGGATCTTGTAAGTCTACTTTAACATATAAAAATGCCTTTAGAAATTTTCTTTATCTCTAATGCCCCAACATGATTGACATGTTGTCAATCACCCCCCACCAAGCATATGGCTACCTACCAATATACATCTGAAGGGTCTCATGACTAAGGTTTTATTAGATGGTAATAACTGACCTTTTCCCAACAATAGCTAGGCCCCTCAAGGTCCCGGAAAACTTGCTTCCAAAAATTCCTTGGAGACTTAGAATATTCCTAACCACCCCTGAAAGTATATAATTTACAACCTGAAAGTATATAATGGGCCACTCCTCATGACCCCAGTGCAGCTCTTTCTGCCCACGGGTCCTGTCCCTGTGCTTTAATAAAACCACCTTTTTGCACCAAAGATGTCTCAAGAATTCTTTCTTGGCCATCATATTTGAACCCTAATATTCTTTCCTATATGACCAGATGGAAGAAAGTTCTCTCCAACCTCATACCAGATAGACAATGGCAAGTGTGATATTGTCATTCATAAAAAAATATGTATTGGGGGTGCCTGGGTGGCGCAGTTGGTTGAGCGACTGCCTTCGGCTCAGGTCATGATCCTGGAGTCCCGGGATCGAGTCCCACATCGGGCTCCCAGCTCCATGGGGAGTCCGCTTCTCACTCTGACCTTCTCCCTTCTCATGCTCTCTCTCATCCTCTCTCTTTCCTAATAAAATAAATAAACAAAATCTTTAAAAAATATATGTATTGGGTCATTCAGATGACCAAAATATATTCCTCAGGTATATCTGGGTTGTCCACGGTTTCTGACTCAGAGCTCCCAAAACTCTTAGAATTTTCTAAGTGATAAGAGCGATGGGAACATCTTTTGTTATAACACTTTGTCTTGTCTTCATTCCTAAAATCACTTCAGAGCCATAAAAGTAATGTGTCTTGTTATTCATAATGAGCCCCTTTCTACCAAAACCGGGGTTATGTAAATGAGGTGACTTTGAGAAAGCACCAAATGTTGGGGACTGGTTGCCAGAGGAAAAAAACCACAGAGGATTGGGATTTTCAGTCCCACCCCCTGATGTCCAGGGAGGGGAGAGGGGCTGGAAGTTGAATCAATCGCCAATAGCCAATGATCAAGCCTATGTGAGGCCTATGTGATGAAGCCTCCACAAAAACCCCGAAGGACAGGATTGGAGAGCTTCCAGGTTGGGGAACGAGAATGCTTTCAAGTGCAACCATGCCAAGCCCCAAACTCCACAAAGAAGCTCCTTTATTTGGGAACTCACCCTATGCCTCCCCTCATCCGTTACTTCTTATCCTTCAATATTTGTTATAAACTGGGTAATCTAGTGAGTAAGCTAGTTTCCTGAGTTCTATGATCTGTTCTAGCAAATTAATTCAACCCAAGGAGGGGGTGGTGGGAACCTGTGATTTCTAGCCAGCTGGTCAGAAGCATAGGTGACCACCTGGACTTGTGACCGGCATCTGAAGCAGAGGGTGGTCTTGTTGGACTGATCCCATAAGATGTGGAATCTGATGCCATCTCTGGGTAGGTAGGGTCAGAATTGAGTTGGATTGTAGGATCCCCAGCTGGTAGCAGAGAATTGCTTGCTGGTGTTGGGGGACCCCGCTCCTGTCATGTCTGAATTGGTGATGAGACCCTCTAGCTGTACACAACAAAGCAGAAAGGATGAGTCCTTCCCAAAAAGGAACAGCTACGTTGCTTCTGGGTTAATATAATTGAGTCAATCCCTGTTTATATAGTGTATCTTACCTGACCTTAAGAAATTTTCTTCCTCAAAAAAAAAAAAAAAAAGAAAAAGAAATTTTCTTCCTCAAACACTCCAGGAAGAGAGACCCCTGGTGCTCTCCAACTCATATGCACCACTCTCATTCTCATTCCAGGGTCTTCTTCCAGGCTGCTCCGAGTCAGGCACGGCTCGGTCCTTGCATGACTTGTTCATTCTCAGCCCTATGGTCTTGCCTTGCATACTCCCTTCTTGGGCTTGACCAGATGCCAAGATGCACAGATGTAGCCCCACCATCAATCTCTCTCAGCTTGTTTCCTGCACAACACTACTTCTAGGTGCATATTTTTGTTTGTTTACTTATGTTTTGTCTATGTCCCTTGCTAGACTGTAAATGCCACGAGGGCAGGGCCATACCTGTTTTGCTCACTGCCCTATCCCTGGCACGCAACCTTCAGGCATGGTGGGTAATACGTACTGCTTCCTCCCTCCATGCTCACACCTTCCTAAGGAATTTTCCCTGCTTTATCCCCTCCTTTCTTTCCTTTCTTCCCAACCCTTCTATGAGGTCCTATTATTAGACCCAGTTTTATAAACAAGGAAACCAGAGACATTCAGTAACTTATTCAAGGTCACTTAGGAAGTAGTAGATCCTTGAGCCTTTCCAGGTTAGGCTGACATTGGAGTTGGCCCTCTAAGACAGGAAACAGGGCTCTCATGTCCTGGATGCTCAAAAAAGAATCTGCTAAATAAATGAATGATTAGAAGTACTCAACGCAGTACAATCCAATCTGAACCCATTCAACTCTGTTCACTCAATTCAACCAATACTCACTGGGTACTTTGTCATATGCTATAGGCACTGTAGGGACGTTGCCTTCAAAGAAGTTAATGGTGGCTGTTGCAAGATAAGTCAGTGTGTGAATAAGCCAGCTGACTCCGTCTGCTTCTCTTCCACATTCCTGATTAGTTCTTCGGGTGCCCTCGGGACACTTGAGTCTCATGAGAGAGTCTGAGATACACACAAATTCCGTGGTCTTGGCTTTGCTCTCATCCTTCTTTTTTTATAGGTACAGATGCCAGGGCTCAGAGAAACTAGATGACTTGCCCAAGGACACATAGCTAAGTAGGAGTGGAAAGAGGAGTTGAAACCTTCCAGACTGGCTCTGGAACCTCCATTATACTATACAATCCCACAGATTAAAGATAATAATAATAATAATAATAATTTAAAAGGACATGCTAGATTTATTCAGCCTGAGCTTTTTCACATGCGGTTGAAGAGAGTCAGCTGCAGACAGTCAATAACTTGTTTGCAGTAGAACCAGGGAGGGGCTGAGCTGGGACCCTCAGGATAGCACAGTACCCAACAAGCCTCCCTATATGTGCATCTATATGGGCAAGACGCTGTTTCTGGTCAAGCAAATGGTCAGGAATAAGAAAGAAATAAATGTCTAATAGAATACTTCAAAATGGATGAAAGCTATGCAGGCAAGAGAAATGAGTTCAAGTTCAAACATCTTTTTTTCTGGAAATTCTCTCTAATGGACTTAGATCAGCCCTGAAGTTATATATAGGAAGTACCAGGTGCAAAGCAGTAGTTTGCAAGTTTCAGCCATTCACATCACTGCTTTATCCCCTTTCTTCCCTTCTCAAGCTTTGTCACATTCGTAAAGCACCTATAGTGTTACTTACTTAATGCTTTAAATAAACTCACTTTTAAAAAATTAAATAACATTATTATTTTTTAATTTATGAAAAATACAGGCATTTAAAAACAGTCATTAAAAAGCCCTAAGTGGAAAATGAGTAATATTAGGTGGTAACATTTAAAATAAACACAATGAAAGCAAAACAGTGTTATTAAATTCAAAACAGATATTGTTACTTCCTCTCAACAGGAGGTCGGCTCTGCTTTTGTTACAAAGGGAGAGAAATCCTGTTACAGAGGAATGAAAGGCATGCAAGCAGCAAACTAAGCCTTTCATCATGCTATGATCCAGAGAAAAAGTAAAATAAAGTTGAAAGGGAATCATTTTCTATCTGGATGAGTCAGTATGATTTAATGCCATTTGGTGTCACGGGCCACCCCAAAACACTTTGGGCATCATCCATGCCAGACGTGAGACTGGGAGATGCTGGGGGGGGGGGGGCGGAAAGGGAGGAAAGAACATGGCTTCCTATCCTTTCTCTGCCACCTGTGAGCTTTGTGACTTTAGATAAGTCCCTTCTTTATTCTGGACCCCGGTTTTCCCACCTGTAAAATGCAACGTTAGACTAGAATTTAGTTTACTAGGTGCTCTCTCTGTTCTTTCTGAGTCTCCCACTCTATAACTCAATTCAGGGTGAGTAATATTACTTCCAGCAATCTGCTGCACTCAGAAATTGAGAATGTGCCCTGGAAGACCAGTTCAAAACCACCATCATTTCCACCCAGGGCTCATTCCTGGGCTGAAATCAAGTTTCACGACTTTCCAGAAAGGCTTCTTCCATTGGCAAAGGCCATTCAGTCTTGTGAAGAAGGGCTTGGAAGCTTTGGCAGGAGGAGGACGCAGCAAATAAAAGCCTGTCCGATTCAAGAAAACCTGCCTTAGTGGGCACTTGGAGGGGTTCACTTTGTTTAGAATATTTTGTAGCCAGCAGGATTATCTGCAATGATAAAATTCATACCTCCCAGCCTTCAAATAAAGATGAGCCCAGAAGGATATTGATGGCATCATTGTTGTTGGAAAGAGAAAGAAAGAGTGGCCTGGTGATCCCATTGTGTGTGGAATAAAAGGGCCAGGGAAACAGATCTATTTTCGTATTACAAAACTGCACACTATTGCGCCTCCAGATCAGCTCATTCTTGGACCACGACAGCTCCTCTCCGGGAAGCCAGGATGTGTTTCCAGCAAACAAGCACAAGCCTTGACCCCCTGGGGCAAGGGCCTGATTTAGGGGCACAAAGCAATACAGGCACCGTGTGCTCCTACGACTGCCAGGCGTGCATTCTCACACACCTGGGCCCACAGCGGTGACTGCCCTCCTGTCTGCAGCTTCTTCACTGCAACAGCATATGCTCCCCCCCCCTGCCCCATTCTTCTCTGCCCATCAAATTGTCTCTGATCACCCCTGGGGACACAGTGAACTAAAAGACAGCACTCTGCCCTGCTTAGGGATGGAATGGCTTGAGAGCCATAAAACCAACAGTTTTGTCCCCTGGGATTAAGCCTTACTTATGGCTTCCAAATTCTGCTGGAAGACCCCAGGGCTTGGCTAGGAAGCGTCAGAGCCAGGATTTGAGCCCCAGCCGACTGTCTGGGCTCTTAACTACCGTGAAAATCTCTGACCACAGCAGACAGCAACTGGAGGGGCAGAGAGCCTGGCTTTGGAAGGCTGGCCACCTTGGGTTTGAGTCAGAGTTCTGCCATGTACCCCCTCACCAAGCCTCAGTTTCTTCTTCTGTAAAATCAGGGTAGTGAGATTAAGTATCTCACAGAGTATAAACTTATTCTACCCTCAGCACAGTGCCTGGGATACAGGAAATGCTCACTAAATGCTAAGGGGTTATTACTAAATTAATGCTGCCAACAGTAATTGCTTCTCCCTCCTCTCTGCTCCCTGCAGTCCCAGCCTGTTCCTACAGCCTCCACCATGGAGTTCCCGCAAGCGCCCTGCAACCTTGTCTTGGGAGTCCTTGGAGGTCAGCTCCTTGTGTTGACCCTGATTCCCACTTTACCCTTAAGGGCTCGCGACTTCCTCCAAAACTGGCTCCCTGGTGGGGCCTGGCCAGGCCAGGGAAGGGGCAGCCTGGGCTCATAACTCAGCCAGTCACCTGGCAGCAGCTCCTGGCACCAAAGCCATTAGCTATACCACGTCTGCTCTCTGCACCACCAGCAAATCCAGGAGCCTTCTTCTCCCCTTCCTCCAGCAGGCTTGGACCTGCTGTTGTTCTGTTAGCTCACTAATGTCAGTCCCACGAGCGTCAGCCAACTGATTTCAATCACCCCTTCCCTATTGTATCCTGTATCCTCGTCCTGTCCCAGGAGTCACCCCCACCCCAGACCTGGCCACATCCAACCCAAAGAGTTAAACCAGATATAGAAATCACTGGAAATAATTGATTGATTCATCACTTGAATGGCTAAGTGATGGGTGAGGCAAGACCCTTATTCTTAACTGAGGACGTGAATGCTTCCCCCATCCATTTCCCTGCTTAGGAACGATGGTCGTCAGCCCTGGGAAGATTTTAAAAATTCCAGTGGTAAGACCCACCGCAGGCCAGGAAATCAAAAGCCCTGAAATCTGGGCAAGGCTTGGCAAATCTTTCCGGGTTATTGTAATACCAGCCATGGCTGAGAAGCACAGGTGAAAACTTGGTTTGGAGGGAAGAAAGTGAACTTCTCTGTGAGTCCTCATCAGTCACCACTCAAGGCTGCAGAGGCCTCCCGGCCAGTCTTCAATGGCATAGGGATCGTGCATCCAGGCTCTGGAGTCAGACCACCTGGGCTCAAGCCCTATTTTGATCCCTGGCCACACAGGCACACACTTGGAGCTGAGGCTGCAAGCCTCTTTCATCAGCTGTACTGTGGCCAGGATGATGCTGACATCACAATGGTACTGAAGGAATGCCATGAGTCCGAGTAAGAGGCACCCGGAGCACCTCCAGCCACACAGTGGGTCCCCAGTGAATGTGACTATCTTTCCATCTCAGCGTGCTCCCCTGCACTGTGCCCACACCTTTTCTCCAGTGCTTCTCTGGAATCAAACAGTATGATGACATCTTCCTGAGCTGGCCACGCTTCTGCCTCCACATCTTGTCTCAGTAGGCATACAATGTGTCTACCCTGAGCTCCACTAGGTACATCAAGGATGCAAATGCCAGAAAGGGGGGTTTCTGCCAGTGTTGCTGTGGGAAATGAGAAGCAGAAAAGCCTTCCATCTCTCAGTACTTGAGAGATAAATGATGCCACTTTATTTATTATGTTTTGGTGACTCAAGAGTTTGTCAAATCCTCTAGATTTTTAAATGTACACACTAATGCTCTAGATTTTTAGAAAGTACCATCTACAATATGGATACAAATCCTCACTTTCAAAGCTTCAGATGATGGCCCCCATCATAAACACAATGAGGAATTGTGCCTGGGTTTTGCCCCTATTGCATGCAGACTGCCTTAAGGGCAAGGATGTTCATTCTTTGAGGCGTCCCCACCTGGCCTCTCTGGTAGTACCCTCAGTAGGAGGAAACTTGAGGCAGGCCTTAGAGGGGGCATCTTTTTCCTGCTGCTGTTTCCTTTCAGCCCTTTGCTGAGCCATTGGGAGAGGAAGCGAGCAAGCTTACTTTGGAGTTTGGGTTTGAGCTTTCCTCTTGAGCTACCAAGTCACAGTAACTTTTGGATCTTTGGTTTTCTCATCCATGAAATGGGTAACATTTTCCTCACTGGCTATTAGGGAGTTAAGTGAGATAACCTATGCCTGATAAAACACCCAATTCACTGCAGAAAATGGAGGAAGTGCAGCTTGAATGAGCTTGTTCTTTTCCTAAATCCTTTATCCTGGGACATGCAAGCCAGCTCCTCTTGCCTCAATGGGGAAGCCCTGGATCTTTGGGAGCTTATTAGCTGAGCCAAGTGGAGAGTTAAACATCCAAACTGACAAGGGGGTGCAGAGCTATTTCAGAACACCCCACTGCCCCAGCAGATGGTTCTGGGCCAGATGGCTCTGAAGCAGGGGGCAAGGGAGAGGCAGCCAGGTGTTTGTTGTGGCAGCAGAGATGTGAGAGGAAGAGTTCACTTGTCCACCTCTCTGCTCTCCCTCGGATTTCTACTCCACAGGGGGCACTGCCCAGCCCTGACAGATGTGCAGTCTGGGAAGGTTTCCAGGTACAGTGTTGGGAAAGTGGGCAATTAACCCCATGCCAGGACCTCCTCTGGCAAGATGCAAAGTAGGTGAGTGTGTCTTGTTGTGTTTTGGCTCCC
>CM052803.1:19995974-20021602 GCA_028533885.1 Nasua narica | reverse complement strand
ATTAACAAATATGGCAAAGGAGACTTTGCTGATGTGATTAAGTTAGCACTCTTGAGATGGAGTGAATTTCTTGGATTATCTGAGTGTGCTTGACATAATCACAATGAACATTATAAAAGGGATGTAAGAGAAGTTGGAAAAAGTGATGTGCTGACAGGACCAGAGATTGGAGTCATGTGCTCTGAATACGGAAAAAGGGACCACAAACTGTGGAATAGAGGCAGCCATTAGAAGCTATAAATGACAAGGACACAGATTCTCCTCTCAGGGCCCCCAGAGAAACCAGCCCTGCTGACAACTGACTTGACTTTAGGTCTTTTGACCCTGTAACTGTCAGAGAATAAATTTGTGTTGTTTTAAGCCACTAAGTTTGTGGTAATTTGTTACAGCAGCAAAAGGGCACTAATACAGTGACCCAGAGCTACCGAAGGGAAATTGTTGAGCATGTGAAATTAGAAGTGCTTTTAGAGCTCTGTATTTTTAAATGTGTATAATTATCACTGTTAAGAATTCATATTCTTACTATATAAATAGCTCTTATAAATAATTAAAAAGGCAGACATCTCACAACAAAGACTATTGATGAGACATTCACAGAAGAAATGACGATACCAAATAAATATCAACAAATATTTTGGCCTTGCTGATAATCTTAGATATATAAGAAAAAATAATGAAATATTATTTTTTGTCTGCCTAATTAACGAATGTCTTAGGTGGTAATACTCACAGGAGGGAAAGCTGTGGTGAGGCAATACTTTCAAACACGTTGGTGGAAGTGTAAATACAATCATTCCGAAGTTATCTTCACAACACATACCATGGGCTTTGAAAGTTTGTATCTTTTCACTTACATGTTCACTTGAGGAATCTACCCTAAGAAAACAATTGGGGTTGTGAACAAAGATGTATGTACAAGTGTTATACCACTCTACATGATATAATGAAAATAATTGATAAATGTCCATTAATGTAACAGTAATTAAGGAAATCATAGCAAATATTATGCAACCATTAAATAGAGTGTTTTAAAAGTCTCTGTGCTGCAACGATGCTAGCAAAAATAATGGAATAAGAGATTCCAAAAGCCCATAAAAGCAATGGAAAAAGAAACTGGCAAAAATGGTCAGAATCTACTTCTGACAACTTAACTAAAAAACAAAAGCAAACAGCAACCAGGGGAAAACTTAATCAAGAAAAGTGGCTGAATCTCCATAAAACAGTGAGCTTTGTCATATTTTAACTGACCCTGGTCTATTCCCTGCTCCCTAGCTCTGTGGTAGCCTTGAAAATAACAGCTCATAATCCCAATACTAGTTGCAGAGAAGCAGAACAAATCTCAAGAGTTGTAATTATTAGTTTCGAGCCATTTGGTGTTTCCCTGGAAGACCAGTTTAAAAGCCTTGCCATTACTTTACCTAACTCAGTATTCACCCAGTTCTGATGCAACTACATGGGAGCATTTGTCAAAAATACTTACAGGCAAATGTTTTAGCTGCTGCTGCCCGAGGCAATGAATAACGGTTGGGGCAAACAATAGATGAATCATAAAGCTTGGGAGGAAAGCCGGGAAATGAAATGCTTTAGGGAATAAAGGGTTTGAAAAGCTCCAACCTATTCCTGGGAATCTAGAAGGCCATGTGCATTCACAGGAATGGGCACATGGTCAGGAAAGAACTGAGGAAGACCCAAACTCTTACCTCTGCCTGACCTTGAGATTGTGCACAAACAAGTGAAGGCTAAATCAAAATTGTAAAGTTCCTAGCTGATTGTCGAAGGCATGTCCTGATACACAGTTTATCTTTAAAGGCTGGGAAACTTCTTTATCCCAGGCATTTAACAAAATCTCTGTCTACTCATTATCTGACCACTAAACTAATGAAACAGAGACTTCAGAGGCCATACATGACAAAGAATACAGACTTTACAAAATTAGTTTAGAAAAGCCGCTAAAGAAACAGCGACTACAACAAGAAGCAACAAACTATAGGAGATGGGATCATCTGATTGCCAGGGTTTCCATGTTATAATATTCAAATGTCCAGTTATCAACCCAAAATTATAAGGCTTGTAAATAAACAAGAAGTATGGTCCATATAAAAAAGGTAATCAATAAAGATAGCCCCCATGAAGTCTAGACATCAAACTCATTCTAATCAAAAGATAGACATTGGTAGAATGGATAAAACAAAGCAGAACAATATGAAACAAAACAAATCCACTGTAAGCTATCTATGAGACAACAGAGACCCAAAATACATGAAGGCATAGAAGGGAGAAATAGACATTTCAACTGTAATAGTCAGACATTGATAGTCTACTTTTGACAGTGGAGAGAAGAATTAGATGGTCAGCAAGAAAATAGCAGACCAGAACAATGCTATACAACAGCCAGACCTAAGAGAGAGCTGTAGAACACTATACCCAACAGTAACAAAATACACATTCTTCTCACATGTATATGGAACATTCTCTAGGATAGACAATATGTTAGAGCACAAAGGAAGTCTCAGTAAATTTTAAAAGATTGACATTATACAAGGCATCTTCTCTGGCTATAATGGAATTAAGCTGAAAATCAAAACAGAAGGTAATCTGGTAAATTCACGAATATGTAGAAAGTAAACAACATGTTCCTAGATGACCAATGAATCAAAGTCACAAGAATTCACAAAGGAAATAAAAAAATATTTATAGATAAAAACCATGAAAATACAGTGTACTACAGTCTATGGAATGCAGCAGAACAGTGCCAGAGGGAAGTGTATAGGTGTGAATGCCTATGATCAAAAAGAAATCCGAAATTAATATCTTAAACTTCAACCTTAAGAAAGAGCAAAAATAAGAACAAATTAAATGCAAAGCCAGTGGAAGGGAGGAAATAATAAAGATTAGAGCAGAGATAAATAAAATGGAGTCCAAAAAACAATACAGAGAATGAACAAACCTGAAAGTTGATGCTTTAAAAAGATCAAAACAATGAACAGAACTTTAGCTAGACTGACCAAGGAAAAAAAGAGAAAACTCAAATTACTAGAATGAGGAAGGAAAGCAAAGACATTACTACTGACTTTACAGGAATAAGAAAGGAGTAAAAAAGAATACTATGAACAATCACATGCCAAGGAATTAGGCAACAACTGAAATGAACAAATTTCTACAGACATACAAATTATCAAAACTGACTCAACAAAAAATAGGACATCTGTATAGATCTATAATAAGTAAAGAGATTGAATGAATAGTAATAGTAGAGGTAGTAATAATAATAATAATAATACTTCCAACAAAAAAAGCCCAGGGTCAAACATTTAAGGAAAAATCAACACCAGTCCTTCTCAACTTCTTTCAAAAAAATAGCGGAGAAAGAAACACTGCTTACCTCATTCTGAGACTAGCATTACCCTAATACCAATACCAAATAAAGATATCACAATAAAACTACAGACCAATATCCCTTATGGATATAGATACAGAAATCCTCAAAATTAGCAAGCTGAATCTAGTAGCATATAAAAAGGATTATTCACCATAACCAGGATTTATCCCTGGAAGGCAAAAGTGGTTTAACATAAGAAAATCAATCAGTGTGGTACATTCCCTTAATAGAATCAGAGGGAGAAAACCCACATGAACATTTCAATTGATGCAGAAAAGGTATTGAAGAAATCCAACACTCCACAATAAAAACGCTCAACCAACTAAGAATAGAAGGGAACTTCCTTGATTTCATAAAGGGTATCTAGAAAAACTCACAGCTAACATCATACTTAATGGACAAAGACTACAAGTGCTCCCCCCTAAGATCAGGAACAAGATAAGGATTTCTGCTCTCATCATATCTATTCAAATTGTACTGAAAGTTCTAGCCAGGACAATTAGATAAGAACAAGAAATCAGAGGCATCCAATTGGAAAGGAAGAATTATAACTATTTCTATTTGCAGATGACATTATTTCATACAAAGATAACCCTAGAGAATGCACAAAAAGTTATTAAAACTAATAAATGAATTCAGCAAAGCTGCAGGATACAAGATCAATGTGTAAAAATCAGTTATAATTCAATGCATGAGCAATGAACAATCCAGAAGGAAATTAAGAAAACAGTTCTATTTACAGTATCATAAAAATTAAAATAGGAATAAATTTAATCAAGAAAGTATAAATCTTCTTTTTTAAGATTTATTTATTTGAGAGAGAAAGCATGCACCAGTGTGGGAAGAGGCAGAGTCATTGGAAGAGAGAGAATCCATCCTCACGCATGGAGGCCAGTGCAGTGCTAGAGCCCAGGAATCTGGGATCAAGATCTGAGTGGAAACCAAGAGTCAGCTGTTTAATTGACTGAGCCACCCAGATGCCCCAGGAAGTGTAAGTCTTATGCACTGAAAACTATAAGACATCGTTAAAAGAATTTTTTTTTTTGAAAACCTAAATAAATGGAAAGACATTCATGGGTTGGAATACTTAGTATTGTCAAAATGGTAATATTCTCCAAACTGATCTATGGATTCAATGCAATCTACTGAATTTCCAACCGTCATGCTTGTGAAAATGGACAAGCTGATCTTAAAATTTGTTTGGAAGTACAAGGGACCCAGAGTAGCCAAAATAACTTCACAAAAGAAGACCAAAGTTGTAGAACCCATGCTTCCTGATTTTAAAACTCACTACAAAGCTACAGTAATCAAAGCACTGTGGTGCTCACATAAGTGTAGACTTACATATAAATGAAATAGAATTGAGAACCCAGAAATAAAACCATGTATCTGCAAAAGTGTTAAGACCATTCAGTTTGGAAAGGGAAGTTCTTCCAATAAATGGGAGTTGGGAAAATTGGATATCCACATGTGAAGAATAAATTTGTCCCTTATTTCATACCATATACACAAATTAACTTAAAATGGATAAAAGTTTAAAATTTAAAAGCCAAAGCTATAAAACTATTCAAAGGAAAGATAAATCTTAGTGATCTTGGATTAGGCAAATATTTTCTTAAATATAATACCAAAAAAGCAAGCCATCAAAGAAAAAATAACTAATTTGGACCTCATAAAATAGAAAGCTCTTATGCATTCAGGGTATAATAAAAAATGAAAAGATGACGCAGAATGGGAAAAAATATCTGCAAATTATGCATCTAATAAAGATCTAATATTCAAAATATATGAGGAACTCTTACAACTGAGCAACTAAAGGACAAATAACCCAACTGAAAAATGGACAAGGGACTTGAGTAAACAGTTCCCTAAAGAAGATACACAAATCATCAACCAACACATGGAGAGATGTTTAATATTAGTCATCAGGGAAATACAAATCAAAACCATAATAAGAGGGGCACCTGGGTGGCTCAGTTGGTTGGGCAACTGCCTTCGGCTCAGGTCATGATCCCAGAGTCCCGGGATTGAGTCCCATATCAGGCTCCCGGTTCTGTGGGAAGTCTGCTTCTCCCTCTGACCTTCTCCCCTCTCATTCTCTCTCTCAAATAAATAAATAAAATCTTAAAAAAAACACCATAATAAGATACCACTTCATACCCACTAGTATATATATCATTACACAAATGGAAAATAACAAGTGTCGGCAAGGACAGAAAAAAATCAGAGCCTTTGTGCATTGCTTGTTAGAATGTAAAATGGTGCAGCCACCCAGGAAGACACTTTGGTGGTTTATCAAAAAGTTAGAGTTACCATATGACCAAGCAATTCCACTCTTAGATATATACCCAAAACAATTGAAATCATATGGCCACACAAAAACTTGCACACAGATGATCATAGCACCTTATTTATAATAGCCAAACAATGGAAATAATCCAAATGTTTATCCACTGATGAATGCAGAAATGAAATGTGGTACATCCATACAATGAAATATTATTTGGCAATAAAATGAAATTGAAGTACTGATACATACTTCTCTATGGATGAATCTCAAAAACATTATACTAAGTGAAAGAAGCCAGTCACAAAAGAGCACATACTGTATGACTCTCTTTGCATGAAATGTCTAGAATAGTGACATTTCCATAGAAAAGAAAAGTACATTAGTGGTTTTCGGGGACTAGAGGGATGGAGAAATGGAAGTGGATTCTTAACAGATATGAGGATTCCTTTTCAGGTATTGAAAATGTTCTGGAATTAACAGTGACAGTTGCAAAAGCACCAAAAATAACTGCATTGTACAGTTCAAAGTGGTTAAATCGGTAACACTTAAGTTTTGTGAATTTTATCTCAATAAAAATTTTTTATTTATTTTTATTTTTAAAGATTTTATTTATTTATTTGACAGAGAGACAGACAGTGAGAGAGGGAACACTAGCAGGGGGAGTGAGAGAGGGAGAAGCAGGCTTTCCTCCGAGCAGGGACCCCAATGCAGGGTTTGGTCCCAGGACTCTGGGATCATGACCTAAGCCGAAGGCAGACACCTAATGACTCAGTCATCTAGGCACCCCATCATTAAAACAATTTTTAAAAAATAACTGTATAGAGTAAAATTTGTTACTTAAAACTATTAAACAATTTTAAAAGAAAACTGCCATGACAGAGGAAATAACTTATTTAATAAAATTACAGATATATTAGTTCCCATTTACATAAAAAATCAAATGTGTGTGTATAAGCAAGAAAAAAAAAAAGACATAATGCTAAATGTTAGTGATGATTATCTTTGGGTGTTAATTTATAATTCTTTTCCTTATAGCTGACCTACATATCTGTATTTTAAAATTATCTAAGTGAACATTATTAATTTTTGTTTTTTAGTGCCATAGGTAATATGAATATTCCCACTGTAAAAAAATAAAAGAGTACAAACAAAAATTCCCCTCCATTTTCCACCTGCCAGTTGACCAGCTTAACCCTAGTGTAGGGGCTCCTGGGTGGCTCAGTGGGTTAAAGCCTCTGACTTCGGCTCAGGTCATGATCTCAGGATCCTGAGATTGAGCCCTGCATCGGGCTCTCTGCTCAGCGGGGAGCCTGCTTCCTCACCTCTTTCTGCCTGCCTCTCTGCCTACTTGTGGTCTCTCTCTCTCTCTCTGTCAAATAAATAAATAAAATCTTAAAAACAAAGAACAAAAACCCTAGTGTAATCAACTGGTTCATGTCTTTCCAGACCATTTTCTCTTGCTTTACAGAGATATATGCATACTCATTATTCTGCAGTCGTCCCATCTTATCCATGCATCTCAGAAAGCTTCTGATGTCATCATGGATTCTAGCCCCGCATTTTTAACTGATATGCCACACTATCAATGTAATGCATGTATTAAACCACTCTCTTCTTGGATAAAATGTTATGTTATTTCTGAGTTTTTGCTCTACAAACAAACTTTCTTGGTTGTGCCTCTTTGAGTACATGTGAAAGTATCTCCCCAGGAAAGCTACCAAGCAGTGGCATTACAAAGGTCATGAGTTCTGTGCTCTTAAAAATTGGTATGGACTCGGGGCGCCTGGTTGGCTCAGTGGGTTGAAGCCTCTGCCTTCGGCTCGGTTCGTGATCTCGGGGTCCTGGGATCGAACCCCGCATTGGGCTCTCTGCTCTGCAGGGAGCCTGCTTCCCCTTCTCTCTCTCTGCCTGTCTCTCTGCCTACTTGTGATCTCTCTCTCTGTCAAATAAATAAATAAAATCTTTAAAAAAATTGTTATGGACTCTACCACACTGCCCTCTGGAAAAGGATGTTCCAATGGCTCTCCCACCTGCAATATATGAAACAACCTGTCCTGCCATTGGGTGTTACAATATTATTTTTGCCACATATTCCCTTATAATTAGAAAAGAATTAGGCATTTCCAAGATTTTTCCTTTAGCTTGGGCATCAGTAACCACAATGGGCGCCACGGGACAGAGGGACGCAAGTTTTAACATTGGTGCTGATTGATTTATCAGGAGAAACATCACTTCCCTCATTTTCCTTATCCGCAAGTGGGAATAATTAGAGTGATCCTTGGAAAAACAGTAATGAGTCTGATATCTGTATACTTATTTGCAGTTTGCAAGATATTTTTGATCCACAAAGCATCCTGCAAGCCTCAAGACCCTTGAGTAAAGTAGTGTTAGATCTGAATTCTGGTTTTTCCCCTTACTGACTAACTGGGTAATTGTGGACCCCTTGCTCAGCTTCTCTGAGCTTCTATGTCCTTGCTTTGTGGTAGAGTGGGGTTTATAGCGTGCCCACCTCATGGCTGGTGTGTAAATGAAGTGAGATAACGTGTTGGTGCATAGGGTGCCTCCATAATAATCAAATGGATTATATTAGCAGTACATAAATATACAGCTTATTGTATTATGGATGGTTAGGTCCTTCATTTTTCTTCCTGCTGCGGTGGAAAGACAAAATGTGGTTTACCTTCACTTCCAGACAGATCGTGCCCGATCTGCCCTCATACAAAGAGGAAAATGTCCCTTCACACATGTTTTTTAAAAGCTTGGTTGTTAATGTTTCTGCTTCTGAGTTTGACGGGACACCAAGTTCTAGTGTTGAAAGAATCAAGTGAGAGAAGTGTCTTTGAGGACAGCAGGAGAAGGAAGGCAGGGACTCCCACCCCAACCTCAGTAGAGAGTCATGCATCCATGCTTAGAAAAGCAGCACCAGAGAACCAGCTCAGAGGGAGCATGAAGGCTGTGATGGTAGACTTCTCCAGAGGAATCCTCCAGTGCTTGAGATTTAAAGGGCCTGTGATATCTTGGGGGCTTTGGAAGACCCCAGTACATTTGCATACTCAGGGCTGGGGGAGGGGGAGATCCAGGTCTGTAGCTCTAGCTGAACAGTTGAAGGGAAGATATACTTGTATTATGTCTTTGGCTTTGTTACTGCTTTGTTTTTTAAGTCTACTTCATTTATCACAACTCTTTTTCAGTTAGGAACTGTCTACCAATTCAGTTATGAATTTAAGACTACCATTACCAAGTTATCATAAATTTTCAAAATTCCATCAGTTATTTGTGAAGATGTTCTAGTAGAATGGAGTCCAATGCATTCTAAAGCATGGTACACAGGCCATGAACAGTGAAGATGGTTATTGGAGTCCCATAATCATTTCTTGGTAGTTATTATTTTTAGTAGTCATTTTAATATGTATACATATGCATATTATTTTTACTGGTTTTCTGTTTGTAATAGTTATGTGAAAGTTCCTTTGTACATAAATTTATTTAAGTAGAATGAATCAATTAAAAGGAAAAAAATTAGGTGAACTATAGGACAAATAGCTCTCAGATATCACAACAATCGTGCAATGATTAAGATTTTGAGAAATCTTAAGCAGGCAAGAGCAATCCATCATGCATGTTCATAAATGAGTAGCATAACCTGCTTCTAATCCTCTTTAGTGCCATGTGGAAGTAGAATAACAAATCAAAGCAATTCTCATTTAAAATATCCTCCACTTTACGGCTATTACTTTATAGGTTTTTCCCCCCTCTGTGTCATGTGACAGCAAAATCCTCTCTTACGTTCCATACCATCCAACCACCTATCTCCTCCAAGTGAATTTCTTATGGAGAACACACAAGTTGCCCTAGAGAATGTGTCTGTGTATTCCAAATCCAAAAAGCGACCTCTTCGAGTATGCCCTGCTTTCTGATCTGAGGCTTAGTGGAGGTCTGGCTAAGAGCTTTCAACTTCTTCCCACTGGTTCCATTTTATAAAATTTTATCAGAGGATCTTGCCAGGAAAATTAAAACGATTTACCTAACATGTCCAAATTGGCATCATTTACACATATGAATAAATGTAACTTCTGGAAAATTTTCTATTTTTACACATTATGGTTTTAGTTAGAAATGTTAATTACACGCATATGCTAACCTAAAGCTGTCAATAGGAAAGAATATTTGTTATGGGTAAGTTACCCAGTGTGTTGTGTGACTTGGCACAGGTGTAAATATCCTGGTGAAAAGTTAATGTTTAGTTACAAACACTTTAGGTTTGGAGTTTGCAGATGCGAGCTCTAGTCCCACCTTTGCTCTGATTGTCTTACTATGGGCAAATAAAACACTTCTCCAAACTATGCCTCAGTTTCCTTATTTGTAAAATATAGGAGCCATGACCTCCTTCATGTGATGATTGAGAGGGTCAAATGAGAAAGCCTCTGGTGTCTTGCGAAGTCAAGAATGTTCTCTGGATGCCTTGTCATTGTGTTCCAGCCCTCCTTTTTCCTACAGCCCGGCTCAGAGGTCGAGGGATCAGATGAAGGGTTTGTGTCCTCCAGCTCCAAATGGAAAGGCAAATAACTCACAGCAGGGCTGAGAATTCCAAATATTAAGAGCCTTCTTGTGTTTGTTGCTCCTCTCCAGTGCTTGGCAATAATGTAAGGCAAATATCAGGAACCCTGTGGGGAATTAATGTTAAAAAAAAAATCCTGGTGTGCTCTGGTGTAATTAAGCAATATAATTAACATCCTCTGGTTGAAATCAACTGACTGAGGACATAGGCCACCATTTCAGAGACAGCAAAGGTGCCAAAGTTCATTTGTTTTTTCTGAGGTTTATTCATATTTTATGTTTCATGTCATTCTGTTTCAGGAAAACAAAAAAAATGTGTGTATGTGTCTCTCTTGCTCTCCCAGTTTATAATTCCCTTGAGGGAAGATGCCATGTTGTGTTCATCTTTGCTTCCCTCTGGGTACCTATCACAGTCTGACATGTGATTAGTCTTCCCCGACCTCAGGGAGGTCGAGTGTCTCCCAGTACCTACTATGGGAAGTACTTACTGTGGACATAATTTGCCTGCTTCTTCTGCTGATAGAATGATTTTTCTAATTCTGAATGGAAGAGGTGTTCAATTTTTTAACAACATGGTGCACTTGTCCCTGGTAAAGGTGGCTTCTCAGAGTGGTACTTGGGGCCAACTGGGCATTCATTCATTCATTTATTCATTCAACAAATATTTATTGAGAATCTTTTATGTACCAGGCAATGTGCTGGATGTGTGAGATAAATGAGGATAAATAAGTCTGCCAGCGTCCTGGCTGTCATGAGGCTTATATTCTAGAGGGGACAGAAGAGAAAGGAGAAAACCCATGTCCTATGTTGACAGCTGGTGGTACTTGTGATAAAGGACACCAAAGGCGGGCAGAGGGTGCATGGGGAAGGCCTATCTGAAAAAGGGACCTGAATAAAGTGAGGAAGGAAACCACAGAAAGATCTAGGGAAGAGCATTTCCAGTTAAAGGGAACAGTATGTCCCAAATCCCAGGATGAGGACCAGCCTTATGTGAACAAAAAACAGAGAAAGATCAAATTTGCCGGAACACAGAAGAAGGGAAAAGTGCTGGAAGAGAGACAGATGGCATCACATGACAAGGCTGTATGGGTCATGGAACAGAGTCTGGAGTCTGGAGTACATCCTATAAGGAAAGGGGAGCCCTTGGAGGGCTTTGAGCATGGGAGTTCTGCAATTTCATTGGTCCTTTTAGAAGACCTCTCTGACAACTATGTGGGGAAATGACTGTGTGGAAAACAAAAACAGGTAGTGGACTTGGGAGGTTGATAGAGGAGGGAAATGATGGACCAGATGGTGGAGGTGAAAATGGAGGTCCAATAATATGAAGCATATTCTTGTCCCATGTGAGTGACCTCTGAACCTCAGGTATTTACAGCTCTAAGATTCTATGATTTCATGACCCCTGTGTTCAAGTCTTTCTCTCTCTCCATGGTTGGGTCTAGCTCTTAGTCTGACCATGTTTCTTATAGCAAAGTCATGCAGTGATCAAAACTCATGACACTTCCTTATCTTGAACCTGAACACAAGAGTCTCTTTTTGTATTAGACACACCAGTGTCATGATCACAATCTCAGGCTACCAACTCAGGTGGGCAAGAAATACATATTTACTGACCTGTTTACTGAATGTGGAAAGCAGAACAATGGCCCCTAAAAGATATTCACATCCTTGTCCCGAGAGGCTGTGACCATATGGTAAAGGGGATTAAATTTGTACATAGAATTAAGGTTGCCTATCAGCTGCTGTAAGATTTTTCTGGATTATGCAGGTAGGCCCAACGTAATCACAGGTGTCCTTAAAAGTAGAAAAGGGAGTTGGAGAGGGAGATGTGACTGTGGACCATAAGTGTAATACAAGGTTTGAAGGACTTGACCCACCATTACTGGCTTTGAAGATGGAAGAAGAGGCCTCAAGTTGAGGACTTGGGGAGGCCTGCAGAAGCTAAAAAGGCAGAGAAGCAGATTCTCCCCTGGAGTCTCCAAAAGAAATATGGTCCTGTAGACATCTTGGTTTGAGCCCAGGGAGAAACAGTATCAGAATTTTAATCTTCAGAACTTGTAAGAAATTGTGTTGTTTCAAGCCCTAAATTTGTGGTATTTGTTACAACAGCAATGGAAACTGACACACTGAACTTCATCATCGTTATTTGTCCTCCTTCGACTAGGTAGTGGAAAGTTATACCTAGTCAATTTGAGATTTCCTTTCCCCCCAGGATTGTTGCTAAGTGCTAGGGGCAGGGTTAATGGGTGCAAGAGATTGGAGTGGGGTATCTGGTCCTTCGTTGTCATTGATCCATGTCGGTGTACTCTACAGAAGTGTATTGTATTGACTAATTCGTACCTGTGACTGTGCCATCCTTCACTCCTGACCTCAGGGCCTCTCCCAGCCTAGGTTCTGCTCTTAACTACTTGTGTGTTACTCTCAAAGTATCGAGGAATGGCTGCTCTCCAACCTCACTCTGAAACCCTAAGAAATGCTAGGCAGCTTTTTGTGCCCTTTCTGTCTAGACATGCCCTGTGGCTTTCACCTCTACTGCTCCTTCTCCATGCTGGGTATTGGAGAATTCCTAATAAGAGGCCCCAAGACAGGAGATGAAGTCTCCTCTGTCTCAGATTTCCTAAGGTGGAAGAGCTCTTCTTAGGAAGATACTAGCTTCTATCTCCCTTTATTCCCATCCAATTCTTTCTCTCCCACCCATACTAGAGAAGTTTTGTATCTTCAGGGGCAGCAAACTCTGCCAGAAACTACCAAATATTCTTCTAAATCTGTTTGAAGCCTGCACCTTGCTTATAAATCAGATTCCTTTGCTCATTGGTAATGATGTGACACCACTCTCTTGAAGACTGGGTGGTCCATGGCTTCCTGCCCAGTGGGGAGGGCTAGGAGATAATGGGAAATATCTAGGAAGGGGAAACTTTGATTAATAAATAAATACTTCCAGATATTTTCCCTCTCTATCAGTAGTGCTATCAGCCAGTCACTGTTGCATTCACAAGAAAGCAGACCTGACCACCGTGACTATGACTGGGATGGGAGGCAGGGGACCAGAGAAGTATGGGGTGGCTAGGTGTGAGAAAAAGATGTGGAGGAGTCATCAGGAAAACTAGACTGTCCAGTCTGGAATGTGAATCAGGAATTGGGGAGTGGCCCAGTTGGAGGCAAGAGGAGCCACAAAAAGAAGCAGAGACACTGAAGATCAGAGCAGTGGAAAATAATGGGAATGGTCCAGAGTGTCTCTTGTAAGGGAAGAGCCTGTGATCCCAGGTCCCTGCAAGCTTGTTGGCCCAAAGTACTGACAACAGCCTTTTCTGGATGCCAAGAGATTCCTATTCTCCTCAGGCTCAGGTGGCCATACAACCATCCCATAACCTGAGGCAGCTAATTGGAGCTCTAACACATTTCAACATTTCACTTCCTTGATTCCAAAGATCTCGTGTCCCCCAAAATTCATATGTCAAAGTCCTAACCCTCAGTACCTCAGAATTTGACCTTATTTGGATGTAAGAGATAATTCAGGTTCAGTGAGATCATGGGGTTGGACCCTCCTCCAATGTGACTAGTATCCTTAAAGAGGATGTCTCTCTGGACATATCTGGATGCACATATGTCCAGAGAGAAGACCATGTGAAGATAAATGGCATCCACAAGCCAAGGGGAGGGGCCCTGGAGGAAACCAACCCTTCTGACACTTTGAGCTCATGGACTTCCAGTCTCCAGAACTGTGAGAAAATACATTTCTCTTGTTTAAGCCAACTGGTCTGAGGGACTTTGAATGCAGCCCTAGCAAACTAATGCAGGCCTTAAAACCCTTTTTCCTATGATTACACAGTTGAGGAAGAATGGCTTTGAAGGGCAACAAAAATCTTCTTTATTTTTATTTTTCATTTTTGCCAGCTCCTGGAAGCTACTTTGGAAAACATCCCTCCCTCCCTCCTAGATGGAAACTGGTGACCTATCTCCCAGCCTATCCCTCCCCCATTATTTCTTATGCTTCAATTTCCTGACTGGATTTCTTTCTTTCTTTTTTTTAATATTTTATTTATTTATTTGACAGAGAGAGAGATCATAAGTAGGCAGAGAGGCAGGCAGAGAGAGAGGGGGAAGCAGACTCCCTGCTGAGCAGAGAGCCCAATGCGGGGCTCGATCCCAGGACCCTGAGATCATGACCTGAGCTGAAGGCAGAGGCTTTAACCCACTGAGCCACCCAGGCACCCCTCCTGATTGGATTTCTAAGCCTAAAAACACTTGATATCTTTATCTTGCAAGACCAATCAAATCTTTTGGTGGGGGAGAAAAACACATCTCCAAACTATATCCAGAGGGTTGCTTCTTTCATGCTCTGGCTCTGAATTCAAATCCTCCTCAGTCACAAACCTGGTGTCATGACCCCTTCAGATATTTCTGGGGTAACAAGTCCTTCCCACTGCCTGTAGAGCAGTGTTCCAGAAGTATTAAACCTTCATCTCTGGTGCTCACAGGAAGACATTAGGTAGTATGCAGAGAGACATCTTCCATATTGATGGTTATGTATTTATTTTCATGCATGGTAGAAAAAAAGAATCAGACCTGTGATTTCAGGTACCATTATTTACACTGAGGCTAACACAGGTGTTTGAATATACTAAGTATTACTCACACAAAGGCACTGATGGCTAAGACAGCAGAAGGGGGTGGACCACAGGCTCAGGAACAGATAGCTTGGAGGGGCAGGAGAGGTTTCCTATCTGCCCTCAGGTCTCCATTACTCCCTCTCTGCGATTGTGCCCAGGTAACCTGACCTCCTGTGTCTATGTGGCAAGGCTACAACACACATGGAACACTGCCAGGGAGCTTGAAGGGGAAGCCAGAAAGGCCCTCGGGAATCCGCACTGCTGATGGGGACTTTTGCTTCTGAATGAGTATGTGTTTCAGAGGCAGGATGGGGCTTCATTTTTCCCCAACTCCCTGGTCTTGTCAGAGGCTAACAACCTCAGCTGTGAAATGAATTTGACTCCCTCTGTTTATGCATGAGACAAATGCAAGCCCTTTACCTGAGCCCAGCCACTCAGCAGCATCCTGCAGGGAGCACAACTGTCGCAGTCAAGGACAGAACCCACCCCGCTGAGAAGCCGAAGGTGGCATCCCAGTGAGGGCATGGAGGAGAGGAGGCAAAGACTCAGGGGGTACCTGCAAATGGTCAGTCTGCGGGGCACGGACATTCAGGTAAGCGTGGAGGCTCGTGTCCCCAAGCACAGGGTGACACGCCAGCAGCCGGATAGGCTGGGGCTACCTCTCCCTGTGTAGCTGAAAGATCACTTAGCTGCAAATAGTTATGACTCCCTCATTTGACTGAGTTTTAGCTTGTTAGTTCTAAGGAGCTGTTAAAAAATTGAGTATTATGGGAAAGCATGCAACTGTGTGGGCCTTTTCTGATGTAACTGTACGTCTCCGGCTATATTCATCCAATGGCATTTAAGGCTCATTAAATTTTGAATCCTGTGTCACCTGCCTTCGGCTCAAAATAGTTCTCCATGTGCCTTTTGTCTCTCAACTCCATTTTAATGGAAATTGTTTCCATTCACCTCTCTGTTCCCTTCTTCCTGCTAGCGACACCCAAGCTTTAATAATCTCCAATGCAGAATTATTCACTCTGTGAACCTGTCATTTGGAGAATACACTGGACCTTGGCAGATGTAAACAGCTGATGATAAAAATGTGAGGGGCGCTATTAGAATGTTCCTTCCCCTCCTCCTCCCTGTTCCGGCCATACATAGGGATGCCACCGCACCTGCTCACCTACAATGTTTCCACTGCTGGTAGTTTCGTCAGAACCTGGGTCATGTCTCCTGTCTCAGCCCAGGAAAGTTCCAGGGTCTAACACAGGAGGAGCACACACCCCACCTAAAGGCAGCAGCCTTTAATCATAATAAATAAATCTCACATAGCCCTTAAAAAATGCAAGGTACCATTCTGAGTGCTTCTAACTGGATGACTTAAGGAATTGTCTCCCTTTGTTGAGGATGAAGAGACCAAAGCACAGAGAAGTTAAGTGAATTGCCTGAAGTCACACAGCAGTTAAGCTCTGGATTTGAACACAGACCATTGAAGCCAGAAGCCATCCCTGTAGTCACTCCCCTATACCTACCGCTACACCTCTCCAACTGATGATTTCCACCTACTATCACACTTGATCTTAGCCAAAAGGCTGAGAAGTGATTTCCATCTAATATCAGACAAGAATTGCCACTTTTTGGCAAAATACAAAAAATACATTTTTGTTTTTGGCAAAATACAAATATTTTGTATCTTTTCTGAGAATCCAGAAATCTGAACTTTTACGTGAAATGTTCCAATTTTTTTAAATTGGCAAGGAAAATCATTTTTTTTAACACGTCAGGGGCCAAGCAAACCATGTCTAAGAACAGGAACTGGTGTGTGTGCTACCTGTGTGAGACCTCTGGTCTAAAAGAACTCTTTTTTTTTTTCCAGTGGAAATGTGCTATCAAACATTATTTATATTATCCTAACGTGTTCTTATAGTATTTTCTCATTCTTTTTTTTATTATGTTATCTTAGTCACCATACAGTACCTCATTAGTTTTTGAACTCTTTAAAGAGAACCAAGGGGCCATCAAATTCAAACCTGTCTGCTCTGACAAGAAACTTTCGTCCCTTGGAGTAGACAGACAGCCCAAAGAGCAGACGGATCCCAGGGCTGGAACCTAGGCTGGAAAATCCGAAAGTCACTGTGCCTCACAGAGCAGGCAGCTTTTCCAGTCTTGACTGTTACGATGCTTTGAAGAAGCGTTCAGGGAAACTGCCTTTGCAATTGGTTGACACCTGCGCTACGTTCAGTCGATGCAGCAAGTGTAGCAACCAGCACCAGAAATGTCAGCTCTCATTAGCTGGCATATAAATCTGCCTCAGTGAGAAGTGGGATGAGAGACCCACAGAGAAAATGCCAGGAAGCAGAAACATATGTTGTTCACACAAAGAGAACCTCCAACAATGGGCGTCTTCCTCCACAGCCCAGGCACCTGGAACAGGAAGGCTTTGTTTTTCCTCAGCCCTCGGTGCCCCATAACAGGAGCCTGGGCAATGTGTTCCATCATCCATGGTGGGAGGTTCTGCTAAGTGTTTGCTGACACAGCTGAACAGTCGTAAAATGTCATAAAGAGTAAATGACTTGATAACGCAAACCAGTAATTAGGATGTGGTACATGTTTATGCTATTTACATATTTTAACACCCTGGTATTAATGTGTCTTTCCAAATAGCATATAAATGCTCTAGTCTTTGTGTAATTCATTCCCAGCTGCCACAAACAGGCATCTCTAGAAGCAACTGCCCCTTCCTTTTCCTCTTTCTTCATTTTGGATCTGCATTCCTGGAGGCCCACCTGGCAGTGACGAAGTTTTAGAATATAAATGAGTTCCAGGAGGGGGGGTGGTGAGGTCTGGAGCCGATGACCAAGAAAGAATTCCTGAGACATCTCTGGTGCAAAATGGTGGTTTATTAAAGCACGAGGACAGGATCCGTGGGCAGAAAGAGCTGCTGCCTGTGGGTTGTGAGGGTGTGGAGGGTTATATACTATGGGGTGGGGGAGGTAAGGAAAAAGGGAGGTTTTGAAAGAACTTTCATATGCTGAAGAGGACCTACAAGATACCAAAGGCCTTGAGGCCTTGCCATTGTCAGGTTAAGGTTGTTTTTCCCCTTTAGCAAGGTATTGACATAAGAAGGGAGATGTCTAGGGGTGCCTGGGTGGCTCAGTGGTTAAGCTTCTGCCTTTGGCTCAGGTCATGATTCCAGGGTCCTGGGATCGAGCCCCACATAGGGCTCCCTGCCTAGCGGAGCCTGCCTCTCTCTCCCTCTGCCTGCCTCTCTGCCTACTTGTGCTCTCTCTACCTCTCTGTCAAATAATAAATAAAATCTTAAAAAAAAAAGAAGAAGAAGAAGGGAGATTCCTAGAAGAATGTCCCACAGGTCCCACCCAGGAGTGAGGGGTGGGGGGTGTTGCAGGGTGTCAGCTTATGCTGTCCTCAGCTTGCCTTCTGTTCCCTCATCAGCAGGAACAAGGCCAGTGGAATGTGGATGTGGACACCACTGGAGGAAACTCAGGAGAGAAGCTCTGCCTTTTGCAAGACATCTTACTGCCCACTGTCTGAAGGGGCTGGAGGTAATCCGCGTGCTGATACATGGGTAAAATGGCCTCACACACACACACACAAAATCCCTGATTGGTAGAATTTGCCAGTTTCCATGGAATAAACACTTCCACCATGGCCAATTTCAGGCTTCCAACACAGAACATGGAGTTGGGAAGAGATGCAGGTGTTCTCTTGGCTCTTGGGGGCCAAGCTTTCTCTAGCACACCATTCATTGGGGGTCCTGGGCCTAGTATCTAATTGGCCTCAGCCACTGCCTCTCTGCATGCAGACAAATATGACATGACCATAGCTATAGAATTATGCTCCATTCCACATATTTCTCAAGATACCAAGACCCAGATCTTTTATTGTGCAAAAGAACTTTAGTTGGGGAGCTGGTAGGAAATCATACTCCAGGCCTGGAGTGGGAAAGAATCTCTGCAAGGGCACACAGCAATCTGCCATCAGCCTAGAGGGTTGTAGCTCACCTCTTCTTATTCTCAACTCAATGCTCTTTGCACTAGAACCTTTTTCCTGTGCATCTTGATTCCTGCCCTGTAGACACAGCTGTCCTTTGTGCCTCACTGGGTCTCCTCCCTTACTGGGGCCTGTGTGTGTATGTGTGTGTGTGTGTGTGTGTGTGTGTGCATTGTGCATGTTGGAACATGGGGCCTGGCAGGCTCCCAGAGCCCTGCATGGTGATGATGGTTGCCAGGTAACAAGAAGGCATCATGGTGGGGAGCTATCCTTGACAGATACAGGTAAATGGGTACAGCAGGGAATACAGCCTCCCTGGAGGAAAAGAATTGGCAATGTCTGGTGTGAGGGTCTTGAATCAGAAATGGGGTATACAACCCAAGGAGGAGGGGCTGGGGAGACATTATGGTTGAAACAGACCTTGAAGAGGAGCTGGTCCATGCCCATGTGTACTTAATGGGGAAACTGAGACCTGAAGCTAGGAAAGGACTTGCCCAAGCTTACATCATTAGTTGGTGTCAGAACTAGGGCAACTGGCAGTGGATGAGGCAGGATGCGGGGCTCCCACTGAATCACACTGAATAGGAAAGAAGCTCATTTTGGGGCTGACAAAGCAGCCCCAACCACCAAGTGCTGGAAGTTTAACAATAACCTCCATGGCTGCATGTCTGGAATGAGTTCTGCAGTGCTGTCCCTGCGTACCACAGAGCCTTCCCAGCCCTTCCCACGCCAGCCCCCAGGAGAGGGGAGAGAGCCAGGAAGCAGCAAGATGGTGGAGAAAAAATGATGCTGACGTCATGGGGTTGGGGGGGGCAAGAAGTTCCGAGGGGTCACTCGGCTGAACAGATGGCCAGCAGATATTGGTTTCAACCCTCACATGGTTGAGTAAATAATGTTTAAGTTTTTCTTGCCAGCCTGGGGAGCCAAGCAGATCACACTGAGTGGAGGTACCTCCACCTCCTGCCCGCATCATCTGCTCTTCCCGGGGTTTTCATTTCCTACCCTGTTTGTGCTTTAGAGCATGGCTGGCTGGTCAGGAAGCCTGTGCCCTTGGAGGCAGGAGTATGTGTGCAGGAAGAGAGAGGGAGGAGGTGGCACAGGGCAGGGGGGCGGGGGCAGCCTGGCATTTGATTGCAACATGTGCCTGGATAGCACCCGTCAGGTGAAATCACAGTCAAGCGCATCACAGGCAAATTGCCTGGGGGGTTGGTCGTGTTTTAATTCGTGATAACAAAGAACCTCACAAGACAAAACCAAACGGGTGCCCGTGATCTGCCTGCCAATAGGATGGTTTCTCCATCCATAGATCAAAGAGCTGGATCTGGTGAAACTTCCAGGCTAGACTCCCGTGTTCTGACCCTGACTCAGCCACTCGCTGGTTTTAGGCATTTCTCTTAATCTCTCTTAATCTCTTAATCAGAGCCTTGGTTTCTCTGTGTGTCCAATGAGGATGTTGGCATTGGCCCGGACTATCTTCGGGGGAAGACATATTTGAATGAATGAAGTGTGCAAGAATGAAGAGGAAGAAGGGAGATGCATGTGGTGGATAGGCCAGAGTCTTTGGTGCAGCAAAAATGGATTCACTCAGCCATCATTTCTAGCCACTACTTGATCAGGCCTTAGAACACAGAAATGAAGAAGGCACAGCCCCATACCCAAGGAACTCACCTCTGAGTGGGTAGACAGATAAAGGAACAAAAAAGCACAAGAGTCAGACTGCCCGAGCTCACATTTCTGTTTGTCAACAACATGTTGTGTAACCTTGGGCTGTGAGGCTGTGCCTCAGCTCCCTCATCTATAAAATGGGCATCATAATAGTAGCTACTCCACTGGGATGTGTGAGGCCAAAAGAAATATAAGCAAAGCCAGTAACGAGGTGCTCTGACCCATGGCAAAGGCTCAACAAATGTCAGCTCTTGTCATTACTAAGTTTTATGGCAGTGATAGCTCATGATATTGGGGAGCACAAGGAGAAAGACTCGCCCCAGCCTTGGTGAGGGGACAGTCATAGAGGGCCTGTGGAAGACACAGCTGAATCTTAAAGAGCAAGCTAAGAGTCATCCAGGAAAAAAGCAAGTTCATTCAACAAGTACTACGGAGTAAGGACTTTGGCAAGAGCAGAGAGTAAGACAGACAGGGTCTCTCTCTTGGTAACTCTCATTCTGGATCTGGGGCCACCAAACCTGTTCTATGAAGGGTCAGACAGTAAATAAATGTATTAGGCTTGTGGTCCATACAGTTTCTGCCACAACCACTTATCTCTGCTGTTGTCACAGACAGCTGTGAAAGCAGCCACAGGCAATACAGAAATGAATGGGTATGGCTGTGCATTCATAAAACTTTAATTTTGAGGATGTTAACTAGACTTAATGTGGTGATCATTTCGCAATGTATACAAATGCCGAATCATTATGCCACACACCTGAAACTAATATAATATTATATACCAATTATATCTCAATAAAAACCTTTAATTTTGAGCACTGAATTTGATTTCATATCATTTTCACACCATGCAGTGTTACTTCTCTTTTTTTTAATTTATTTATTTTTATTACTTTTCTTTTTTACCCCAAACATTTAAAAATATAAAAGAACCATTCTTATCTTCTGGGCCATAGCAAAAATAGCTCATGGGCTGGATTTAACCCATGGGCCATAGTTTTCAGAGTCTTGTTTTAAAGTAACAACAGACACAGAATCAATAGAAACATGAAAATATTAGGTAGCGCTAAGAAGATAATTACTCCTAATACTGTGAGGCAACCATGAGGAATAAGTTTCTGATTTAGTTAGGGGGAAGGCTCTATGAAGAGTTGAAATTCAGGCTAAAAGCAGAATGATCAGATAAAATAAAATATTCCAAAGTCTGGACTGAAGGAGATTCCACTCAAGGCAGGCTCAAATCCTTGACATGTTGGGAACAGAGACAGCCAGGATATGCCTGGAGCATAGGAGTTGCAAGAGAGAGGGAGGAATTGGCTGGAAAAGAGAAGGAAGATCTAGAAAAATAGAGAGTGAAAGTTGGAGTTTATAAGGAACCTACCTGTGATTAATTCAGTATCTGTGGAACTGGCCTCGGTTAGATTGAAGGAAAATGTTTGAAAAGGGATTCACTATGTAAATAACTTTTGTGATTTCTTTTTATAGTAGGGACAAAAGGGGGGAAAGTATGAAATAATGCTGAAATGCTCAGCACTCATCATTATTATCTATGGGCTGCAGTTCTGCAGGAGTTCTGCAGGAGCTCCAGGTATGGACCGTGCGTGACTTCTCACTTGTATGTAAGTCGTTCCCCCACAGCACACTGGAAATGAGGGACTGAGCGCCCATGCATCGGATTTTGCTAATGCCTGCCTTAGCTCTTGGGTGGTGTCACCAAAAGAGGGTGACGAGATTGATTTAGTCAAAAAGTCAGCTTCCAAGATGGGGGAGGGGAGACAGTTCTGGCATTTGATGCTCTTCGTAATGATACGGGTCTTGGCCTCCTTCCGCGTTGGTCCCCGCTCACTGACCTTGCTGTTCTGGGGGAAAAGAGAATTAAATGTCTCAGAAAGAATTTTTATAATTAAAAAAAAAAAAAAGACTGTCAAAAGAGGCTTTTCTACACATCCCCGGGTTGAAGATAGGACAGAGGGATACCTCCATGCTTGGGCACTTGTATCAGATGAATCTTTAACTTCCGAGTGTTGGGCATCTGGAGCCCCACCTCTCTTCACATGCACGCACACGCAAGCACACAGGGAAACGTAAGCGTGTGGGCGACTCCCCCGATCCCGCACTAAGCGGTTTGCAAGCCATCCCCAGTTTAGCTTGAGCTTCCGCAGTTAAATAAGTAACTTTTTTTTTGCCATTCCACAGCTGTTGCCATCTGCCTAATTTCAATCAATTAACTTTTGCTTAAAAACATTAAGTTTCTTAATGCTGCAGCATTGGGCCAATTGTACGGTAAATCGTGAGTGTGAAGGTGACAAATCACTCACATTTGCCTTCCTGCAGAACAAAGCCACCATCTGAGCAATGTCTTTGCAGAAACTGTAGGCTTCACAGGTGGTGAGGGTGCCTGGGATGCCTCCTCCCCCACCCCGTGGTCACCTGGCCTCATGGTGCCCCTCTCGGGAGCCCAAGCAGGTGCCTGCAGGGAATTGCTACACAGGTACAGTGGACTTTTCCATGGACAGAAAGAGCAAGGCTGATTTCGAGGCCAAACATGGGAAATACAAAGGGAAATGTGAGAGCTTGAGCAGAAGGTAGGGAAGGAGAGAGGGAAGGACCATTAAAAACCTGAGAAGAGGGGAGGTCTTTCTGCAGCGGGAGCCCCTTAGCCGGGCTGTCTCCACCTCTTGGGCCTGACTGCCTCTAGGCAGTCTGCAACCTGGCCTGATCCTGAAGTTGGGGAAACACGAGGTTTTCTTTCAACTTCAGTCTAAACAGTGTCCCTCATCCACCCAGCCCTGCCCATCCCCCAGCCTTGTCTCTCCCTGACCTCTCACTTGCTCTGCCCAGGCCACACTCGCCTGGGAGATACTCCACCAACAGGCTTGGCAAAGCTTGTCTCAGCAGAGCCTGTGCTGCTGTCCCTGCCTGCACTGTTCTTACTCCAGAGAGAGCTGCCTCCTCCCCATCCCCACCTCTGCTTGTCCTTTAAGGAGCATGGCTCTGCCCCATGTCCAGCATTGTCTCCTCACTCCTTTATCTGTGACTAAAGTTCCACCTCCCATCTGCCCATTTGCTGCTGAACACATAATGTGCAAAACTGCCCAGCACATAGTAGGTGCATAATAAATGCCAGATGAAGGCTAACATCTGAGCCTTCCGTGGTAACCGCAGTGCTTTCTGGCCTCAGCCCTGAGGCTTCACTTTGGTCTTTACACTCTGATGGTAGCAGCTTTGCCTTGCTCAAACACACGCTGCTCAGGCCTGGTGCTGAGCCTGCCCTCCTGTTGTCCCTGCCCCAATTCCTGCATAAAATACCCCCCAACACTCTCTCTCTCTCTCTCTCACACACACACACACATACACACTCATGCTTGTGCTTCCTGGAACATTTCCCTGACCACACCAACCTCCAGAAATCATTTCTTCCCCTGAGTTTGAGTACCATGGACTCTCCATCCCATCAGAATTACTTGGGAACCTCTGAAGAATCCAGATGCCACCCTCTCCTAGAGACTCAGATTCAGGAAGCTCAGGTGGGTCTGGGACACATTTTCTAAGTTCTTTGGTGGTTCTGATTGTCAGTCAGTTTTGGGTCTCTGGTCCAGTGGTTCTACTTAGTCCGCAGTTCCTTCAGACTCTCCCAGTGAAACACTAAGTGGCTGGAAGTTTGTGGATGTTATTCAGTCCCTTCCCAATATCCAGCCCATTCAAGCAAATAGTAAGTGCCCCATAAATGCCACTTAAGAAAATACAGGTTACAGAGAGCCAATAGGAGCCTTGTGAATGTGGAGGAGTAGAGTACTGGACACAGCACTGTTAGGACACACACCCTGGCATTTGGAGTAGAATAGACCTGGGATTGAGTCCCAGGGGGGACACATCAGGCAACTGAGTTCATTCCCGAAGCTCTATTTCCTCCATCAAGCAGTGAGGATGATAGTAACCACTACCTCCTCGGGTGGCAAGGACTTGATGCTATCTATCTCGGTACCTCTAGGAGAGCGCTTGGCATAGTTCCTGGCATGCAGTAAGTGCTCAGTAAGTGGTCACTAATGCAAAGTTTTGTCACTAACGCAAGGTTTTTCCAAAGAGGAAGAGGGCTCTGACCCCCTCCACATGCATCCAGAGCTGACTCAGCAGCAACACAGGAAGCTGTGTTCTTTTGTCCACCTCCCCATCACCCACCCTTCTGATCCCAACTGCGGTTGGGGGTCTACTCGGGCAGCTGCAGAAGTGCACGTTCTGCCTGCGTCCCCTCCCAGGCCTTCAATCCCACCCCACCTGCCAATCATGCCACATGGCCGCCCTCTCTGCCCGAGAAGCCTGGCCGTGCAGCAGCCTCACAGCACATGCAGGGCTCACACATGCTCGCCTGGCCGCCTGGCACGCAGGCCTGTGTGCTGCCATGGCACGGTGCCCACTCCTGGGCACAGCTAGGCCAGTGCACGGCCTGGCAGATGGCAGCAGGGTGGGGGCCAGGAGAAGAGTGAGAGCTCCTGCTGGTGCTTTAGGTGAGGGTTGGGGTGGAGGTGTCGGCGGGGGAGGGAAGGAAGCTTGGCGGGCAAGCAAGAGATGCTGTAATGGCTTGTGTCTATGGAGCGGACTCCCGCACTGCAGTTCCTGGCTGGGTTTTCCCGGAGGCCTGGCTCAACCCAGCCTTGGCCATGACATCAAGGCCATCGGCTGATGAAGGCTGCAGTTAAGAAGGACGATTCTAGGACTGAGAGTCCAGGTTTGTTATATTTCTCTGTTTCCAAGTCTGAAACCCATTCCCATCCCAATTCAATTTCATCAAATCCAGCAATGATTTAGGGAGTGTCTGCTCCAGTTCCAGCCCTGAGAATCAGCCTGGTGTCCTGTCAGAGGGATGGACAGAAGTAAGGGCATTTGAGACTAGTGGTGCTGGACACACTGTGCTTTAGCCCCTCAGAGTCCTGGCTGACATATCCAGGTGAGGGATGTGGAGGTTCCAGTGATGGTTAAATAAGATGCCGGATGTACATGGCCTTGGTAAGTTGTTGGGTGCTGTAGAAATAGTGGACTTAGCCACACATCTTTTTTTTTTTTTTTGCATTTTATTTTATTTTTTCTTTCCCAAATATGTTTATTTTATTTTTTCAGTGTTACAAGATTAATTGTT
>CM052803.1:19971478-19995874 GCA_028533885.1 Nasua narica | reverse complement strand
CCTCTGATTTCCCCCCATTCACCCTTCCTTTCCTTCTCACAATGTCCTCCATGTTTTTCCTTATGCTCCACACATAAGTGGGACCATAAGATAATTGACTCTCTCCGCTTGACTTATTTCACTCCGCATAATCTCTTCCAGTCCCATCCATGTTGGTACAAAAGTTGGGTATTCATCCTTTCTGTTGGAGGCATAATATTCCATTGTATATATGGATCATATCTTCTTTATCCATTCATCTGTTGAAGGGCATTTTGGTTCTTTCCACAGTTTGTTAGCCACACATCTTTAAAGAGAGAAATAGGAAAGACACGGGTCTAAGTGGCATTTCAGGGCTTGGGGACAGGGGTGCACCATGTAGGTAGCACTTGGGGTGCTCCAAGGAGGGAGGAGAGAATTTTTACAGAGACCACTTAGCAAAGCGGCCATGATCTTGGGCTCCAGAGTCAAACACACCCGTACCTTCGGTTCTGGCTCTGCCATATGTCAACAAAGTTAGAAAGTTAACTGACTTATCTGGATGTCACTGCCTTGATTTGAAAAATGGGATCAGAATAGTTCTTACTCCTACAGTCCTGAGAATTTAATGACATCAGCAAGCACAGAGCCTGGGGCACAGTGAGATGCTGTTTTTACTACTACTATCAATCCAAAAGGACTACAGGAGTCAAGAACTTTCCTCCCTCAAGAAACTCTCTTGGTAGTTGACATATTCCTTTCAACATAACCGATAACCATGGCTGGCTTGTATTTATGCAACATTACTCCATGGTAGGTGTTTCTAGAATTTCACTACTGCATCTAACCCTCTTAATACTCATGACTAATGGGTACACTATTATTCCCTTCATCTGTAAAGATGAGGAAAATGGAACCCAAGCTATGTAACATACTCAAGGCCACATCCTTAGATTTTATCCATGGTCACCTAACTTTAAGATTCTCTATCCTTAAATATCTCATTACACTGCCCCCCAGAGAATGTTCTCAGGCATACGTCACTCAAGTCCCTGAAGCCAGCACTGGAGCAAGTTTCTCTAGGGAGCTGGCACTGGACAGTCTACTGGGCATTTTGTCCCCAAGAACTTTGGAGGACACAGATTACACCCCTTCCCGTGGCCTGCACACTCTGTGTGATCCCGCCTCCACTAATCTCTCCAGTCTCCACTCTTCACCCTGCTTGCTGCCAGGTCCTCCAGCCTCCATGCTGTTGTTCAAACTCTCCAAGATCATTCCTAGATAGTTCCTTCCTTGACTTGCTGTTGCTTCTACCTGGGATACTCTCCCTGGTCTTCACAAGGCTGCTCTGCATTTAGTTCTCAAATTGTGTCAGTACTTCAGAGTTATCTTCCCTGACACCACCCCCTCGTGCCACTATGTCCCTCAGATCTGAAATGATCTTGCTGGTCTGTTTCCTTGTTTTCTGGCTGTCTCTCCACTGGAGAGTGTGAGCTCTTGAATGAGAGGAAGGTTCTTGTCTACCTGTTGCCTGAGTGTACTCTCCCCAGCACTTAAGGTAGTGTGGGGCATAAAGCAGGGGCTTGATGAACTCTTGTCAGTTGTCTGAAACACCCAAAGAATAGAGGACCCCAGGTAGGTTGGGTCGCTAGGGTGTGCCCTGCCTCTGGTCCAGCACAGGCTCCCTTGGATGAGCTCTGCATCTGCTAGGCTACCTTCACTGCTTCCTCCTGTTTTCTCTGACACTGAAGCACAAAGTCTGGGTCACAGTGACCTGCTGAATGAGGATGAGAAATGTGTCTAGTGGCAAGGTCTCTTCAGATGCAAGTCATCATGGAGTGATGACTTCTCCACTACTCCACTACTTCACTTCTCCACTCCACATCATCTCCACTACTATTCTTCATGGAGACTCCTCAGGCACACAGAACTCAGGGTCTGGAGCCCACGGATGTTTAGGGCCACTGTCTAAGTCCCTGAGCCTGTCTCTCTGGTCTAAGCCAGCATCAGCTAAATGCTTCTACCTAAATACTATCACAGAATCCTATGGAAACTTTGTCCTGAAAGGCTTTTCTATCCAAATTATGGATACTCACCATAATGGAAGCAGAAGAGGAACAAGGGCTCTTTGGAGATGCTAAAGAGTCTTCAAGCCTAAAGATACAACTTGGGAGAGTGGGTGCCTCTTTTGGCACCTAGGTATCTAGGTGCACTAAGACTCTGTGTAGACTGGAATGGGTGTGGGCAGCTTTGCGGGCCTAAATATATATATATATATACCATATCCTGAGATTCCAGACACTTCTGGCCCAGATGCAGGCACAGGAAAACCACATGGAAATCTAAATTATTTTACTTTGCTCTCCTGGTGATTCTCTGCTTCCTTTAATTCTCTTTCTTCCAAGCTTCTCCTCTGCTATAGAATAACCCTGCTATAAAGAATAGCTTTTAATTAGTAGCTGTGTGATCTTGGGCAAGTTACTTAACCTCTCTGTGCTTCAGTTTCTTCAGTGGGTAGAAATAGTAATAAAATACCTACCTCAAAGAATGGCAATAATATAATGTGATAATGCATTTCAAGCACTTAGAACTGTGCCTAACAGAATGAGCACTTAATGAATTCTTGTTGTTGTTGTTACTTTTAGTTAAGGAAATGATGTCTACTGTCATAAACCAATCCTCAAATCTCAGTAGTTTGACAAAGCAAAGGTTTGCCTCTTTCTCACATCGAAAGCCACTCCACAAGTGTCCCCTCCACACAGATTCAGGGATTTAGCATCTTTCCATAATGTGGCTACAACCTCAGAATTTCATTTATTCCACTGTTGAAAGGGGAAGGAAGATGGACGCTCTCCCAAAGGAGAGTTGGTGGAGTCCATTCTGGAAGTGCCATTACTCCCACCCACGTTCCATTGGCTAGAACGCAGTCACACGGTCTTGCTTCACTACAGAGGATGCTGGGAAATATGGTCTAGCTGAGTGCCCAAGGGAGGAGGATTGGCTTGGTGGACAACTGGTCTCTGCCACAATTACTCTTTTTTATTATCATGCCATACTGCCACTCAGAAACTATTCCAGAACAGTCCATGTGCACAGAAAAATCTCCCATTTGCTCCATTCTTCCCCAATTTGACACTGCTCTACCTTTTTTCCCCACCTTCACTTCTTTCCAATATATACCAGTTGCAGCCAAACCAGCAACCTACATACCTGATGAGAGTACAAAAAATGTGGATTGAGACATGAGTATAGGAAGCATTTCACTGTGACTACATCTCATGAGCAAAAGTCATGCCAAACTTATCTTTGCATTGCTACCTCAAAACACTGTTCTATAGTCAGTAGCTAAGAAATATTAATTTTTGGAATTAATGTCTTCAGAAAGACATTCTGAATTATTTGATAATTGATCTGGCCAGTGCTTGTATGATGATAAATGGCACTGATCCTCAGCTTCCGCATAAGCGAGATATTTAGGAATGGTGTGGCCATGGTGAACTGGCTGCTATATGGTGCTAGCTGATCATGGCCATTGAGGAGCCAAACATTACCAAATCTTGTTATTTTGTTTTTAAAGTAAGAAAGGCAGAATTTTTATGTGCAGTCCTCTGGCTTTTAAGTTTAACAATGTTTAAAACATAGGATGCTCAAAATAACTGCAAAAGTACAGTATGGATAAAAACCGCACAATGTGGGCCAAAGAGAACACATCTTCAGGGCAATGCCAGCTGAAAAATACTACTTTGCAATGTCTACTATAGACCATGATGACAGATGAAGTTCAAGAAATGTCAGCAATTTCAATGGGCCCAAATTGCTGTACATTAAAACAAACAAACAAACAAACAAACAAATAAAAGGAATCCACAGAGATGACATATCTTGGCCCTTTGGTAGTGACCCATTTGTGTATTCAGATAAGGATGCCGATTATTTCTTTTAGCTCCTTTAGATGTCAAGCTTTGGGATAAACCATTACTTTATTTTTTCCCCTCCAATTCATGGGCACCGTATTAGTCAAAGTTCTCCAGGAAAACAACCTATATATTTATATACAGACTCTCTCTATATATATATTCATATATGGGTTCTGAAACAATAGTATGTATGGGTATATATTGTTTCTGCTTCCCTGGAGAATCCTTAAACTCTCTCTCTCCCCCTCCCTCTCTCTCCCCCTCCCTCTCTCTCTCTCTCTCTCTCAACTGATTCTAAAGGCCTGAGAACCAGAAGGGACAATGGTGTAAGTTACAGTCCAAATTTCAGCAGGCTCAAGATCCAGGAAGAAAGCACCAGTGTTTCAGTTCAAGACTGAAGGCAGGAAAAGACTCATGCCCCAGTTCAACTGTCAGGCAGGAGGAGTTGCCTTTTCCTTAGCCTCTTGCTCTAGCCAGGTCTTGGCTGAAGCCCTCTCCTTCCCGCACATTGGGGAAGGCAATCTGCTTTGCTCAGTCTGTTGATTCTAATGTTAATCTTATGCAGAAACGCACTCACAGAAACCCCAGAATAACAGTTGATCAAATGTCTGGACAACTCATGACCCAGTCAAACTGAACGATCAGAGAGATATGTCAAGGCTCCTACCTTATCCACCTTCAAATATGGAGGCAATGTGGTGCCATCCAGTGCTCTGAGTTCTAATCTCTGTGACCCCAGGTCCATCTCCCAGTCTCCCTGCCTCCGGTCACCCATACCTTTGAAATAAGAGAGTTGAATTCCAATGGCTCACGAGGTTTTTCCTCCCTAGCGTTTCCTGCTGTACTCTGCCATATGGACTTGGAATCAAAGCAGACCACATTTACCAGACACATTGCTTGTGACTTTATTGAATAATTTGGACAAAATCTTCAAGAATAATTTATTCATCCTGTGGTGTGAGACGAGGGGAAGAAAATCAGTAGAATAGTGTCTCAGTCATTTTTTATTTTCTAAACCTCAAAGAGATTTTATTCTATTTCAGAATTCTTGCAGGCACTTTACCCTACCATGCATCTTTATGGTTAACTTTCAAGAATGGCTAAAGAGATTCATTTTAGGGACTGAAAACCTTGCCTTACCTGGAAACTGCTGGAGAGAACTCTCCTGGGGAGCAGACTTTCTCAGGGCTTTTACTGACACTTGAGAGATTACTGGAGAAGAACAGGGGAGGGTTTAGAAAGAAAGCAACATTCCCTATCTCTTGGACTCATCTCAAAGTCATTTTGGAAAGAAATTTGAAGGCTACTTGTTTCAAATTCAATTGCCACCTCTTAAACAATTTAATATTGACACTCTCACTTCTCTTCCATCAATGTAATGGGTAAACTGACACTTTGCTTAAGCAGACTTGCCGCACTAGCTGACTGTGAGGTATACCCATACATCTTTTGTTTTCTTTTCTGCACAAAGTGGAGAGCATCAGCAAACTGGGAGCTTTGAAAGCCTCTTCTGTTTTCTGGCCCTAGCAGGTCAGGTGAGAAGCAAAGTTGACAAGGGAAAGACCTTGGATTAAGAAGATCTGGTCTAGTGGATGGAACTAGAGGGTATTATGCTAAGCGAAATAAGTCAGTCAGAGAAAGACAATTATCACATGATCGCTCTGATATGAAGAATTTGAGAGGCAGGACAGGGGGTTATGGGGGGGTGGGGAAGAGAAATGAAACAAGATGGGATGGGGAAGGAGACAAACCATAAGAGACTCCTAAACTCATGAAACAAACTAAGGGTTGCTGGGAGGTGGCAGGGGGATAGGGATATGGACATTGGGGAGGGTATGTGCTATGGCAAATGCTGTGAAATGTGTAAGCCTGATGATTCACAGACCTGTACCCTGGGGTAAATAATACATTATATGTTAATAAAAAAAATTAAAAAAAAAGAAGATCTGGTCTAGTCCTAGTATCATCACTGACCAGGCTTCAATAGGAGATAAGCTATTCAGGCCTCAATTTTCTCATCTGTAAAATGGGTACTATCTTTCTTCATGGAGTTGTATGAGGATAACAAAAGCTAGCATCTGTACTTGTCAGGTTTCTAGGTTGCAAGCAACAGAAAACAACTCTGGTTACTTGAACAAAAGTCGATTCACTGGTAGCATAAAAAGGGTGCACAAGGTCCACAAGATACTGCAAAAGCAGGACTGGATATGAACAAAACCAAGTATCTCTCTCTCTCTCTCTTTAAGATTTTATTTATTTGATAGAGACACAGTGAGAGAGGGAACACAAGCAGGGGGAGAGGGAGAGGAAAAGCAGGTTTCCGGCTGAGCAGGGAGTCCAACATGGTTCTTGATCCCAGGGTCCTGGGATCACAACCTGAGCTGAAAGCAGACAGCTTAACAACTGAGCCACCAGGTGCCCCAAAAGCCAAGCCTCTTATGCCAGATACCATACCTGTTGAGTCTCAGCTCTAAATCTACCTTTCTGCATTCTGTTCCATGATGCTGGGGCTTTCCAAACTCAGCACTCCAGCTGAGTTCTGCCATAGGGATTGCTAGAGGGATATACCCCCCCCCCATATCTCAAATATCCGTATCTCCCATAGGGACACCTGTTATGGATTTAGGGTCTACCCTATATCTAAAATAATATCATCCCAAGATCCTTCACTTAATTACTTCTGCAAAAACCCTTTCTCCAAATAAGATCACACTCACAGATTCCAAGTAAGCATATCAACCCACTGTAATGGGTGAACCATTCAACCCACCACAAAGGGTGACTGACATCTTTCACTTTTTTTAATTAGTTGCTCAGTCCTTCACTCTCATAATTAGGAAGGCAGTTAGTCTCTCCCTCTTAAGGTCTCTCCCAATCATGGCTTTTCTACTGTAGACCATTCACCAGTACATTGAAGAAAACTCATGCCCAGATGCTGGTGGGCTGCTGCAATCCCTCTCCAGTCTAGATTGTTGTAGAGGCTGTCTTGTTCTTGGGGCAGGAACAACAAAACACTCTTTCAATGCCAAGCTTGACTTAGGGCCCCCTGGACTTGGACATGCAAAGGTACAACTCACTTGCTCTCCCACCACCACCTCCAGAGATTCAGGCAGCTCCAGGGACCCTGGGTAATTCCTAGACCTATTTCTCACCATCTCTTAGAACCAGAGTCACCAATCCCTACTTCTGGGATCCTTCCCTATGAGACAGGCAAGTCCCTCTCTTTACCCTCAAACCACCCAGGCTCTACTATATAAGCCTCCTTCCACAGACCCTGGACCACAGTCTATCCTTTTGAGGGAGGCACCTAAGTGAAGCCAAGGTGTCTATACCTACTCTTTGAAAGACAGAGGAGATGACCTTCAAAAACTCCAAGGTGATATTGGCTTGGCATAGAGGGAGAAAATCCCATAAGTTTAATCTCTGGCAAAACATATTTCTGGGGATTACATGTTATTATGTGAAAAAATCAAATTGCAAAATAGCATAAAGAGTGTTGTCCCATTTCAAGTAGATAGATGTAGATCTTAAAAAGATATCCATTAAATTATTTACAGCAGTTCTCTCCAGGTGATGAGATTGTGGACTATTTTTGTTTTCATCATTTTCTTATCTACATTTTCTAAGTTTTCCCCAATGAGCATGTATCATTTTTGTAATAACATTTTTAAGGTTATATAGAAGACACTACTAGCACCTTGCAGTCACATAGTGCTTTGCTGTGTCTCACATCTCTAATCTAATTTCCTATCTGTGAGGTCAGGAGGGCGGGTATTTTTATTCCAGTTTTGTAGATGGGGACTCTGAGGAACAGGAAATGTGAGATATGACCTGCCCAAGGTCTGAGAGCAAAGCTAGGACCAGGACCCTGGCAGGGCTGCCAGCTTTCAGTTCGGGTGGCTTCAATTGTGCCTGCAGCAAGCCAGCTGTGGGTAGGAATTCTCAGAGAAGAGCCCCAGATACTATGCATTTGTAAGGTCAAGTCATCACATTGCCAAAGGAAACAATGACCTTGACTTTGGCTGCTTGGAAAAGTGGTAAAGGTAGGAAACTGTAGGACTATGTAAGAAGCAATCCTGCTGATTCTGGATCCCTGGCAAGGGAAGGAAGCTCTGATACTTGATATAAAGGAATGGAGGGTAGGTGGATTTCCAGCTGAGGTGCTTATCTCATGTAAAGGTGAGCATAAGGTGTGAGCTGTGAAGTGTCTGGGTGCTGAGAAGTCTCAGAAGAAAACTGCCATGTTCCCATGTAAGTAGGAGTCAGCAACAAGTCCACTGCCTGCTTGGCCCGTCAGGGTCCCAAGAAAGGACAGGTATGAAATTCCCTCCTACCTTAGATATGCCTCCTAGTTCTTCCTCGAGGGAGTGGGATGAGATGGATGAGAGAATATACAATTCTCAAAGTGCTCTGCAAAAATACACATTGGTAGGCTCAGAGTAGTCACTCACCGAAGATTGTTGAATTCATGAATTCTTTCATCCAAACACAGAAACCCCATGAGACAAGTATGGTGTGTATTATCATTTCCATTTTACTAATGAGGAAGCTGAGTTCCAGGCCATGATATGTGTAAGTTCACATTAGTGGGCAGCCAGATAGAGACTTGAACCTGGGTCCCTGGCTCCTGATTCAACATGGTTTCTGCCCTACGCATGGGGCTGCCTCTCAGAGGACCACTTTAGAGACACCTGCATTTGCTCTTTTGGTACTGAATTGTCCTGAGGCAACGTCACATAAACATTATGGAAAACAATTCCAACTGCACTAATTAACTCCCAGGGACTTAGCATTCCTGCCTCCCCAACCCCAGTCCACTCCAGGTTCTGAGTTATCCCACAGCAGATGTGGAGATAGAATGTAGGACAAAGTTTAAGGCAAAGTTCTGATGGGATGCAGATGAGCAGAAGAAAGAAAAGGTGTCAGATTGATTGCTGTTTTAATTAAAACTTGTTTCACTGCAAGTGAGAAGAACCAGCCCAAATATGCTCAGGCAGAAGGAGAATATTTGGGAGGGAGGGAAATGCAACTTAATGTAACCCTGGGAACCCTAGAGTTTTATCTGGGTCTTGGGGCCAATTGATCAGGGTGTGAACATTTCCGGGGTTTACTTGTGATCTCTTGCTTTCTTTCTCTCTCTCTCCACTCCCCTGTTTTGTTTTTGTTTTTATAGAGGGAACAGGGGAGGGGCAGAGGGAGAGAGGGAATCTTAACAGGCTCCATGCGCAATGTGGAGCCTGGCATGGGGCTTGATCTCACAACCCTGAGATCATGACCTGAGCTGAATTCAAGAGTCAGATGCTCAACTGACTGAGCCACTCAGGCACTCTTCTCTCCCCCATTTTTAATTTTAGTTCTTTTGTGTATGTATTGGCTTGATTCTTTCCTGCTGGAAACCAACTTCATCTACCTGGGGGGATCGTGGTGCTGAAAGCTTCTGGGCCTCAATTCTCTCAGCTCCCACGACCAAAAAAGGACTCAGCTGTTCTCTTAGATCTAGTATTTTTTTAAAGATTTTATTTATTTATTTGACAGAGAGAGAGAGAGAGATCACAAGTAGGCAGAGAGGCAGGCAGAGGGAGAGGGGGAAGCAGGCTCCCTACCAAGCAGAGAGCCTGATGCAGGGCTCAATCCCAGGACCCTGAGATCATGACCTGAGCTGAAGGCAGAGGCTTTAACCCACTGAGCCACCCAGGCACCCCGATCTAGTATTTTTTAAATCCCAAATAAGGAACACGATTGGCTTATCTGGAATCAGGTGCCCACCCCTAGGACAATCAATAAAGCAAGGACAACAGCGTCACACCACAGAGAGCACATCTGTCAGGCTGGGAGTGTCCAGAGATGAAGCATCATCATGGATTGACTATATTTGGCTTCCAGTTGGATTGCTTATCTAGGAAGACCAACTTTGTGTCATGACCTGTGCGTGACCTCATGGACTTTCACAACTATCCCATGAATAACTATGGCCACCCCAATTAACAGAAGAGAAAGCTGAGGTCCAGAAAGGACCTTGCTCCCATCTTATAGGTGGTGAGTGATGGAGACAAGATTTAAATTCATTGCTGGTTCCAAAGAATGCTCCCCTCCTAGCACCACATTGTCTCCTTAACTTAGTAAGCATTTCAAGAACACTTTAAGTGTGCAAAATCCTGTGAGGCATACATCAAGTAATCTGAACTGGTGCCTGCCTTTCTAGAATCTATTGGATGACCTCACTCATCACCAAGAAGGTATCATAGTAGCAAAGGAGTTATGTGCAAGGTACCAAGTGCCACACAGTGGAAGGAAGGAAAGGAAATACATACTTACTGAGAGCTGACTGTGTGTCAGGCTCCGTGGGAAACATTATCATATTTATCCTCTAGACCTGCACTAAGAGTAGCCACTAGTCATGTATGCTTATTTAGATTTGAATCAATTAAAATTAAATACAATTTAACTTTCACTTGCTGTCATTAGCCACATGTAAAGTAATCAGTAGGCACTTGTGGTTACTGTATTGGACAACACAGATATGGAACATTTCTATTGGCACAGAAAGTTCTGCTAGACAGGGCTGGTCTAGACTGGAAGCTCCATAAGAACATGTAGGGGGTCTGCTTTTTTCTGTCCACCTTATGTCCAGCACCCTGCAGAGTAACTGACACACAATAGTCATTCAGTAATTACACAAATGCAGGAATATATATATATATATATATATATATATATATATATATATATATATTTTAGATTCAAAGACAGCTTTCATTAAAAGATTTACCATATAATGAACATAGGGGACTGGAGGGGAAAAATGAAATAAATAAAATAAGATGAACTCACAGAGGGAGACAAACCATAAGAGACTCAACACTTAACAAACTGAGGGTTGCTGGAAGGGAGGTGGGTGGGGGATAGGGTGGTGGGCATTAAGGAGGGCATGTGATATAATGAGCACCAGGTGTTATAGGCTACTGATGAATCACTAAACTCTACCTCTGAAACTAATAATACACTATATGTTAACTGATTTTAAAAAAAGACTGACCATATATTTAAACATTTTGTAAAAATTACAAAGGACAGGACTCAGCAAGGCTAAGTAGCTCACTTAAAATCCCACACAAGGTAAATTTCAGAGCCTTCAAAGCCTACCACAATGTTCCCTTTCTATTTCTTCCCTGAACAGCTTGTTCCTGGCATAGAGGGTTTTCAGACTTGAGGTGAACCCACCTTCCCCCAGAGCAGGCAGATGTTCAGATCCCTTTTAGTGCCTGGAAGCCCTGGAAGACCAAGTTGTCAGGCCACCTGGCCCAGAGGTGCGAGGCCTCACAGGTTTGCCTCTTCAGGCGGAGGAAAGCAACTCTTCTCCGCCCCCTTGTGGCCAGGTGGGGCATAAGCTCAGAGAAATCCGGCAGCCCAGACTTGCCGTCGGTGGGCAGGCAACCACAAGGGGTGGTCTAGGGGGTGCAGAATTAGCAGGGAGCTGTCCCTCATTTTAAGGGCAAATGGTGGAGTGATGAAGTATTTTGTCCAAGTGACCACTGTGGCTCATTACCTATGTGTGCACTTTCACTCAAAGCAAAAAGCAAATTACCTTTCTTTCAAGAGTGCTCATTGGGAAGTTTTCAGGGTGTTTTTTTGGTCTAATAGCTCTTTTCTTGCTTATTTATTTATTTATTTGCCCATATTTGATTAAAACATATTATATTATCAGGAACCCCCTCCCCTCGAAGGTCACTTTCCACAGGCTAGATTTAATTAATGAGTGCCAACTTGAGGATGAAAGGTAGGAGACAAAAGGTCTTCCTTATCCAATCTGAGCCCAAATAAAATCGTATTAACATTTCACCTTTTGTTCCTTGTGCAAGAAAAGCCTATGGTGCATTGTATCAAAAGTTATTGAAATTAGGAAAGAAATTTTTAAAAGAAAGCTGTAGACAGCTGCGGCTGTGAATTTGAATCCCCCCAATCCTAACTGAAAAGGAAAAGGAAGGGAAAGAAGAAGAGGAAGAAAAGCAAAGAGGAAGGGAGGGAAGGAAAGAAACAGAAATGGGGTAACAATTCTGTATCTTAAGCCTTTTTTTTTAAAATCAAGTCAAGAAAAGACAGCCAATTTGCACAGGAGTTGTGATTAACCTAAAAGTACCTCTATTTTCAGATGGATCCCTGAGAATGTAAGCTCCATGAGAGCACAGCCCTTTGCTTTTCCACAGCATCTCACCGGCCTCTGGGGAAATGCCTGGCACCTCGTAGCAGCTCACTAAATATTTGTCCAGCACACTAAGAAACAAAAACCAGGCTAACTGGGTTCTCACTCAGTCTGTCTTTAACTCACTCTGGACCCTGAGGCAAGGCCTTGCTCCTCTCTGAGCCTGAACAGCTCCATCTGCAAATAGAAAGACAATCCTCCTCATCCTGCTTTCCTGGCAGGGAAGCTGGAGGATCAAATGTGGATGTGGAGACTCACTGGAAAGGTCACAGCATCGCACGACATAAGCCACCACATTATTACCACTAGCTCAGACATTTCCTGGGCCAAAACCACAAGCCCACACCTCACGTTCACCATTATAGATGAAAAAATCAAAATAAAAAAAACCCCCAAGAATTTAATCAGTCCAACAGAGGAAGGGTAGAGGAACAGCGATAACCCCAAACATTGGCCAACCATATCTATCATCTGCAGGGGAGAAGGGGGCTGGGTCACACTTGTTCACCTCCACTGCTTACAAAATTGTAGCAGGTCTCTGCCTTTGTGCCAGAATTCTCCAGGCAGTAAATAAATAGTGTGTGACACACAGGGGCCCCTGCACAGGGTAAAGGTCACCAGGTGTGAGCTGCTGCAGTGAAGACTTTATTAAAGGCCTGGCAGATAAACCTTCCCACAGACTGAGGGCTTGTCAGCAAAGAGTCCCCATCACCCAGCATGACCCAGGTCGCTCGACAGTCAGACCAGGCTTTCAGCCAGTTAGGGAAGGCCCTCCTCCCCCAATTCCCTTTGCTCTCACAGGTGTTTTCTCCCCGACAGTGAAGGCTAATTACAGATGCATCTTCTGCCTGCGAGAGGGAAGGGAAGTGTGTTCCTAAGGCTGCGGGCGACACTATCTGCAGGATGAGAAAGCTGAATTCACCCCAGCGAGAAAATTAGGAGGAAACCACCATAAGCCTTCCATCTCCCTGCCCCCCTCCCCCTGGACTGCAGAGTCAAACCCAGGTGGCTCCATGTGTCTGATTCTTTCCAGCCTCTGCTTAAATTCTTTGGTCCAAATCCACAAATCAGGACAATTTGACCTTGCTCAAGACAGCCCCTGCCATTGACATTCAGGGACAATGTCCTTCTCTCCCTTTCATGAGTACTCAGGTATTGCAGATGTGGCTTCCCACCCACTGGGCTGCCCATCTCAGTTCTCCTGGCCTTTCCTTTCTGGCTGGCCTTGTTCTTCATGGTAACATCTTTCCGCTGCCTGGGCCTCAGTTACTTGTTTTCATTTATTATTAACATCCTGATAGGCAGAGAAGCTGACTGAGAGATGCTACTTTTTTTTTTTAAAGTGTTTTACATCCCCTAAATAAAAATATAATAATCCAGAAAAGAAGTTTCCCTTCTCTGGACCCCAGACACATGAGAGAACTAGGACATTGCTGGGCATTCTCTTTGGACATTCAGCAAATATCTATTGGGCATCTGATATATGCCAGGTACCATTCTGGACATTTGGGATGTATCTGTGAGCAAAACGGAGCAAGATCCCTGCCTCTGTGGAGTCCAGATTCTAGGGGATGGAGTGGGAGGTCAAGAAATACATAATAGACCCACGAAGCAGATTAGATAGTGTGTCGTCAGGTGATAAGGGCTGGGGCAGAGGGGTAAAGGAGGACAGTTAAGGAGAAGCAGGACTGCTGGCTGGCAGGATGTGTGGGGCTGGTGGCAGTGTATCCCAGCACTGTTGGGACAAAGAGGGGAAGTGGCCAACCTAGGCTAGGGTTAGAGAGAGAAAGGGCTTATTTTTCACAAGACATTATCTTAACAAAGGAGGGGACTGTGTTCCAACCATGTGGACAGCTGATTGAAAGTCACAGAAGAGAGACAGCAGCAAATCTGGGGACTTGAGGGTTTTTTTCCTGGCTCAAGCAAGTGCTTTCATGGAGTGAGTTGTACTCAAAGTGGGGACCAGATTGTGAAGCTCTTTAACTATAGTGAGGGGAAAGTGAGGCTGTGAAAGGAGTATGTCTGGAGCTCTGTGACTAGAAGTGACCAAGCAAGGAAAGAACTGGATTTCCAGTTCTCTCCTTCCAAGATCAGGGACTGTTGCACATCTCTGCTTCCATGAAGTTAGGTGTGGCCCACATGACCTGCTTTGACCACTGGAATGAGAATGGAAGTGTCATATGTCTCTTCTGGTGAAAGCATTTAAGAGCTGGTGTGCCATCTGCACCCTGACCGTGGGCTACAATCTCCCTCAGCCCCAGTTGCTGACTCACAGCATATAGATAGTTGCTCCAAATGGTTGACCAGCCCCGAAGCTGGCTTTGTGTCAAGAAAAAATAGTGTTTGCGGTACTACGTCAGAGACTTGGGGGTTCTTTTTTATTGCAGCAGGAACATATCTGATCATAGGTAACAAAGGATTATTTCAAATAGCCCAGTTCCTCATTAGACCTTCATCTTATTCCTAGAAATTGGGCAGAATCTTCCCAATCTCAATGCAATTTATAACTCCCACCGCAAGCCCAGCCAGCAACAATCTAACTCACACCGTGCTGTGTCCTATTAAATGATTGCTAGGAGACAAACTCCTGACAATCTCCAGAACGTCTTGAAACTGCTGGAGACTGCTGTTTATATTTTTTTTAATCCAGTAGTGCTGGGAGGAAAGCAAAGGGTGACCGCAATGACTCCGTTTTTGCAGAGGCAGAAACTGAGGCACAGGTGGGCTACATGACATGGCCAATGTCACATATGAGAAGATGTAGGGTTGGACGTCAAGCCTGGGCATTCTGGGCTATTGTCATTCTGTCCCAGGACCGGTGATGATCACTGGGGGGTGCGATGGGGGGATGATCTGAGATGGAGGCCACCAATTCCTAATCATTCTCTGACCCTCCTTCCTCCATACCAGGCTGAAGCTGAGCTGGAGGGAGGGAGGCTGGGGTGCATGAGTGGACCCTTCTCCAACCCCATCCCCCATCTGCCGCCTACCTTCCACCTGCTCAGACCAAGCATCCATCTGACAGCTTTGCACATAGTTCAGGCTACTGCTGCCTCACAATATCACATAGGCTGTTTCTCAGCCTCAGAAGTTCTGCCCCTCCCCTGGTCACCTATTCCAAATAAACTCTTCTATTTCTGATCTTGGCTCAGGTATCACCTCCTCAGGGCAATCTTCCCTGATTGCTCAGACAGGTGCCATATTACTCTGAGGGTAGGGACCTTTGCTGATCCCAGTGTTTTGGACTTAATAAACCACACTAAATGTTTATGGATGGAATGAATAAACTGTCAAAAGCTATACAAATGGAAGGGATTTTTCTCCGTCTACATTATATGGAAATTCCACCTTCCTCAGCTTAGGCAGGATTTCACACATCCTCTCACCGTAGGTGCTTGATTGCATTTTAAATAAAAAAACCCAGTCCCCAGACACCGTGGGCAGCCGCATCAGAGCCTTTCCCAAGTAATGAACTTCCACAGCATTATTGCTGCATTAAATCGTGTTAATCAAATGGGAAGTGGTAAGCGGTTTTCCTCCCTCCCTAATCCTTCCTGAGCGGTACACTCTCAGTGGGAAAATAAAAAGGCCGATGTGGATCAGAGTCCAGAATGGATCAAAGACTAGCAGCAGTTTTGATTTGTGTTAATTTTGCATGTACAAAAAACCTCCTCGTTTCTCTTTATTAAAAGAAGCAGAAGCATGACAATAACATGCTGTTTGAAGAGTGACAATCAAACGCAGAACATTTTGCTCAGACACTCAAAGGCAGAGGGAGCGGAAAAGCCACTCAAATGCGATGTCACGATGTCGCTTGCCTGCTCTGTGCCCAAGAACAAAGCCCATTTGCTAAACCTCCCTTGAAGAATGCATATTTTCAGGTCTGTGTGGGGGTGGGAGGGAACATTGCTTTCCTTTGCATAAACTGCTTACCAGTTCAGGATTCAAATGAAGTCATCCTTCACTCCAGCTTCCAGTGACCAGTTACTAAACTCAGTGCTGGGTGCAGAGAGAGTGGAGTAGTGGCCCCAACTCTCAGGATGCTCCTAGTCTGGTAGGAGAGTGGAAACGAAGGACTCGTGGATAATACAAAGGAGAGAGTGTTGCTCTCATGGAGGGAGGTCCCAGACACTGAGGGAGTACCAGGGTCAGGGTTGGGTGTTAAGCAAGAGGGTTGGGCCCCAGGGTCCGTCTTGTCTTTCTCTACTGAGCCTGTGGCATGGACAATCAGCTCTTGGCCGTACCCTTCAGAGTCAAAAGGTACCCAGTTTCTAGGCTCCAGAGAAACTTCCCTAAACATGAGTCTTCCAATGGCATCCAGTGTCAACACATATGAATAATTTCAGATTGACAAAAGTCCAACAGAACAAATCTGGAGAAGGTAAAAAATCCCACTTATATCTTCCTACATTCCCATCCCAAAAAAGAGGCCAGAGAAGCTCTAAGATGTCACCCATCAGCAGTGACCTTTGATATGTGCAGGATATTGGAGAAAGAAGAAGGGAAGCAAGCCAAACAAGTGAGGCAGGTTTGAGTTAGGTAGAGCTCACCTTGATTGCAATGGCATGCTCTTCCCTTGCAAACAGGATGCTTAGAGGGGAATTTAGATCACAGTCATCAACCAGGATAGATATGCTAGAAATCCTCGTTAGTGAACCTCACTATTCACCAGGCACAGGGTGTTCATCATTTCAGGTATGATATCACCTTCAATGCTCACCTATCCCTATTTCATAGGGGCCAGTGAGCTCAGAGATTCAGAAACATGCCTGGTCCTCACAGTGACAGAACCAGATCCCTGATCAGTTCATTTCCAAACCCATTTTATTTTCACCAAAGCCTCCTGAGATTTTTCTGGGTGTATCTTGGGGTATTTTATGTTTGTTTGTTTTTTTTTTTTTTGTAAAAGCTAGAAAGTAGAAAAGCACAAGTGGCCTGTTGCTAAATATTTTTTTTAAAAAAGCAATTATGTTTCTTAGACTTTTAGTTGCTATGGCAGACTGTGCCCTTTTGGTATTTGGGAAATGTAAGAACCAGCAAAAATGCAAGGCTACTTTGGCATTTTGTGGTGTTGAAACCTAGATACTTCTGATGAGGAGGAGTTCACAGCCTTAGATGGAATCAGTGCCCCCAGATGCCTCAGAGTCATTATCTGTCAGGACAGAGCTGCTGGGATGGGGCATTGAAAGGGAAGTTCACTGACTGGGAGCAAAGTGTCCTGGCTTAAGACCTACCCTTACCATTAACTTACCCTGAGCTTCTAGGAAAAAGTCACATGTGTCCACATCTGTCCTTCAGGAAAATGAGGTGACTTGTACCTACTAATTTTGAGGACATTACAATTAGTGATCACAAATGACAACTGCAAACACTCCAAGTAGGACTTGCTCCACAGTGTGGAGGAGCATCAGGATATCCGTTTAAATGGATCTGGAGTGGTTGCAGGGAAAAGGAGGGAAATACTTAGTACTTAAAGACAGTATAGGCGCAAGAATGCAACCCACATAAAAAGAAATTTCATGTATGTATACACATATACATGCATATATGTTATATACATATACATACACATTATATGTATTTACATGTTATATGTGCACATATAATGTATATCACAAAAATGATATAATAGTACATATAGATATATGTATAATATAGAATATATATAGATAATATAATACAATAATGATATTATAATTATAAAAGATACTTTTCTCCTAATTATTTATTTATCAAAATATTTCCATGTGCCAAGATGTGCCAGGCATTGAAGAAATAGCAATAAACAAGAGAGACAAAGTTTGTTTTTTCATTGAGGTGACATTCCAATGAAGAGTTGACAGATAATAAAGGACTACATACATCATCAGCTCCTTCCCATGGCACTCCACGTTCTTCCTCAGGATAAGTTTTAATGGCTGCATAATATTATATTGTTTGGATCATCATAATTTAGCTAACTAGTTTCCCATTTTTTGGTACTTAGATTTGGAGGATCATACAGATTTATGTGTGCATTCATGAATAGTTCATTAGGATATAAGCAAAGAAATGGAACTGTTGGACCAATGTATAGTATGAAAACATTTCTCAGGCTTTTGCTGCAGTTATCAAAATACCCTTTCAAAAGATGGCCCCAATTTCTACTTCTAGTTGTAGGGCATGAATCTCCTACAAACTCCTACAATCTCCAAGCACCCTAGACTTTAATTAGAAGTCAATAACAAAGATATGTGAGGGAAAATCCTCAAATACCTGGTAATTAAACAACTCATTTCTAAACAATCTGTAGGTCAAAAGGAAATCTTAAATGAAATCAGAAAAATAGTTTGAATAAATAATTGAACAAAAATAAAATAGAACACACCAAAGTTATGGGATGCAGCTAAAGCAGTGCTTAGAGAGAAATTTACAGCATTAAATACTTATGTTTTTAAAAGGAAATGTCTAATATTAACAACCTAGATTTTTTAACTTTAGAAAAACTAAAGGAAGAGAGTAAAATAAACCCAAAGCAAGTGGAAGGAAAGGGACAGTGATGATGAGGGCAATCAATGAAATTAAAAACAGAAAAATGGAGAAATCAATGAAAACAAAAGTTGGTTCTTCGAAAATATCAATAAAATTGACAAACCTATGGCCAGGCTCTGAAAGAAATGGAAGACACAAATCACCATTATTAGGAATGAAAGGGAGGTTATCAGCACAGACCACATAGCCATTAAAAGTTTAATGAGGGAAGATGGTGAACAACTCTATACACATAAATTCAACTGCTTAGACAAAATTGCTTAATTTCTTGAAAGCCACAGACTACTAAATTCACCCAAGAAAAAATAGATAACAGAATAGCCCTGCCTATAAGAAATTGAAATTACCATTTATAACCTCTGAAAAGGAAGATTCCAAGCCCAGATAGTTTATCTGTAAATTCTACCAAATATTTAGAGAAGATTCTTTACAGATTCTTCCAGAGAATAGAAGAGGATATAACTCTTCTCAATTTATTTTGTGAGGCTGACATTATCTGGATGCCAAAATCAGGAAAAGATAATACAAGACACTACAGAGTAATATCCCTCATGAATATACAGAAGTACTCATCAAAATATTAACAAATTGAGTGTAGCAATATATAAAAAAGAATAATACATCACAACCAAATGCAGTTTATCCCAGGAATGCAAAGCTGGTTTAACATTTGAAAATCGGTCAGCATGATATTTCATATTAACAAATTAAAGGAGTTGGAAGAGTAAGATGGCAGAGGAGTAGGAGACCTAAATTTCACTGGGTCTCAGGAATTCAGTTAGATAGTTATCAAACCATTATGAACACCTACAAACTCAACAGGAGATCAAAGAAAGGAATAGCAGCAATTCTGGAACAGAAAAGCAACTACATTCTAGAAGATCTCTTCTGATTTGGTTAGTGCATATTTTTCCAGAGTCATTGCTACCCTTTTAATATTTTGTTCTCTTATTCATTTATTCTTCTCTGGATAAAATGACAAAGTGGAAAAAATCACCTCAAAAAAAAAAAAAAAAAGATTAAGAGGCAGTACCAATGGCTAGGGACCTAATCAATATGGACGTTAGTAAGATGTCAGAACTAGAGTTCAGAGATGATGATAAAGATGCTAGCCAGGCTTAAAAAAAGCATAGAAGATACCAGAGAATCCCTTTCTGGAGAATTAAGAGAACTAAAATCTAACCAAGTTGAAATTTAAAAAAAGCTATAATGAGGTGCAATAAAAAATGGAGGCTCTAACTGCCAGGATAAGTGAGACAGAAGAGAGAAATAGTGATATAGAAGTCCAAATGATGGAGAATAAAGAACCTGAGAAAAAAAGAGATAAACAACTACTGGACCATGAGGGGAGAGGGTTGAGACAAGTGATGCCATAAGATGAAACGATATTAGAATAATTGAGAAGAAAGAGAGAGAGGCAGAAGGTATATTGGAGCAAATTATAGCAAAGAACTTCCCTAATTTGGGGAAGGGAACAAACATCAAAATCCAGGAGACACAGAGAACCCCCCTCAAAATCAATGAAAATAGGTCAACACTCTGTCATCTAATAGTAAAACTTACAAGTCTCGGTGACAAAGAGAAAATCCTGAAAGCAGCTTTGGACAATAGGTCTGTAAGCTACAATTGTAGAAATAGATTGGTATCAGACCTATCCACAGAGACCTGGGAGGCCAGAAAGGACTGGTATGATATACTCAGAGCACTATAAAAGAAAAATATGCAGCTAGGAATACTATATTCAGCTAGGCTGTCATTTGAAAATAGAAGGAGAGATAAAAAGCTTCCAGGACAAAAAACTAAAAGAATTTGCAAACACCAAACCAGCCCTACAGCAAATATTGAAAGGGGTCCTCTAAGCAAAGAGAGAGCCTAAAAGGAACATAGGCCAGAAAGGAACAGAGACAATATACAGTAACAGTCACCTCACAGGCAATACAATGACACTAAATTCATATCTTTCAATAGTTGCCCTGACTGTAAATGGGCTAAATTCCCCAATCAAAAGACACAGGGTATCAGAATGGATAAAAAAATAAAACCCATCAATATGCTATCTACAAGAAACTCATTTTAGACCCAAAGACACTTCCAAATTTAACGCGAGGGGGTGGAAAATAATCTACCATGCTGACAGACATCAAAAGAAAGCTGGAGTGGCAATCCTTATATCAGAAAAATTGGATTTTAAGCCACAGACTATAATAAGAGATGAGGAAGGATACTATATCATATGTAAAGGGTATAACCAACAAGAAGATCTAACAATTTTAAACATCTATACCCCTAACCTGGGAGCAGCCAATTATATAAACCAATAAACAAAATCAAAGAGAGGTGCCTGGGTGGCTTAGTGGGTTCAAGCCTCCGCCTTTGGCTCAGGTCATGATCTCAGGGTCCTGAGATCGAGCCCCGCATCAGGCTCTCTGCTCAGTGGGAAGCCTGCTTCCCCCCCTCTCTCTGGCTGCCTTTCTGCCTACTTATGAGCTCTCTCTCTCTGTCAAAGAAATAAATAAAATCTTTTTTAAAAACCCCACAAAATCAAAGAAACACATTGACAATACTACAATTATAGTAGGGGACTTTAAAACCCCCCTCATGGAAATAAACAGATCATCTAAGCAAAGGATCAATGAGGAAATAAAGGCTTTAAATGACACACTGGACCAGATGGACATCACAGATATATTCAGAATGTTCCATCCCAAAGCAACAAAATACATATTCTTCTCTAGTGCATATGGAACATTCTCCAGAATAGATAGCATCCTGGGTCACAAATCAGGTCTCAATCAGTACCAAAAGATTGGGATCATTTCCTAAATATTTTCAGACCACAATACTTGGAAACTAGAACTCAACCACAAGAGGAAAGTTGGAAAGAACTCAAATACATGGAGGCTAAAGAACATCCACTAAAGAATGAATGGGTCAACCAGGAAATCAAAGAAGAATTGAAAAAAAAATTCATGGAAACAAATGAAAATGAAAACACAACTGTTCAAAATCTTTGGGATACAGCAAAGGCAGTCCTGAGAGGAAAGTATATAGCAATACAAGCCTTTCTCAAGAAACAAGAAAGATCTCAAATACACAACCTAACCCTACACCTAAAGGAGCTTGAGAAAGAACAGCAAGTAAAGCCTAAGCCCAGTAGGAGAAAAGAAATAATAAAGATCAGAGCAGAAATCATGAAATAGAAACCAAAAGAAGAGTAGAATAGATCAACAAAACTAGGAGATTGTTCTTTGAAAGAATTAATAAGATTGATAAACCCCTGGCCAGACTTATCAAAAGAAAAGAGAAAGGACCCAAATTAATAAAATCATTAATGAAAGAGATCACAATCAACACAAAAGAAATACAATTATAAGAACACATTACGAGCAACCATACGCCAGCAAATTTGACAATCTGGAAGAAATGGATGCATTCCTAGAGATGTATAAACTACAAAAACTGAACCAGGAAGAAATAGAAAACCTGAATAGACCCATAACCAGTAAAGAAATTGAAACAGTCATCAAAAATCTCCCAAGAAACAAGAGCCCAAGGCCAGACGGCTTCCCAGGGTAATTCTACCAAACATTTAAAGAATTAATACCTATTCTCCTGGAACTTTTCCAAAAAATAGAAATGGAAGGGAAATTTCCAAACTCACTTATGAGGCCAGCATGACCTTGATCCCCAAATCAGACAAAGACCCCATCAAAAAGGAGAATTACAGATGAATATCCCTAATGAACATGGATGCAAAAATTCTCACCAAAATACTAGCCAATAGGATCCAACAGTACATTAAAATGATTATCCACCATGACCAAGTGTGATTTATTCCTGGGCTACAAGGTTGGTTCAACATCCACAAATCAATCAATGTGATACAATACATTAATAAAAGAAAGGACAAGAACCATATGATACTCTCAATGGATGCTGAAAAAGCATTTGACAAAGTACAGCATACTTTCTTGATCAAAACTCTTCATAGTGTGGGGATAGAGGACACATACATCAATATCATCAAAGCCATCTATGAACAACCCATAGCGAATATCATTCTCAATGGAGAAAAACTGAGAGCTTTACCTCTAAGGTCAGGAACACAGGAGGGCTTTCCACTTTCACCACTGCTATTCAACATAGTACTAGAAGTCCTAGCCTCAGCAATCAGACAACAAAAAGAAATAAAAGGCATCTGAATCAGCAAAGAAGTCAAACTCTCACTCTTTGCAGATGATATGATACTTTATGTGGAAAACCCAAAATATCCCACTCCAAGATTGCTAGAACTCAGGAATTCAGTGAAGTGTCAGGATATAGAATCAATGCACAGAAATCAGTTGCATTTCTATACACCAACAACAAGACAGAATAAAGAGAAATTAAGGAGTTGATCCCATTTACAACTGCACCCAAAACCATAAGATATCTAGGAATAAATCTAACCAAAGAGGCAAAGAATCTGTTCTCATAAAGCTGTAAAGTACTCATGAAAGAAATTCAGGAAAACACAAAGAAATGGAAAGATGTTCCATGTTCATGGATTGGAAGAACAAACATTGTGAAAATGTCTATGCTACCTAGAACAATCTACACATTTAATGCAATTCCTATCAAAATAACATCAATTTTTTCAAAGAAATGGAACAAGTAAAATTTATATGGAACCAGAAAAAGACCCCAAATAGCCAAAGGAATATTGAAAAAGAAAACCAAAGTTGGCAGTGTCAAAATGCCAGACTTCAAGCTCTATTACAAAGCTGTAATCAAGACAGTAAGGTACTGGCACAAAAATAGGCACATGGATCAGTGGAACAGAAGAGAGAGCCCAGAAATGGACTCTCAACTCCATAGTCAACTAATTTTCAACAAGGCAGGAAAGAATGTACAATGGAAAAAAGACAGTCTCTTCAGCAAATCGTGTTGGGAAAATTGGACATGCAGAAGAATGAAACTGGACCATTTCCTTACACTACACACAAAAATGATGAAAGAGCTCAATGTGAGACAGCAATCCATCAGAATCCTTGAGGAGAACACAGGCAGCAACCTCTTTGACCTTGGCCACAGCAACTTCTTCCTAGAGACATCACCAAAGGCAAGGGAAGCAAGGGCAAAAATGAACCATTGGGACTTCATCAAGATCAAAAGCTTTTGCACAGCAAAAGAAACAGTCAACAAAACCAAAGACAACCAACAGAATAGGAGAAGATATTTGCAAGTAACATATCAGATAAAGGCCTAGTGTCCAAAATCTATACAGAATTTCTCAAATTCAACACCCAAAGAACAAATAATCCAATCAAAAATGGGAAGAAGACATGAACAGACATTTCTATAAAGAAGACATCCAAAAAAAAAAAAAAAAGAAGAAGAAGACATCCAAATGGCCAACAGACACATGAAAGTGTTCAACATCACTTGGATCAGGGAAATACAAATCAAAACCACAATGAGATACCACTTCACACCAGTCGAAATGGCTAAAATTAACCAGTCAGGAAGTGACAGGTTTTGGCGAGGATGCTGAGAAAGGGGAACCCTCCTACACTGTTGGTAAGAATGTAAGATGGTGCAGCCACTCTGGAAAACAGTATGGAGGTTCCTCAAAAAGTTGAAAATAGAGCTACCCTACAACCCAGCAATCACACTACAGGGTATTTACCCTAAAGATATAAACGTAGTGATCCAAAGGGGCATGTGGACCTGAATGTTTATAGCAGCAATGTTCACAACCGGTAAACTATAGAAAGAGTCTAGATGTCCACCAACAGGTAAATGGATAAA
>CM052803.1:19913572-19970978 GCA_028533885.1 Nasua narica | reverse complement strand
TTGTTGCATCTTATGGTATCACTTATCTCTCGAATTCTTCCCTCATGGTCCAATAGTTGTGTGTCTCTCTTTTTCTCAGCTTCTTTATTCTTTGTCATTTGGTCTTCTATGTCACTAATTCTTTCTTCTGCCTCATTTATTCTAGCATTAAGAGCCTCCATTTTTGTTTGGACCTCATTAATAGCTTTTTGATTTCATCTTGGTTAGATTTTATTTCTTTTATTTCTCCTGAAAGGGATTTTATTTCTCCAGAAAGGGATTCTTTAATCTCTTCCATGCTTTTTTCAAGCCCAGCTAGCACCTTGATAACTGTCATTTTGAACTCTATTTCTGACATATTACTGATGTCTGTATTAACTAGGTCTCTAGCCATTGGTACTGTCTCTTGTTCTTTTTTTGTGGTGAGTTTTTCCACCTTGTCATTTTATTGAGCTAAGAATACATGAGTGAGAGAGAAAAGTACTCTAGAATTCCACAGTTTTCACTGATTGATGAACTTGGGCTTGGCTGGATATTCTCACTGATCTTCTGGGGGAGGGGCCTTTTGACTCGGTTCTCAGATGCCTTTGCCCAAGGTGGAATTGCCCCGCCCTTGCCCAGTGATGGGCTAAGCAATTTGCTCAGGTTCACTCTCCGGAGTCTTTGTTCCCTGAGCGCTTTCCGTACTGCCCTGGAGGCCAGAAATGCAAATGGCAGCTCCCTGTCTCCGGCCAGTGGCGCTGAGCGCTGGGGTCCCCGCTCCTCAGCGTGCCCTCAGAGGAAAGCAGTCAATCACTCCCGTCTCCTGGGTCCCTGCCCAAGTTCCGAGCTGAGCCACCGGTGGCGGAGCGTTTCTATCTCTGGCACGCGGCCCTGTCTGTAGTCTCCAAACCCAGCAGATTCCTGCTGCGTGCTTCCATGCTGCTGCTCCCCGAAGAGGAAGGAGGGGGTCTCTCCGGAATGCCTTGTGGGGTCCCTGCTCAAAGGGTCGCAGCCACAGTCTAGGGTAAGCCCCAGTTGAAAATGCACTGCACAGCTCTTTCTCTGCTGCCGGTTTCTCCGCCCTAATATCTGGGAGCTCTGCTGCACTCAGACACCCTAGTGTCTTTGTGACCTCGTGGGTCCTGAAACTACTCTGTTCCCACAAGGGCTAAACCTCCGGCTTAGCCTCTGGAGCGATGTCCCTCAGTGGAGCCAACTCTAAAAGTTCCGATTTTGTGCTCTACGGCTCTGGGGTTGCAGGGAGCTGGCCCCTCCCCCCGCGGTCTCTCTTCCCGTTGCTTTGGATTCACTTTTCCAAATGTCCTACCTTCCGGAAAGTGGTCGATTTTCTGCTCCTAGAATTGCTCTTCTTCCTCTCTTCTCTCTCCTGTTGAGTATGCTGGCTTTTAGAATGATTTGATAACTATCTAGATGAACTTCTGGGATCGGACTCTATCTCAACTCCTCTCAAGTACTTCTCCGCCATCTTGCTCCTCCCAGTTCTAGGACTTTTGTTTAAACTATTGGAGAAGAAAGGCTCTCTTTTCAGTTGCACTTGTAAGGATATAAAGCTGGTGAATCTTCAGCCATCTAGCTACCCTTAGGAGTTTACCCATGTGAGAATGGAAGCTAAGAGAAGGAAAGAATAAACACTGAGTCCAGATAGCTTCATTTGAGCTCCTAGATCCAACCATGCATACTCCACTGGACTTTCCATTTATTTAAGTCAGTATATTCCTTTTCACTTTAAACTGGTTTGAACTGTTTTCTGTCACTTACAACAGAAGTTGTTTACTGGTCAAGCAAAAAAAAAGTGCATGTATGCATTACACCCTTGTGTAGTCCCTCCTACATTGAATAAGCTGTGTCCAATAGGATGCTGCAGATGTGACTATATGTCATTTCCAAGGTTGACCCATAAAGAACCCTGTAGCCTCCACCTCATTCCCTCTTAGATTGCTCCCACAGGAGGATGCCAGATGCCATATTGTGAGCACACTCAACATTCCTATGGAAAAGCCCAAGTGGGGAAGAACTGAGACTTTGTACCAAATTGCCCACCATATAAGAGAAATACTTGGGAAGCAGGTCTTTCAGCATCAACCAAGCCTTCAGAAGACAACAACCTCAGGCCAGCACCCCCAACTAACTCATTCCCAAATGTGTGACCCACAGAAACTGGGAGAGATAATAAATAATTACTATTGGCAGTCCTCAAGTTTTGGGGTAATTTGTTACATAGCAAGAGACAAATAATTCACCTCCCAAATCTGCTGCCCCAACAAAAAAACCCCACCCCCTCAAAGCTATTCATTCTTTAAATGGTACCAGCCTTTATCCAGCTTTTCAGGCTAAAAAAACCCAAAAACAAAAAAGCACATGGGAGTCATTCTTGAACCCTCCCTTTTCCTCAAAACCCACATCCCATCCAAGTGTTAATCCTGTTGGTTTTGCCTCCAAACTATATCCTGAATCCCACCATCTCTCTCCATAGCCACCTCTATGACCCCAACCCAGCCATCATAATCCCTCAGCTTGACTGACATGATAGTCTCCCAGATGATCTCTTGGCTTCACTTCTATACCCATAAAAAGGAGTCTTGCAGACCAAAATTATCTTATTAAAATTCATAGCAGATCCTACCATGTACCTGTTTGTTCCAGTGGCTTCTCAGCCAATTTTGAATTAAAACCCTTCTCTCTACCTCAGTTCAAAGTCATGCATGCTCTGACTTGGGGTCCCTTACCAAACCATCTCCTTTTGTCCTCTGCCATCTCCTGTGCCTTCCATCTGCCCCTCACACTGGCCAGGACTGCTGCATATGAGGGCCCTCTGCCTGGACTATTCCTTCTCCAGATCTTCACATGGCTGTCCCTCCTTCTTGCTCAGGTTTCCAGGAAGTCATTGCTCTTCTGCTTCAGTAGCCTCCCCCTCCTCTACCGGTAGTCTCTACTTAGTATCTTGTCCACTTATATTTACCTGCAACAAAATTATTTTTTTGTTGCATTCATCCTCATTCATGCCCCACCCAAATGAAAGCTTTCTTCTGCACAAAGAATCTTTCTATTTTCTCTATAGAAAAATCGTTGCATATAAAGAAGCAAACAGAGTATGAAGCCGAAACATGCAGAGAATAAAAACTGAAATACAACTGAAATAAGCTCCTACAAGCTCCTACCCTACAACTGAAATAAGCTCCGTGAGGGCAGGGCCTTGTTTCATGATTCCCTGCTGCAGTCTTATTGCTCCAATGAGTGTCTGGCTTATAGAGGGTGTTCAATAAATGTTGTCACCCAAACAGCTGACTCATGTTCCATGGGGTAGACTTGGGGCAATACTGAGCCAAATCATCTCAAAGGTCAGTAGCAGTTCCCAAAGGATGCTTATACTTGTTCAACCTGACTTTGCTCTTCCCTTTACTAAATACTCCCACAAAGGGGAGAAAACTTGCTTTCTCTTTGCACCTGGAGCTTTCCCATCATTGAGGCAAGGGGGCCATATCTTAGCTAGGTCTTGCGGCTTCCTGAAAGCTCTACAACCTGTGTGGATCAGAGCTGAGAATTTGAATTCCACTCTGCCAAACCTGACAAGACATGAGATTGAGGAGAGGCAAAACAAAAGGGCTTGCAGAGTCTGATAATTAACAGAACAGGAATTACCACAAAGCTGATGTAATTCCAAGGTCCTTGCATACAACAGTTCCCTCCAAAGCCCTGGGAAGGGCATTAACAATAGGTTTATATGCCCAGATGTTTCTGTAAAGGTTGCAAGAAGAAGACATTTGTTTTTTTTTTTTTTTTAAGATTTTATTTATTTATTTAACAGAGAGAGAACACAAGCAGGCAGAGAGGCAGGCAGAGGCAGAGAGAGGAGCAGGCTCCCTGCGGAGCAAGGAGCCCGATGCGGGACTCCATCCCAAGATGCTGGGATCATGACCTGAGCCAAAGGCAGCTGCTTAACCAACTGAGCCACCCAGGTGTCCCAAGAAGAAGACATTTGAACCACATCAGTTAAGACTGCCTTTTCATTCCCTTGCAATAGGCTCCCATCAGGCAGTGTTGGTGAGCTGTGGGTATTTGGGAACCCGGCTAAGGCGTTGGGTTAGAGTGACATTTAGCATAAGTATAGTGGGATATAGGTATAGGGCTTTTGGTTACTTTCATGCAGAGTAAAGCTATTATCAGCTGGTCTAGCATGGGAATGGCTTCCAGGGATATTCCAGTTCTCACTCTTACTGACTCATCTGGCATCACAACATGAAGCCAGGGGTCATATCTCGAGAAGAACATGTGCAGTCATGCTCAACTCCAGAAGAAAGTGAGGGAATGGACAGAGGTAGAAGCTAGCCTGTGGGACGTTGTTCTAATTCTCAGATGTGTACTATGGGAAGTGAAAGCATTCATCCTCATTCATGCCCCACCCAAATGAAAGCTTTCTTCTGCACAAAGAATCTTTCTATTTTCTCTATAGAAAAATTGTTGCATATAAAGAAGCAAACAGAGTATGAAGCCGAAACATGCAGAGAATAAAAAAAGTATTTTAGAGGTGTACCAGCAGTTAATGACTGCATTGTTATTTATCTGATATTTGTGGATCTTGTCAGTTTTTAAAATCATTCTTATTCATTAGGAATTCCTTTCTTTGTTCTAAATCAATATTCATTTTCATCCCTAAATTTGTGTTCTTTTTTTCCTTAAGGAAGGTCCCTACGAGCTTCTCCACAGAGCTCATAGCCACCTCTGATGACCAGCTTGGACCTAGACTTGAGTTAGGAGGCAGTAGAGGGAGCCAAAGCTTGGCGGGGACGCAGGCTGGGTGTCCTGGGTCCACTCTGTCTGGGAAGAGCTAAGTTCTGGTTTGCGCTGATGGGAACAGCTGCCATCCCCTCCTCCAACACTGAAATCCTCATCCCTCCAGCCCTCTTTTTGGGCTGAAAGCCAAATGATTTCCTGTGTTTTCTCTGTTCATCAGCTCTCTATTATCATGATGGCGAGAGCCACCCACTCAATAAAACAAAGCAAACAAACTCCCACAAACCCACAAACAGCTCTGAGCACACAGGCCCCAATTTTATTTCCTAATGAACCAGTCATTCTCAGCCAATCGGATGATTTGCTTGTCATCTCATTCGGATTTGTGGGCAAACAAATCATCCCTGGGTCTCAGGCAATAGCTCCTGGGGCAGGAGGAGGGAGGGTTTGGGAGGGGCCTCATTACTCTTTACTGTGGCTTCCTAAGTCCCTCCTCCCTACCCCTCTTCTGCCTCTCTGCACAGAGTTAATAGGCTCGCCAGGCTTTCTGTTTTCAGACTGCCAGGGCCAAGGCCATGGACCCAGCCCCTAGGAAGCCCCTTTCCTCTGAAGCTCCACAGTTCTGTCCTTACCTTTTGCTGCACTTGTCAGTGCCAAGGCTCTAATCAGGGAAGTGGACCCACAGTGAGTGTTATTCATGCAGAGAACATGAGGGCAGCCTCTTCATGGCAAGTAGATGAGGGTATGTGGCCTGCCCTTTCTGGAGCCTCTTTCCATCACACTGGATAAGGAAGCACAGAGACCCAGGGAGAGAGGCAGGAAAGGACTCCTGCCTTTCTGGAAGGCAGGAGGTGCAGGGATGTTCCCAAACACTTCTTTTCCTCCCTCCTCACCACAACCCTCTGCTTATCACCAGCTCTGCCTCCATGGGAGAGCCACTCCTCATCCCTGGCCTTTGTCTTCTCATCTATGAAAGGAAGAAGTAGTATTTTAAAGTCTCATAATGGTGGGTCTCACACCACACCTGGCCAACAGATGTGTTTTGAGGGCCCCACGTACTGCTTTGTCTTGTTTTATTTTGGTATTTGAATTAGTTGCCAAAACTTTATAAATATGAGGTGATCATTTTTACAACATAGATTTTAGGCTTCGCTCAAAATACTCTGAAGATCTGGATTTATTGGGCCCACATCCCCTCCTGGCAACAATTAGCTGAAAATGAGAAGCTGCCTCTGAGAGATGCGACCTGTCCCCTGCAGTTAGCACAGTCCCCATACTTTCCTGCTGGATTCCACCCAACCCGCGTACCTCATGAACATTATTTGTGTGACCCTTGAAGGCATGTAAGTTTGATAGTCTGCAGTTTTCATTCTGCATCCCTTTTGAATATTTACAATACATTTTACAGGTATTTATTGACCCCTTTCTCATGTTCCTGGTCCCATGCTAAGCACTGAGGAATGCATAGAGTAAAATGTTGCCTTTGCCTGGGACTAAACCTAAACCTAAAGTTTAGTTCCAGGGGCATGGGACTGGCTAAATAAGAATTTATGCTGGTGAAAAAAGCCTTTCTTGCTGCTGTGGGAACCCAAGACCAGTTTAAATTCTCTCTGGTTATCCTTATATAGCCATATAGCTAACATGTATGGGGCCCAAGAGAGTTTTCAGGACACTTCCTATTAGATCTTTGAGACCTTACCACAACCTGGAGAAGTAGATATTACTTCCAGATGCTCACAGGTGCTGCTGTGGTCTGAATGTTTGTGTCCTCCCCAAATTCATATATTGAAAACTTAAGACTCCAGACAATGGTTAGGAGGTGGGGCCTTTGGGAGGTGATTAGGTCGAGAGAGTAGAGCCCTCATAGATGGGATTACTGTCCTTATAAAAGAGGCCCTAGAGAACTAGATCAACCCTTACAGACTATGAGGTTACAACAAGAGGTCTGCAACCCAGAAGAGAGCTTTTGCCAGAACTCAATCATGCTTGGGACTCTGATTTTGAACTTTCAGTCTCCAAAACTGTGAGAAATAAATTTCTATTGTTTATAAGTTACTCAGTCTCTGGTGTTTTGTTATAGCAACCTCAACAGACTGAGATAGATGCCAAGTGACTTGCTATAATCCTCCACAGATTGTGTTTTTCATACTCAGCACAAACACCCCCAGACATAATTTTAAGACTTGGCACCTGCCATTCTGAGGACTTGGAGTGCTGTATCCACCACACTTCATGCCTTGGTCGTTGGTCTTTGTGCTCTAGGAAACAGCCATGGTTCATAGCCTAAAAAGATATTGGAGAGGTATCTCAGCCAAAGGCAGAACCTAAACTCCCCTAGATCTCTCTACATGTTGCTCTCCTCTTAAATCCCCATTTGCCCCCAAATCTGCTTGTCTCACCAACCAGCACTGCAAAGGGTAGTCAAAGACTTCCTGACTTCCTGTGGCCCAGCAAGCATCCAACCTGGCTGGCCCTCCTTGACTGTATTCTGTGGAAGGGAAGTTGTATTCCATTCCCACTTTCAACTGACCAGAGAATAAATATCTAAGGTCATTTGGAATGATAATCTTCTCGTTCTAGAGAAACCATCAACATGATCCCCACAAACTGTAAAAGATGTAAGAGTTGGGGTCTATAGACTTAAAGTCTTAAAGTCTTAAAGTTGGGGTCTATAGACTTATAGGACATGATTCTAAATTCTCTTTCTAGGCTTCATGCCAAGGGTCAGAAGCTTGATCCATGCTTGGCCAGTGACTGCCACAAAGGTGGGAGTGGTGAGTGGTGGTGGTGATGGATGACCTCTTGACAGGCTGCCAAGGACACTGTGAGCTGGGCTCCCATCTTCACAGGCATGTATGATACTCCTCTTATAACAAGCTTCTCCCTGGTTGAAAGTAATACATGTCCTGTGATTTAAGTGACAGGCTGTTGGAATTGTTTCCTTTGGCTTTGGCATAAAGAGGAAATGTGAATCCAACATGATCTGGAGTGGAAGGAACACATCAGATCTGAAGACTAGGGTTTTTCTATCTCGGCAGGACTTAGGGAACAGACCCTAGTAGGGACCTGAGGTTACCCAGCTGGTGGATGATATGGTTAAGATACAGAGGTCGGTCTTTAGATTCCAAATCAGGTATCAATTTCCCCCTTTATACTGTCCTATTCTTCACTTCTGTCTGCATGTTCCCTTACCTCCACTTAGGTGTTCAGGATCCTATATGATTAGTACATTCCCCTCACCCAACTAAGCTGCCTTCATTAGTGTCCCAGATGACACACCTTTTCTTCCCATCCCCTCACACAAAATGTTCTGTCCCACCTAAGGAGCACATACTGACTCACTCCCTGGCTAAAGTTTACCACAAACCCTTTACTTATATAGAGAGTCACATCTTCCCAAATTCTTTCTTACCCTTCCCACATGGTATAGACCTAGAACTGGCCAGACTTGGACATCCAAAGAGATGGACTTGAACTAAGGTAAGGCAGGAGGTTTTACTGAGCTGAGGAATGGAGGGGACCACAGAGAATGCTAAGATCAGTGGGGGCACAGAGTGGGAACTCCCATGCAGTGTATGAACCCTGGTAGGTATTCAGTGCACTCTTGTTGGATGAGTAAAGGAATAACTGAGTGGAGACCTAAGGTGAGAACATCAGGAAGAATGTTGGGAAGGGTCAAATCCATGAATGGTACGGAAGAGCAGGGAGGATGGAACAAAGACAGTCATTGAAAATCAGGATATGTGGTCGAGAGATAATGCTGTGACCCCTAGTACAATGTCCCCTTCCTCTGGGAATAGACCTTGGTTTTCCCCTTCCCACACTGCATGCAGTCTGAGTAGGACTGCCAATCAAGATGATCCTGGCAATGACTGGCACATCACCCCAACCAAGCCAATTAGACCTATCTGATAAGAACTTGAGCCTTGAGCAGAATGACACGGACAGAAAATGCTGGTTGCTGATTCATCCTACCAGTGATGACTTGAGCAGACTGCCCATCATTTTCTGGTGCCTTGTCCACCAGAACTGGCCTGGTTCTGTCTCCTCAAAGCTTTGTAGTCAAGCTGTTCCCAAGAGCCACCTCCTATTCTTGTAATGAATTTTTTTTTTAATTTAGATTAGCCAGAGTGATGTCTGTCACTGGCAACCAGATAATCCTAAATAATACAAGATCAAGGGTCAAGAAGTTTGGAAGTGACAGGGTCTTCATTTCTGAGATATCTCCCTAGAAATTATGGTTTGCTGTGTGGCCATTTGTTGTATGATGTGTAAGAGAATCTGTGTGGTTTTCGAGACCAGGAGAAATGACACCAGTATGTCCCTCCCTGATAATTGCTAATAAATAGTGAGTCAGTAGGGTTGGGGCAGTCATCGAGAGCTCTCTCCTAGACATTTGCCTCTCCAGTCTCAAAGCCTCAAGCCAACCTCAGACCCACTGGTCTGGGACATTCCTAAAAGGGGACCTGATATACTCAGGAGCAACACTGATGTGACATAAATGCCTTCAGTACAATGAGTACAATGAGAGATTTTCTTTCTGCTTCCACCAGAGACTGACAGCCCAGCCAGCAGGACATGCAGGTTGGTATAAGAAGCTACTTGACAGGTTTCCTCAGGAAATTCTCTCTGGTTCTCTCTTTATCAAGTAAAATCCTCCCACACCTTTGTCAGACCTTTGTTTTTAAACAGCATGACTGCTTTACTATCCCACTCTGACTAGCTCTGAAGTTTCAGTTGAGAGAAAGACCAAGACAGAGAAAGAGGGAAGGAGAACGGGGAGGGGCAGGTGACAGGGGAGACTGAGACTCTGAGCATCACATCAGGTCTCCCGTGATGATGGACTGGACAGGAAGGGGACTGGAAAGTGATTCAGTTGGACAAGGAAGAGCAGCCAGTTCACCTAATGAGCTGAAGTCATTAGCAGAGCAGAAGAGTCGTGAGGTCCGTTCCCTTGGTTTTCTGGCTCCTAGGGGCTGAGTTGTGTTCTAGCCCCTCACATAGGTTACATAGGGAAATTTAGCAGCTCCACTCCAGGACCCAGGACAAATGCAGAAGGTGAGGGACAACTCTAGCATTGGACCCTGTGTTCTTTCTTCGCCCGGATTATACTTTATCCCTGGCCCCAAGTGTCTCTCGCTCATTGTGCTGCCTCATCTCCTCTCATCTCTGCCCCCGCATTCCCACCACCACCACATCTCCCCTTTTTCTTCTGTACCATCATGACTTCCACTTTTTTCTTTCTGTGGTTCTTTGTCTTGGACCCCACTTTCTACCAATTTCTGAGTTTCTACAGCTCAAGTTCAAAGTTCTCAAAAACAGAGGATATGACAGATTTAGCCAATGGTCACAAGTCTAGGAAGCTCTGGCTTGCAGAACTTCACAATGAACTTTTCCATGGTTTGCTGGCCTGCCCGGGACCTTGCTCCCTTTGGCTGACCCAACAGCTATAGCCAGGGTAGCAGTGTCATGTGGCATAGGGCAGGTCAGCTTACACTAACCCTCAGAAGGAGGTGAAGGGACGTCTCAGGGCTGTGTCAGTGTGCTCTACCTGTCAGTCACTGTCACAGACACTTCCACCCAGTGGGCATCTCTCAGTGACACCAGAAGGACCATGCTTTTGGAACAGCAACCACTGACCAGTTAACAAAAGAAGTCTGAACATGGAAAGAACCAATCATCTGAGATGTCAGAAGGACCAGTAAAAGATCACAAGGACTAGTCAGTCAAAATCTCTCCTTTTGATCAAGGGGACATTTGAATCTAGGGATTAGTTAAGGGGGACAGCCAAGGCTGGAGCTTCTGCTCTAATTAGGCAGATGATGAAAAATGGCCCACTCTGGTCTCTGGGTCCTTGTCTCTACAATGGGGCAGTAGCAATGCCAATCACATGGGCTTGCAGGAAGAGGAGATAAGATCAGGTACATGTGACCTGCTCAGCGTCTGGCCCACAACAAAGGCTCCATGTGATTAGACTTTTTAAAGTGATTTTCATCCATGTTAAAATATTTTTTTGTAGTGAAAAGAAGGGCCATTTGCACCCCAGTGTTCCTAGCAGCAATATCCACAATAGCCAAACTGTGGAAAGAGCCAAGATGTTCTTCAACAGACAAATAGATAAAGAAGGGTCCATATACGCAATGGAATATTACTCAGCTATCAGAAATGATGAATACTCAACTTTTGTATCGACATGAACAAGACTGGAGGAGATTATGCTGAGTGAAATAAGTCAAGCACAGAAAGTCAGTTATCATATGGTTTCACTCACTTGTGGAATATAAGGAATAGCATGGAGGACATTAGGAAAAGGAAAGGAAAAATAAAAGAGGGGGAACCAGACATGGGAGACTATGGACTCCAAGAAACAAACTGAGGGTTTTACAGGGGAGATAGGTGGGGGTATGGGTTGGCTTGGTAATGGGTTTAAGGAAGGCATGTATTACATGGAGCACTGGGTGTTATACTTAAACAATGAATCTTGGAACACTAAAAAAAATTAATAAAAATAAAATAAAATAATAATAATTTTTATTTAAAATTTAAGATTTTATTAAAATGGTGATTAATACTATTATCCAGACCCTTCTCCCAGAAGAACAGATCTGAGCAGACTGGGTAGCAACTCAGAAAGAGACTCTGCTGAGGACACAAACCTCAGTCTGCCACTCCATCCTTCCCTTTGTTCATATCAACAAATCCCCCTTGTTGGGGCATATGAAGAAGGTCATAACAAGAGTCACATTGAGAATTATCAATCCTCTCTTCAGCTGTTGCAACGTAACGTTCTTCCTACTGAGTTGCCTGAAGCCAAGTTGGCTGACCTCTAGGGTAGGACTTTTCCACTGCAGTGACAATGGCATTCTCCTGGAAAAGGAGCAGCCTCAAGCTATAGGAATGGACCAGGGGTCCCTCCCACTGGGCTACATTGCATTTTTGTCCTGACCAGATGACAGCCAATGACAGGTGCTGGGAAGCAGGAATGATGGGTGGGCAACAGAAACACTGACTGCAAAACTAGCAACTCCTGGTGGTGGAGGAGCTTTCCAGAACCCATGTTGGCATTGCAGACATGGAAGATGGTCAGTCTGCCCCCTTCCTGACAGCATCAGAGGCTGTTAGAAGAGGGGATCTCAGATTCTTTATTGCTAGTCCTGTCCCTCTGCAAAGTAAACCATCTCCCTTAAGATGGTCCCACTATGAAGCTTTGTCCCTTTCTTTTCTCTCTTTTTTCTTTCAATTAGTCTGTCCTCCTCTTTCTCTGTTCCTCCATGTCTTCTAATTTTCAACCGAGTTGACTGGCCTATAGTCCCAACAGAAACACAGAGTCCAAGAGCAGAACCTCTTTGTGCATAAGGGAAGTCTGAGGTCTGGAGAGAGGGAGCACTTTGCCAAGGTTACACAGTAAGTAATGACAAAGCTGGGAAAACAGTCTCCAGGTAAGGCTCTGATCTCAGATTCTCCCCCTAGCAGGAGTATCTCAGCTGGGTTCTACCTAACACTATTTCTGCCCAGTGCTAATAGGCATGAAGTCCAAGTGAAGAGGTCTGTAGTCAATTATGGGTAACCCTGGGGTTGAACAAGGATAAACATGCTTGCTTGGCACAGGACTTCTCAGAGCCTTTGATATGTTATGGTAGGTAGGAAATCGGGTTGGTGGGAGGGGTGAAGTATGCTGGGATATACAATATTTTCCAAACTTATTTGATCTTTAGTTTTTCCAATGACCATCTTGCAGACCAATATCCAGTAGAACACGTTGGAAAACAGCATGCTACATGACGCTGCTTCATGACCCAGCCCCAAGAATGGATACCCCTTTCAAAGTGTTTACCCAGGGGAGTCCAAGCAGCTCCTTCCATACCAGGAGACTGGGCCATATTTCTGGAAACATGAGCCTTTAAAAGTGAAGCTGCAGCATAAAACAAGATCAAACATTAAAAAAAAAAAGCTTTTTCTTTCACATCATTTTAGTTCTGGAGCTCTACATCTAATGAAATATTTAATGAAATATCAGGACGGAAGAGGCAAAGAGAGGAAAGTTTGCCCTGCTCCTGAGACTATGCCATACTTCAGCCCAAAACAAATTAAATCAGGGGCTCCTTAGACTGAAGTCCTGGGATGAGAAGCAGAGAGCAAGTTAACGGGCTCTGGGCTGAGCCCTGGCCAACTGTGGTAATAAAACACAGAGAGTGGACATGGAGGCTTTGGAACAAAAATATCTTGTAGCTATTGTTTTCATGAGTCTCTCTGCCCATCCACACACCCCCTCTCCCATTCTTTTAATCTGGAGCTACTGAGAATCAGTATTTTTCTCACCTTTGTAATATGAGAAACAAGTTAATTAAAATCAATTCCAACTCCAGTCTCAGAGCGTCCCTGCTTTGGCTGCAGATCTATCAACAGTGTGTTTTGATAGCACTGTACGAAAGTGGTTATTCAGAGACACTGATAATTGCATTAATTTAGGAGGCATTAGCTGAGCCCTCCGATTAATTACACAGGCAGCAGACAGAGCTGTAACCCACCAGATCGCTGGATGAATAAGATGGAAACATCAGTTCCTTTTTATCCAGATCCAGACACCGGAACACTCAAATAACCAACCTGTTTTCACCGCTCACCGATGTTTATAAAGTTGACCCTGAGACTCACTGAGGCCTTGAAGGTCTTTTGAATCCCCAAAGAGAGATTAGAGGACTATTTGAATACTGTTCATTTTAAACAAATTTTTTTGGACTCTATCTTTTTGAAAGCTGGTCATTTATGAGGGATGTTTTGTGACATATCTCATGGAATCAGAATTTCTAATTAGTTTTGATCCCATTTCTTCATCCATTAACTAATCTGAGATGAATAGAAATTAGAAATTCTCTCTCCTTCCCCTCCCTCTTTCTAACCCCTTCCCATTTTTCACAATACACACACACACTCACACCCACACACACAGATTAGTGTATATGCACATGTCTCTCCAATAATATAAAGATTACATACAAATACAGTTGATCCTTAATCTATGTGGGAGTTGGGGGTTCTGATCCCCTGCACGGTCAAAAATCCATATATAGCTTTCAAATCCCCAAAACTTAACTACTAATAGCCTAATGTTGATCAGAAGCCTTACCAAGAACATGAATAGTCGATTAACACATATTTTGGGGTGTTATATGTATTGCATACTGTATTCTTACAATAAAGTAAGCTAGAGAAAAAATGTCATTAAAACAATCATAAGGAAGAGAAAATGTATTTGCAATACTATTCTGTATTTATCCAAAAAATCCGTATATAAGTGAACTCAAATCCGTGTTCAAGGGTCAACGGTAGAGAAAATGAGAAAACAAGTGAAGATAGTCTGAGAAAAAAATACTCTTAAATATTGAGAGGGCAGAGGACTATGTGGGGAGGTGGGGGAGCATTTCTACTTCTCCTGTCAGAGTCCCACATTCTCTTCTCCCACCTACTAAATTCTATCCATTTCTTCCGGCCCAACTCGAGAGCTTTGCTTTTTCTTGAAGAGATTATAAATGCCAGATTGGGATGCCAGCATTCTGGGCCAGTGCTTCAAACAAATTTTAGACATTTTCTGGCTCGTAAGTGAAATGTGAGTTAATATGAACACAGGCATATGGCCAGGGTGTGGTCTCAGAAGGAACCCCTTGAGAAGGATGTTAACTGGGTCCTACAGTTGAGAAATCCAGGCTCAGAGATGTACCATAACATGTGCAGCACTCATGACTGCCTCACTCCAAAGCCTGGGCTCTTGCCCATAGTGCCACCACAGCCCTTTGGGCATAGACTTCCAGTGCCCTGTGGGCAGAGTATGACTCGGTTCTGCCCAGGCTTCAAGAGCCACTTTCTCCATGGAGCCATGGAGACCCTCTGAGAACCACGTGGTTTAAGAATTACATTCTCTGGGTCCAGCTTGACCACTGGGTGTGTAAAGGAAACAATTTTTATTTGTATTACTCAAAGTAATATGTCAGTGCATTCTCATTATAAAAAGTTTTAAATGATCAGAAGTGTGCCAAGAAACCCCAGATGGTCCCTTATCCTCCCTTATTCCCTCTCTTCTCTCCAAAGCCTACCACTGTTGACAGTTTGGTTCATACATCCTTCTGATTAGCTCTATGGACACGTACATAAATCAGAGTTATGTTCTGTTTTATGAGCACACCACCTTTTATAAGATGCTTCTTTATTTAATAACATACCTTGAAAATCAGTTCATAGTGGTTCATATAGATCTACCTCCTTCTTTTTTAACGCATAGCATTCCAATTTTGCTTTTGCCAAACCATCTTATAAATACCTCTCTGTGAACACATGCAAGTAGATTGGGAGGGTAGCTTCCTAGAAGTGAAATTTCTAGGTGTTATGATTGAAATATGTCCCATACTCCAGATTCATATGTTAAAATCTTCACCCTCAGTACCTCAGAATGTGAACTTATTTGGAAATGTGGTCACTGTAAATATAATTAGTTGAGTTGAGATCATTAGTGTGGGGTCTAATCCAATGTGACTGATGTCCTTATAAAAAGGAGAAATTGGGACACAGAGACAAGCCCACTGGGCTTATGCCATATGAAGATGAAATCAGAGATTGGGATGGTGTTTCTTCAAGCCACACAAAACCAAAGATTGCATGCACATCACTAGAAGCTCAGAGAGAGGCATGGAGCAGATTTCTCTCTCACAGCCTTCAGAAGGAGCAAACTCTGCCAACACCTTGATCTTGGACTTTCACCTCCAGACCTGCAAGACAATAAATTTCCATAGTTTAAACCACCTAGTTGTTGGTACTTTATTATGGCAGCCTTAACGAACTAACATGCTGCATGTGCACATTTAAGTTTGATGTATAGTGTCAAATTGCTCCCCCCCACCAAAAAAAGTTTTATTACCTCAGGGTTCTAAGCATAGTGTGTAAGAATAGTGAGAGGCTTCAGACCACATGCATCACCAGCCTTAAAGCCCTTATCACCTTTGTGATCCCACTTAGTACCGGCACTGACTGAGTCTGTCCCGATTTCACTCCTACCAACATGAGCCTTCTTAGCAATATTATCACAATCTTTTTGGTGCGAGGATGAAGAAAAATGCCTCACTACAAATCAGTATAGGCTAAGACCAAAGAAAGAATAAACAGGGAATGCTTGAGGTTCAGAGGATAGAGAACTTACTCCCTGCTGGCATGACCTATGGAGAAATGGGACTTGAAGCTTGGGAAGATGGAAGCATTCTCTGCCCACTGGGCACTGAGAGTCTGTGTCTGGAGGGCTGGGATGGCACTTTGGGCAAGAGCCCAGGCTTTGGAGTTAGGCACTCATGAATGCTGCACAAGTTGTGATATAGCTCTGAGCCTCAATTTCTCATCTGTGGGACTGGGTTAATACCCATCTCAGGGAGCCCATCTTGAGACCACACCCTGGCCATACAAATGTGAACACTTCCCTCCATCATATCCTTGGGTTTATATTTGCCATCTATCTGACATGACAGGAAAGAAAGAAAGAAAGAAAGAAAGAAAGAAAGAAAGAAAGAAAGAAAGAAAGAAAGAAAGATGGAAGGAAGGGAAGGAGGGAGGGAGGGAGAAAGGAAAGAGAGAGAGAGAGAGAGAGAAAGAAAGAAAGAAAGAAAGAAAGAAAGAAAGAAAGAAAGAAAGAAAGAAACTTCCAGAAGATGATGATGGTCAGGACCAGACTGACACTGCTCTCTCTGGCCCACAGTTAGGTTTAGTGCAGGGATTATGAGGAGTGGTGAGGCTCTGATGTGTTTTGAGAGAATAATAGAAACTATAATTAGCTCCAGAATCATGTAAACTATGCTGAGGGTAAAACGGACCATAAGTGCATTAACCTCTGTGATTAATTATGACATGAAAGTACACTGAGTCCACTCAACAAATAGGGCTCAGAATTGTTCCTTTATGACATCTAGGACCATAGAATTATCCATGGAAATGGATGTCTATGGTAAATATAGACAATATCAGGGGCAGGGTGTGATGGGGGTCCTGTCAGAAAGTTGAGGGCTTTTCTTCCAAACTATTAGAGAGAGAAGCATTGCATATGCGAGGATCTCTGTTTGCATGTGATGAAGAGTAACTCATGTTGGCTCAAGCAGAGGAGATTTATGGTCACTGTCATTGGTCTCTGTCCCCTTCCATCTTCCATCTGCTTACTTTGCTGTCAGTTCTCTCAGGCAGTCTTTTCTGTGATGGAAAAAATCTCACCAACTAGTCTTTGTTTATATGCTCCTCTAAGTAATTCCAGCAGAAATCACAACTATGCAGAGATAGCATCTTATTGAGTCAGCTTGGATCCCGTGCCCATTCTGAACAAGTCAGTGTGGCCAAAGAAATAGGGAGTATGGTCACGGGACCTTGGGAGCACATGGCAGCCCAGACTAGGGGAGTGGGGCTGAGACCGGGGGAGGGTGTTGGGAGTTAAGGGGGGCTAATAAGCAATTTTCCCTCTTTTCTCAGCTTGAGTTCAGAACACTTGAGAGATGAATTCAGAGTCAGGCAGACAGAATTCAAAACATCACAATTATTGCCAGTAAACCGAGGTTTATGGAATGTAGCTTCAGTATTCCACAACAGGCTTCTATATGCTGAAATCCCAGACACAGCCAGCCTATCATAAGCAGAACTGGATAACTACAGGTATTCCCCTTAAAACCTTGACCTTGTAGAATCGTGGCTTAGAAGAGAAAGGGTTATGTATTCCCTGAGAAAGAAATAGGAGTGCCCAGCTCCTTCCATCAACACCAAATAGGTAAGTCACTCCCTCTCCCTGGGGAGGGATGTAGGATAGATAAGGGGAAGGCCAGAAGTGGGGGAAGGCCCCTTCCCTTGGAAACAAGAAGAGTAAGGAATAAGAGCCCCACCCCTTACCCCATAACAGACAGGGTCCCTCAACAGGAAAACAAGGTGATGGTAAAAAGGAATTAGAATGGTCTCAGAACCAATAATAACAGCAGTTCTATGACAGACATAAAACAATGAAATGTCTTTACCCATTCTCTTTCTCAAGGATGCCAAATCATCAATAGTAACACCAAAGTTTATACTCAACATATTTAAATGTATAAATGGAATTGCATGTTCCAACCTGCTTTGACATAGTCAAGATTTCAGATTGTTTATAAAATCCTTTTTTAGTGAAAAATTCAAAGGCAAAGCAGAATCAGTCACCTGTGTGGTCTGGGGTCAAGTACTGAAAATCATAGGCAGCCTCACTCAGAGTTCCAGACAAGGACTCAAAAGAACTGGGCTCTGGCCCAGCACCTGGCCCAGCAGGGTGCCCTAGGACAAAGACCCTTACCCTCCAGAACTTCAGTTTCCTTCTATAAAAAGAATTCTAACCCTGTTGGACCATCTGACCTCATAGTGTTGTGAGGGTCACATAGGACAAGAGGAAAAGCACTTCTAATGATAATAATAGTTAACACTGGAAGCATTCATCATGTGTCAGACACTGTTCTGAGAACTTCACACATGTTAACCCCTCTAATCTTGAAAACAACCCCACAAAGTAGTTGCTCTTAGTATAATTTCCATCTTATAGATGAGGACACTGAGGTACAGAGCAGTTGGGAAGCTTGCCCAGGGCCTTGCAGGCTATAAAGGATGCTGCAGCTACAGTCACATCCAAGGTCATCACTGTTGATGGGAGAGCTCAGGGGAGTTGCCGAAAGAAGAATGGTCAGGAAGATGGGGTCAGTGCCTTGCTGGCCCTGTGCCTTCTCACAGGGGAGAGGTTTCTGAGCAAACGGACTTCAAGACCCAGTCATGGGTCCACACTGGGACAGGGTATACAGACCTGGGCAGGGGCTTTATCCATGTCTGGTCAGAAGGAGTCAGTACCAGAACCTGATGAGGAAACCCAGCACCCAGCCTGGTTCTGGCGAGATCTTTGGGAAATGTGGTATGAGCCTTAGCACCTGGGCATGGACCCTTCTAGGCCCTATGCTCACAAGTTAACCCTAAGCTGGATACCTCCTCTTCTTGAAGTATGGAGACAAGACAAGGTGACCTTGTTCAGGCCTTTGAGGAGGGCCGGTGATATCAGCACTACCACACAGTCCTCACTGATCATCTCCTAGAATTCCTGGCTCTTCTTTTAACCAAACAGATCTCTGAGTTTACCCAGCAAATTTAATATTAGGGCTGAAACAATCTTTCTAACAATAGAAAGAAAGAAGAACATTCTTTACCACGGCCTCTCAGCTCCCCAGAGATGAGGAATATAGATGTTCCCTCTAGCTATGAGACAGAGAGAGTGAGAAGAAATCATTTTTTAGCACCTGTCCAAATTGTGGTATACTGTATTAGATGATTTAACTTTGTATTTTAGCCTACGTTTGATTTTGCTTGAAGATTTATAGTAAAGCTGCAAAAAGATGTCACAGCATTTCCTTTGCCCAAGTAAGAATGGCAAATGGCTACCACACACAATTCATACCTCCCCCTCCCATATCAGTGGCAGACATTGCTAATCAATCATGATGCTCCGCCCCACTGACCCCAGACATGGCCTTAGAAGCCTCAATGTAGCTCTCCAGGCTATCTGAACTGGCACAAGCAATGAAAACCATTTGCTATTCCTGCCAAAGACGGAGGAGAAGCTGAGGAGAACAAAAACAGCAGACAAGACAGGCATAATGTCAGGTGACCATGAGAAAAAAAAAAACTGAGAGGGAGAGCCAAGAGCTTTGCCAAGTGGATGGTTCCGGGAGACAAGTGATAGAAAACAGGCGTGGAGAATTTACGAGAGCTGTTGATAAGCTGTAACTCTGGTAACCAAAAAGAAAGTGTAAATGTAACACTTAACACATGGACTGTAACTCTTTAAGAGTTGAAAATAAACTGGGCAAATAGTCAGAGCTGTACAGGGGGCCAAAGACTGTCAATAGTATTTGTAGGAGAGACACAGCAATTATTTAACTCTGAACTTTATGACTCTAGAAATAGATACAGACACAAATATGCACACACACAAACAAACCCTGCCTGTTAATACTGACAATAGCTAACATGTGACTGCCTACCACGTGTTGGGCACAGTGCCAAGTGTTTACGGACTATTTTCCCATTTCACACAATAGAAAACTGAGGCTCAGGCAAACTAAATAACTTACAAGATCCAATGTTTAAATATAGTGGAATCAGAATCTGACTCTGAGCAGTGCTTCCCCTGTACTTCCTAAATACACAAATTCATATCTGTGTGAGAGCCTACAAAGAGCAGGGGAGAAGCTAATTCAGTTCTTCCCATGTCTGGGGAATTGCTGTTCTTATGCATGCATTATTTACTCACTCATTTACTCTTCCACAAATATTTAGTGTGCATCACTGTGTGCCAGACATTCTGCAGGCAGTGGAGATGCCAGAGGGATGAGACCATCAAAGAACCTGAATTCACAGAGTTTTAATGGCCTTTCTAGTAAAATTACTGACCTTTCTAGTAATTAAATAACTGTGCAGCTGCTACAATAACTTAGACTAACACCTTCATGTTATAATCGGGGAAATGGAATTGAGATTTGGGGCTTTGGAGGGACTGGAGTCAGCTCAGGCTTACCATGTGCAGCTGTGGGTTTAACAGAACCAACTCAGCTTGCCTCATACCCAGCTCTTGCCTTGGGCGGGGTTAATGGGAGCTGTGACCCCTCTGTGCTGGGCTGGGCTGGGTCGGGGAATCAAATCCCCTCTCTGGTCAGAAGGGTTCATTTGCTTCTGGAGGATTCTGATGTGGAGCTGAAGTTGAGAACCCCTGGGACGGAGGAAGACCCAACAAATGCATTAGTCTTCGGTACAGAAGACAGGACGGCCCTACCTTCTCTGGATCTCCTCACCTCAACTATAACATGAAGAGGGGAGCGCATGGGTAACCAAGACTTTTAATCTGTGACAGTCCCTGGTGGGGTCCAGCTTAGGACCAGTGCTATGGCAGTCCAGCCCCTCACCATTCTTTGGGAGTCTTGCAAAGCAGCACTTGCAAACCACACAGGCAGTAGGCAAAGGACACACGATCCGAAGTGGGGCTAGTAAACCAGTCTGAGCAGCCCAGTGGCAATGGTTGTTTCGGTTCATTTCAGAGACTTTTGAGAATCTGGTCCAAAAGCTTCACACAATTTTAAATTCATTTAAGTTCAGATTGGCTCAGTGGGTGTTAGGGTCTTCTCCTGATGTTAGAATAAAATTACCTTGGTTCAGTACATAAATCTATAAAGAGGAAAAGATACGACTTGGATACAGTTTGGGTTTTTGTGGATAAATGGATGTTTTAAACTCGTGGCTTCACAGATTCAAACCCCTTAGTACAATCTTCACAGGCAGCATCGTCTGATTGTCTTGACCAGGTTGGGGGGAGGGATTGGGAGGTCACAGCATCCATTAACCTGGACCCACAGAGTGAAGAACATTCTGTGGAAGGTGACGAAGTTTCTGTAAAGGAAAATTTCACTTCTCCCCTATGTCTCTCCTTTACTACTGACACTGAATACTTCACTTCAGACACTTCTGGTCACCAATTGTGGAGGGGACAGTTCCCCCACCAAGAATTCTCACCAGCTGAGTGTCCTACAGTTCGATTCAATTCAGACACCAACTGAAGTTAATGCAGAGCAGACCCTAGAGGCTAAGAGTTGAGTACCATAAGATGCCCCCCCCCCGCTCCAGATGCAAATCACAGGTAGTAGGTCCCCAGACTACCCACAGCTTCTGTCTGACTTGGCTACTAATTAAAAGTTCTCATGAACCCCACCTTGGATTCAGTTATTTGCTAGAACAGCTCAAGTCAGGGAAACACATGTACCAATTTATTATATAATAAAGATATGATAAAGGACACAGATGAAGAGCCAGATAAAGAGATACATAGGGCAAGGTCTAGGAGGGTTGTGAGCATGGGAGTTTTATTTTTGTAGAGTTGAGGTGCATCACCCTCCTGGGAGGAAGATGGTTCAACAACCTACAAGCTCTCTGATCCCCACAGTATTTGGGCTTTTTATGGAGACTTCATCATGTGGACATGATCAATCATTGGCTCTGTTTCCAGCCCTATCCTCTCTCTCCTTGCTGGAGAATTAGGCATGGGATGATTGTGGGGGTGGGGGGAATGGAAAGTTTGCAGCTTCTTATCATGACTCGGTCTTTCTTCTGACTAGCCCCATCCAGAAGCTCACCAAGAGTCACCTCATTAGAACAAAAGACACTCCTATCACCCAGGAAATTTCAAGGGATTTAGGAATTCTGTGTCAAGAACCAGAGTCAAAGACTAAATGTAAGAACAAAAGATTTTCTTGGTATCCCTATTTATGAGGGTTTAGGAACCCTGTGTCAGAAATTGGGGACAGAGACCAATATATAGGCATATCTTGTTTTATTGGTCTCACTTTGTTGCTTTTTGCAGATCTTGCATTTTTTTACTAATTGAAGATTTGTGGCAACCCTGCATCAAGTAAGTCTATCAGCACTATTTTTCCAACAGCATTTGCTCACTTCGTGTCTCTGTGTCACATTTTGGTAATTCTCACAATATTTCAACCTTTTTCATTACTATTATATTTGTTATGGTGATCTGTGATTAGTGATCATATATATTACTGTGGTAATTGCTTTGGGGAACCATGAACCACACCCGTGTAAGACAATGAATTTAATCAATGAATTCTGCACATGCTCTGACTGCTTTACTGACTGGCTATTCCCATCTCCTTCTCGGGATTCCTTGTTCCCAAATACATCGTCATTGAAATTAAACCAATGTAATAACCCTACGATGGCCTCTAAGTGTTGAAGTGAAAAGAAGAGTCATATGTCTCTCATTTCAGGCCAAAAGTAAAAATGACTAAGCTCAGTGAGGGAGGCATGTCAAAAGCCAAGACCAGCTAAAAGCTGGGGTTCTTGGAGAAACAGTTAATCAAGTTGCAAATGAAAAGGAAAACTTCTTGAAGGAAATGAAAAGTGTTACTCCAATGAACACATGAATGGTCAGAAAGAGAAATGGCTCTATTGCTGATATGGAGAAAGTTTTCTTGGTCTGGATAAAAGCTCAAACCAGTTACAACATTCCCTAAAGCCAAAGCCTAATCCAGAACAAGGCCCTGACTCTCTTCAATTCTGTGAAAGCTGTGAGAGGTAAGGAAGCTACAGAAGAGAAGTCTGAAACTAGAAGGGTTTGGTTCATGAGTTTAAGGAAATAAGCTGTCTCCATAACATCAAAGCACAAGGCAAAGCAGCAAGTGCTGATGAAGAAGCTGCAGCAAGTGATCCAGAAGATCTAGCTAAGATAATTAATGAAGGTGACCACACTAAACAACAGATTTTCAATGTAGATAAAACAGCCTTTTTTTTTAAAGATTTTATTTATTTATTTGACAGAGAGAGACACAGCAAGAGAGAGTACACAAGTAGTAGGGGGAGTAAGAGAGGGAGAAGCAGGCTTCTCGCTGAGCAGAGAGCCTGATGCGGAGCTCGATCCCAGGACCCTGAGATCATGACATGAGTCGAAGGCAAATGCTTAACAACTGAGCTACCCAGGCACCCCTAAAACATCCTTCTATTGGAAGAAAATGCCATCTAGGACTTTCATAGCTAGGGATAAGTCAATGCTTGGTTTCAAAGCTTCAGAGGACAGGCTGACTCTCTTGTTAGAAACTAATGATCTCAGGGTTCTGGGATTGAGCCCCACTTCTGGCTCTGTGCTGGCTGTGGAGCCTGCTTGGGATTTTGTCTCTCCCTTTCCCTTTGCCCATCCCCCTCTGTGCATGTGCTTTCTCTCTCTCTCAAATAAATAAATATTTTTTAAAAGAAGCTAATGCACCTGATGCTATAAGTTGAAGACAATGTTCATTTACCATTTCATAAATCCTAGGGCCCTTAAGCATTATGCTAAATCTACTCTGCCTGTGCTCTATAAATGGAACCACAAAGCCTGGATGACAGCACATCTGTTGGCAATATGGTTTACTGAATATTTTAAGCCTTCTATTGAGGCCTACTACTCAGAAAAAAAAAAAAGATTCCTTTCAAAATATTAGTGCTCATTGATAGTACCCAAGATCTCTAATGATAATGTATGAGATTAATATTGTTTTTATGCTGTGAACCCAACATCCATTCTGCAGCCCATGGATCAAAGAGTAATTTTAACTTTCATGTCTTATTTTTTTTCTCCCCAAATATGTTTATTTTAATTTTTCAGTGTTACAAGATTGATTGTTCATGCACCACACCCAGTGCTCCATGCAATACGTGCCCTTCTCAACACCCACCACCAGGCTCGCCTTAAGAATGCATTTCTTAAGGCTATAAATGCCATAGACAGTGATTCCTCTGATAGGTCTGGACAAAGTAAACTGAAAACTTCTGGAAAGGATTCACCATTCTAAATGCCATGAAAAAAATTTGTGATTCATGGGAAGAGATGTCATATATCAACATCAACAGGAGTTTGGAAGAAGCTGATTCCAAATTTCATAGATAATTTGGAGGGGTTCAAGACCTCAGTGAAGGAAGTATCTGCAGATATGGTGAAAACAGCAAGAGAGCTAGAATTAGAAATGGAGCCTGGAGATGTGACAGAATTGCTGTAATATCATGACAAAATTTAATGGATGGGGAGTTGCTTTTTATGGATGAATAAAGAAAGTGTTTGTTGTGTGTTTTTTTTTTTAAGATTTTATTTTTTCATTTGAGAGACAGAGAAAGTGAGAGAGAGCATGAGAGGAGAGAAGGTTAGAAGAAGAAGCAGACTCCCCGTGGACCTGGGAGCCCGATGTGGGACTCGATCCCCGAACTCAAGGATCATGACCTGAGGCGGAGGCAGTCGCTCAACCAACTGAGCCACCCAGGCGCCCCTGTTGTGTGTTTTTTTTTAAATGGAATCTACTCCTAGTTAAGATGCTATGAAGATTGTTGAAATGACAACAAAAAATTTAGAATATTCCATAAACTTAGTGAATAAAACACCAGCAGGTTTCGAAAGGATTGACACCAATTCTGAAAGAAGTTCTACTGTGGGTAAAATGCTACCAAACAGTATCATATGTTACAGAGAAATCATTTGTGAAAGGAAGGGTCAATCAATGTGGCCAACTTCACTCTTATTTTAAGAAATTGTCACAGTCACCCCAACCTTCAGCAGCCACAACCCTGATAAGTCAGCAGCCATCCACATTGAGGCAAAAGCTTTTACCCGCAAAATGATTAAACTTGCTGAAAGTTCAGATAATGGTTAACACATTTTAGCAATAAGTACTTTTAAATTGAAAAAATCTTTTTATTTGAGTATATTTGACACACAATGTTAGATTAGTTTCAGGTATACAACACAGTGATTTAACTTCTCTCTACATTATGCTATACTCACAAGTGTAGCTACCATCTGTCACCATACGGCCCTATTAAAATACTATTGACTGTATTCCCTACGCTGCACCTTTCATCCCCATGACTTGTTCTTTACATAACTTGAAGCCTGTAACTCCCATACCCCTTCACTCATTTTGCCCATTTTCCACTTTTCTGCCCTCTAGCAACCACCAGTTATTTCTATATTTGTGGGTTTGCTTCTGCTTTTTTGTTTGTTTTTTAGAGACCATATATAAGTCAAAAAATATGGTAATTGTCATTCTCTGTCCGATTATTTCACTTAGCATATTACCCTGTAGGTCCATTCATGTTGCAGCAAATGACATTATCTCATCCTTTTTTTATGGCTGCCTAATATTTGATTAAGTACATTTACCACATCTTTCTTTTTTATCCATTCATCTATCAGTAGCTTGGCTACTCTAAATAATGCTACAATAAACATAGAGGTGCATATATCTTTTCAAGTTAGTGTTTTCATTTTCTTTGGATAAATACCCAGTAGTTAAATTATTATATTGTATGTTATTTCTATTTTTAATTTTTTTTAAAGATTTTTTTAAATTTATTTATTAGAGAGAGAGAGACTGAGAATGAGAGAGGAGAAGGTCAGAGGGAGAAGCAGACTTCCCGCAGAGCCGGGAGTCCGACATGGGACTCGATCCCGGGACTCCGGGATCATGACCCGAGCCGAAGGCAGTTGCTCAACCAACTGAGCCACCCAGGTGCCCCTATTTTTTAATTTTTTGAGGAAACTCCATACTGTTTTCTACAGTGGCTGCACCAATTTACATTCTCACCAACAGTGAACAAGTGTTCCTTTTTCTCTACATTCTTGTCAACATTTGTTACTTCTTGTCTCTTTGATTTTAGCCATTCTGACAGGTGTAAGGTGATTATTTCATTGTGGTTTTGATCTGCATTTCCCTGGTGATGAGTGATGTCGAGCATCTTCTCATGGGTCTGTTGCCAATCTGGATGTCTCCTTTGGAAAAATGTTTATTCAGATTGTTTTCCCATTTTTTAAATCAGATTGCTTGATTTTCTGATGTTGAGTTGTATAAGTGCCTTATATAAAGTATTATTGAATTCAAGAATATACATTGTTATTTTAGACATAAGGCCATTGAACACTAATAGGCTTCCAGATAGTGTAAACATAACTTTTCTGTGTACTGGGAAACCAAAAATTCATTTCACTCTCTTCATTGTGATATTTACTTTATTGTGGTATCTAGAACTGAAACCCACAATATCTCCAAGGTATGCCTATACATATTTCTTATCATTTCATAAGTTCCCAGAGAAGGGAAAAGAAATAGCCACCCCAGAGAAATTCCCTCTACGACAGAGCCACCTCAAATGCCTTTGGATAGAATCCCAGGGCCCCAGGGATAAATAAATATGTTCACAAATACATCCTAGTAAAATGTCAGCAGAGACCTTACAAAATGGGACCTGGAAACACAAAGATGAAACCCAGGGGAAAGAGAGGTGTGAGACTTACTTGGACAGGTGACACAGTGGAGTTGGACGCTGATCTTTTGCAAGTAACCTTGCAGGTAGGTGACTTGGGACAATTCCTGGAGCCAGAGAGAAAGGTCCCCCAGTAAGGGAAGGTTGAGCCAGTACTCCATCCTGGGCAGGAAAAGACGGACCGAAATTAACAGCCTTTCCTCTTCCACTAGGTTTTACTAAGTCTGGATGCTAACTCACTCCCTTCTTAAGGATTCCTGACTGACCCAGGGGAGGAAGAAGTATCTGCAGAGAAGAAGCACCCAGAAAACTCACACTTAATCCTATATCTAAGGGCTGTTCTGAGGATTTAGAGAGATGGTGTGGGTAAGGGCATGGCATAGGGCCTGGCAGATAGCTAGCTGTTTTTTCATGTCAGAAACTACAATTCTAAGTCAGCTTCTCTGGGGCCTTTCTGAGCCCGTGGCATAAATGTGTCTTCCCCATCTTAGGAAGATGCTGAGGAAAGAAACTGCTCTAAGCACCCTTAGGCTTAGCTTGGGGAGACAGAGCCCATTCTGGTCCACTCAAAGAGTTCACAAGATTGCCATGCACAAAGGCAGCCATCAGATGCCCATGATCCCTTGTCTTCTTTACTGGTTTGCAAATCAAATCAGCCTTTCCAAAATGTATTGACCATAAACCCAAGTAAGTCTTCCAAGCAGGCAAGCCTCTGACCTCCACCAGAACAAGATGCTAGCCTTGGAGCTCTCCTTCAGAGGAGCAGCCTATGAGAAATCTTTTCTCTCTGCCCTTTTGTGGCATGGAATCCACCTTCCCTCCAGGCTCAGAAGGATTTTATGCCACAGGTCAGAGGATCAAGTTATGAGAGAGACACAGAGACTTTTTCTTCTGTTGAACAGTGTTCTAGAATGAGTTGATTGGCTACACTCTCATACTCCCTTGGGATGGGCCAGCAGCATGGACAAGCCCACAATACCTCAGATTCAGACTTGGCTGGACTTCCAGCAGGTAGTTTGGAAGCTTGCTCCACCTGGAGGCAGGTGGGGGTCACTGACAATGCTTTTGTTACCAAGGGTGAGGGTGGAAGCAAGATCTTGAGTTTTCAAAAACATATTAAGCATCTATAAATTTTCATCAAACAAAAATACCATTGCCAGGAGAGTATTTTGAGAACTGTTTCACAGTCAAAAATCCTTAAAGCATTCTATGATCCTCTCTTGAGGAGTTTCCAGGATTCTTGGGGTACCTTGCTCCCCATCCTCTGGTTGAGTTGCCCCAGCCTCGGGTAAAGAGAAGACACTGTTGACTGTCCCTGGGCAGAGGTATACATTGCGGAACAGTTGTGAGTAGGGAAAACGGGTAAGAAACAAGCTCATTCAAACTAGCTCATGTGACAGAGACTGGCCAAAGACAGGAGACAGAGGACAGTTGGGCCACATGGGGTCTGGCACTGGACCACCAGTGTCCAAAGCTGTATTTCTCTCTCATAGTGCTCCTCATATTTCCTGTCCTCCCCAAACATCTGCCTCATCTTCTACTTACTCACTGCAGACTGCCATTTTCTGCTGACATGTGACCCTTTGCTCTTCCAAAATGTTGGCTTCAAGATGGCTTTGCTTACCGTTCAGTTTAAGTCCTGTGTCACTATAACTGAGATAATACAGACTCAGAAGCAAGCAGCCTCGTTCAAAGTCTAGCTCTACAGTTTCCTACATGTGTAACTGTTATATCTCGGGTTCCTCCTCTGTGCAAGTGAAATAACAATTGTTTCTATCTCATAAAGCTGGTGTGAGTATGAAATAAGTTGATTGATGGAAAACACTCAGAATAGTGCCTGGAAAATCTTTGCCCTCTTGCAGTGTGACTTTGTGCAAACTACTCAATCTTTCTGATTCTCAGTCTCCTCATCAATAAAATGGGAATAATAACTCTACGTCCCTGACATCATTATAAGGAATGAAAAAAATTTTTTTTCAAACAACTCTTCAAGAACTTGAAGCTGAATTCTAGTACCAAGATGTTTTATCTCAGGCCAATGGGGTTCAAGTTCTCCAGAGGTTCTTTGGGTGGCTTGGTGTCCAGATCCCTCCCAGGTTTAGCAGACGTGTGCTGCCCTTTGCCTGCCTAGATGTGTTCCGTCTTCTTTAGACAATGACATTCTCTTCTTTTCTTTTTTTTCTTTTCTTTTCTTCTCTTTTAAAGATTTTATTTATTTATTTATTTGACAAAGAGAGACAGTGAGAGAGGGAACACAAGCAGGAGGAGTGAGAGAAGGAGAAGCAGGCTTCCTGCTGAGCAGGGAGCCCAATGCAGGGCTCGATCCCAGGACCCTAGGATCATGACCTGAGCCGAAGGCAGATGCTTAACAACTGAGCCATGCAGGCACCCCAACACCCTGTTTTCTTTGAGGAAAACCATTGGACACAGTCTGTTGGGACTGTCAATCAATGTGCCTTGGCTTTTGCTTCCTTGGCTTAGTCATTCAGATGTTCTCCTCTCAAGTTTCCATGTTGGGTTGACTGACACAGACAAAGGTTGGTGCCCATTTGCCTTGACTGGAGAGATGGTCCGGTTTTCCTGTCAACTCAGTGCCTTCTTTTTTCACCTTTTTAAACTGACGTCTTCACCTTTCCAATGACAACATGAACCACTAATAAATTCCGTTTCTTCTTGTTAGACAGAGTACATTCCCATTGCTTATAACCAAGGAACACTAATGGAGCACAGTTCAGATGGAAAATTGGGGGTTTTGGAGGAGGTTGTGAGTATTCCCGTGGGCAAGCTTAGGATGAACTCTCTGGGTCTGATGAGATGGGAAGTATTAGAAGCAAACATCAGAATGAGAGTGTCTGGGAGAAAGACCTTATTAAATGGGGAGTACTTGACATCTGTTTATGGTCTGAGGAAGCAGTTGGAGGTAGTGGGATTTCAAGAAAGATTTGTCCAAGTGAACTAGTTAGGAGGCATCACCAAAACACCCCTGCCCTTTCATTCTGCTGTCTGTTTAATACCACACCTAGAATTGAGAGGACACAGGAAGGTTTTATAACTGGCACAACTCCCAAACTTTGAGACAGAAGGGGAGAAGTGCTAAAATTTGTTTCCTCCAAATGTTCTGGAATACAGCCAGGTGCACCCATAAAAGAAAGTTGGCACCCACCTCACCAGTAAAGAGATATATTTCTCTAAACTGCAGTCATAATTCCTAATTGAATGTCTCTCTCAAAAATTCATGATACGAAAGACTGAATTATTAAGTAAATAAAATCATAAATGAGGATCATAACAGAGCTAATGGCTGCACTACCCAGCTTTCCATTGTGCGGGAGCTCGCCAACAGCTCCCGATGGTCCAGTGTAGCTGTGTCCCTACAAAGTTGCACAACTGTACCTTTACCCAACCAAAAATTGTGCACCTCGCCCTTCAGACCCCAAGTTTGTGGATTTAGTTTTTCGACCAATTAACACAACTCAGTAGCACAACTTTCTTTTCCTGAAGATGATCTCAAAGTTGGAGGCAGCCCCAGTTTGCCTGTTTCTCAGTGAGCTGTCCCTCACATTCTCTCACATCAACTTCTGCATCCCTGATAGTCTTTGACAGCTACAGGTCAATGTACCACTTAGACCCCCAAATCTGATTTTGATTTCTAGCTAGTTTGATCACTTTTTTAGAAAGTTCAGCAGTTTTCTTCTATAACCTTTATATTTAAGCCTGAACTCCAAAAACTAATGGTAGGGATGGGGATTTTTAAATGACTCATGTTCAGTCCATTCTAACAGTCCATCATTTATTCAACAAATGTCCGGTGAGCTTTGCTCTGTGCGTACTGCTGTGGTGGTGAAGAGCATTCTATGGTGGGTAAATAGCCATCCCACTAATCTCCATGACCTCACAGTTCAGCAGATGGGAGGAGTTTGGCAAATAGGCCTGCAGATAAAATTAGCTTCACAACTTGGAATATGTGTTATGAAGGAAACAAAATGATCTCATTTGAGGAAGAGAGGTTAGAAAACATTTATTTGAGCAGGACATGTAAGCTGAGACCAGAGGATGAGCAGGAGATAGGCAAAAGGGGGGATGTGCAGGATGAAGAAGACATTCCAGGAGGGAGTTGTGTATATCAAGTCCTTGAAGAAGGACAGAGCCTCGTCTATTCAAGGCCCTGGGACCCAACCAGTGTGGCTGGAGCCGAGGTGAGACCAGAAGGAAGGGTGGGCAGCTGCCTCTGATGGACAAGGAATGTTGGCTAAGCTGGGGCTCCTCTAAGAGGGGGGCAGCCCCATGCCCTTGAACAGCAGTTGTTGGGGAATCACTGAAGTACGGTGTGAAGCATCCTGATCTGGTTGTCAAGATGCCAAGTTCTGGGGAACACCACTTAGCACTGTGGCAGGGGTTAAATGGGGGAAAGTAGGGATCGTACAGAGTATAGAACCTTGCATACAAGAAGCACTCAATAAATGGTGGCCTCAGCTCTCTCATGCAGAATATTGGTTAGTTCCTTCCTTTTCTTAGGTTACAGAGTCTATAAACTAAAGAAATGGAGCAAATGTCTTGAAAGGTCCTTCCCAATAGAATTTGGGTAGGGAAGTTTGCACACTTAGGAGAAAGGCAGCCTATCTGGATTTCAGGGTCTCTTCTTGGATGGAGATGGGGTATGCTTCAGTCCCAACCCCAGGCTGTGCTCTGTCTGTCCCATCTCTTCTTCCAAGCACCACAGGCCCAGGTGCCTGACTGAATTGCTGGAGGGTGGCTAGGCCCTGACTTGATGCTGGTGTTCTCAACAGTCAGTGTGGCATTAATGACAGGACCCTGATAGATCAACAAGACTGTCCTGGGGCCTTGGTCCCTGGCATCCACCAATGAAAGCATCCTTAAATTAAGAATAAGTAACATGTACTTGACTTTCCCTCAATCCACCCTGACCTAGCCTTTCACTCCCCACCACTAGACTGTCTCCAAATTCCTATCCCCAAACAGCTAAGTATAGTCGTGAAGAGCTACCACAGTGTCCAAGAGACTCGGGTTTGAATCCCATGTATGATCTGGGGCAAATTCCTTCTCTGAGCCCATTTCCTCATCTGTAAAATGAAGATTAAAATATCACTAGTATTTTTTGGGGGAGGGAAATCACCTAAGATAAGACACACAGACTGTGTAACAGTGCCCAACCCATTGCATATTTTCAATATGGACGAGTTGTTAACATCACTGAATTACTAATTTAAAAATTATTATCATGGGACATCTGGGTGGCTCAGTCAGTTAAGTGTCCAGCTTTTGATTTTGGCGCAGGTCATGGTGTCGGTGTTGTGAGATCAAGCCCTGTGTCAGGCTCCACGCTTATCGGGGAATCTGCTTGAGATTCTCTCTCTCTCCCTCTCCACCCCTCACCTTGCTCTCTCTCTCCCTAAAATAAATAAATAAATCTTTTAAAAAAATTACTGCCACAATCTATAACAGAGTGAATTCATAATAAGAGCAGTGAAACTGAGAACAAAGTAGGGTCTGAGGCCTGATACTCAAATTGTTGCAAGTCCCCAAAGGTTAGATCATCAAAGACAGAAATAAAAAAAAGCAGAAAGACCTGGTGAGCCTCAGGCTGGCTGGGAGGGAGGCAGCAGCAAGGCAAAGGGGTCTTGGCAGTCTGGGAAATGTCACAGGTGTCTCCCAAAGTTTGGGAGGGTTACAGCCCTACTGTGTCCTCCTTAGTCTCAGGGATGGCTCCGGAGCTGGCGGGCACACTCCAGAAGACCAGTCTCCTGTGTGAGCTGACTGCATGGGTGCAAGGCTGCCATTTCTCCATAGCTTCCCTCTGTCCACACCCCAGCCCTCCCGAGCTGGACATGTCCACTATGCATAAGAAATTACTTTGGCACTGTCCAAAAATTGGAAAATTAGGCAATTAATAGATTTCCATAGGATAAATAATGTTGACAAAGTTTGTGTGCCAGACTCTGTTCCAAGTACTTGATATGAATAAACTAGTTGAATTTTCATGCAGCCCTCTAAGGGACAGTTCTGCCAGTATCCCTATGTTACAGATGAAGGGACTGGGCTTGGAGACACCTGCCCCTGGGTCACTCAGCTGGTACATGCAAAGCCTTCAGCTTGACTGAAACTCATGCCTTTACCTACCACACTGGAAAGACAGCTTACTGTAGGGTTCTTCCACTGTGCCAGCCCATTTGGGCTTGGTGCCACCATGCTCAGACCCAGGCATGCTCAGCTGGCACAGTCAGGACTTCCACACAACCAGCTTGGCTCCAGACCCCACACATGGTGCCATGCTGCCTCTCAAAGGAGCCCACATGACTACAAACAAATGTTCCTTGAAGCTCCTTCTGATTCAAGAGTCAGGGAATCTCAGCCAGAACTGAGTTCTCCTGCGGGTGTACTTCAGAGCATGGGCTTTAAAAATACACAGAGCTGAGTTCCAGTCCTACCTCTTTCACCTCCTGAGACAAATTGCTCAGCCTACTTTGCAGTAATAGGACCTACTTCTTCTTATTTAATCAGTGCATAACACACAGTGAGAGCTCAGAGCTCTGCCCGTTGCCAGTGAAGCCAGGAGCAGCACCCATCCCACCCAAGCCTGAGTCCCAGGCACCCTTACAGAAGTGACCACCAACACGTTTCCTGGGTAACATGGCCACACTACCCCAACTCATTAGCCGTCCACGACCTTTCAACCTGTGGCCGGTAAGTTCAGACCTAGGTCCTGAAGACATGCACTGTTTTGTTTTGTAGTGTTTTTTGTTTTTTTTTTTTTTGATTGATTAAACTGCATTTATTTGAGCCACATCCAGGCCAGTAGTCTCTCCCAACAACTGAAGAAAATAGAAAGGATTCACCCAAGAGCCACGCCCAGGGCCCCAGAACATCTTGACCCTCAAGCAAGGTACAAGACCATCTCCTTCCCTTCTCTCTTCAGAAGTGTTTGAGCGCATCAGTAACTGAAGAAAGATCCGTTCGTGGCTCAGGTAAAAGCAAAGCCTGAGCAAATCCCTCAAATTATCCAATTGACATGGGGTACTCTTCCAGCTCGAGCTACTTGTCCCTTTTCTTCTGGGCTCCACATAGTAGTGGGTAGAGGAAGGGTCTGTCCCCTTACACTTAACTTACAGTTAGCATTAGCTTAGCTACTAAAGTCTCTTTAGAGTGTCAGGGTTGTGACTCCTGACAGCGGAGTAAGAAAAGCCTCTCCTCATATGAAGAAAGGTTGGAAATCGTCCTCTTAAGATGGCTCACGTGGAACAGTGGGAGAAGCAGGAGGGAACAGTGATAATGAGCACCCAGCATCCTTCAGACTGAAAACTCTCCCAGAAGTGACACAGGGACAGTGCCTTCTTGAGACCATTTATTTTTAAAAACATCTTTAATGAGGTATAATTGTTGTACCAAGAGCCATGCGTATTTAATATGTGCAATTTGATGAGTTTGGAAATATGCAAACATTCATATTACCACCAGCACAATCAAGGTAACAGAAATACCCAACACCTCCAGAGTTTCTTTGTGTCCTTTTATGAGTTAATTTTTGTTTTTGTTTTGTGGTAAGAACATTTAACTTAAAATCTACGTTCTTAACAACTTCTAAAGTGTCTCATGCTGTATTGTTACGTATTGTTACCTATAAGCATTGTGCTGTACAGCAGATCTCTAGAACTTGTTCATCTTGTTTAACTGAAACTCTATAGCCACTGAGCATCTCCCCCTTTCCCCTCATCCACAGCCCCTGGCATCCACCATTCTGTTTTCTGCTTCTATGAATTTGACTATGTTACATACCCTGGAACCATGCAGGATTTGTCCTTCTGTGACTGGCTTATTTCACTGTCACCTTTGAAAGGTCCAGCAAGATATTGGCAGCCATACAAGTAAAATAATTTAATAGTCTTTTTTTTTTAAAGTCTTCTACAGAAGAATACTGAGATTACCTTTTCAAAGTTCTTTGAGGGTTGTCAAAACTCTCACTGACCCTCTCAGGCAAATGCGTTCCTTTGTATTCCTCTGGTCCCTCTGTCCGGCCATTTTCAGCATTTATGGCATCACGTCTCAGCTGTGCGTGGGTCCTTTCTCTCCACTAGAGCAGAGCTGAAAGCAGAGGCCGTGTTTTCTTGCAAATGGTGGCAGGCATGTTGTAGGTGCTCAGAAAATGTTTGAGGGGGACAGGGATAAACTACAACTACCAGTCACATACCACTTCCATGAGCATTATCTCCAGCACACAAGAGGCCTGCAGTTGGTATGATTGTTAGCCAGTTTACAGGAAGGCAAACAGGGAGGGAGAGACTAAGGGTCTCTTCAGGGACACAAAACTGAAATGTGGAGTTGGGGCTGGAACACAGGTGTGTCTGAACTCCTGCTTTATGTTCCCTCCAGGATATCTATCTGCTCTCACAGTGAAATCAAAGGAGGTCTGCTATCTTCAAGTGTGCCCACTTTGCAGATGAATAGAGAGAGGCCCAGGGAGATGCACATTAATAGTTAATAAGGAACATGATCAGGAAATAGCCCCTAGGATACTGATGCCTTCCTGTGCTGGCCACACTCGGACTCTACAGGCCCTTCCTTTCTTTCTGAGCTTTGCACCTGCTGTTCCCTCAGCCCAGACCTCACTCACTATCATGTGTGCACACACACTTCACCTGGCCCTAGCTGCATCCTTATAACCTGCTATGGGGTGAATGTTTGTGACTGCCCAAAATCCATATGTTTCAACATACGGATTTTAGAGATGAGGTTTTGGGGAAGTAATTATTTCATGAGATGAAGCCTCCCCCCAAAGAGATTAGTGCCCTTATAAGAAGACAAATGAGAGATCTTGTTTTCTCTCTCCCTTTCCCTGTCCCTCTCTCTCTCTGTCCCACATGAGGACACAAGAAGAGAGATGGCCATCTGCCAACCAGGAAGAGGGTCCTTCCCAGTAACCTGAACATGCTGGAAACTTGACCTCAGACTTCCAGCCTCCAGAACTGTGTGAGAGGGAGATGTTTATTGTTTAAGAAATGCTTAAGCCACACATGCTATGGTATTGTGTCATAGTAGCCTCAACTGACCAAGACATGATCAAGAGTTCCTTAAGCCTCCCCTCTGGCCCCTTACTGGGTCTTTGAACTCATCTCAGTCATACCTGAATGACTTGGGCTTGCCCTGCAATATTGGAGCACTGTTGGCCTCTTCATCCTGCCATGAACCATAGGACAGGGCCTATGCTAGACCTATCTTTGGAGTCCCACAGATGACCAACCTACTACTGCAGATGACTGACCTGAGGTATGTTGTTGTTCCTCCAGAAGGCCTACGGCCTCACTCTCTACTTGACCCTTGGCTTAATGGAACCAACCTATTCAATTAAACCACCAGATGATTTTTTTAAAGATTTTATTTATTTATTTGAGAGACATTTGAGAGACAGAGAAACTGAGAGAGAGCATGAGAGGAGAGAAGGTTAGAGGAAGAAGCAGACTCCCTGTGGAGCCAAGAGCCTGATGTGGGATTCGACCCCGGAACTCAATGATCATAACCTGAGCCGAAGGCTGTTGCTCAACCAACTGAGTCACCCAAGCACCCCGGGAGATTGTTTTTTTTTTTTTTAGATTTTTATTTATTTATTTGACAGAGAGAGAGAGAGATTACAAGTAGGCAGAGAGGCAGGCAGAGAGAGAGGCGGGGGGAGGCAGGTTCCCTCCGAGCAGAGAGCCCGATGTGGGGCTCAATCCCAGGACCCTGAGATCATGACCTGAGCCGAAGGCAGAGGCTTTAACCCATTGAGCCACCCAGGCGCCCCCCCGGGTGATTGTTTTTATAGCTCAGCCCAACCTTTTTTTTTTCCTCCCCAAATATGTTTATTTTAATTTTTCAGTGTTACAAGATTGATTGTTCATGCACCACACCCAGTGCTCCATGCAATACGTGCCCTTCTCAATACCCACCACCAGGCTCGCCCACCCCCCCACCCCCTCCCCTCCAAAACCCTCAGTTTGTTGCTCAGAGTCCACAGTCTCTCTTGGTTCATCACCCCCTCCGATTTCCCCCCATTCAGCCCAACCTTGAGGAAAGCATTCTCATCCGCCAATGGTAGGAATGAATGCTGGCCTGACCTTTCTGAAGGAGAATCCAGTGCTTTAACCGCACCTGTCAAAAGCCTTGGAAATATGCCTGCCTTTGACTGTGACTCTTCTTCTAGATATATATCTATTAGTCCCTGCTGGTCCCCCATGGTTTGTGTTTGAGGACATGCAAGGCAGTATTGTTTCCAATTAAAAAAAAAGAATTGGGCTCACCATAATTGTTCAATAGTAGAATTAATTAGAGCAATTGTGGTTCATCCAAATAAGGAAACCCGCCACATGTAGCCATGCATGCTGTGTGATAGAGGAATACCTAGGAATACCTATGGATGTAGGAAAATTCTCACTATTCAATGAACTGTTCTTACAAGTACATCATAGTGCATAATAGGTATTTAAAACAAATACAAATGTGCATATGTGCATATAAAGAAAAAGATCAAGTTAAAATATACCAAACTTGTAGCAATGCTAATCTCTGAACTATGACACTATTGGGCATTTTGTTTTCTACTTCTTTTTACTTTTCTGTATGTTCTAAATTTTCCACAAGGAAATATTTTGGGATGAGTGGGAAATGACCTCCATTTTACTTTATTACCTAACAAGAGGTTTTCCTTTGAGAACTTTTTGGATAATCTGTCTTTATAAAATATGTAACTCATTCATTTACTAGAATACAAAATGGCACAAAGACAGAAAGAAAAGCAGCCATGATCCTCCTGCTCAGATAAGCTCTATTGACTACAGTAAACTTTTAGATTCAGAAATCAAAAAGTCACTTAAAAAAAGAAACAGTTAAAATTGAGGTTGACTGAAATTCCTTGTGTATTTGAGCCAGATAGCCACAACTGGACTCCCAGAAATCAAAGCCCCAAGGAGACCGTTCTCAGGGAAAAGTACATCCAGTTCCAGTTCTCAAGGGGAAGAGCGTGTCTGGGCCCCATGGTGGCTCACAGCTTTCTGCCTGGGTTCTGCGGAGCTTGAGAATTTCTCAATTCTGCTGTTGGGGCATTTACTCTCCTTTCCCAGAGTCTCCTGGACTGAAGTCTTCTCCCTCTCTCTGCAAGCAGTACCCTACTCCTACAAAAAGTCTCTAAACCACCCTTGAGAAGATCAGGGCAGTTGGGGGAACATACAATACAGGGACGGGAGGCATCAGGGTGCTCCAGGGGTCTGTTTACATGCCACATGTGAGTACACAGAGGTGCTCCTCATTAACTGTTGCAAAGCCTAGTATTCTCCAGTTTGAACATGTCATAGTTCACTTGGCCATTCTTTCTAGTTTATCACAGTTACAGACAGGGCTGAGTCCTGTGAGGGTCCAGCGCACGGACCCTGTGCATTCATAGGTTACCACCACAATGAAGCTTCACTTTGTACTTCGTGTCCCCAGACACTCAGCCCCCTGGGCAGGACCGGCCAGCTCAGGGAAGGTCCAGCCATCGTCCTGTCCTAAACTCCTGCCTCCATGTGGTCCACTGATCTCGGTAGAGGCTGGTCTATGTTGTGGCAGAGATGGCCAGTTGGCCTGCCCATTATCTATTTCTCCCTTTTGCCTTGGTAGGAGAATCCATTTTTATTCTGAAGTCAATGTACCCAGCCAGCAGGCCCTTCATTTACCAACCTTCCTTGAAGATTGTGATGGCCAGCGGGCTGTACCCAGACAGGTCAGTTGGGATGTAAAGGCACCACCTCTTGAGAAGGTGACAGCTGTTACATGCCTTTTTGCCACCCTCACCTTCTGCTTCCTGGTGGGAATGTGGCTGTGATAGTGGGGGCTTCTGGATCAAGGGCAACCTTGATGCTACAAAGGATGGTGGAAGAGAAAGAGCCCAGGGCTTGGCACCCTGGTGATGGCACAGCCCCCATACAGCCCCAGACTGCCCACATACAGACTCCTTTCGTAAAGGAGGAAAACACACTCTTACCTTGATCCAGAGCTGTTATGTCTATGCTCTGTTAGTATTTACTAGTCCTCTCCAGTTACAAATCCCAGAAAGTGCCCTACAGAAGTTCGCTCAGCTGTTAATGAAATGAGACCACATCGTCAATCCAGCATCATTCCTGTGTGCGCAGCTCCCTCCTCCAGGAACCCCAGCCAGCAGGAAGGTGGTTTGGGGGCGAGGGCCCCTCTCCAGCACTGTCCAGCAAGCATTGTTATAGGAGGCAGAATCTTGTCTAAAGGGAGGGGCTTTTAAACCTTTCAAACTAAGGCAGAAGGGAAAAATAGATAGAACGCTATTCTGGATGGGAAGACAGCTTCCAAGGAGAGTCGAATATGCATGCACATCTTCATATTCCTCTGTGATCTGCTTGCCATTTTAATAATATTTTCAAATGCAAAGAAAATCATGGAGGGCATCGTGAGAAGGAGGGGAGGGGCGAATGGAGGGAAATCGGAGGGGGTGATGAACCAGGAGAGACTGTGGACTCTGAGCAACAAACTGAGGGTTTTGGAGGGGAGGGGGTGGGGGGGTGGGTGAGCCTGGTGGTGGGTATTGAGAGGTGCACGTACTGCATGGAGCACTGGGTGTGGTACATGAACAATCAATCTTGTAACACTGAAAGATTAAAATAAAAAATTTGGGGAGAAAAAAATAATATTTTCAAATGCTAATGTAGTGTAAGTCTTGTTGGCACATACAGCTCACAGTTACCAACCAATTAATCTAGGCAGACAGGAGGTTGAGTATTTAAGAGGAGACTTGTCAGACCCTATGAAAGCAACCCCACAGCAACCAAAGCACCAAGGCACCCCTCCCTCAGGAGCCAAGCACAGCACAGCTGACAGAGCCACACCTCTCAGCCAGTGACTTCATAAAGCTCTAGAGCTCTGAACTCAGCCCAGATGGCAGTTTCCAGGGACTCACAGGGCATTGAAAACTTGTCACAGAAATGCTGTCACCTGGTGCACACTGCCTTTCTGAGATCTGGCACCTCATATGTCCTGCCCTGTGGTGTTTCAAACCATTCTGTGAGTACCATAGTCCCTCGCACCTGGCTCTGGGGGAATGTGCACACAGAATTCCGCAATCTCAGGATTTGAGAAATGACCTTCTTGTGTATGTTAGTTTGCTAGAGCTGCCACAACAGAGGACCACAGAATGGGCAGTCTGAGGTCAGGGTATCAGCAGGCTGGTTCCTTCTGAGCGCCGTGAGAGAAGGGTCTGCTCCAGGCCTCTGTCTGTGGCTTATAGATGGTCTTCTTCTCCCAGTGTCTCTTCACAACATCTTTCCTCCATGCAGTTCTGTCTCCAAGTTTCCCCTTTATATAAGGTCACCAGTTATGTTGGATTAGGGCCCACCCTAATGATGTCATCTTAACCTGGTTACCACAATAAAGAGTCTATCCCCAATTAAGGCCATATTCTGAGTGGGTTAAGGCATATGAATTCTGGGAATGGAGGAGTAGTTCAACCGACAGCACCATTTATCGAGTTTGGGGGTCACAACTGGAACCATGAAGGTAACATAAATGAGTGACTCCCACATGGGTGGGAACTTGTATCAGAAACACCAGACAAGCACAGTCTCAGCCCCAGTCAAAGGTAATTGTTGGGCACCTTCTGTTTGCCTATCCCTCCAGCCCCCCTCCCCACCCATGTCCCCTCTATTTTGTGCCCTGCAGGCCAGTTTTTATGGACTGCCTTGAAGGGCTCCTGGGCCCTGTTGTTCTCAGATGGTTCAGCTGTGCTGTACAACATGGCAGCCGCGAACCACATGTTGCATATTAGAGTTCTCCAGCAGGATACATACAGGTATACAGAAGAAGAGATTTGTTATAGGAATTGGCTCACACAGTTATGGAAGCTGAGAAGTCCTATGATCTGCCGTCTGCAAGCTGGAGACCCAGGAAAGATGGTGGTGGAATTTGGTCTAAGTCTGAAGGTCTGAGAACAAGGGAAGTCAGTGGTATAAGTTCCAGGCTGAGTCCAAAAGCCAGGCACGCCAATATCCAAGGGAAGAAGGTGTATGCTCCATCATAGGCAGAAAGGAATTTCACTCTTCCTCTGCCCTTTTGTTGTATTTAAGCCCACAGAGGATTGGGTGATGCCCAACTGCACTGGGTGGAAAGTGATGTTCTCTATTCAGCTTACTGATTCAAATGTTAATCCTTTTGGAAACACTCTCACTGATACACCCAGAAATAATGTTTTACCAGCAATCCAGGCATGTCTTAGCCCAGTCAAGTTGACTCAAAATTAACCATTGCATGTAGCTATTTAAATTTAATTTCAAGTGGAAATTAAATAAAATTAACATTTTAGTTGATCTATTATACTAGTCACATTTCAAGTGCTTGATAGCCACAAGTGATTGGTTGCTATGGTTTTGAACAGAGCAATTATGTATTATAATTGGATATTTCCGTCATCACAGAAAGTTCTATTGGGTGGTGCTTGTTCAGCCATGAGAGGCATCAGGAGATGCAGAAGTGGGAGAGGAGTAGACAAGATGTCTGTTTCCCAATTTTCCTGCCAGGTTGCTTGGGGTTGACTGTGACTCTGTTAAGGCCACATCCCCTATCAGGGAGCCCTCTTCCACAATTACTCTGTGTGGCTTATCATAACTGCTCCCTCCCTTTGTGCCTTCAGGCTCTCCACTGTTTCCAGGCAGGGGTGATAGTACCATCCCTTGTTGGTTTCCCTAACCTTGGACCAATGCCTGTACCTGAATTTTTCCGTACACCCTGTCTGACCAGTTACCTGTTCCTATAACAAGACCCTACCCTGCTAGAATGCCAGGATAGCATTGCCAGATCTTCTCATTTTGCAAGAAAAGCTGGAAATCTAGACTTTTATATGAAATCTAGAACTTGAACATAGCAACCACCCCAAAAACAATTTTCAAACACTACGTAGGCAAATCAAAACTCATCTACTACTGAATGTGGCCCACAATTGGTAATCTAATCTGGTGGTCACCCACTTGTTTGAGCAAGCCCCCTAAAGCAGTAGCTTTAGGATGTCTCGTGATGTCTGTTGGGTAATTACCACTTTCCTACCTCTCCCTCTCCCAGGGACTGAAAGGGATATCACTTTCCAATTTTCAACTGTGACTTGTTCTCTCTGTCTTTCCTCAGTGTGGTAGTTACCTATTATCGCAGTGACTTCGAACACAAACATTTCTTATCCCATGGTCTCTGTGGGTCAAGAATCACATAATAGCTTTGCTAAGTCCAGATCAGGGTCTCTCATGAGCTGACATCCAGCTATCAGTCCAGGGTCACAGTCATCTCAAGGTTCTATTTGCAAAGATTCTCTTCCAGGCTCACTCAGGTGGTTATTGACAGCGTTCTCCCAGGTCATTGGATCAGGAGCTTTGGTTTCTTGCTGGCTATCAACCAGCATCTGGGCCTCTACACAGGATAGCTCACAACATAGCAGCTGGTTTTGCCAGAATAGTGATCAGGAAGAGCTGGGCAGAGAGTGAGACCGTGGCATCAACCCTAATCTTGGAAGTCACGCCCATCCACGGTTGCAGTATTCTATTCATTAGGAGAAGCTTCTATGCCCGGCCCACACTCTAGAGTGGGGGATGCCACAAGATTGTAAAATCCAGGAGGGAGGAATCACTAGGCAACCTTTCAGAAGGATGCCTACTTTGCTTGGGGTGTGTATTCTGTGGGTGGGGGAATAAAACTGGGTTATAATCTAAAAGTGAACGTAGGTGAGATAGGACTGCCAGAAACCGGGGAATCCCAGGATATCTCTAAGCCAGGCCTGCAAGAAAATAATTTCTAGGATCTTCATAAAATTTCTCCTCTCTTGCCAAATATCCTTGTCTTTTTATTCACTCTGTTCTCATAAAATTAATCTCTGCTTCTCGACATGTTCCTTTGCAAGACCCAGCTCAGAAACCTCCTTTCTGAAAGCCTTCCTTGACCCCCCCACCAGCCAGAAAGTTCGACTCACCTGGTCTCCCCTGATGTCAAGCATTTTCACATCCATCATTTCGTCTTACCTCATTTGAACCTTACAACAACCTAGTAAATAGCTAATTTACATCAGGGAAAACTGAGGCACAGAGAAGTCAAGACACAAGATCAAGACTGTACAAGTAGTAAGTCGAAGATTTAGGAATTGAACTAAGGTCTTCAGACTCCAAGGTTTGTTTTCTCTGATCCCACTATAACATTTCACATATCTGTACTTTTATTCATGTATTTGTTCAAAAAATATTTACTGAGGTTATCCAGGGTGCCCTGCGCAGAACACTGACGGGGTCTTCACTCTCCCTCCACTGTACCCAGATGTCTTCTATCCATTCCTTCTTCTGCTTAGCCAAAGCCTGGCCATCCTTTAGGCCCAGTTCAGTCACTCCTCCTCCAGGAAGACTTCTCTGACTCCTATAGTCCCTAGAGCACTGAACTTGGAAGTAACTTCAGACCAACTTTCATTTTATCTTGGGAAAGCTATGGTCCCCAAAAGGAACAAGTCATGTCACACAGAAGGTCCTTTGTATACTATATTCCATTCTAGGTGCTCAGGTGAGATCCCATCTTTGGATGAGTGGATATATACAACCCTCAACTGCTGGGAATCCCAGCTACTGCAGGCTCCTGGTATACCCTTCTGGGAATTGTCTTCAGTTGCAGAAAGCTGCCTTGCCCAGAGTTAGGCCTTTCATGGCCAAACCAGGCTGATGCAGGGATACAAAGGCACCACCCTGCCTCTAATTGGACAACTCTGAAGGACCACCCTGCTGCAGAGCTCCCTTATTCCATGCCCACACTTGTCTCCCTCACCTCCTAAGTGCCTCCTAAGGACACTGTTCAACAAACCTACCACACACATTTCTCCAACTCTGCAGGAGGCCAGTCTAAGACATACAATTATCATTATTCATCTAAATAAGTATGGCAAAAAAGGACAACAGTTACCAGGCAATATTTTAAAAAGAGCTGACATTTGTTGAGTGTATTTGCTAGGAACTGTGCTTCTTCCTCACACTGCACTAAAAAACAAAACAAAAAAACAAAACAAAACAAAACAAAACGTTTTATTATTACACTCATTTTCCAGATAGAGAGGTGAAGCTTTTTGTTGTTGTTTTCACATCTCCTAAGTAAATGGTGGGGTTGTTATTCTGATTTAGGACTTTGTGGTCTGGAGCGAGGCTTTTAATCATCTCACTGTCACTTGGTGATTATCCCACAGACACATCACCTTTCTTGGTCGGCTATAAGCTCTTCAAAGATACATATCAAGGCTGTGTCACCAGGCAGACAGCAGGTACTCAATAAATGATGATTGGTAAGTGTCCATCGGTGGATAAATGAATAAAACTGTGGTATATATATATATATATATATATATATATATATATATATATGAATATATATATGAATATATAGGAATATTCCATTATATATATATGATATATATATCATATATATATAGGAATATTACTCAGCCATAAGGAAGAAGGAAACTGCCATCTGCGACAATATGGTTGGACCTTGAGGGTATTTTGTTGAATGAAATAAGTCAAACAGAGAAAGGCAAGTACTGTATCATCTCACTTATATATGGAATCTAAAAAAAAAGAAAAAAATCAAACCCATAGAAAAGGAGATCAAACCTACGGTTACCAGAGGTGGGGGGTTGGGGGAGGAAGAATCGGAAGAATGTGGTCAAAGGGTACAAACTTCCAGTTATAAGATGAATAAGTCTTGGGGATGTCCTGTGCAACATGATGAATATAGTTACTGCTGCCTTATGGTAAAATGAACATTGTTAGGACAGTAAATCCTAAGAGTTCTCATCACAAGGAATATTTTTCTTTTTTTGCTTTTTCTTTTTATTATGTCTATATGAGGTGTTGGAAGCTAACTAAACTTCCTATGGTAATCATTTAACAACCTATGTAAATCAAACCATTATATTGTATACTTCAAGCTTCTACAGTGATATATGTTAATTATATATCAATAAAACTGGAGAAAATAAAAATGTTTAAATGCTGATTGGCTAACTGGCTGGTAGGTTGCTTTAGAGAAGGGCTTTCTAAACATGCCGAAATCAGGTCAGTAGCACAACCTGTAGGGCCAGTCCTCAGGACTTCAAACTTCCGGCTGAGGGTTCCCACTCCCACACCTGGCTCTCTGCTATTTACCTGCAGACATTTAAAGGTCAGGGTGGTAATGTTCAGCTGTGAACTTATCACTTCTACTAGTATTATAGGTATTAAAGAGGCAGGTGTGTGTGTGTGTGTGTGTGTGCGTGCACGTGTATGTGTGTGTGTGTGTGCGTATGTATGTGTGCACACATGCTTGTGGAAGGGGAGGCCAGCTCAGGGTGAGGCAGATGCTACCGGATCCCCTCCTGGGTTTGCTCTGGAGTGTCTGTTCTCTCCCAGCAGGTTTGGCAGGACAAGAGTGCATTTGGGGATCTTCTATCAAGAGAGCTAGCTGCTTTGGGTTTCTGCAAGAACTCTGAATCCGTGTCTGCCACATCACCAGGTCTCTGAGCTCCAAAAGCTCTCAGCTGCCTATAAGTCATCCAATCTAACATCCAATCTAAGTGAATTTTGATCTCGCTTTAAATCAATTCCTTAATTAATTATTTCAGGCAAGTCTTAACTTCCTAACTAGTCCAGCTCCTTCTAGGAGGTGGGCAGAGATCTCATCATCTACTCCTAGATGCCCACAGCCTCCAGATGGGCGCTGGACACACGAGAGCTGCTCAAGGGAGAGCTCATGACTGAGGAAGGAGACTGATTCCCACATCTTCAGGAGAGCTCACAAGACACAGTTCTGACCAAGGCCCATGACCCTCTGCCCCTGGGCCATGGCATGGGGTGGGGAAAGGAAGGAGGGGACACAGGAGAAAGGCTGCTCCCCAAAATCATTCTCTATTAATGATTTTATTTTTAACAAATTTAAAGTACTGGGTTGTCGTGACTAACTAAGAATGTGACAGAAGAAGCAGCATGAACGTCATAGTCTGGCCCATCAGATAAGCCAATTTCCTGCCTATTATCCCTCCAGAGTCGTCCCATCACAGCACTAGAGTCTAAACTCCTCACTCTGGCCTAGAAAGGGTGGTGCTTCTGACCTTTTATGTGCTACCTACCTCTCCTTCCAAAAATAAAACACTTTGAAAAAAAGAAGTAAAAATGAGAAAACTCAAAGTCAGGTAGAGAAGACAGACAGTAACAGTATGTTAGTGAACAACAGAGTAAATGCAGGGTAAATGTTCATGCAGCAATTTGGGTTCTTGAAGAAAGGTACATATCTTGGGTGGAGAGGTCAGGACAAACTTACTGGAGAAGGAATTCTTGCTTGATTCTTAAAAGAAGGGTAGAATTGAAGGCTGCTCTCCTCCACATGATTTACCTGTCCAAAATGATCCAGAGGCTCTCTGGAAAGTCTTCACAGGTCTATTGTGGCCTCTTGGGACAGTTAAAGCTGATGCCAGACGCTCACAGCAGAAATGGCTTGGCCCTATATACCCCAAGGGTGCTTAGTACCAGGGAAATACCAGGACAATTACCAAGCTAGCCCAAGCTGGGTGCAGTTAAAGGGGACATTTGCAGAAATCAATTCCTAATTAGCATCATGGCCATCCTGTCTATTTCAGATCTCCAGCAATGTGCAAAGCTGGGTAAGTCCTCACTGGCTTTGATTCCTCCAGGTTATCATTTAAGCCCCTCATTCCTTTTGGGCGAGATGAGATCTCTAAATTCCAACTTCACAGAGACAGACCCACCAATCCCCCCACCCCCCATTCCTTAGCAACCTCTCAGAACGAGTATTCTTTTAAAAGAGACAAGGTCCTTGCTGACATCTCTCTTTAGAGAGCTCCATCAAAATCCTGCACTTGCCCAGTGTCCTTTCCTTGGCCACTGGTAACCAAGGAAACGAGATACTATGGTAACACTGGGAGGAGAGAAAGGGAGGCATCCAGAGCCCTCGTTCGCTCTCTCTCCTCTCTCCTGAAATCAAGGCAGCTACTGGGGCAGAGAGAACATCTGTTCTCAGCTTCCAGGGGGAGAGCACCAGGACACCCACACGGGAGGCTTAATGGCTGACAACCTGAGGTTCCCATTCCCCAAACTGAAGATTGGTGCCTCAGAGGCCCCCAAACTCTGTACTTGCCCAGGCCCAAGGCCCAGCCCACTCTAGAACTTACATTGCCCAAAATACCAGATATAAGGGATGCATACATGTTTATTCAAGTGAGTAAACAAGATACAGATTGGGATCATGTATAAGCAAGGCCCTAAACATAATTGAAATTATGATGTATGACAAAATTAACAAGTGTTTATGCAATCTTCAGCAGTGTTGAATTTATCTCTTGGTTTTGCCCTGCTTTTCTGCTTCCTTGTTCAGTACCCTTCACCCCACCATCCCTGTCTCTGCTTCTCCTACCCCTGTATTTTTCTCTGCCTACCTGCCTCTCCCTCTGAGGCTGCCTTCCTGCTTCTTTCTCTTACTCACCCCCCTCTCCCTCCTCCTGACCTGCAGTTCACCTGTCACTCTTAGGATGGAGTGGCTTAAAGAGAAAGACTCCCCATGTTCTCGCCATGTAGAATGTCGTGTTTACTGCTGGCGACCTCACTTCGAACAGGCGTGATGCTGGGCACCTCGGGTGTGAGGCTTGAAGGAGGTTCGAACATAACAAACCCGTGACACGCATGATGATGTCATAAACAATCCCAGTGCAGTACTGGGGGCAATAGAGAAACCTACCTTTTTGTCTCCAACCCTTTGTTGGTTGAATCTTCTTTTACAACCTTAAGAATTCTCAATAGAGTTTTAAAACCTTTTCTTCTGATTCTTACATTAAATCCTGCTCCACAGGAACTGCCTTTTCTAATTTTTTAACACTGACTCCCTCCCTTAGAAGAGTGGTGTCTGAGCTGCTTTGATCACACATCTTTATCGATCAAAACATTTTGAATGTGGACCTCCCAGTATAAATGCACATATGTATTTATAAAGCACAGGCATGCACTACTATATTCATATTTGTACATGATGAATACACACATAAATGAGAATTTAAAAGGAAATGATGTTATATCTTCTTGGGCCACCCTCGTGTATTATCTGTACACCCCATATTATCTACTTGGTCTCTTTAAATGCCTGAGAACCCTACTTCGTCCCTCATGTCAGTAAGTTAGGGTTCCTGGAAAACCCCAAGAAGATTGCTGGAGGATCAGAATATGAGAGAATTTCTTTGTCAGGGAGCATATTCATTTCCTAGTGCTGCTGTGACAAAGGACCATAGACTGGGCGGCTTAAACAATGGAAATGCATTGTGTCACGGTTCTGGAGGCTAGAAGTCTGAGATGAAGGTGTTGGCAGGGTTGGTTCCCTCTGAGGGCTGAGAGGGAGAGCCTGTCCCATGCCTCATTCCCAGCTTCTGGTGGTTGCTGGCCAGCTTTGGCATGCCCTGGCTTGTGGTGACTCACCTTGAGCTCTGCCTTCCATCTTCACATGGCATTCTCTCTGGGTACAGGCCTGTCTGTAAGTCCAAATTTCCCCTTCTTATAAGGATGCAGTTACATTGGAATAGGGACCACCTTTTTTTTATTTCATTCATTCATTTTTTAATTGAAGTAAAATTAATTTACATTTTACATATTTGTGCACAAATCAATATTTTGACATCTGTACACTCCTGTGGAACCTTTAGCATAATCAACAAATGAATATGTCTATCACCTCATCAAAGTTTCCTTTTGTTTTTTTTCTCCCCAAATATGTTTATTTTAATTTTTCAGTGTTACAAGATTGATTGTTTATGCACCACACCCAGTGGTCCATGCAGTACGTGCCCTTCTCGATACCCACCACCAGGCTCACCCACCCCCCACCCCCACCCCTCCAAAACCCTCAGTTTGTTGCTCAGAGTCCACAATCTCTCCTGGTTCATCGCCCGCTCCGATTTCCCCCCATTTGCCCTTCCCTTCCTTCTCACGATGCCCTCCATGATTTTCTTTATACTCCACACGTAAGTGAGACCATAAGATAATTGCCTCTCTCCGCTTGACTTATTTCACTCTGCATATAATCTCTTCTAGTCCTGTCCATGTTGATACAAAAGTTGGATATTCATCCTTTCTGATGGAGGCATAATATTCCATTGTATAGATGTACCACATCTTCCTTATCCATTCATCTGTTGAAGGGCATTTTGGTTCTTTCCACAGTTTGGCTATTGTGGCCATTGCGGCTATGAACATTGGGGTACATGTGGCCGGAATAGGGACCACCTTAACGATCTTCTCTTAACTTGATGATATTGACCTATTCATCTTATGTCCAAATAAGCTTACTACTGCAGACTGAATTGTGTCCTTCCAAAAATCTGCATGTTGAGGCCCTAAATCCCACTGTGACTGTGTTGGAGATACGGCCTTTAAATAGATAATTAAGGTTAAGTGGGGTTATGAGTAGTTGGGTGCTCATCCCATATGACTGGTGTCCTCACAGGAAGAGGGAGAGAGTGCACAGGCAGAGGAAAGGCCACATGAAGACTCAGTGAGAAGGTACTTACATCTGCAAGCCAAAGAGAGAGGGCTCAGAAGGAACCAGCCCAGCTGACACCTTGGTCTTGGACTTCAGCCACCAGAAATGCGAGGATACATTTCTCTTGCATCACCCTTTCAGTCTGTGGTATTTTGTTATATCAGCCCTAGCTGAGTAACACAGGCACAGGGTGGGGGATATAGTTTAATCCATAACAAGAGACTAATGGTAAATGGAATAACAAGCCAGGGTCTTTAGGCTGAGATGTGGGCATGAAGCTTCTCCAAATTGGGCTAGTTGGAACAGCCAGGAGAAGAAGGACAGAGAGCCCTCTTTGCCAAGCTGCCTTCTACCAGTAGGTAGCATGGCCTCTTTCTGGAGACTGAGATCACCAGACCACAGGTATACCCGTGGTAATGGGGCTCTGGTCAGCCACTAGTTCTACCAAAGTATTTCCATTCACCGAAGTGGTCTCATGCTGTCTTTTATTCTGAAGTTCCCAAAACAGTTTGCAGCTGCTATTTGCAGAAGAAACTATGCTCTGAAAAATCTGTAATGTCTGTGTTTGAAACAGCGACACAACCAGGCTGCTCCTAGAAGAACAAGGACACACCCTCCCAACTCCTGATTGAAAAGAAGCCAGATCGTGGCGTTTGTTTCCTAAACAAGAATTGAACGTTTGTCACTTGTGCTATTTAATTATGACCCAAGAGGTTTGCTAACATTGCATATTCTGTCTGAGTGCCTGTTTAATTTGGGCATTAAAGACACAGTCTCTATTAGTTACCAAGTAACAAGTGTTTAAACCTCAATAAATAACATTTTTAATAATAAGGTTCTGAAATGCATAGATCACATCTCCCTGTTCATTCTCTAAGAAAAACATTTTAATTATCTATTGACACATATTGCACATGGAACAACCTTCTTTTTAAAAGATAAATGGGTTTATAGGCGAGCCGGGTTAATTAAAAGCCAGTGGAGTATTACAAGTGTATTTACTGGGGAATATTCACTGTAGGAGAGGCACGGTTCCTACACAGTTGTCGGAATTCTGTAAATGTATTGTTTAATAACCACTTGGCACTTAATTATAGTGAGATGGTGAGAGCTTAAATCTAAGCAAAGCGCACATTCCAGTTATCTCTTCTAAATGGCTTCTCCTGCGTGTCATGGATTCTCCAGGTCAGAATGCACGAGCTGATGATCTGGGCAATTGCAAATCTGAAGTTTCCCTGTCATAAGCAAGTGACTGTTGTGATCCTAGACACCAAGATAAAAAGTTCAGATTCAGCTCCCAAGGCGAGGCCAATTCTGAGGAAGGTCTGTAAGGTGAAGTGCAGAGTCCTTATTATGACATGCAAGGGCTTTCACCATCAAGCCCCTGCCAGTTTTCCACCCCCCATGCCCCCACCTCTAACCATAAACCCCAGTTGAGTGTCTCACCAACTCCATTTCCCCCTGCCTCAGAGAATCGCTATCCTCTTTGCTTGATCCCACAGGAAGGATGAGCAGGCTGACCTGCAATGACCACACAGTATGAACGTGAAAAAGCCTTTGTTGTTTAAGTCGTGGAGATTTGGGGAGTGTTTATTATGCCAGCATCACCTAGCCCATCCTGAATCAGATATTCCCCTTCACCTCTCCCAGAGGCTGGCACGTTGAATACACTCTCAATGCTGGACGGTGAATAAATACATGGGTCTGCCAATAAATTTTCCCTTTCTCCTCTGGAATGTTCTTTGGTCCTGGGAAATCACCTCCAGTCTTCTGAGGGACTATAAGGATCTCTCTCTGTGTGGTGTGAACAAAAAGACCCAGTGCCGAGCTGAGAAGCTTGATTTCAGTACTGTAGTCATAACCTACTAAAATGCACTGATCCGTGATTATTACTGTAAGCAAACGGGCAACTGTGAAGGGTTTGGGGAAAAAGTCACAGGGAGCAAGTCACCACTGAAATAAGTGTCCCTGTGTATGCGTGTGTGTGTGTGTGTGTGTGTGTGTGTGTGTGTGTGTGTGTGTGCGCGCGCGCATGTGCGTATGTGTTGGCTTTCTCATCATCCATTCTCTTGTCTCCGGTAATGGCACTCTAATTTTTAATTTGGGGGACCAGTACCCACCCCCACATCCTTATCTCAGGTATTGTGATCTGGGGGGCATTGACCATATCCCAAGTTCCAGGAGTGGTTACAATGGGTCAAGATCAAAAAACAAGGTAATAATAGAGCCAAACTCAGACCAAAGTCTCATCGGGGACCTGATTCACTCATTTTGTATCTATCTGGTGACCCCTGCTCTGAGCCAGGGCTAGGTCCTGAGAACATAGCAGTGAGAAAACTAGACAGACATTGCTGTCGAGTGCTCGGATGCCAGCCGGTGTTCTCTCTACCATGGTACTGTCCCTTTCTCTACCCGGATGCCCCCTCTTCCCAAATCTTTCTCAGACTGCCCCAGCCATCACTGACCTTCCCCTCTCTCCTGAATTCCTTCTGCCACAGACACTGGCACATACACAGAGGTTGAGCAAGCCACCCATGGGAGTAGCCATTCAGGGACAAAGGCTCCAGTGGCACAAAAAGGAGGGACAAGGGGATGACTAGAGTGCCCCACAAATCCCATTGACACTGGAGCTGCCTGGCTCATGGAGGGCCTATGGCAGTCGATGAACTGTCTCCTTCTCACCCCAGATTGGGGAGTTCCTAGCTGGCCTCCTCCAACCATTCTACCTCTGACCAGATCCTAACAACTGACTCCTCACCTTCAGGGCAGGGAAATAGAGAGATATAGAAGTAGCAGAGCCCTAACCACCTGGTTGGAAACAAAGTCATTGGGAGCCACAGGGAGAAGGAATGGGCCCAGAAGCTGATTGCATTGCCCCTGGCAACCACACGTCCCAGCAGGTCGAACCAATACCACAGCGCTCACTGGGATGTGGTTTCCTGAAGCTCACAAAAGAAATCTATATCATTCTCAGGAGCAACCAACCTTTCTGCAGGCAGCACGTCCCCTCCAGTCTGTGGGCAGCTTAAAGGGACACAGAAACCCAGCCCAGAAGGTGGCTAAGCCCCAGTCCCCAACCATTAACCTAAAGGGAAATGGCATTTCATCTGCACGCTGTCCCCCTCTCTCACCCCCACCAACACTTCTCTCAGCCTCACAGCTGCAATGGCCTCCCAACTGAGATGTGCTATTTGTTTTAGTCTCTCTCCTTTCTAATCCAGTCTAATAATAGTAACTGATGTTTATGGGGCCCTCGTCATATGCTGGACTATCTACAAGATACTTCACAAGTATTAACCCATTTTATCCTCAGAAAAAGCATTCCTATGGAGTGGATATTATTAGTATCCCTATTTTTAAGCTGAGGAATGTGAAGGACAGAGCAGTTAAGTAACTCGCCCAAAGCCACACAGCTCACTGGCGATGGAAGCAGGCAGTTTAACCACCATGTTTACCACCCCTCACAGAGAACCCTTCTCATAGTTCCTAGGTTAAAGGCAAGGACTTTGGAAATAGACCAATCAAGATCAAAGTTTCAGTTCTAGCTGTGTCTTGGACAAGCTACTCAGCCTCTCTGATCCTCATTTTCCCCATCTGTCATAGAGTGGTGATGACAATAGTGACCATCTTATAAGAGAATCAGTGTTTCATTAGATGACCCATCATGCTTTCAATTCCCAGTGCCCATCCTACTCTGAGTTCTGGTAACACCAAATTATCCTGTTTCCTGCATGTACTTTGTGTATCTCTCTTCCCTCTTACTGATGTGTTCTTTACCCTCCCTCCTCAATCTGGCCAGCTCTTTTTCACCTCTCAGGTCTCCACTGAGTGCTGCCTCATCTAAGAAGCCTTCCCAGCTTTCCCATTCTGCACTGTCTCTTTAGTGTTCTCCCATAGCCTGCATTTTCCTACCATGATCCCTATCATACTTGACTTTAACTGTCCATAGACATGTCCTCCACTGGGCTGGGTGCTCTGCAAGGACCATGACAGTGAGCTTATCCTATCCTGAATGCAGTGTGTCTAGGAAGGTGCCCAGAATAAGTCAGAAATAAGAAATGAAAATTTCTTTTTATTTATGCTCATAGTATTGCTTTGTACCTTCTAATAGATGGCAAGTGTCTTGAAGGCAACAGCCATGCCTTATTATCTGCCTCTGAATTCCTCTGACTGCTTGGCCCATAAAGCAGACCTGGAGCTAGGGTGAGCTAAGTGAGGTGTCTAGGGCGCAAGATGTAAGGAGGCTTCAACTCCGCTTGGTGATAGTGCAGGGTCAGCTCAGAAGGTCCTCCATTCATGATATCTAATATAAATTAATGGATGATCCAATAGTTGGGTTATTGATCTTCATATCTGTCCTCAAGGAATTCTCAGTCTCATGATGATTTAAATTCTTCATCACGGACCGACAGAGTCACACCTACCAGCTTCCTTTGGGCTCCTCTCTGGAACAACCCCCATCACCTGACACTATGACATCTGGCCACCAATGGGCCAGACTGTGGGAGAAAAGGATGTTCACGAAGACCAATAAAATGTGATGGGCAACATATCAGGGGTAGTTGAAGTCAGACAGGCAGGGAGAGAAACAAGAACATTTCAGGCAGATAAGTGAATGAAGAAAACCAGAAGAATGGCCAGTTCATAGGGCGCCTTACAGAAACTCATCTGATTGGAACTCAGCCTATATGCCAATGAGGGCAACCGAAGAGGAAACAACCCTTTGCCTTTGCATAAAGCCTACAAGGTATTTTCCCATCTTTGTTTCACTTGACCCCTACAGGAAGAAATGAAAAAAACTTATAATTACTCCCATTTTAATAATGAGGGAATGGAGACTAAGAAATCAGGTGATTTGCTCAAGGCACACAGTTAGTAAGGTTGGGTTTGAAGCCTTGCTCAGCTACTTGGCATTTCCCACCCTCACAACCTGGTGGTGATAATCACTGTTTAAGCATCCTACACCTTGTGTCATATTACATCTCTGATCACATTACTGCTCCCAAGGAGTGTTCATGGGACTAGAGTTTCTTGTGACCTGCATTTGAGAGTGGCTTAAAGCATCTGGGATTGCAATCCTTCTCTCAGACAACTGGACAGAGGTCCGGGGTGGTGGGGGCAGGAAGAAAGTGGCTTCTTCCATTATTCTTGGCTTTTTGCCCAGCACAGCAAATGGAATAGCTAAGGCCTCCAAAGCAGTACTTTGGTTTAAGTGAAAACAGGAATTCAAGGACTCTCTGGCTAACAATGCAGCTCGCATGTCACAGGTCTCTGATGTGTCATCCAGACCTCCATCCATTCAGCCCAGGGAGGACTGTGCCTGCAGCATTTGTTAGTGTGGATAGAAGAACAAAGCAGGATGGATTAGCTAATCCCCTGCTGATGGTGAGATGGGAGGCTGAAATTCAGCTCTGTGGACTCCTTGACTCCAGGGGTCAAGAAGTGCACAGCGTCCAGAGCCAGCCCTGCATGGCTCCTACCACTGACAGCTAGCAGAGCGGCCCGCCTGGGCTGGTGGGAGGCCACAGCAGGGGAGTTTCCATTTTAACCCCATTGTTTAGCCAAATGAAGCCAAGATGTTCCTGCTCCCCACTGGAGAAGTCAGCCCAGCTTCAATAATTTCTGAGTGCTGACAGATAATTCAGAGATATTGGATATTTCCCCACCTGGGGACTGCCCTTCACTACTACAGCAATCAGTTACTGCCTGGCAACCAGGGGCCATGTGGAGGCCCTGGGCCCCCTCACGCCTTTACGATCAGGCTCCAGCGTCTTGGAAAATATTGCTTGAATTTATTTATATAATCACGTTAGGAAGGCGGTGAGTTATTGTGAAGTCAGCATTCTTCCATCTTCCTTCCCGCTAATCCTTTGTTTGAGATTCTGCTCGAAGGACTCCGATTACTAATGCAATTACACGCTACCTGGTAAAGGGTAATCCAAAAAAAATTAAACCCCTTCACATATTGTATTTTTCACTCAGAGCCACCCTTCTCCTAAAACTGAGTGCTGACATAAATCAATTAGCTACTGATTTTATGACTACCTGCATTTAAGAACACATGGGCTTTTGACACCGCCCTTCCAAGTAGATAAGTCATCTTAAAGGTAAATGCTGCCTGTCATTTGGAGCACCAGCCCTTCAAGCAGTTTCTCAGTAAAAGTAAACACTCTGAACTGGGTTGGTCTTAATAAAAACAGAACACAAGACTGCCACCAATCCGGACACTGCATGTGTTTTATGCTAATATTACTAAAACCAAAGGCTTTAGCCTGTCTCTTTGACATTCATAGGTTCCTAATATCATGCCCCTCCCTACCATTCATCATGGAATACATGTGAAAATAAATAAAATGGTGCTGTAGAGTCTGGAAATATTCTTCTTAAGGTGTTACAGGAAGCATGACATTGAACCTGTGGAGAAGGATTCTGATCCTGAGCACTGAGTGATTCTGCAATAAACAATATTATAAAAATCACCTAAATACTATTTATTGAGTTTTGAATTTCCCATCAATCTATAGACAAAACCACATAGACTTAGCTATGAATACAGAACAAAATATAAATGTTATCCAACTTAATAATATAAAAGTAGATACGACACACCTGGGTAGGGGGAAGAGCTTAGGAGGGAATGGAGAAAAATAGAATCAGACCAAAGTTGCATAGATGACCAGTAAGTGAAGGAAAATCATGACTTTTTTTTAAGATTTTGTTTATTTATTTGAGAGAGAGAGAATGAGAGAGAGAGAGCCTGAGCAGGGGGAGGGGAAGAGGGAGAAGCAGACCCCTTCTGAGCAGGGATCCTGATGCAGGACTCGATCCCGGGACTCTAGGATCATGATTTGAGCTGAAGGCAGTTGCTCAACCAATTGATCCACCCAGGTGCCCCGAAATAGTGATTTAATTATACATAGGGGACTGGTATTGGGAAACTGAGTCTTTTATTGTGGGAGGAAGTCAAAGACAGTATCTAGAATATCAACCAAAAAACACTGTATATTTACATTACTTAGACATATGGAAGAAACTGCCAGAAGAACTAAAAATAGAAATAATTAAAGTGTTTGTTTCATTTATTTATAGTGTTAGAAGTCAAGGTACTAACTAAACTTGGGGAGAGGTGGATAAGTGGCTTTTAGGGTGCCGGTCATTTTCCATTTCTTGATCTGGATGCTGGTTACAAGAGCATTCACTTCACGAAAAACATTAGCCACATGCTTATGATATGTGTGATTTTTCTGTTTCTAGGGTGCATTTCAACTAAAAGTTTCCTTAATAAAGGTGGCTGCCTCTGGGGAGCAAGAGTAAGTGAAATGAGAGAAGAGACAGGGTATTATTGGTTCTCATGATCAGGCCAGATGATGGTTCAATTATTTTTAGCCATGCAGATATTGCTTGGATGAAAATTAATTATTTTTATGCTGTTTCATTCTGGACTCTTAGGTGACTTCTCACATATAAAAAGCATGGCCCCTAAAGGCAAAACTTGAGCAATGTGCATAAACTCCTGGGGGATAAATATCAGCCGATTTAGGGAAGTGCTTTCTAAACATCAGAGCCCCTGATAATCTGGGTAGTGAGGTCACTGTTATGGGGGTACTCAAGTCAAACAGATCAAGAAGGAGCTTTTCCCAGGTGACCATGGAGGCAGTCTGGTCATTGCTGAGACTCTGGAACTCTGGGACACATTCTGGGGGGCTGAATACACTTTGGTCTGAGACCTCTGCATTTTTTTCCTTTTTTTTTTTAACCTTTTTGGTCCTGAATAAAACTCAAAAGTTCAAGAATTCCAATGAAAAAAATACTCTTTGTAAATTAGGACAAGATCAGAACTGGAAAGAGGAGGGTCAGAGAAAGCCCTCTTCTTCATATTGACATCAAAGGTGAGCCGCCAGTAGGGTGACCCTGGGAAAGAGAATACAACAGCTGAACAAGCAGAGTATTCACCACCTAGGGACTGCCTTTCACTCCACAACAGTCAGTCTGCCCACCAAGCAGGAGCCATGTGATTGGCCAATGGGGTCAGGTTTCCAGGGCCTGAGGACTCCCTCTCTTTACTGTTTTCCTACCAAAAATCAAAAAGGATTTTTTTGGTTTTGTTTCTGTTTTGTTTTTTTTTGTTTTTTTGTTTTTTTTTAATTTTTTTATTAACATATAATGTATTATTTACCCCAGGGTACAAGTCTGTGAATCATCAGGCTTACACATTTCACAGCATTTGCCATAGCACATACCCTCCCCAATGTCCATATCCCTA
>CM052803.1:19827426-19913072 GCA_028533885.1 Nasua narica | reverse complement strand
CTTTGGAATCACTTTTCCAAACGTCCTACCTTTCCGAAGGTGGTCGATTTTCTGCTCCTAGAATTGCTCTTCTTCCTCTCTTCTCCCTCCTGTTGAGTATGCTGGCTTTTAAAATGATTTATTAACTATCTAGATGAACTTCTGGGTTCCGACTCTATCTCAACCTCCTACTTCTCCGCCATCTTGCTCCTCCTCCAATCGGGTCTGTTTTGTTTTTTAAATTTTTTAATTAACATATAATGTATTATTTACCCCAGGGTACCTGTCTGTGAATCATCAGGCTTACACATTTCACAGCATTTGCCATAGCACATAAACTCCCCAATGTCCATATCCCTACCACCCCCCCACACCTCCCAGCAACCCTTAGTTTGTTTCGTGAGTTTAGGAGTCTCTTAGGTTTGTCTCCTTCCCCATCCCATCTTGTTTCATTTCTTGTTTTTTGTTTCTCAACAGAGAAGATCCAATGTGTTTATGGGAAAACCTACTTGTTTATAGGAATAGGAGGATTAGAAGCCAATCATAATTTCCCTTCAACCAAGCCTCAATGAATTCAGTAAATTGGCAATTTGATGAGTTGAGGTAGACCATTTTGTCTTATTTGCATTGTGATATCTTCTGCTCTGACTGAGACCTCTACACCAAGGGTCAGCTCTGCCAATGGTGGCCCACGGGCCAAATCTGGCCTACTGCCTGTTTCGTACTCCCTGCAAACTAAGAATAGTGTGACATTTTTAAGTGGTTGAAAAGTATCAAGAGAAAAATAAAACACATCATGACACATAAAAATTATCTGAAATTTAAATTTTAGTGTCTGTAAAGTTTAACAAAACATCAGTAGCATGGCATTGCTCATCAATTACACATTGCCTGTATCTGCTTTTCTACAACAGCAGGGTTGAGTGGTTTCAACACAAAACCTAAAGTATTTATTATTTGGCCCTATACAGAAAAAAAGTTTGCCAAGCCAAGCTCTACACCATAGCTAATATAAACACCATGGGTTTACCCAGTACTTTTGGCTACCAAAATATTTATCTTACTTTGTAATTGTTTTCTTGCTTAACATGCTGTAGAAAGAATTTGGAGTCACAGAACTGGAATCAGAGAATTAATAACCACAGAATGTAAATAGGCTATCATTTACAGGACCTCCCCCTTCCCCAGTTTTACATCTGGAAAAGAGTGGAGTCTGGAAAAAGTGCCCCTACACCACTTTTCACTCTGGTCATTGCTTTGGGGCTCCTTCAGAGGATAAAATCCCTCCGAAGCTCCCTCCCAGGAGGGGGTTCAGAAAGGGAACTCCTAGGCCAGAGCTCAAGCACAAGAGCTTTGAGCCACACTGCAGATAAGGAAAAATGGTCTACCTCAACCCATCAAATTTCCAATGCACTGAATTCATCGAGGCTTTGTTAAGGGGAAATTATAATTGGTTCCTAATCCTCCTATTTCTGTAAACAAGTGGGTTTTCCCTTAAGCACATTGGGTCTTCTCTGTTGCAAAAAAAAAAAAAAAAGTACCTTGTTTTGATTTTTGGTGGGAGCACAGTAAAGCAAGAGCTGGAGTCCTCAGGCCTGTCCATCACGGGAGCCCTAAGGGATGCTGATGATGAGCCAGAGGGGCTAGTAGGCAGGTTATTTGTTTGGCCAGTCCAAATGACTTATTATACCAGCCCCTGGCAAGGGAGTAGAAAGGAAGAAGATAAAAAATCATAGCATTGATTTTTCCAGCACGTGAAACCAGTGATGTTATTTCCAGATCCATCCTTTCTGAAATTAAATTAAATAAAGTTTAGCTCAGTTTGTCAATTTGCTGAAAACCATCTCCATCTGACTTTCTGCTTTGTAGTGAAGGAGCTCATGGAGGATGTTTGTTTTTTTTTTTCCAGGGAAGCATTATTGCATTAGGAGAAGCAAGAGCTTTTGATGACGTTCCAGAATTTTAAGAGCTTTTCAACCCAATGAGGCGTCAATTTGCAAGTGCGTTTTCCATAACCATTAAGTGGACATTTTAACAGACAGGGTCTGTGGTGTGAGTTTTCCAGGAGTGAGTTATAGCCGTAAGACTCTACATTCTTATTCAGAAATATAGTCCCTGTGGTGGGAGAATTGTCTCTCTGCCTCATAGATACACTTTTAAAAAACCCAAAGCATATTCCTCTTTTACTTCAATTATGAGATTTTTCTTTCCTTCAAAAACAATAACTGTGCCAGTTATTTCTGGTGAAAAGAACATAATCTTGAGACTGCCTCAAGGAGAGGTATTTTCCAAGCCCAAACTCATCCAGGTAGGGGCTAATAAAACCCTCCAAAAGGGCCAGGCAGGGGCAGACAGGAGTAATAAGTGGTCTGTCAGTCATCCTAACCAGCCAGAACCAATCAGATGGACTTGGGGAAAGATCACACACAGTTAACAGGCTGGGAATGCAGAGGGGTTAAAAAAAAAAAACCCGTTCTATATCCCCTGGTTCACTGTGAGGAAGGTTCAATAATTACCTCCATGCTGCTTGGAGTTTCAATGTCCCCCAAGATCCCTGTTCACTGAAAGATCAGGATCACGGTTTCGAGAAAGAGGTAAAGATGGCCAAGGGACCAGTCTTTTACCAAAAGTCATGGTCCAATCACTCAAGTCCTTCGACATAGTATGAGTTGCTCAAGAGTTTGGTAATAGTTTTGGTAGAATGTCCAGAGTAGCTTCAACAGGGCCAGTGGCTGAATTCGGTCTTCCAAAATGGGTTCCCATTTATTCTTCAAAGAATTGAGTGCCCCTGCCTGTGTGGAACCATCTTCAACCTTTTTGAGACAGAATTAACTAGTATTCTCTCCCTACTCCCAGAACATTTCACATATACTTCAGTGAATACCCTCCAGCACCCAGTGCTGTACATTACCTGTGTATCTACAACAGTGCCTGGCACAAAAAGAAATATTCAGTAATGTTAGTCAATTTCATGGAGAAAGGGATCCCAGGGAAACCACTTCAGGAGATAATGATAACGCTTTGTTACAAATTTTGGCTTGAGTTCATTATAATGTGGTTTGTAGTTGGGGACATTTTGGAAAAATATAAAAGACTGTTTAAGTAAACCATGGTATATCCATTCACTAGACTATCATGTAGGCATTAGTAATAATGATACAGCAATTGTACATTTGTTGCTTTTAAAAGATGCTTGTGACTGAAGACATCACAATTCCAGATATCAAGCTACATTACAAAGCTGTAGTCATCAAGACAGTATGGTACTGGCACAAAAACAGACACATAGATCAATGGACCCAGAACCATATAGTCAACTAATCTTCAACAAAGCAGAAAAGAATACCCAATGGAAAAAAAGACAGTCTCTTCAACAAATGGTTTTGGGAAAACTGGGCAGCTACATGCAGAAGATGAAACTGGACCACTTTCTTACACCAAACACAAAAATGAATTCAAAATGTAGGGACACCTGTATGGTTTGGTTAAATGGCCAACTTTTGGTTTCAGCTCAGGTCATGATCTGAGGTCCTGGGGTTGAGCTTCATGTCGGGCTCTGCGTTCAGCAGGGAATTTGTTTGCAGATTCTCTCTCTCCCTCTCCCTCTGTCCCTCACTCGGCTTGTGCTCTCTTTCATAAGTAAATAAATAAATAATAGATGAAAGACTTAAATGTCAGATAGGAAACTATCAAAATCCTAGAGAAGAACACAGGCAGCAACCTCTTTGACCTCGGCTGTAGCAACTTCTTCCTAGACGTGTTGCTGGAAGTAAGGGAAATAAAAGCAAAAATGAACTATTGGAACTTCATCAAGATAAAAACTTCTGCATGGTGAAGAAAGCAATCAACAAAACTAAAAGGCATCCTAACAAATGGGAGAAAATATTTGCAAACAACATATCTGACAAAGCATTAGTAGCCAAAATCTATAAAGAACTTACCAAACTCAACACCTAAAAAAACAAATAGTCCAGTCAAGAAATGGGCAGAAGGCATGAATAGATACTTACTCAAAAAAGACATCCAGATGGCTAACAGACACAGGAAAAGATGCTCAACATCTCTCATCAGCAAGGAAATACATATCAAAACCATGATGAGATACCACCTTACATCTGTCAGAATGGCTAAAATTAACAACACAAGGAACAACAGGTGTTAGCAAGGATGTGGAGAAAGCGTAACCCTCTTGCGCTATTGTTGGGAAAGCAAACTGGTACAGCCAATCTGGAAAACAGTTTGGAGTTTCCTCAAAAAGTTAAAAATAGAACTAGCCTACAATTCAATAATTGCACTACTGGGTATTACTCAAAGGATAAAAAAATACAGATCTGAAGGGCTATGTTTATAGCAACATTATCAACAGCCAAACTATGGAAACAGCCCAAGTGTCCATTGACAGATGAATGGATAAAGAAGATGTGATATATATATTCTACAGCTATAACTCAGCTATCAAAAAGAATAAAATCTTGCCATTTGCCATGATGTGGATAGAACTAGAGTATATTATGCTAAGTGAAATAAGTCTGTCATAGAAAGACAAATATTGTATGATCTCACTCGTATGTAGAATTTAAGAAAGAAAACAGATGTGCACATGGGAAGGAGGAAAAGAAAAAAAAAAGAGAGAGGAAAACAAACTACAAGATACTCTTAACAATAGAGAACAAGGGGCACCTGGATGGCTCAGTGGATTAAGCCTCTGCGTTTGGCTCAGGTCATGATCTCAGGGCCCTGGGAGCTTTCTGCTCAGTGGGGAGCCTGCTTCCCCATCTCTCTCAGCCTGCCTCTTGGCCTACTTGTGATCTCTCAATCTCTCTCTCTGTCAAATAAATAAATAAAATCTTTAAAAAAAACAATAGAGAACAAACTGAGGGTTGATGGAGGGGGATGGGCAGGGGTGAGTTAAATGAGCAATGAGTATTAAGGAGGGCACTTGTGATGAGCAGTGGATGTTGTATGTAAGTGATGAATCACTGAATTCTACTCCAGGAACCAATATTACACTGTATGTTAACTAACCAGAATTTAAATTAAAAAAAAAAAAACACGAGATGTTTGTGATGTGACTAAGTGAGACAAAAGTAGGTTACAAAACGGTTTGTACAGCATGATCCCATTTTTATTGAGGAAAAAAATTATTTCTATCTCACACACACATACACATCAATACATACTGCAAACATATTACATCAATAGAAGTGAAGTGCCAGACCACTGAATCTCCATTAAAACATCAGATTTCAGAAGAACATAACGAAATACTCTTCAAAGAGAAGAGGGTGACTAAAAATGGGGAAAGACCCAAAACCATGTCATCTGAATGGCCAGAACTGAGTTTCCCTAATTGGAATTAAAACAAAAACCCTCAGATTTGGGCTGAAGGACGTAGAACTGTGATAACCCTCAAACAGTGTGAGGTGAATGTTCTTAAGGCACAGAGAGAGAAATGGCTAATGCTTCAGGGAAAGGTATCAGGGAAAGCTTCATAAACGAGGTGCCATTTGAACTGGGCTCTAAACCCAAAAGCTGGAAGGCAGTGCTTCCCCACCTTAGGCCATCAACTTCCCAAGTTCACAATTATGACATTTCCTTGTACTACCTGTGTGTACTTAATATTTTCCTGTTAAGTGGTCTTATTTTGAATAAATTTGTTTCCAAGGGTAACTTTATCTCACTGATTATATGGAAAAACCAATATTGCAGGCCACAAACAAAAGAAGGCAATCATAAAAAAAAAAAAGCCTTTTTAAACATTCCAAAGTTGTTAAATTCCAGTTAAATGTTGGTGGTCAAAAGCTCTGCACCTGACATCTCTTTCTTCCTTGTAATAAAGGAGAGATTAACAAGTATTATAAAGGCATTCAAGACATGATTACCCCCCAAGGAACTCTGTCCTGACCAGAGAAGCATGAGAAGGGGAAAGCTTTTCATCCCACTGAGACTCCAGGACTGGAGGACAACATAGCAGAGGGGATCCAAGCTTGCAAGCCTGCTGGAGGCTATAGGGAGTTGGCAGGGATGGAGTTGGAGAGGCAGGCTGGCACCACTGGCACAGGTATGTCCAGGAACAATACAGACAGTTCTCATTGCAATTTTGTTATACTGTTTTGTTGGTTGTGCCATATGAATATATTACCCATGCAAATAAATATTATATACTTTATAATCATGCATACTCACACACATACACACCCACTCCTTTGGACAATAATATTCAAAACAACCAAGTGGTCCAGACCTGGTACAGAGCAAAGGCCTTGGAGTTGTGCTGCCTAAGGTTAGATCACAGCCCTTCTACTTATTAACACTGTGGTCTTGAGTAGGCATCTTAACCTTTCCAAACCTCATTGTCCCAATCTGTACAAGGGGGGATATGAACAGTGCCTACCCCTGGGTCAGAGGACATGTTAACAAGGTGATGGGTGTAAAACCCTTTGCCCTCCACAAGCATTTGACGAATCATTGTGTTGCTACAGCCACACCTGTCTCTGGGGTCCTTTGCTTATTTTAAGTGTATCTCCCTGTGTATCTTTTCCTATCTGTCTCTGTCACCCTTATTTGCTTCTGTTCTAAAATAAAACTGAAGCATATTTTGTGTCATTTATTATGTGTAGTTAATAGACTGTTCTTTTCCCTGCTCTTAATTTTAATAAGCTAACAAGGAGAATGTTCCCATTTCTAGAAGCAAATACACTGGCTACATTAAATTGCTTTTTACTTCCTTGGGCTTCCAATTGATTTCAGGAATGCAGGTCAGTGACTTTTGATAGCAAAACTGTTCAGCAGTCCTGATGTAGACTGTAGTGTGGGGGTACCAAGGATGCGGGAACATGCACTGGCCTTTCCCATCAAGCATCCTCCAAACCACATAGCAGGTGAAGAGCCCCAGAGAGATTGAAATGTTTCTGTTCAGTTCCATTTCTTTGAATATTGCTGCTGCAACTCTTTATAGAAGTCAGTAAATCTCAGTTTAACTGCCGCTATTGATTGGGGAGGGCACAAACAAAAGGTGCAAACGAGTTTTGGCTGGCTCCTGAAGTGTCCATTACAGATGGCGTTGAAGACATGATGTATTTGTTTTCTAGTTCGCAGACGGATTCACAGCTCCATCACCTTCCACCCCTCCATCATCCAGGGCTGCTTTCTAAAGATAGACAGAAGTTTCCTGCAGGACCCTCGCTCCTCACTCATTAGCAGTGATCAGTAAACCCTGTGGTATTCATTAAAATGTTTCTCTGCTGCTCAGCAACAACATTTTTTTCTTTACAAGCCAACTTTAGCTGCTGTGAGGTCAAAGAAATATATAACAATTATGATGAAGGTAATGTCCAAGGTATTTTTTTACTTTGAATACATCCTGGGGGTGGCCAAACCGTTGCAATTTATTTCCACTCAGACCCATGAGCCTCATTTGAATATTTACTGGGGTTGTGCTCAACTCCTATGGGGCCATGCAAATGTGCAGAAGGTTGAAGAGCCAAAAAGTGACAGCCCTCCACCCAGAGGAGCCAATGACTTCTGACCCTACCTGGGTTTGGTTTTATGACTTTCATATCCTTGAAGTTATTTAAAAGAAGATGAAATATGACAGGTGCTGGGGTTAGCAAAAGCAGCAAGTTGATTGCATTCTGGGCTGCCGGTGGGAACCCCCTCCCAGAACGTCGTCAGCACATTTAAAAGTGTGCAGTTCACTGCTGTCCTTTGCACTTCTCTCCTGACCTGCAGAGCAAAACTGGCGTATAGACAGGTAGAGCTAGAAATTTGTTTTATTTTTTTTTCTGGCCAACTTCTCTTTTAAGTATGTCTCCATCCAACTTCGGGGCATGTGGTCAGGTGAGCCTGACCCTTTCCTATTCCTCAGCATCCAGGGATAGGCATGTGGTCAAGTCTAGCCAATCAGAGCTATCTCCTGGCCAGAGTGATTGCTTCAGGGATAGTTTTGTGACTTACACTGGGCCAGAGAGCTTTCCCTAGGACTTTTGAAGGAACTATGAGAAAAATGTTCTCTCTTTCCTCTGTGGTTATAATCTGGCATGATGTAAGCCTGGAGCCAAAATGTGAGGAGAGCCTTCATCATGGGAGGACCGACATGACAACAGCCAAGATCAGAGATTGAAACAGAGCTCTGAGGACATTGTTTGATGACTGGATGCAGCCTTGCCTGAAGCTACTCTTGGTATTTTTCATTAAACGGTGGCAATAAATTCCTCTGGATTAAGCCGTATTGACTTGGGTCTCTGACTCAATCAAAAGATGCCTGACTAATGGAGATGCCTTTTTACTATAACCTGAGTAGCATAGAGAATATTGCTTGCCTATAATATTTTCCCCACCAGCTCCCTGAAGCCAAATTATACCCCAGAGTTTACCACTCCCTTACTGCCTCTTCTGAGAGCAGTTTCCTAAAATATCACTTGCATATGAATCCTCATCTCAGGATCTGCTTCTTGGGACCACACACTAAGAGTGTGAGGCTTAAATGAAATGATTTGAAGAAAGGGTTTAACACAATCTTTGACTCATTATATATTCTTAATAATGCTGAATATTATTCTTATTCTTGTTTTGTTATGTCGATACAGGACCTTGAGCCAGGATACAATTTTTTGACATCCAGTTCTGTATTTTTCCAACTATACCAGTGTTCCCTAAAATGCCAGACATATGCTGTAGTTGACCACAAAATGATTTTAATTGTTAAGTATTTTAATAATTTTTCAAGTTACATAGTTAATGGCAAGTGAATGCTGTTTATGATAGTAGTCGTACAGTTTATAAAATGAATATCTTTAGGTTCTAAAGACGAATCAATTTTTAAAAATTTTTTAATTAACATATAGTGTATTATTTACCCCAGGGTACATGTCTGTGAATCATCAGGCTTACACATTTCACAGCATTTGCCATAGCACACACCCTCCCCAATGTCGATATCCCTACCCCCCCACCTCCCAGCAACCCTTAGTTTGTTTCATGAGTTTAGGAGTCTCTTATGGTTTGTCTCCTTCCCCATCCCATCTTGTTTCATTTTTCTTCCCCACCCCCCCATAACCCCCTAACCTGCCTCTCAAATTCTAAGATAAATCAATTTTTAAGTAAATAAAGGATAGCCCAAGCTTTATGAAGATATGGCAAAAATTATGGGGCTGATATACTAACAAAACTCAGAACCACCCCTCACTACACACTAGCCCAAACTTTCCATGCCTATGGCTTTACGATCACAGCTAAGGTCTTGGAGGGCCCTAGCAGAAATGAGCAGTGAGCCAGAGATCCCATTGTAGCCATTATCGTGCACCTTACATGCTGATGCTGGGCTCTGCAGTTGCTGGAGGAAGGGAGAGGGATGAGCAATGGGCTGAGAAGAGAAATGTGGCATCTGTGGAAGCTGGAAAGAAATGTAATTTGGGTGCCTCAGCCTGAGAGGAAGATGAATAAAAGCACAGTAAGTGAGAAACTGCAGGCTGAAATATTTTCCAGGTAGGATGGAGATGCCCCAACATGAGGCTGGCCCCAGAGAATGTCACTAAATGAGACTGTTCTTCCTTTTCACCTTTCACCAGCCTCACTTCACACAATCATCATCCAGATCCAGAGTCTGTTAAATCCAAGTTCTGGTTCTCCCACCAACTAACTGCTTGTATGACTGAAGCCAGCCACATGACCTCTTTGAGCCTATATTACCCCATCTGTATAATGGGAAGAATGATCCTCACATGATAGCAGGTTGGCCAGCAACACAGTTACTTGCTGAGTCATTAGCCTTGGTCGTGGCCCAGAAGGGGGCACCTTCAGACGGTCCACTTTCTTCATTCCATTGCTAACCAGCACAGAAAAGCCCAGTGTCACCAACAGCTCGACAAGTGGAGTCCAGAGATCAGCTTGTCTCTGCAGCCAGAGTCTGCACTGTCTCTTCCATATCAACATAGGTCTTTGGCCTCAAGCTTGTCTCCAAGGAAATATGCTATGCCCTTTATATAAGGTGCTATAGGTGTCCCACTCAAATTCCCATCACTGGACCAGTTATAAATCATGTACATCACATGTTTGGGTGGCTAAGAGCTCATAGTTGCACCCTTATCCAGAGACTTGCCCCTGACTAATGAGAACCAACTTGCCCAGAGAAGCCTGGGGGCCTGCATGCAGTAACTAGCACAGGAGTATGGGTATACAAGCGTGGTCACCTTGCCTCAAGATGATCCAACTTCTGTGGGGCCATTCATGCTCAGAGAACTTCTGAAGGATCTGGCTGAGGCTACATGTCAACTGAAACCACATGTTTGTTTCTTGCTCCACCCTACATGGCCTTCCTCGCTCTGTTTCAAATTTATTCTGAGTATCCTCCTTCAATAGATCACTTGAACAGGAATTGCCTTCACAGTCTCTGGTTTTAGGAAAGGTGACCAAAGATCCCCTTATGCATTAGACAAGATGCTTAGAGCAGAAGGAAGGATAAGCTGGCTCCAACAGAAGCCATCTCCGGCTGACATTTTCCCTAAATGAAGGTAGTGTGACAGAAGATGTTGAGAGGCAGATGAGGGGTCTGATTCACTGTCAAGCAGTGCTGAGGAGCAAACCCCTAGGAGGACAGGACCATGGTCAACTCCAGGCCATCTCAGCATAGAGCAAGCACTTCTCTATAGGTCTCTGGCCTTAGAAGGCAACATGGTATGTTAATTATACCTCAATTAAAAAACAGGGAGAAGCACCTGGGTAACTCTCGATCTCAGCTCCAGTCACGATCTCAGGGTCCTGGGATGGCGTCTCACATCAGGCTCCATGCTCATCATGGAGTCTGCTTGGGATTCTCTCCCTCTACCCCTCCCCCTGCCTCTCCCTCTGCCACTCCCCTTTCTGTCATGCTCTCTATCTCTCCCCCCAAAATAAATAAAATAAATCTTTAAAAAAAAGAAGGGGGTACTCAGCTCCAACTGTTTAGGGTATGTAGGATAAAAGCCAAGCCCCTTACTATGACCATCAAGGTCTCACATGAGACCCTGCCTACTCTCCAGACTCATTTCATATCACTCTCCCCCTCACTCACTGTCCTCCAAGCCACACTGGCCTTCCTTCTGACATACTACATAATGCCTTTATAAAAGCCTAAATTTTCTCTCTCAGGGTATTTTCTGTCTTCCTTCTAGGAAACCCCCTCCCCACCTCTGCCCATGAATAAATTCTCATTGAGGACTTAGCTTTAGTGACCTTTCTCAGAGAACCTTTCTCTGATTCCCTCATCATTATTTGTCACATTTCCCTGTTTTATTTTCTTTATAGGAGTTATCATTTGAAATTATCTATCGTCATCTTTGTATGCTTGTAAATCTATGTTGTAAAATCTATATTAACATAGAATGATCTGAATCCTCAGTATTTAGGAACTATCAGGCATTTAGTAGGTGCCCAATAAAATCTTACAAGTAAAAGAATGACCATGTTCCAGCTTCTGAGTCTCTGTCCCAAGTGTTGCATTACCGGGAGAGAAAAACTGATTATCTCAGCTTGACCACATATCCCCCTCCCCAGACCACCTACAGTGATGTCATATAGACATGCCCACTGAAGACTCCCCCATGAAGACTGAGCACCAGTTCTGGAGAAGGAAGAGCCTGAGCTGAGCAACTTCCCAACTGGTGTTTGTCATACCAAGGACGCATGACTCAAACTCACAGCTGGTGCCGCACCTTCACTGCCATGCCTGCTGCTATCAGCTTGCTCCATGGGTGCTGCTTCCTGCCTCTCTGGCTGGAATGAAATAGTCCCTTTAGGTTTTCGGTGCTGAAACCTCAGTTCTGATCTCTGCAGCTGGGCCTTTCCTCAGTGTCATTAATCCTTCTCCTCTCCAATGAAAGGGGAAGCGTTTAATATCTCATCAGTTAACATGACCACCAAAAACACTGATGTTTACACTTCCACCTTCTCCACAATCACATTCACACACGTCATTTTATCCAGTTCTTAAAACCTCCCTCTGAGGTAAAAACGCATCCCCACTGGGGCACTGAACTGGAGGATGAAGTGTTTGCTCCCCTAAAGCAGGAGGCTGCCTACGATTGAAGGCAACACAAATGAAAGGAGTGTGAAGTGATAGGGAGGCAGGGCCTTGAAGAACTGTCTGGGACCCTGGTTCTCCAGATGATTCTACCCATAGACTATTTAATCATTTGTACCTGCCCACCACAAACGTGTGTGTATGTGTCTATATATCTATTTATATATAGAAATAGGTATCTTCAATTTGCATTGAGTTTCTGTCACTTTCCAACTTGAAAAGCCTGGACGATTATGAAGTTCCTGTCAACCTGACATTCTGGAGCCCTACTCCCAAAGACACTCAGAACTTTAGAAAGACCTTTTGATTCTGCCCCTTAAGTTCCAACTTAAGTAGGTATGCCATATACCATAGTGGGGAAAACAGGCAAACTCTGAAGCCAGAATATCTGGGTTCAAATCCTGGTTCTTGTACTTATTAGCTGTATGACCTTGAGAAACTAACTTAATCTCTCTGCCTGTGTCAGTCAGGATAGGATAGGTTATATTACGATAACAAACAATCCCAGAATCACAGTGGTTAAAAATAATAAAATTTATTTTGTACTTATAATTCTTGTAGATCACTGATGGTCTGAGGGGTTTTCCAAATATTATCTTCACTTTGGGCCCCCAGCTGACAGAGTACCTGACACATGTAGCATTGCCAGTCTCTGGGACAGCCAGAAAGGAACCAATCACATGCTGGCTCTTAAAGCTTCTATGTGGAAGCTTGACATGAAGCTTAGCCTCAGTTTTTTTTTAATCAAAGCAGTTCACATGGCTATACCTAACTTCAGAGTAGGCTGGCAAATGCAAACTCATCATATCTTCAAAAGAGAAACCAAAAAAAAAAAAAAAGAACCATCGGAGCACTGCCAATAACCACTACAGTTCCCTCATATGTAAAGAATGAATAATAATTGTACCTATATTAGTTTTGTCCTAGGAATTAAATGACAGAAAGTGCTTAAAATAGTGTCAGCACACAATAAACATTCAACAGACGTTGCCTGTAGTTAATAATACGTGCTTTGCCCTCTGCCCCTGGGTCTCACACATACGCGCACACCTTATGTGAGAAGAGGTTTATACTGCTGCTGCTGAGTGACTTGTCTACCAAAGAACTAGTAAAAATATATCTAGGTCACATCTTACTGACAGATGTCAGCAAAGAGAGGCACAGAGGCCAACGTGATTGCAAACCATGGGATAGGTTTATAATTCAGCTACCATGAGCAGATAGATCCTTCCACATCTAGAGTGAAGGAGCAGAAATCAACTTACTCCTTAAAAATGGTCAGCTCTTTGGGTTGAGCACACTATCTCTGCTTCTGAATCCCCACAGCAATATGGGGATAGGACTTAGCAAGCATTTCCTTACAACGCAGATATGACCAAAACACTTGATCCACCCCTCACCAGGGCCATTTTAATTGCCCCCAACAAAACACTTCCTCATCTTGAGGGTAAACACAGAAGCATAGGACAAATGACATTTGTTTTTTAAAATCCCCATGTGGAACTATAGATTTTCTTTCCCCCCAAATATGTTTATTTTATTTTTTCAGTGTTACAAGATTAATTGTTCATGCACCACACCCAGTGCTCCATGCAGTACATGCCCTCCTCAATACCTACCACCAGGTTCACCCAACACCCCACCACCCCTCCAAAACTCTCAGTTTATTGCTCAGAGTCCATAGTCTCTCATGGTTCATGGCTCCCTCTGATTTCCCCGCAGTCACCCTTCCCTTCCTTCTCACAATGCCCTCCATGTTTTCCCTTATGCTTCACACGTAAGTGAGACCATAAGAAAATCGATTCTCTCCGCTTGACTTATTTCACTCCGCATAATCTCTTCCAGTCCCACCCATGTTGATACAAAAGTTGGGTATTCACCCTTTCTGATGGAGGCATGATACTCCATTGTATATATGGACCATATCTTCTTTATCCATTCATCTGTTGAAGGGCATTTTGGTTCTTTCCACAGTTTGGTGATTGTGGCCATTGCTGCTATGAACATCGGTGTACACATGGCCCTTCTTTGAACTGCATCTGCTTCTTTGGGATAAATACCCAGTAGTGCAATTGTAGAGTCATAGGGTAGCTCTATTTTTAATTTCTTGAGGACTCTCCACACTGTTTTCCAAAGTGGCTGCACCAACTTGCATTCCCACCAACAGTGGAAGAGGGCTCCCCTTTCTCCACATCCTCTCCAGCATTTGTTGTTTACTGTCTTGTTGATTTTGGCCATTCTAACTGGTGTAAGGTGGTATCTCAGTGTGGTTTTGATTTGAATCTCCCTGATGGCTAAAGATGATGAGCATTTTTTCATGTGTCTGTTAGCCATTTGTATGTCTTCTTTGGAGAAGTGTCTGTTCATGTCTTCTGCCCATTTTTTGATGTGATTATCTGTTTTGTGAGTGTTGAGTTTGAGGAGTTCTTTATAGATCTTAGATATCAGACCTTTGACTGTAGTGCCATTGGCAAATATCTTCTCCCATTATGTGGGTTGCCTGTTTGTTTTGTTGACTGTTTCCTTTGCTGTGCAGAAGCTTTTTATCTTGATGAAGTCCCAAAAGTTCATTTCGCTTTTGTTTTCTTTGCCTTTGGAGACATGTCTTGAAAGAAGTTGCTGTGGCTGTTGTCGAAGAGTTTACTGCCTAATTTCTTCTCTAGGGCTTTGATAGATTCCTGCCTCACATTGAGGTCTTTTATCCATTTTGAGTTTATCTTCGTGTATGGTGTAAGAGAATGGTCAAGTTTCATTCTTCTACATATAGCTATACATATAGTCCAATTTTCCCAGCACCATTTATAGAAGAGACTGTCTTTTTTCCACTGGATATTTTTGCCTGTTTTGTCAAAGATGATTTGACCATAGAGTTGTGGGTCCATCTCTGGGCTCTCTATTCTGTTCCACTGGTCTATGTGTCTGTTTTTGTGCCAGTACCATGCTGTCTTGGTGATCACCGCTTTGTAGGAAAGTTTGAAATCAGGCAATGTGATGCCCCCAGCTTTGTTTTTCTTTTTCAACATTTTCTTTGAAATTCACGGTCTTTTCTGGTTCCATACAAATTTTAGGGTTGTTTGGTGCAGCTCTTTGGAAAAAAAAAACGGTGGAATTTTGATCAGGATGGCATTGAACATATAAATTGCTCTGGGTGGTATAGACATTTTAAAAATGTTTATTCTTCCAATCCATTAGCATGGAATGCTTTTCCACCTTTTTGTATCTTCTTTAATTTCTTTCATGAGCGTTCTGCAGGTCCTCGAATACAGATCCTTTACCTCTTTGGTTAGGTTTATTCCCAGATATCTTATGGTTCTTGGTGCTACAGTAAATGAAATCAGTTCTCTAATTTCCCTTTCCATAATTTCATTGTTAGTGTATAGGAAAGCAACTGATTTCTGTGCATTTATTTTGTATCCTGACACATTACTGAATTGCTGTATGAGTTCTAGTAGTTTGGGGGTGGAGTCTTTTGGGTTTTCCATATAAAGTATCATGTCATCTGCAAAGAGAGAGAGTTTGACTTCTTCATTGTCAATTTGAATACCTTTTATTTCTTTTTGTTGTCTGATTGCTGTCTCTAGGCCTTTTAGTACTATGTTGAACAAGAGTGGTGAGAGTGGGCATCCTTGACGTGTTTCTGATCTCAAAAGGAAGGCTGTCAGCTTTTCCCCATTGAGAATGATATTTGCTGTGGGCTTTTCATAGATAGACTTTATGATGTTGAAGAATGTTCCTTCTATCCCTATACTTTGAAGAGTTTCAATAAGGAACGGATGTTGAATTTTGTCAAATGCTTTTTCTGCATCAATTGAGAGGACCATGTGGTTCTTCTCTCTTCTCTTATTGATTTGTTCTATCACATCGATTGATTTGCGAATGTTGAACCACCCTTGCATCCCAGGGATAAATCCCACCTGGTCATGATGAATAATCTTTTTAATGTGCTGTTAGATCCTATTAGCTAGGATCTTGTTGAGAATCTTGGCATCCATATTCATCAGGGATATTGGTCTGAAATTCTCCTTTTTGATGGGGTCTTTGCCTGGTTTGGGGATCAGGGTAATGCTGGCTTCATAGAAAGAGTCTGGAAGTTTTCCTTCTGTTTCTATTTTTTTGAAACAGTTTCAGGAGAATAGGTATTATTACTTCCTGGAATGTTTGGTAGAATTCCGCAGGGAATCCGTCAGGTCCAGGACTCTTATTTTTTAGGAGGTTTTTGATCACTGCTTCAATCTCATGACTAGATATTGGTCTATTCATGTTGTCAATTTCTTCCTGTTTCAGTCTTTGACAAATCAGGACTCAACTGATTCCAAAAGATTGAGATGATTTCCTGCATTTTCTCAGACCACAATGCTTTGAAACTGGAACTCAATCACAAGAAAAAGTTTGGAAGGAATTCAAACACTTGGAGGCTAAAGACCAACCTGCTTAAGAATGCTGGGATCAACCAGGAAATCAAAGATGAACTTAAACAATTCATGGGAACCAATGAGAATGAAGACACATCAATGCAAAACCTATGGGACATGGCAAAGGCAGTCCTTAGGGGGAAATACATAGCCACCCAAGCCTCAATCAAAAAAAATTGAAAAATCTCGAATATACCAGCTCTCTTTACACCTTGAAGAACTGGAAAATTAACAACAAATTAAGCCAACCCCATGCACAAGAAGGGAAATAATCAAGATTAGAGCAGAGATCAATGAGTTAGAAACTAGAGAAATAGTAGAACGCATCAATGAATCCAGAAGTTGGTTTTTTGAAAGAATCAATAAGATCGATAAGCCGCTGGCCAAACTCATCCAAAAGAAAAGAGAGAGGACCCTAATTAACAAAATTATGAATGAAAGGGGAGAGATCACGACTAATCCAAGGGAAATAGAAACAATCATCAAAAATTATTATCAACAGCTATATGCCAGTAAGTTAAACAACCTAGAAGAAATGGATGCGTTCCTGGAAACCCATAATCTCCCATGTGGAACTTTAAAATAAGATTATACCTAAGAGGACATCCTAAGGGTATACTCTCAAAGATATATGTTCAAAAAAGTTCATCACAGCATTGTTTGTGCAGCCAAAAGTTGGAACTGATGTCAAGAGTTATATGGTAAATAAAACATGGTGCATACCTTTAAAAGAATTAGAACTAAGTGGGAAAATTTAAGTGAATTCAAAATTAATAGCAGCCCTTACAAGAATTAGAATTAATATGTCCACTGAAATAGATCAAGTACCTCTATGTGTACTAACATGTTGCCTCTATTAAATATTAGTAAGTAAAAGGACAGACACAAGGCACAGCTATGCCTATATTATAACCCATATGTATACACTTTAAGAATGTGTGCATATGTAGGTTGATACAGACCTGAAGAAATTAACGACTTCCCTGGGGAATCTACTTCTTAAGAGGTGGGGTTGGGTGGTTAGGGAAGGTAAGAGAAGAGAAGTGTGCTATTTGCATGGTTCACCCTCTCATGGTATCTGCATTTTTATCATACATCTATGTTGCATTTATATTTAGAATTTATTTTAAAATTTTAGGGAGTAGTAGTTATGTGACCACACAGGAGCCGCTATTAACTTCTCTGGAGCATCTAGGTGACATTTACTTGGGTCAAGGAACTGGATCTCAAGTGTCTTTCTGGGCTAGGAAGAGGGGACACACCTAGCCATGAAGGACCCTCAACCCTGCTGAGACTGGCTTCTCCTGAGTGTGAGGGAGACCCCCAGTGATAAGAGGCAGCCAGAGGCCTTGCATGTGTGAACATGAGGGCTTTTTTATCCAAGCCACTGAGCTGCACTGATGTGGCAATGCATGAACAGCTCTGCTAGGAGATTAAAGAGGCTCAGCTGGCAGGACATCTGGGCTCCCCAGCGGAAACAGCAGCCCCTGGGGATGGGATAGATTTCTCATAGGCCTGGTCACCACAAGCACCCCCAGTGGGGGTACATTTCTAAGTGTTCAGGGATGTTTTCAGGACTGAATGAGGTAAAGTGCATGAATGTGGACTGGAAAGGAAATACAAGGTGAGTGTTGCTACCATCATCCCATTTTTACAGGTAAAGAAAATGAGGCAGGGTCAGGAAGCATGCCCCTGCTCTCATAGTCTCATGAGAGGGGAGCCAGGATTCAATCCTAGGCTGTCTGACCCCCAAGCCTGAGCTCTGAGGCCATACAATTCACTGCCTCTCCAGGATGCCCTACAAAACTCTAGCCCCACTCAGACAAGGACCTCCTTATCTGCGTCATTCACTGCTGTGTCCCCAGTGTCTCATGAAATGTTTGCCAGTAAACCAGGATCAAATTGCTCATTGACCTCTCCTGCGCTGTCCCCTGTTTCTTGAGGAAGCTCCTGTGGGATTGGCAGGCAGCCTGCTGTCAGTGCCCAGGGCTGAGGGTAGCAGAACTTATGCTTCCTGGGTGGGCTCTATTCCTTCATTCCTTCCAGTTGGCTCACCAGAGGCCAGCAGAGACCTGAAGGAAGCCCTGCTCTCTGCCTCAGACCCCCAGGGCATACGCCAGCCTCCCCAGCTTCCTTGGTCTTACACCCTGACTCTTTTTTTTTTTTTTAAAGATTTTATTTATTTATTTTAACAGAGAGAGAACACAAGCAGGCAGAGAGGCAGGCAGAGGCAGAGAGAGGAGCAAGCTCCCTGCCGAGCAAGGAGCCCAATGCGGGACTCGATCCCAGGATGCTGGGATCATGACCTGAGCCGAAGGCAGCTGCTTAACCAACTGAGCCACCCAGGCATCCCTACACCCTGACTCTTTAGGACAGAATTCGCAGGCTATGTCTCAAGCAGGTTGGTGCAGCAGACAATTGGGGTGTCAGGGCACCTGGCTTCTTGTCTGAGCCTGGCTACCATAATTCTTAAATAAATATGTTCTCTGGCTTTGTGACCTGAAAAAAGCCATATATGTGCTCTATACCTCAGTTTCACCATCTATGAAATGGGACCTTTTCAACATGCCCAGGCATACATGCATTATTATAGGTTTAGTAGATGCTTTGATGTACTTTGATGCTTTGATGATTCCTCCTTTAGGACCAAGGCACTCCTTCCCTCTGCTGCCCGCCAAATCATTGGCTACTGATGGCTCAGAGCTGAGGTCCTCCCCCAGGAGCTTCCTGCAGCTAAAAGAAGCTTCTTTTCCCAAGATTGCACCTTCTCCATGGGAGCAGCCCCCATCCAACACCTGCCCTTATGAGGGAACAGAGGCCAATCTGCCTGTCTCAATTCTGGACATCCTGTAGCCCACCCCACCCACAGAGCTGCCCATCGATCAGCTGAGATCTTTACTGTGACTACACTTTAGCGCAGCCTCCCCCTCTGCCCCATCTTGCATCCCTTGCTCTGCACAGATTTTTACCCTGAGATCTCTTCCTATCAAACTTCTGTGTGTAAATTTCTCACTTGAAGTCTGTTTCAAAGGAAAACTGGCCTAAGATAATAGGTGAAACCACTTGATCAAAATTGAAGTTTATTAATTAAAAAAACAACATTAGCACATTATAAAGTATTTTGGGGAACAGAATCAAGAAAGAGAAATATGTGTCATATTCCCACTGCAATAAAGCACACTCAATCATGTATTATTGAATACATGGGAAATCAGTGACAAGTTTTCATGTGGCAATTTACTGTTTCTTTCAGTCTTTTGTCCTATACATATGTTTTTCATAAAACTATAATAAAATTACATAACAACCTTATATACACCATTTTCACCTGCCATTTTTGCTTAGCATAGTAGGAGCATTATCTATGTTATTTGAGTCCTTTAAAGGACTTTTGGCATAGTAACCCATTGAGTAATGGGCTACTGTTAGTGGACTGTTTCCCTAGTGGTATACATGCAGCCTGATTCAGGATTTAAAATTATGAATTATGCTATGATGAACATTTCAGGTCATGGCTTTTCCATACTTAGCATTATTTTCTTGGACTAAGATTTCTAGAAGTAGAATGAGTATGTGTGAATCTGTAAAAGTGCATTCAAAACTGTTTTATGATGGTTGGGCACCTCGATGTAGAATCAGGAAAGCTGAGTTAGTAGGTTTCCTGCTTTTTAGCTTTGCGAACTTGGACACTCACACAACCTCTCTGGGCCCCTGTTACCCCATGTGGAAATCATGGAAGGACAGGGAAGGCATGGGATAAGAGCTTTTCTATGTGGCCTCTGTGTTTGCATTCTGCTTCTGAGAATGACCTTCGGAGAGACAGGGGCCTGTGGCCCCCGAATCTCTCACCTGCTGGTATGTGAGAGAAAGGATTTGCCGCTTAAAGATGAGCTGTAATGAATTCTCCTCTCTCCTTTCAAGTCATCGGAAGGTTTATGGTTGGATTAATAGTGTTATGAATTGAGTTAAACAAGGCTTTCCTTCCCCTAGGACTTCAAATAGCAGAAATCAGATGAACCCATAATCCTCTTCCACATGCAGCAACTTTATTAAAATCTGTCTTAGTATAAATAAAGGAGCAGAGCTGAGGGGGTGAAGGATTGAGGCAGGGGTGGCCATGGGCTGGAAGGAACTACTGGGGTCCAGAGCAAAACATGAAGCAAGGTGGGGTATCAGGTATTTACAATTGTCTAATAAACCATTAGTTTAATTAGAATATTCAGATGAAGCTAAAGTCTCCTTTGTCAACCTTGCATGTGCAGGTCCTGCTATCCATGGAAGTAATCAAATAATTGGGATCCAGAATGAGATGGCCAAAGGGACTTTATAATAATTCTGATACTTTAAAGCTATTAATTTGATATATTTTTCTGGACCTATTTTATCCTTTACCAGAGTACAAATATGTAGATGATTGGCTGATATAGGTATATAGATACAAATATTTTCCACAGGAAATGTGTAACATTATTTTGTATCAATTTCTTAGCGTAAATGAGATTCTACTGGATATATTGCTTAGCCATTTGCCACTATGCATACTGACATACAGAGATCTAGGTCAGTCCTTGTAACTGCTTGGTAGTATTCCATCATTTGAATATACCACGTTTTATTTCGCTGTTACCCATTCTTGGACGCTGAGGTTTCTGCTGCTCTTTGCTGACAAATGTCACAATGCAAAGAGCATCCTGGCGCCTGTATCTGTGCGCACACGTGCAGGCCCTCTCTGCAGTGAGTACCGAAGCAGTAGAGTTGCTGGGTTCTAAGGGCTGGAATCTCCCCAACCCTCTCAGGGATCAGGAGCAAACCGAGCAGCCAGTGGTTCCAAATTCCTGGTCTAAAGTTCCAGGCATCCAGCCAGCCTCCTACGTGGGAGCAAAAAGAGTAGATGGTTCCATCTTACAGATCAGGTTCAGAGAAGTAAGGTGATTTGCCCACATTCGTAGAGCCTGTAAGAGATGGAGGGCAAATAAATCAGAAAGTGATGTAGTCAGAAGAATTCAGGAAAGGAGTTGGGATGGAACTGGCTTGCTAGCTGGGCAGGAGCAGGGAGAAATGGAGTACCTCCTCCCCAAAGGAATCCTGGCCTTGACAGCACCTGTGTTGTCTAAACACACTCAGAACCCCAACAGAAAGAACTCCAACAAGCCCTCATTAATTGCTATCATCTAAATGAAGTGATGCATACTCTTTTGCCCATGCATAATTAGCTAATAAATTACAAATGAGTCATCATCTCTCAGGAGGCAGTAGGGAGGAGAGGAGCCATCATACCCTAGTTTTCCTTTGGGACTATCACTAAATCATGGTTCCCTTGGAATCTCAAGCAATTTTCCCCTTTATTATTACAAAGCTATCCTTGGCTTTGACAGATCAGAACTCCTGAAATCACCAACCTAAGCACTTGTTCCCCCAACTACCTCTTTCATCAGAGAAGAACTCCATCTGTTATGACACATATCCGGTTCATGATACAACTTTCAACAGCCCTTCTATAAGGAAAAGAAAAGAAAATGCAATGGGAATAGTACACTGGGTGCTCTCAAAGCAGCCCGTTTCCTAGCCTGTGAACTCTAGGAGGGGTGTCAGTGGTTGATATCTAGAAGGCAAACATTTGCTTCAACGTCTGAATTTGGCAATTGTTTACCTGGACCTGAGGCATAGCCTCCTGAAGAATTTCCCATCCTGAGGAAAGAGGAAAGACCCTGGCATTAATATTTTGAACAAGTGCTCCAGGGGTTGCTAAATTTGGAGTCACTAGGCTAAGAATGAACAATTGTTTTTGTTAGGCAAAAATACAGTTCTCTATGATTGCCAGGGCACAGAGGCCTGTGTATGTGACCTATCCTCTTATCCAAGCACACTGGATTATCATCCTCCTCCTACAGAGAACCTCAAAGTGTAAGTGTCTTCTCCAGGCTCTCAGGAGCATTGCTACTCTGTCTCAGAAACTCTAGGGCACTGCTTTCTCCTGCCATCCTACCATCCACCCACTGCTACAAATCAACAATGGTCTGACATGTTGATGCACCAGGGAACTGCGGTGTACCATACCGGGAGTGTATAAATTAGGACTTTTTCAAGCGATAGAAACCAACCCAAATGGTACAAGTCTTTTGCAAGATGAAAAAGTTCTGGATATTGTTGGTGCAACAATGCGAATATTCTTAGCATTACCGAACTGTATACTCAAAAATGGTTAAGATGAGGTAAGGGTGTGAAGAAATTGGAACCCCCATGCACTGTTGGTGGGAATATAAAATGGTACAGCTGCTGTATGAAACAGTATCAAGTTTCCTCAAACAAATCAAAAACAGAATTACCTGATGATTCTGGAATCCCACTTCTGGGAATATATCCAAAAGAATTGAAAACAGGATCTCAAAGAGGTATTTGCACCCACATGTTCATTGAAACATTATTCATAATAGCCAAGAGGCGAAAGCAACCTAAATGTCCAATAGTGGATGAATGGATAAAGAAAATGTCATAGGGTAATCTGCCTTATAGTGTTGCTGTTAAGAATGAAAGGAGAAAGCATATATGAATGCACCTAGCATGGTAGTAAGCTTTCAAATAAAGTTCTTTTAGCCATTTGTTTCTTAAAACTTGATTTTTCCTAATAATTGTTCCAAATGGACTTGATGTTGTTTGCACAAATTAAAAAATGTCATAGGCACATACAATGGAATAATATCCAGCCTTAAAAATAGAAGGAAATCCTGTCATCTGCTACCACACAGGTGAAACTTAAGGACATTATGCTAAGTGAAATAAGTCAATCACAAAAAGACAAATGCTGTAGGATTCCATTTATATGAGGTAGCTAAAGTAGTCAAACTCATAGAGCAGAAAGCAGGATGGTGGTTGCCAGGGGCTGGGAGAGAGAGAATCAGGGACATGTTCTTCAGGGGGTAAACAGTTCCAGTCATGCAAGACGGGTGGGAGGTGTCCTGGGGGGTCTGTTGCACCATAATGCCTATGGTTCACAATGTTATTGTATACTTGGAAATTGTTGGGAGGGTTAAATTTTATGTTATTTGTTTTATTGCTGCAATAAAAAATAATATATTGTGCAAATATTTCCATGTCAAAAATACTATATCATCTCCCCCAAATGATTTTAAGATGGTAAATTTTCTGTTATCTTATTTTATCACAATTAAACTTTTTTTTTTTTTAAGCCAAAAGAAGAATTTAAAGGCTCATGCAGTTAATAAGAATTATCTTGAGTAAGAGATTTGGAGAACTGATCATGCAAAACATCACCTGCTAAGAAATTATTTGATTGTTAAAAGAATCTAAAAATGTAAAGCGATAGATTGCTACCCTGTCCTGCCAGGCAATCCCAATAGGAATCAGGAGGAAACTCAGGAACCAAAAGCCATGCTTCTCCTTGGCTTCTCCTTCCACCTTTGTTTGGACTTGAACATGCCCCCTTGACTCTCTGTGCCTCAGTTTCTCCACCTGGGCCTTGTGGGGGCTAGAGCAGTTTGTTGATGTTTGTGACTCTTTAATCATTAACCTTGTATGATCCCATCTTTAACTTTTCCTGTCTCCTGTTTTCTTTTTTACTTCTTTTGTTTTGGCAAAGTCTTGGGAAAAAAAATTAAAACCTCACACACTTTCCATATGGTGCCCTTCCTGGAGGCTGGCCAAGTCCCCAGCTCCCTAGGGCTGGGATGATGCATATGCATGGGCCAAGAAGGCTGTCCAGCCACCCGCAGTGTGATCACAGCCTGTCACCAAAAGCATCCGTGCCAGCCTGCCCCAGCACCACTTTCCCTTCCCATCAGTCCCAGATCTCCCCTGCACTGTCAGGCCTCTGGATTAGCAGCACTCAGGGCATCTCCACAAGCCCCGTCCACACACCGCTGATCTTGGCGGGTGTGGATGGGAGGGAACAGGGTGGCAGCAGAATCACAGAAGGCCTCAAACTTAGACTCCACATTGTCACTGAATGATGTTATAAATAAAGTCACATTGGTACATCAGAGCACTGATCCTCCGACTTTAAACATGGGTCCCCTCACCACCTGGTGGGCACTGTGAATTAAGTTCTTAAAAATAAATCCTGTAATTATCTTGTGAATAGCAGATTGCCTTGTAGGACATTGCCACCTGTGGTAGAACACTAAAGACCAAAATTAAGCCGCGATTATGAGTGACATGTAGCTATCTTTCAGACTGTGATTGGTATAACACTACCTGGTATATAAAAATTTCTGAAGTGTCATTATTTTCCCATAAATGTTTTGACATTGTGCATTAGTCAAAATTATTCAGCCTGTGTATTTTATGGGAGCAGAGTAGTAAAATATTCTGTTGCATCTGCTTTAGTGTAATTTGTTCAAAGAAAACATTTAAAATATACAATTTTTGTTACCCCATTTTTGCATTTCCTCAATTTTTAGTGTAGAGGAGGAATCAAAATATGGACATTACCCCATGTTTCTCTAATCCTAAAAGTCTTGTGAGCACCTACTGTGTGTGAGGGGAATCAGGGATGAATCCCAGATGAGCCTGCCCTCAAAAAGCTCATGGGTTAGGAGGAAGAAAAAGTGGATACAGAATAGCCAAGACTCAAGGCAAAATCAGAGCTGGGCAGGTTGGGGACATACTGGAGACCTGCATGGAGGAGGTGGCCCTTCGGTTGAGCCCTGAAGGAAGAAGCTAAGCTTAGTATTGAAGGAACTAGAATAAGTCATAGAGCCAAACTATTCTAATCCCCTCTTTTGCACAAACTGAGACATGAAACAAGAAAAGATCTATCCAAGTAACATACTGACATCAAATTAACAACTAACTAGACATGAAGATGTGGCAAGTGAATGTCAAAGATGCAAAGCAAAGAAGATGGGTGATGGCTCCAAGCAGAAGAAATGACATTGGCAAAGGGTAGCTGGAAAGCCCAAAGGTCTGCAATGACTCCTTTAATGGGCATTAATTTTATTCCCCTGCCTTGACCCTTCTCTGAATCTATGCTGTTTCACTTGACATTGACCCAATGTCAGGGCTGAGCCTGGTTTTAGCCAATCAACTTGTTCCTACTCAGCCATTGGTACAGGAATAGCATGTCACCCAGATGGGTCCAGGGAGACTCTGTGTCCAGAAGTTCACCATAGCAACCAAGAAAATGGTGTAAATCAGGGGCTCTGGTGGCACCACCTGAGACAACTTGCTTAAGAAGAGTGAACCCAGAGGAAAAGAATGCTAAGAGATAGAGAGAAACCAATTTCCAAAATCAATGTTACCCCCCAACTTCTGCTGTTTGAACCCGCAATGACTTCTCAGTTGCAGGGGCCAATCAGTTCTTTTTGGCTCCAATCAACCTGGCTGGAGTTTCTGTATTTGCTTTCAAAGAATCCTGACTGCCTCACTCCCAATTAAAGGATAGTCCAGTTCATTGGGAGGAGAAGGACACCTTCCCCCACTGGTACATGTGCTTGGGTTAATTCACCAGAAAAGTTGACTGATTCCTACAATATTCTACAGGAAAGGCACACAGGGCAATAAAACCACCATCAGCCAGATTTGCCCTACAAAGGACCTGGTGGCCAGAGCACTTTATACCTGTCTCCCAGCACCAGCCAGGGGTTCACATGAGGCAAAGGAAGCCAGGTGATGTGAGTATACAGCAAGCATAGGAGCCATCAAGCAGTGTGAGAGCCCTTTCAAGAGAAGCTGTCTATAGACCCCTTTCTGTTTCTTTCCAAGGTCTTTTTCTGCTCCTCTTAATCCTTGGTGTTTCCAGTGGCTAAAACCACAGAACTGAAAACTTCTGCTCAAACTTAATCAAAAGCAAGTGGAAAGCACAAAAGCATGACAGACTGTTGAAGGCCAACCTTCAAGACAAACTTCCAAACAATCCATAGCCCCATAGATTCAATGTCACAAGAGCTCAACTCTGCAAAGGAATGAGTCTGTCTGAAATCCCTAGCAGTCATGGAAGAACAAAGAGTTTCACAAATTACAAGATCCAAAAGCTGCCATACAGTAGGCAGGGCCCAAAGTTTACCAATAACGAGGCTGGCTGAACAAAGGTTGATAGGGTCCTGCATGCTAAGAGGTAAACACCTCCCCAGTGAAGTCTCCCAGGACTGTGTTTAATCAAGGTGTGGGAGCCCCAGGGCTTAGCTGGTACAGGAAGACTTGAGGTGATCTTGAGCATGCAGGGGGATTAATGAGAAATCCGGGCAGCTAGGGAGCCATGCAAGATCTTAGGGACATCACAGAGCACCCAGCCTGCCCAAAACACTTAAGCATGCACAGTGAGGGGAGCAAGGATCAGGAAGCTGGATGAGATGAAGCCTTGAGGCCATCTGTCCTAGGAATGGAGGATGAAGAGTCTCTGAAAGAATTCAAAACCTCAGCAGGATGGGGAGAAGTCCCTCTCTCCCATCTTCCCTAAAGACCAGCATTTGCCAACTGACACGATCCTTCCTTGGGTAGACAGGGCAGTGCCCAGACTCATAGGAAGGACCAGAGCCATGATTCCCCTCACTCCTGCCTCCTGGAGGGCTGTGCTAGCTCAAGAGTACTAGTTGTGCCTCGAAACCCATATGTTGTTTGTGGTCTCTCGGCTGGGACCCAGCTACATGGGCTTCATAGTCCCTGGTTCAAATGCAATGTGACTACAGCCTTCACCTGGTTTTGCCCAGGGAGACACACTCTCAGCCTACTAAACCTAGGAAAAGTGGGGAGTCCTAGAGATCCACAGAATCATAGTGGAAGAAAGCCAGACCCTGTTTTCCAAATCAGGGGTCAGCTGGCTGGGCATTCTGTGCCCTGTCCTATCATCCAGGGCATTCCTCCACAACCTAAGGCACTCCTCCACCATCTGGGCATTTCTCTACTATATAGGGCCGTCCTCCACCAGCTGGGGTGGTCATCTACCATCTGAGGCAATCCTCCATCACCAGGGCAGTGTTCCCCCACCACAAGCAGTCCTCCACCATCTGGGATAGTCCTCCACCACCTAGGATAGTCATCTACCACCCAGAGCAGTCATGTACCACTTGGGGTAATCCTCACAAACAGGGCAGTCCTCTATCACCTAGAGCAGTCTTCCAACACCAGGGCACTTATCCACTACCTGGGATAGTCCCTTACCATCCAGGGCAGCCCTCCACTACCTAGTACACTGCTCTACCACCCAGAGCACTCCACCACCTTCTAGGGCACTCCTCCATCACCTGGACACTCCTTTACCATCTGGGCAATCCTTGACTACTTAGGGTACTTCACCACCGGAGGCAATCTTCTAGCATCTGGGGCAGTCCTCTACCTCTAAGGGCAGTCCTCCACCAGCCAGGGGTACTTCTCCCCATCTGGGGCAGTTCACCACCTAGGCACTTCTCTATCACCCAGGGAGGTCTTCCATCAACTCAGTCCATAGTTTGGAGGAACACCTTGGAGCAGGCTTGTTACTGACTGTGGGTCTATCTGAATCAAACCTTCATTCCCAACCCCCAAATTATGGACTTCCAGATGAGAAGTACTCACAAAGAATACACTCAATCTGTGCCATCATTGAGCATGAGGAAGAAGTACTCTTTCCCCTTCTTAGCACCAAGGGACCACCCCAAAGCATCCATGGCAAGCATTTGATGTTCGGAGCAAGTTAGTGACGATCACAGGCTTTGGAATCAGACTCGAATTCTGCCAGACTTGGTCCAAGCCCTGCGTGGCCACTTGTAAGCTGCATTACTTCAGTCAAGCCATTTATTCTAGGGCTTCATGTCCTCCCCTGTCAAGTGGGGATTCTTGAGATGATAGTGGTATTGCCTCAGAGCATTAAACATGAAGAGCTCAGCGTGATGCTGTTGGTCAGTACATGTTTGGTACTAACATACTTCATTTCTAAGAGAACCCTTTAAGTCAGATCTTAATATTTATCCACATCTTATGGATGAGAAGACTGAGGCTCAAAGAGATAAAAGCTTGTCCAAGCTGAAAAGTGGCCGAGTCATGACTTAAAGCGAGGTCTATCTGGCTTCCTAATCACTGCCCTCCCTGGCATCTGCCATGTCCTGTTCTGCTGTGCCTGGCCCATGGAAGGGATTCAGGGAAGGGTGCTAAACTGTCTCGAGGGTGAGTCCAAGGTACTAGGACGTCAAATCATCACGGAGGTGATGATTTATAACACCTACAAATGGCATTTACAAAGATGGAGAGATACCACACCATGGTTCAGAGTGGGGCAGTTCTTGCAATACTCGTAGCTTCCTGGCAGAGTCAGTGTGTTAGCCAGTCACCTTTGGGTAGCATTAATGGCGTGCGGTGGGGTTGGAGTTAGTGGATAGCTTTATTCATTCATTGATCCACTCAACACATATCTGCAATGTGCCAGGCACAAAGCAGCAGTGCAGGGTAATGAAGAAGTGATGTAAGAGTGGCAGTGGGGTCCCCATGGCTTCCCAGACTTTCTCCTCACTGCAGGAAGGATGTGGAGAGAGGGCAAGACCACCCCTACAATGGGCTCCTCGGGCTCATCCCTAGACCCATTTTTGCTCCCATTCCCACAGGCTCCTCACTGCAGCACAGCCTCAGAGCACCAGACAGTACTTCAGGACCTTGAAAATCACCCACTTGTTGGGAGGTTGCCAGGTCAAACCTGAAATCAGCCCAACTCCCCCCAGTTTTGGCAAGTGCCCACAGCCCTCTGGCAGAATTGCTATGCCGGCTGGCCACCTGTGACTAGCACGGATGGTGTGGAGGGGAAAATGGAAGTTGATGGTTGGCTTTTATCCACTCATGAACCAGTATTTATTACACACGGGCTATGTGCCTGACACAGTGAGGCAGTGATAGGCACTGGGGACTAGGCTATGGAAGTCCCACTCCAGGATGGTGCAGGGAGAAAAGTGGTGTCCTCCTGGAAGGACTGAGGCAGATCCCCAGGCTCCTCCACACCTCACCCCTTGCACCTATGACTGCCCCAGGCACCTCACTGAAGTCCCAGGGCAGGGGAGCAGCAGAGGGTACTTCATGCCTAAAGTAGCATCCATCTACTGGGACATTCCCAGATAGAATGTGAAATAGGTCCTTCCCCAATCTCTGCAAATGCCTACAGCCCTGAGGTCCGTGTGCTCACTGCCACCCCAGGCTGGCTCTAGAGACAGAGGCTCCCCTTTACCAACATGCTTCAACAACCCACAGGCTCATTCCCAGTGCCAGCAGCCTGCCCCACTACGGCCCCAGCCTTCCTTAAGGCATCATTCTCTCTGGGTGTTCCTCTGGCCATGAGGTGATGAGGAACTGGCCTGGAGGTCTTGCCCGGTTGGGTGGATTCTAAAGAACATTAGGACCAGGGGTGTTGGGGGGTGGGAGGTGCAGTCCAATTCTGTCATTTGACAGAACAACTGATGCCCAGAGTCCTAATCTGCTCTGCAACACCCCCATCCCTACATCCAGCACCTATAAACAGGTCTCCTACAAACCAACCACAGCCCTGCCTATAGCCTCCAGTGTCAGGACCTTCCTGAATGGAAGCAGGAATGCCTTTTCCAGAAGTTGACACACTCCTTGGTGTTGCTATCGATTAACAAGTAAACGCAGCCCAGCTCGCGGAGTGATGCCCTCCGGCCACCTTCAGGTGGCAAATCAAACCTGCCCATTTCAGCATTCTCCGGCCCCTCCACCTTCCTCCCAAAACCTGGGTGAGAAATTGAGACCTAGGCCCCAACAGACCAAATTAACCCTGCAAATTAGCCACGCGGTTTCTCCCTCCTCCTTCCTCCTGGAATCAGCAACAGAGCAAGGAGGAAGCACGGGGCTCAGCCAGACAGGCGGCTCAGTGCAGACAAGTGCCGACAGGGCTTGCTCATATTTAAAACTTCCTTTCATATATTTTTAATAAAACAACTGATACAAATTCAAAACCAACTTCATAAATCAAACATTATTCAATGTTGGCGGCTTCAAGGTTTCCCTGGCGCTTGGCTGGGAGCATGCAGCTCTCCCAGACAGGGGCTTTGCACTCCCGCGCTTGAGGTTTTGTGAAAGGTTTATTGGATTTCATAGTCCCTTAAGGGGAAACCCTTTAAATGTCTTTGCAATTATAAGTCTAATAACACTTTCAGCCCTTGGACACAGCCTTGACTTGACAGAGATAAGGAACTCGAAGTTGCTCAGTCAATACCAAGCTATTAATCTCTGTCACCTCGCTGTCACCACGGCTCAGGAAAACAATGTCGTTTCTTGACCTAGGTGAAGGCATGGAGTGATTTTATTCAGAACGTCAGCATTCATCAACCCAGATTTTGTCACCCCCTCACTCCCTAGAAGAACTCCCAGTTCTTCATCCTGCCGGTGTTGACACCCTTCCAGTGGAAAGAGTTTCTTTCAGTCTTGGCCTATTATTATTATTTAGCACTTATTCAAGTGTAAAAAACCCTTAAGAATAAAGTTTTTCCTGCCATGAAGAGACTTGGCAGATGAATCACTTTATGTGGCTCCTCAGCGACCCAAGCCAAGGGCGGCTGGAAGTTACCAAACACTGTGTTTGTTTACATATTCAAATGAAGGTTAATTTTTATCCTGTCTCCACTCAAATTTGATTAGGGCGGGACTCTCCCTCCTTCCTTCGGTGGCATCCTTCTCCTCGACCTTGAAAGAAACCCAAGAAGCTGTTTAAAATAAAAGGCAACAAAAATCCTAATGAAAAACCAACAAGGAAGAGTCCAGTGGTGCCCGCCAACTCCACCCCCTGCTACAGGAAATACCCACTTTTGTTTGGCCGCGACATGGCTGCTCAAGCCCAGGATGGGACGGAGCAATGCTTCTGGGCACCCACTCTAAAGCTCAGGGTGCTGTCAAGTCCAGAGAAGTGCCATGAAATCTTCCAAGGGGTTGGGTCTGTCTTCTGGCAGGACCTAAAGTAAAGAATTCAGTCCAAGTCTTTATGGCCCCACAGCATGCCACAGGCAGTGAGGGTAGAGGGGAAAGGATCAGGCAGGGCTCCAGGCCATTAAACTCTCAGTTGTATCTGGGCTACACAGTATACCTCTGCATTGAAATTTATTGGGGTTTTGTTTGAGCCCTCAGAGGAATTCAAACCTGGACCACCCTCACTCAGCCACTTTCTGGGTCTCTATCTTGACTTGTGCTGTAGCAAGATACCCGGGCTTGTATGAAGGGCTACTATAATGAGCAGTGATGGATACATGCTTGTGCCTTCACAAGAAGCTAGCACTAAGCACCTTCTCCTTATAAATGGACCCTACCTAAAGATTCTGAATAGTTAATAATTCAGTCAAGAAAAAGCAAAAACAAAACAAAAAACAAAAACAAAAAAACCCTTCTATCTCCCTTGTGAAAACTCTGAGGGCTTTCCTTTTTTGCTGTGGGTACCAGGAAGCTCAAGCCCAAGTACCTATCAAAGCAGGAGTATATGTTAAACTTTGGTCTTGATTTTCTTCTGCTGTTTGTATTTTGGTAACTTACCTTCAGGAAAAGGTAATGCCTTTTCCTATAAGTTACTTTGAATCGTTTCCCATAGAGATGAGGTTTGAATGAATAAAGAAATATCTAGGAACCCATGGACTGTGCAGAGGCTAAGACATGGTAGATCAAGGGGTCCCAGCTCCTTGTTTGGCTTCCCTGAGGTGTGGGTGAGAATTAGCCAGGCCTCAGCTTGCTCATCTATAGAATGGGGGCGATGGGGACAAAGATAACTCTGATTCACCAGTCCTCTTCCAGGTGCCCTCAGTGCCCACAACTGAGCAGACAGCAAGGAGATTGAGAGCCAAACTTCCCCAGGGTATATAGGATGACCAAAAATACCAGTTTACCCTAGACTTTCCTGGTTTTAACACTGGAAATCCCGTGACATAGGCAACCCCTCAGTTTCAGGATGGCTGGTCACCTTACAGGTCCACCTGCCAGCTTGCTACATACATAGCTAATGCATGCCTCAGCTTGATCAGTGTTTAAAACGGGGTTATAAACAGAGCTGTCTCCTAGCACTGTTATAAATTTGAAGCACCTTCATTTCTGTAATGCATATCGAACAATCTTGGCACATAGAAAGCACCAAGAGTGTTTATTAAAGAAATGCTACTGCTGTTTGCTTCCTGCTCAGATAGGGAAAATTTCTCAAAATAATTATTTACCAAAAAAAGAATCTACCATGGCATTCTTTGACCAAGAGGCATTGTCCTGAGAAAGGAGACTATCTGCGAGCTATTTTAGGTGAAAGAGGAGGGAGACACAGCTCCAGGGGACAGGCAGGGTCCTGTGTAATTCAGGGAAACCACTCCTTCCAGACAGAACCCACCTGCCCTGCACAGAAGGGCCAGCAAGCCAGCTGTCGTCAATGTTTTTGGTGAGGTCAGCTGTCAGGCAAGGAGGCTGTGATGTTAGGTAACTCCTAAGGCATTGAAGGCAATGTCTGGGCTGCAATTTTGGCCAGAGCATCCTTCCTGAAAGTCATGGAAAGCAACTCAGTTTGAATATTACTGGTCATTCCTCATAAGAACTAGGACTGGTGTTGCTGGGTGGGATGGAGGGAGAAGCCTTGAGAGTTTTCTGAGGATTAGCCAGTATCTCTGCAGGGCTGTGTCTCCTTCCCTAAGGCAGGACCAAGGAATTCCTACCTTCTACACATCCCCAGCCCTGCCACACTGCCCAGACGGTGCTGAGCACCTGACTAAAGAGCAGTCTGTTAGCATGTCTGGCCTTATCAGTACGAACACTGCACCCAGCCCTGGCTGAGGTGGGAACTTCCTCTCCTCGGTGGGTAAGACTAATGGCATCTGCAGATCCTTTGCCAAGCACTTGCTTCTGCCTTCAAGTTTTTTACCTCTATCTCTCCTCCCAAGTGAGAAGTGAAACTTTTCCAAGGCTAAGCTCTCTTTTCTCATGTGTGCCCCGCAGAGCATGATATAGGGGCTGGTACCTCAGAGGTCCTTAGGTAATTCCTCTTGGGCAATAATTCCTCCATAAAATAAAAGAGCAATAGTAGAGAGCTGTGTTGTCCAATATGGCAGCCGCCAGCTACAGTGGGGCTATTTAAATGGATACAAATTTAATAAAAAATTTAGTTCTTCAGTCACATGAACCACGTGTGCCCAATAGCCTCTTAGGACTAATGGTTACTGTATTGCATGGCACCAGTATGAAATATTTCCATCATTGCAGGAAGTTTTACTGGGCCATGCCAATCTAGAACATATGAAAATAAAGGGGGTAATTAGATCCCCTTCAAGAGGACCCATCCTTTTGAAATTGTAACCAACCACAAAACATAGGTTTCTGAGCCTGAGACAGATGGCATAACTGGCCTGGGGGAATCTTAGGAATGTTATTGATCCAAAATATCTCCTATGCCTTAGGAGTTACCTAACACCACAGGTAAGGACTAATTCAAGGACCCAGGCTTTTGCAAAGATGTTATGAGCTGAACTTTCCAATCTAGCTCCCCTCTAAGTGTGACATGTTAGGACAGGAGACAGGAGGAAGATGCAGAAGAGAGATCTCCATCAGGAGGGTCAGTATGAGTGTAACTCCCCACTGTATTCTTCCCCCTTCTCCCATAAATTTTGCCTACTGTCCTGGGAGCTCAAGGCACAGTACATTCATCAGCATCCGTCACAGCACTGAAGATACAGAACTTACTAGCCTCCTGGCTCTTTAGGTCTCTCCCTGGGCCCAGCATCATTCAGTCAGTAACCAAACACTACAACAGAGCCTAGATGTCAACTAGGAGAATAGCCAGGAAACCACAGAAGAGAAATAAAGTAAGAGGCCCACCTCATCCTAATCTTGGAGCAGCCAAGACTCCAGACTCTGACCATTAACTGCAGGATCCCAAAAGGTTCCTAAAATATGCTGAAGTCATTCAAACCAAGGAGAGCCCCAGACTCTGCCCCTACAGAATCCATTTTGGGGAAGTATCCAGGCAGTGGAGGAGACTCATTCTGTCCCTGTCACCCAAAGAATCCAGGCATCTGGGGAGAGGTAACAAGACCCTGTGCGATGTTAGGCTGCAGGAGACCCATATGTGTCTCTACTCTGAAATAGATCTGCCTGAAAAATAAATACAGACCTTGTTTATAAAATGATGGCAATACCCAGGATTTATTCAGGAACTTCGTCTTACAAGAAACTTCTACGTACAGTGTTTCATTTCTTTCAGAGCACTGGGGAAATAGTTGCTATCCCTATTTCATGGCTATACAATATGAGGATCAGTTTGAGTAAAATACCCATCTTAAATCACATGGGTAGAAACTTAGCGGGCCTGCAGTTTCCAAATTAAGAGGAAATTTAGCTTTGAAAGACAATTACATCTTAAACAATACAATTAATAGGCAGCAGTTCTTGAACGTTCATTATACACCCAGTGCAGAGCTAAGCAGTCCCCATGCATTATCTCATTTAATCCTCACCATAGTCCTATGAGATAGACAAAAAGAGCCAGCCTATTTTACAGATGTTGAAACTAAGGCTCAGAGAAGTTCAACAACTTGCCCATAGTCACATAGCAAGTAAGGAGGAAAGATAAAGATTTGGTCCAATTGTAGTTATAATGTGGGTTTACAGGACACATTATGGGGTCATAATCTTTTCAAGTTTGAGTGAGGGAACTGAAAACTCAATAGAAAATGTCAAAGAAGAAATTAGCTTCTATAACAACTTCTAGATGGCCCAGCTCAGCAGCTCTCTAAAAATTCAGTTGATTAAAGACATAGTTGAATGTTTCCTTTGGCGGTAGGAAATTGCCTTTGCTTGAGAAACATTTTCTGTCCCTCTTGTTCACTGGGGTGAGATCAGGGTTGGAGGCCCGGTAGGAGAGAAACCATGTAGGCATGAGATGGGAACGGATGGGACATCTTTGACCAGGTAACATGTCAGCACCTATCACCTCTGTCCCCAAATGGCACCCACAAGGAGTCGGGCCAGACAGCATCACGTTCCGCCAGCTGCAGCTATGGCAGGGGCATCGGCCTGGCTTCTGTGGCACACAGCCCATAAATCAGCCCCCGAGCCTGCTGCACAATTGCCATGCGTCTCTTTCAAGCAGCTCTGAGGAAAAATGGCTCCATCTGCTCACTGCTAGGTAATAAATAAAACGGAATTGGAGCAAAATGGATGGAAAGCAATTTTTGGAAGATGAATTTCTGAAAGAATTTGCCACCATTTGTGCATCTCTCCTCGTGCTGGAAATTGCTGCCTGAGACCCTGCCAGGCCCAAGGGCTACAGGAGGCACTAATGGGCAAACAAGAGAGAAGGGTACCCCCTGATGATGAGCTGGTTAGGAAAGGGTTTTTTTACAAAGGACTTCCATTGTTGACTCCTCCCCTTTATTCTTTTTGTCCATCACCATCTTCTTTGTCTTCTCCATCACCATCATCCCCATCATCCCCATCATCACCATCATCATCATTCTCACCATTATCGTGATCACCATCATCACAACCATCATGTTCACCATCATCATCATGATCACCATCATCACAGCCATCATCGTCATCACAATCACCATCATTACCGTTGATATCATCATCATCATCATCATTATCATTGCTATCATCATTATAATCATTGCTATCATCTTCATTATCATCACCATCATCATCATTACCATCATCACAATTATTATCATCATTGTTAGTTGGCTAATTGGCTTATTGAGACCTTATTCTGTACCAGCACTGAGCTAAAATCTATATACCTTTACGGGAATTACCTCCTTTCAGGTCTCACTGAGGCCTGTGCTGGCCCCACACTACATTAGACTGCAAACCTTCTCCCTGTGGCATTCTCCATGCTCTCTCCTTTGTTTTATTTCTCTCCAGAGCTTTTATCACCTTCTTTTAAAAAAAAAAAAAAGATTTTATTTATTTATTTGACAAAGAGAGAGATCACAAGTAGGCAGAGAGGCAGGCAGAGAAAGAAGGGGAAGCGGGCTCCCCACTGAGCAGAGAGCTCGATGTGGGGCTCGATCCCAGGATCCCTGAGATCATGACCTGAGCCAAAGCCAGAGGCTTTAACCCACTGAGCCACCCAGGTGCCCCCTTTTATCACCTTCTAACATACTCAAAAATTTACTTATTCTGGTTATTGCTTTATCACCTATCTTCCCCATCTAGAAGAGACTCTCTTTTTTTCTAGTGTTATTGAGATATAATTGACATACATCACTGCATGAGTTTCAGGTGTACGGCATAAAGGTTTGACTTATATATATTTTGAAATGATTATAATAGGCTTAGTTAGCATCCATCATCTTATATAGATACAATAAAAAGAAATGGAAAAAACCCAAAAACTATTTTCTCCTTATAATGAGAACTCTTAGGATTTACTCCCTAACAACCTTCCTATACATCATTCAGCAATGCTACCTATAGTTATCATGTTGTACGTTACATCCCTAATAGAATAGATGCTTTGGGGGGGGGGGGTTTCAAGTTCTTATTTATTTATTTATTTTTAAATTTATTTATTTATTTATTAACATATAATGTTTTATTTGCCCCAGGGTACATGTCCATGAATCATCAGGCTTACACATTTCACAGCATTTGCATATCACATACCCTCCCCAATGTCCATAACCCTACCCCCACCTCCCAGCCACTCTTAGTTTGTTTTGTGAGTTTAGGAGTCTCTTATAGTTTGTCTCCTTCCCCATCCCATCTTGTTTCATTTCTCTTCTCCACCCCCCATGACCCCCTGCCCTGCCTCTCAAATTCTTCATATCAGAGTGATCATGTGATAATTGTCTTTCTCTGACTGACTTATTTCACTTAGCATAATACCCTCTAGTTCCATCCACATCGTTGCAAATGGCAAGATTTCATTTCTCTTGATGGCTGCATGGTATTCCATTGTATATATACACCACATCTTCTTTATCCATTCATCTGTTGATGGACATCTAAAATAGATGCTCTTAAGGGCAGGAAATTTGTCTGTTTTTCTACCACTGTATCCACACTACTGAGAATAATTCCTGAACTATAGAAGGCACTCAATAAATAACTTGCTGAATAGGTGAATGAATGAATGATCTCCTGGAATCCTCACAACACTATGAAACATATCTGGCCCATGCCTGTCTTTCCATATTCACCTCTTGCCTCTTGCCCCACTACATTCCACATACACTTGACATCTAGCCATAGTTCCTCTGATGCTGGAACTCCTAGCCTCCTTTCTTGGTGCACCTTCCCAGGCAGGCTTTAGCTTTTCCTTCCAGTCTTAGACTATCCAGAAGAGCCACCCTTATTGTTCTTTTATTCTTCTTTAGTTCTTACAGAATATGTACTCATTTGTTTACTTGGAGAGATGGATATTTGCCTGAGGTATATAAGGTCAGCAGATTTCTCTAGATTATCATTGTAGTCCTAGAACCCAGCACAAGGCTTGACACAGAATAGGTACTCAAGAAATGTTCTTAACCCATTTATTGATGAGGAAATTGAGATGAGAGGCTGGGATTTGATACCAAGTATAAATTCAAGACCCATCAACGTGGGCACCACACCGTGCTATTCTCTGAGTTTCTTTGGTTCTTGGTCAGCCACATTTACAGCCATGCCCATTATTTGCCCTGCTTCCCAGGACCCCTGAGAACCCTATTTAAGCAACCACTTCCTTGTTTGTGCTTTCAGTGATTGTATCAGGCACCTCTGTGGCAGCAATGCTCTAGAAGACATGGACAAGGTAGATCGGATCCCTGCTCTCATGGGGCTTACATTTTAGTGAAAAGACAGATGATAACAAGTAAGACAACAAAGAATAAGAAGTGTTAGAGCAGGATACGTGCTGTGAAGACAAAGAAATTATAGTGACTTGGCATAGAGTGGTAAAGGTGAGATGGCTCCTCTAAATAAGGTGTTTACACATTGTTCTATCTATGCCTTCCCTATGACCAGAAAAACCCTCCTAACCACTCTTCTGTTTCACAGGAATATTTAAGCCACCCTCTCTCTTTAGACTGATCCTTTGCAACAGCCCGGTAGACCAAACTGTGTGCATCAGAGCAAGCAATTCAATGAAAAAATAGGATCCCTGCCAGCCCTGGGTCAGGGTCAGGGTCAGACCTTGGGTCTATCTCATGTGCTTTAAATTCCTAGTGTATCCTACATACTTGTGATAGGGACAAGCCCAGAAAATGTCCACAGCAAATAAGGGGACTCAGGTGATCTGTCCCTTCTACTGTCCAGGTCACCTACAGATAATAGAGAGATAACAGGCTTATACTTGTAATTTCAAAGTCCTATATCAGAACTGAGGGTTTTTCCCTCCAATGGGAATAGAATGAGCTGAAAATGCACCTACCTGGATAAACAGTCAATTTTCTGACAGTTCACTGAATTGAGTTGTTATTAAGATATAGCATAAGGTAACACAACTTTAGGGTTGAAGAAATGAACCAAATGTTCCTCTGGAAATGGAGAGAAAACAACCTGTCCTCAACCCTTTCCCCCACTTAAATTCCGCCATCTAGGTGGAGGGTATGGAAGCCCTGGGTTCTGAGCTGGCTCTAGCACTCAATTGCTCATGACCTCAACTTCATTTTTTTCTACATGTACTAAGAGAAAACTATTTTATCTTACCTTCCTCATAGGTTGACTGTGAGACTGTGAATGTTGGTGCCGTGAATGATGGCACCTCCAACACTTTCTGTACACTAACCCACCCAATATAGCAAGATGTGTACATAGCAAAGACCTCACTTACTATCATTAAATATATTGGATGGATGGAGCTCAATAACTTCAAAATGTTTCAGGATGGCTTTCTAAAGGCAGAAAATTTGAAGGAAGTGTCTTAATAGTAACTAGGAGAAATTGGAGAGATGCCCTACATAGGCCAAGAGCTAGAGTAGGTCATTTCCTTTCTTCATATTGTCTTTCCCATACAAAAATGACACAGAGTAACTGGGGCCAGGCTTTTGATAGCAAGAGTAAGGATTATAATAGAGTAAGAACTGTGTGGCTCCTCTCCTTTCTCTGAGGTGAGGGATGGGGAAGATTGTTGGATACTGAAGATTTCAAATAATTTTTAAGAGGTGTGGAGACTTCAGCTCTGTCATGGTTTTTCTCATTATGTCTCTTTGTCTCTCATCTCTGTGTCCCCCATTATGTCTCATTGGGCTAGTCCTAGCATCTCCTCTGGATGGGCTTTTTAAGTTGATGGTTCCATATAAATATCAGGCATCCTGGTGATGGTCCACTTAGACCACAGTCCCTCTACTCATTGGTCCCACTCAATTCTACAAAGCAGGAGAAGATGAAGCAGGCAGAAGAAATGAGGTCAGCAGTACCAAAGCTAGAATGGAAATTGCAACAAAAATACAAGATGTTTATTTCAAGCCTAATGAGGCAAACCACACTTTGGGAAAATGGCAATTATAACTTGACGGTAACAGATTAGAGGTGCCATTGCTGCTGCTGCACCCCCACAAACAAGGTTGCTTCCTGGCCTACCTTCTCCAGGAGCCAGCAGCTTTCTGGGGACCAGACTTGGGCAGCAGGTGGGAAACCTTGGGGTAAAGAAACCCAAGCCAATTGCCCAGGGCCTGTGCTGGCTTTGCCACCTCCACCATCACCACCTCTTCCCTCCCCAGCTCTTTACTCCTCTGCAAGGTCTGAGGTTTCCCAAATATCCCTCACCTAAATGACATTGTCACATGTTTTGCCACATCCGCTTACCATCTGTACCTATTATTTACTTAAATATTTTCCTCAATTTGATTTATCATCATTAACTAGAATAAGCACAGAGCTATTAAAATAAAACTCATTCCTCCGTGTACCACCTAAAATCTTGCACACTCACAGTGGTCTCCCATCCTACCTTGAGATTCCATGTTGAAAATCAATCCTGGATTGACCTGAACTCACCGAACTATGACTTTCAAGACCTGAGATCCTTTTGGAACTAAGAATATCTTCCCTAGCAAAACCTTGTCATACTGTATTGTTTTTCATTCATTCATGCTACAGATAAATATCAAGCAACTACCACTGCCAAGTCTAAATACTTGGCATACAATAGTAAGTAAAACAGACAAAAACATTTTTGACTTCTTAGAGCTCAAATTTTAATGAGCAAAACAGACAAATATAATAAGGAAATTATATAGTAAATAAGAAAGTGAGAACTGCAATAGGATTATGAGATTCTGAAAAAGAATGGAAACTTTAAATAGATGGTCAGAGTAGGCTTCATTGAGAAAGTAACATGGAAAGGAAGTGAGAGGGGGAGCCATGTGGCTACTGGAAAGGATTCCAGACAGGGGAATAGCCTTTGCAAAGGCCTTAAATGAAGGAAGAGCAAGGGTGCCAGTACACATGATATTGAGAACAGTAGGAAGTGAGGTGGGAGAGGTGGTAGGAACCAGACTCTAAGGACCTTGTGGGCCAGTGAGAGAATTTGGGTTTCACTTTGTGGGAAACAGGGAGTCATTAAAGAATTTCAAGCAGAGGTAAGAAATGATCTAACTCACATTTTAAAAGAATGACTATGGCTGCTCTGCTCAGGATAGACTATGGTGTAGGGTGGTCAGAGAGAGAAGTAGGGGGATCTGTTATTAAGATATTGACAACACAATCCAGTAGTGAGAGGTTGATAGTTGGATAGAGTGGTTGGTGCTTAGAGGTCAAATTCTGGATATACTGTGAAGATGCAGTGTGAAGGATTGAATATGGGGTATAAAACAGAGAAGTCAAGAATGACAAAATTTTTGGCTTGAGTAACTGGAAACATTGAACTGTCATCAACCAAGATGAAAAAGAGTGAGAGGAGCTGATTGGTGGGGGAAGGAGTTCAATGTGGGATAAAGTGGATTTCAGGTATCCATTGGGAATATCTGATATATACTGTGCAATTGGTCACAAATGTTTTTTTTTTAAGATTCTATTGATATATTTCTTTTTCCCCCCCAAATATGTTTATTTTATTTTTTTCAGAGTTACAAGATTGATTGTTCATGCACCACATCCAGTGCTCCATGCAACACGTGCCCTTCTCAATACCCACAACCAGGCTCGCCCAACCCTCCACCCCCTCCCCTCCAAATCACTCAGTTTTTTGCTCAGAGTCCACAGTATCTCCTGGTTCATCGCCCCCTCTGATTTCTCCCCATTCACCCTTCCCTTCCTTCTCACAATGCCCTCTGTGATTTTCTTTATACAAGTGTTTTCTATCTTTCTCCCACTTTATGCATGTCAGGGTTGATCTTAGGATTTGATTTGGCCAATAAAATGTGAACAAAAGTTTTAAGAACCAGTTTATGGTTTCTTATGTTTTCTATTTTTCCTCGCACTGTGATCAGCAATGTTCCAGATGAGAGCTGCTCTATCCACCTGAGTCTTGGAGTGAGTCCTTGAGTACAGACATGGGGGATACATAGTGTGATATTTTTCAGGATATGCCACTGAGATTCGAGGTCATCTTTAGCAAAGCATACCTGAATATCTCCTGTCTGATACAGCATCCTAGTGGAATTTCAAGTAGGCAGCTGGGTATATTTGTCTTGAGTGAAAGATAGAAGTCTGAGCTGGAGATATAAATTGGGAAGCCATTGACATATAATGGCAGTTGAAGCCATAAAATGGGATAAAGCTAAGGGAAGATAGACAAGAAAAGAAGACCAAGAACTGAGCCCTGGGGCCTCCAATCTTCAGAGACAGTGATGAGAGGGGGAGGCAAAAAAGAGAGCTGAGAAGGAGTGGACAGTGAGAAGAAGAAAAACCAAGTGTGTGGGGTCCTGAGTGCTGAGGGAAGCAAATGTATCAAACAGGAGGAGAGATAATGAATGATGCTGCTGACAGTTCAAAGAGGATGAGGACTGAGAATTGGCCATCAGATTTGGCAACATGGAAGCCGTTGGTGATCCTGCCAATGGCAAATTTGGTGGAGTAGAAAAGGCACAAGTCAGACTGGGTTTGGTTTAAGGGGAAGGGGAGGAAAAGAACCAGAGACAGCAAACATAGACAACTCCATGAGCAGTTTTGCTGCACAGGTAAGAAGAGACAGCATAAATGGGGTCAGGATACCATTTTAAGTGAGGGGAAATTACAATATTGCTTATGCATTTTAGGGAAAGATCCAGTAGAGAGGAAAATTCTAATGAAGCAAGAGATAGAGGGGAGAAATTCTGCAGTGATGTCTCTGCAGAAGCAAGAAGGAATGGGATCTACTGCATACCTCGAGGGACTGGTTTCATACAGGTAACAGTATGTTCCTACAGTAACAGGAAAGAAGGCAGAGTATATGGACTTTGAGTCTTTCACATTCTAAATTCGGAGAGCCACCGATGATACCTTGGTCCACCTCCATAACTTTTCAGCCACTCTAGTTACTCAAATAATAATGTTCTAGTAGTCTAGGTTCACTCCTGTCATTTTATTCTGTTCAATCCCAAACTTAATTCAAAGCTTCTTTTCTTCACTTCCGGAGCTGCCTCAAGCTATTTAGAGAGGAGAAGGAAGTGCAAGATCTTAGATGATATTTGTACTCTTCTTTTCTCTTCTAGCTCTTCTAGTTTGGGAGACAAAGAAGGATGATAGCAGGTATCCCCCCCCCCCCCACAGGCCTGCTGATATGCAGGAGTTGGGGAGGAGTCCTGTTCAAGCCAGTTTTATCTGAAGCTGTGGATTATAGAAGTGTTCATAGAGCTGTGTTCAGCTTTACCATGGCCTCTAGACAATGGAGGATCTCCCTCAAATAAGCTGCAACATCTCCTTGTGGCCCTGTCAGTAGAACCATCCTCAATCTCTTTTTTGGGGGTCAGGCATCCCACTGCATGGCCCAACATTTCCCAAAACATCCCAGGGCCCTTTCCCTTCTGCCAACTTCGTGTTCTGCCAGGGTCTTTGTCTACAACTTCTAGAACCAGGGAGCCCTGGACCCCCCACCTGCCTTTGTCTATAGTCCTTATCACCATCGGACTGTATTTTGTTTATTTCCTGACTCCCCAACTAGATTGTAAAATCCATGAGAGCAGGGTAGAAATTGCACCCCATGAATGAAGTGGAAATTGCACCCAACTTTTTCCTGAACACATTGTGGTAGATTATTATAGTAATGGTCCCAATGAAACATGTCTCCTGTATTCTCAACCTTGTATAGGCCTCGCCCACATTGAATCTGAGCATGGCCATGTGACTTGCTTGGCCAGTGGGACAGTAGTAAGAATGACCCAAGCATAAGTTTGTGTATTCAAGCTTCTCTTTTTTCTTGCTGCTTTTGGAATACAGCCACTATGTTAAAAAGTGCAGGATAACTTGCCATGAAAGTTGGCTCAGCTGACAGGTAGTGCTTCACCAGATACATGCTGAGGCCATCTCGGACTACTTACCCCCAGCCAAGCCACTAGCTGACTGCACCCACAGGGGAGACCCATATCAAATTGGCAACCTGCAGAATTATATGCAAATAAATGACTATAGTTTTAAGCCAATGAGGTGTTTAAAATTTTTTTATTTTTATTTTTTTCCCAAATACTTTTATTTTTTCAGTGTTACAAGATTAATTGTTCATGCACCACACCCACTGAGGTTTTTTTTTTTTTTTAAAAAAAAAAGATTTTATTTATTTCTTTGAGAGAGAGACAGAGACAGAGCATGATCGGGGGTAAGAGGCAGAGGGAGAGGGAAAAGCAGACTCTCTACTGAGCAGGGAGCCCGACATGGGGCTAGATCCCGGGACCTCAAGATCATGACCTGAGCTGAAGGCAGATATTTAACTGACTGAGCCACCCAGGCACCCCGCCACTGAGATTTAGAGTATTTTCTTATTCAGCAACAGGTAACTGTTATAGCATATAACACTTTGATCCCTCCCGTTTTGCTAGTACAAGATATTCCACAAAACAATTCCCAAGTAATATTTCTCTCTTCTGCTCATCAGTATTCAAAGTCAAGAATCCACAGAATTTGACCAAGTCCATATTCCTCTTTGTGAGTCCCCAACCCCATAAGTCCTTGTAGCAGCTAAAGCAAATTATTTCCCAGGAAACTTAGCCATTACCCAAGCTGATCTTGGAACATAAACAGGATTGCTTCAGCATTCACTCTGCCCACATGTGCACAGGAATGAGATAGGGAGATTTCTCCTGGACTTTCTCAGGAGCCTCTGGCCATGAAATCCATAAGCATTTTTTAAGAGGGAGTAAAAGAGGCCCAGCGCTGGCTGTAGGGGATGGCAGCTTCAGCAGCGTTAGCCCCTGGCCAGTATGTTCCAAAACTGACTCAGCCTTCAATATGTTGTATGGCTTCCAAAGCCCCTGCTCAGAGGGCACTGCTGGGTTTTGTTGAGACTTGCCTTGCATTTCTCCCTTAGTCACCTAGGTCTGTGTTGCTCCCTTCTTCCAAAGAAAGATCTGCTGGCAGTACTGGCCAGGGAAATCATACTCTAGCATGGAATTAAAAATCTGGCCTGCCACATTAGCAAATGTGAGTGGACAGAACCTGAGATGCTGCCTCAAACACATGCAATCTTGGCTCCACCAGCTGCAGGTGTAATGAAGGTACAGGTTAAAATGTAGCCTCATTTTGTACAGGCCACTGATCCCAGAATCTTGGAAGCCAAGCATCTGGGGAACCAACAGGGACTGAATTCCTCTTTTGAGGCTGGCCCACTTCCAAAACAAGCACCCAAACTTCCGACCTTAATCACATGTCTTGAATGGCAAATGCCTGGAGGTGATGGATGTGCACAGTGGGGAAACTTCATGCTCTTTTGAAGCCCTGCCCAGCCATTTCCTCCACTCAAGAGCTCCCCAGCTCTGTGAAATGGCTCTGAACTCACCCAGGGACACCTCAAGCTTTCTTCTGGCCCCAAGACTATCTGAGATGAATGCTACACCAGATGTCAACCCAGAGGCTCTCAGAGGTATAATAACCGGCTAACTACATGGTGGTTTAAGAACCAGAAATTTTATGTAAAACTTGAAATGTCTGGAGTCTCTTGAGTTTGGGTAACAATATGCCTGCTTAGCACAAGTCAACTGGGGTTGAGTAGTGGCTGATCCCAGGTCACCACTGTCCCCACTACTCCATGTTGTAGCATACTCAGCCTACCTCACTCCTTGGCATTATCTGTGTGGAGCCTAAAAACATTTCCATTTGGACTCTGCAGTAGATATGGGGATATGCTGTGCAGATGGTCCTACGAGGAAGGACCTGCTGCCTAACTCTAGAGAGTGTGGCCAGTAGACAGCAATTACACATCACTTCTTCAGCATCTGCCTCAGCTACAGAGAGCTGCTTCACACTCCATCCAGGGCTGCCCATATCTTGTGATTGAGTGATGTGGAAGTCAAAAAGGCCAGGCAAGTGTAAAAGGCAACATGTGTCTCTTGGGGGGAGTTGGTCAATACTTAGGCTTCCAATGCAGTTTGATTTCTTCCTTTGCTCAACCCTGATTTCTTCCCCTTCACTTCCCAGGTATTGGTCCCTAATCAATATTTTGTACCCCAAACTCCATCTTAGTATCAGCTTCTGGAGAAACCTAACTTGTAAAACAGGACTAAACTGAGGCTCAGACAAGGGCAGGCTTTTCCAGCTTTTCCTAAATAGAAAGAGGCAAAGCCAAGGTCTCCTGATCCTGAGAATAGAACCTTGTTGGAAATTTTCCTCTTGCAAATCACTCCAGACTCACCCTCCCCCTCTACCCTTGTAATAGAAAAGAAAACATATTGATAGAAAAGAAGATATTATGGGGAAAAAAGTGTATTTGATTGATTTCCCTCAAAAGTAAAGCCCAAGGCAAGGATTTGAGTGCAAGGGGTTAATTTAGAAGTAATCCCAGGAAGCAGGAGTGAAGGAACAGGAAGAATGGCACAGTGAAAGAAAAAAAGCCAATAAAATGCTGTGTTATTACAACTGCTGTAGTGGACATCCAGAACTAGAGTCCATTAGGATCGCTGAGAAGTATTCAGACTGCCTCCCAGAGCTATCCACCTGAAAGATGGCTCCTGCCCCTGGTAAGTGAGTTGCCCCAGGAGATAACCACACACTCCGGGCTCTGCTTGAGTATGGGCCAAGCTCATTCCCACATGGTCAAAGAAGGTCCTAGGGACAAGAAGTGGAAATCCATGCCCCACACAGAGAAGCTGGCAATAGGCCATTATAATGAAATATAATGCTCAATAATTATTTACTAGCTACAGAAGTACTATATATGGGAGAGATTTTAAGTCCAGTGGTAGAAGAAATCAGAAAGAAAACTACACAAAGGGGCTAGCTCTGAGCAAAGTTTCGAAGGATAAATAGGAATTTACTACATCAGTAAGGTTGAAGGCTCAACCTGGAGGCTAGACTGCATAGAGTGTTTGGAGTGCTGCAAACATTTTGGTATTTCTTGTGCATAAAGATCAGGAAAAAGGGACCAAAGACAGACCTGTGAGGAAAGCAGGAGTTAGATCTACTCTAATACCCTTCCAAAAATTTGCATTTTTGCCAAAAGAGTTTTCTTAATTTTATTTTTTAAAATATCATGTGGTAAAATTGGATTTTTCTTTTGTTGTACAGTTCTACGAATTTTAATACACGTAGAAATTCATGTAACCACCACCATAATCTAGGATACCAAATAGTTCCATGACTTGAAAAATCTCCCTTCATAGTCAGATCTTCCCTCTACTTCTTACTTCTGGCAATCACATATTTGTACTCTGTATATTTTTGTCTTTCTGCAAATAAATGGGATCATATATGTAATTTTTGAGACTGGCTTCTTTTATTCAAACAAATACCTTGATACTCATACAGGTAGTTCTTCCTGTACCAATAGTTGATTCTTTTTGTTATTGCCAGGTAGTATTCCATCATATGGATGTTTCTCTATTTACCAGTTGAGGATCATTTGGATCATTTATAATTTCGGCCAATTACAAATAGAGTCGCTATAAACATTTGTGCACAGGTGTTTGTATGAACATAGATTTTTATTTCTCTAAAGAAAATACCTATGAGTGGGATTACTGTGTCATATCTTAAGAACATGTTCAACCTTTTGAGAAACTCCAAAAAGTTTCTTTTGAAAATTGTGCCATTTTGCATTATTGCCAATAATGTATAAGAGTTCTGGTTGCTTCCACATCACCATCAGCTCTTGAATGTGTTTTTTATGTCAGCGATTCTGATAGGTATGTAGTGGTTTGCCCAAGAGATTTTAAGCAAAATGATGACATGATCAAATCATGGAGAAAAAGTAAAAGCAAGGAAACAATTTAGGATAATGATGTAGTAATATAGACAAGAGACACTGGTGGTCTAGACAGGATGATGGCAAGAAGGATGAAATTTAGGGGAGAAACACTCTGGAGAAGAAGCAATAGGACTTGGGGTTGTAGAAAGAAGTCTAGGATGACTCATCAAGACCCCAAAATTCCACACAGAGAGGAAGCTGGAACTCCACTGTGAAGGGCTGGGGTGTGTCAGTGGAGAGTAGAGCAGCCTCCCTTCCCTGCTGAGTAGAAGCCCTGTGCAGATGATCGCACCAAACAGCTTGGCTCCATTTATGCAGGAATATTTACATCCCACTCTGTGGGGGAAGACGTGTCTATCTGCCAGCCTGTGTTGGCAGAATTATAAACCTGCCAACAGCCCACATTCTGGGAGTGACCTATGCTGGTTGTAAACATGAATGCATATGTTCTGATAGTGAATCAGAGGAGGAGTCCCAAATGTGGAGCAGTAGGGAAGCAGAAAATCTCCCAAACATCCAAATGCTGCCTCCTCCTTGGGGGTAAATTAACTTCTTTTGTCTAAATTACTGATGAGTTTGGGGAGTTATCTTTTGCTGGTTCCAGTTGTTCTTAGAACACTGGGTGAAGTGATCAGTTTAGAGATCATCAGTGAAGTGAAGCCCCAGATAAAATAATGAATACCAGGAAATGAGAACGCTAATTAGGAGCTGCCGCTTTGACATCATATTTGAGGCTTGCATTTAGTATGGTTTTGGGTGGACTGTGTGCCAAGACACTGGCTTCTCCAAAAAAAAAAAAAAAAAAAAAAAAAACCAAAAAACAAAAAAAACCTTTGGAAAAGGTATTGTAAGTCTTCCCCCTGAAAAAGGGATTACAGTATATCTTGAGAAGCCCAGTGACAGCTCCCAAGCTCCTGAAGCTGGGGAATAACCAACTGCCACTGTGGGGAATTCTCCAGAGCTTTCTGGTAATTTCCCTTCCTCTCCTCTCTGTAGCATCGACCTTCCCTGAGTGTCCCAAGTACAATACCCGACTGCAGGATTTTCAAAACCTCTTCTTATTGCTTTTTTTTTTCTCTAAACCTCACAAGAACTCTAGTATTATTATCCTACTTTTCCACTGAAGGTTCAGAGTGGGTAAATGACTTGTTGAAGGTCAGGCATTAGGTCAGTGGTAGACTTGGGATCAAAAGTCGGGTCTCTGGATTCCACATCCAGAACAACCTTCCCGGATGCTTCACCACTACTTTTTATTTGGAAATTGACTTCAAACTCCAAAGCAAACTGGATGCAGGAACCTCTCCATTCACCCTAGTCTATCCAATCTGTGTGCTGGATCAGCAGCTCCTCCACCACCCGACTTTCTGCAAACTCATCCTGACTTCTTTCCATATGGTTACAGCAGCCATGTTTGTATGTCATACACACTGCTCAACCCACAGTGGATTGGTCCACCCTGGGCACCTTACCCAAGCTGATGGATCAGAGCCCTGTCCTGGGAATTTAGGATTGTGACTGAGAAAGGAAGGACAGGTTCTCTCTGGAGGGCTGTAGCATGCGACTTTGACCATATCTTCTGCAACATGGAATGCAAAACAGAATCTCCAGGAAGAAGAAAGATCAAAGCTAAAGTATAGAGCAGACCAAAGGAATGAGACAGTGGGGGTAAGCTGTTAGAGCTTTCCAGAAAGGAAACTCCATAAAATCCAGCTGTGGATTCCCAGAGCTTGTCTGGTTCTTATATTTTCTGAGGTTTGTATGTTCAGCTCTTCTTTGGAATTTGTGAGAATCCATAATAGTGCCAAGACATACCTATCCCTGCTTTTTTCCTTTTTTGTCCTTGAAATTGTCTGAGTTGCTTCTTATATAGTAAAAAAAGAAAGCTTGGTGAATACAAATCCTTTTGCTTTTCTTTATGGAACTGATCACCATCTGAGAGGATCTCACTTACCTGTTTTTTTTTTTTTCTGATCCTTTACTGGAATGTTAGCTCCCTTAGAGCAGAGTTTGTCTCCAAGCTCTATCCCCAGTGCTTAGCACTGCTGTGGCACACAGTAGGCTCTCAAAACTTAGTTATTGAGCAAATTAAAAATGCATAAATTGGATATGGCATCCCTGAGAAGGAAGGGAAGGGTGAATTGGGGGAAATCGGAGGGGGTGATGAACCAGGAGAGACTGTGGACTCTGAGTAACAAACTGAGGGTTTTGGAGGGGAGGGGGTGGGGGGTGGGCGAGCCTGGTGGTGGGTATTGAGAAGGGCATGTATTGCATGGAGCACTGGGTGTGGTGCATGAACAATCAATCTTGTAACACTGAAAAATTAAAATAAACATATTTGGGGAGAAAGAAAAAAACACCACAATGAGATACCACCTTACTCCCATTAGAATGGCAAAAATTAACAAAACACAGAAACAAGTGTTGGTGAGGATGTAGAGAAAGGGGAACCCTCTTACACTGTTAGTGGGAATGCAAACTGATACAGCCACTCTGGAAAACAGTATGGAGGTCTCTCAAGATGTTAAAAATAGAATTACCCTGGGGTGCAGCAATTACATTACTAGGTACTTACCCCAAAGATACAGATGTAGTGAAAAGGGGCACATGCACCCCAATATTCATATCAGCAATGTCCACAATAGCCAAATTGTGGAAGGAGCCAAGATGCCCTTCAACAGATGAATGGATAAAGAAGATGTGGTTCATGTATACAATGTAGTATTACTCAGCCATCAGGAAGGATGAATACCCACCATTAGCATCAATATGGATGGAACTGGAGGGGATTATGTTAAGTGAAATAAGTCAAGCAGAGAAAGACAGTTATCATATGGTTTCATTCATATGTGGAACCTAAGGAATAGCACAGCGGAAGGGAGGGAAAACTGAATTGTAATAAATCAGAGAGGGAGACACACCATGAAAGACTCTGGACTCCAGGAAACAAACTGAGGGTTATGGGTGGGGGAGGATGGGGTAACTGGGGGATGGGTATTAAGGAGGTCACTTGTGTGTTATACGCAACTAACGAATCATTGTTCATTAAAAACTAATGATGTACTATATAGTGGCCAAGTGAACATCATCATCATCATGATCATGATCATCATCATCATAAATAATTTTAAAATTAAAAAAAGCATCCAGTTCCACTACCTTATTTTATAGAAGGAGGAATTGAGGCTTGGAAGAGGAGAGTATTGATGAAGGACCCATAGTGAGTCAGTCAATGAATCTGGACTAGAATGTAGGCCTCCCAAGTCTCTGTCCAGTGTTGGGGGGTAAGCTGTCCGGAACAGCTACAATAAGAGCCACCATGTGCTGGCCAGTGCCTGCATGCCTGACATTGCACTAACAGCCGTCTCTGTATGTTGGCTTATTTAAGCCTGACACATGCCTGAAGGGCATTCTCCTAAGTCCCATTTTGCAGATGAGGAAATGGAAGCCTTGGAGGCATTGCACAACTTTCTCAAACACCACACACTTAGTAAAGCACCAGTAAACACTTCCTGTGCTCTTTCACCCATAACTTCTACCCTTTTTGCTTCAAAATCTTATATGTACCATGCTCTTGTGCTGACCTTAGCAACTCAGGACACTGACTCCCTCGGACTGTATTTTCCTGGGCCACAGACACAGATAATGATGCCATCTGTCTGACTTGCCAAGATGTATCTGTCCCACATCCCATGCCCTTGGATCCTTGTAGTTTGGGATGCTGTCTAAAAAGTGAGTTTGAGCTAGGGTGATAATGACTGTGAGAGGGTGATGGTGACTCCTTTAAGAGATCTTTGCACTTCAACACAGGACTTCGCCTGAGCTCCAGCTCTCCTGGGTAAGGAGGGTAACTCCCTGAGAGGTGAGTTCCGGCATTGGCAAACCAAGACCGTGATGCTCTGAAGCTAGAGGGCTTGTGGATCCAACACATCATGTCCTATGGATGACTATTTGTTCTATCCTTACAGACACTCAGCCTTGGGTCCTGCACACACAAAAAAGCCTGAAATGGAGAAAAAGCCTTGAACCTGGGGAAAGAGACCTGAATTCAAGGCCCAAGTCCACATCCTGCTGGCTTTGCAACTGGACTACTGTACTTTTATGAATGTTATGTCACTTTAAAAAAAAAGGATGAGAGAAATGAATAATAATACTGTCTTCTAGGAATACATCCAGCAAAATTCTTATAATAAAAAGGGGGGATGGCTGCTGTAAACTCTGGATGTGCATTCACAAGCATCTGTTATGAGCTCACACTATGAACCAGGTCTGTGCTTAGTGCTGAACCCAGCCTGGAGCTGATGTCTTTTCTGACTGAGTTTGAAAAGACAAAGACCAAAGCTTCCCTGACAAGTGCTGCTGGACTCCAGGAATTAAAGAACATCCAAGCAAAGGTTAATTGGCTAAATTTATTAGCCACTAGAAGAGGAATTTCCACTTGGCAATTAAGTTTGCAAATATTATGCAACCTTGTAGAGTGTATTTCTCCAAATTGATGTGTTCGTTTTCATGTAATAATCAATTAGTGGGTGTTTCAGTTGCTTAATTAGCTCTGCATGTAAATTAATCTCTGCATATTGAAATTGCAAACCCTGCCTTGTAATGTTGGCCTGTTTCTGAGATAAATCAAATTACCGCATCCCAAACCCAGCAAAGAGTCTTGGTTTTCAGAGTCACCAAAAGCCAGCAGGTTCTTTTTGCTGCCTGAGCATCAGGGCTTAGGGAGGATTTGGAGTATAATAGCCAGGCTAATTATATTTACCCATAAAGAGGACTCTGTGTCAGTTCTTATTCCTTCTCTTAGGCAAAGCTGCTTTTGAATGATTAAAATCTCTGAGTCATTTAGGTCTTATGCCTGTATCTCAATATCACTGACAAATCAAAGGTTTCTATTCCCCAGAGGTGAGAGGTGGCAAGTGAATTACATTCCCTGTTTCATTACAGAAACTGAGAAGTGAAAGGAAGGATAAACTCATGACCAGTGCTTACTCCTCAATCCAAGGAAATGCCAACTCCACCAAGAAGCCTTTCCTGACTACACTTACCGCTTGCTTCTTTCCCCAAATTCCCCTAAGAAGGCTGTATCCCAGCTCTCACCTGTCGCACACTGTGGTATAGGCCTACAGCATAGACACAAATAGGCCTGAGTTCAAATTCTAACTGCTATTTATTAGCTGAATGACTTTAGACAATCCAAGGAATCTCTTCATATGTAAAGTGAAAATAATAACATTCCACCTCCTGATAGAACCCAAGTGAGGCTCAAATGAGAACCATGATCTTAAAAGCCTTGGGCAAATAGTAAAGCACTTTGTCACAGAATACAAGTGTGAGCTATTTTTGGTTTTCATGTTATTTTCTTGCATCTGGCAAAATTAGGGGCTGAATGGTTGCTTCTTGGGTCCCCCATGAAGCCCACCTCAGGCTGGTTTGTAGCACAGGTGAGTGCTCAGCAGGGCAGAGGGAGATGGGACACCTGGCCTTAACCAGCCTTCCTTGGAATTCGGCTGCCTGCTCCTTGAACTACTACTTGGTTTGGTTCCCTCTGTTTTGAGAAATATGAGAGAAGTAAAATCCTATCTCCAGAGTGTTCAGATTCTTGAGGCTGTGTAGACAGGCAAAGGAGGCCTATTATATTCACCCATATAATCAGAACTTACCTGCCTCTATTGTTACCTTGTAAACATGAACAACAAAACCAAGAAATATAAATCTGGCCTTCTCCACACAACTCAGATACACTTCGGCGTCAGAATTATCTTACTGGTTACCCCCTGGGTCCAGTCCTCAGAGGGACATCCAGAAGCCCCATGGACTCTGTTCTGAGCCTCTCCATGACTCTGGGGAGCACCCAGGAGTCTTATGTGGACCTGTGGTGACCAATGTCCCCAACCGGGCATGGTCTAACATCCACCACCAAGGCTCTGCCCTTGGATTAAGGTTATGGGGGAGGAATCTGTCACCACTGGGGGAAGGAGAGCTCCTTGAGACAGCAACCTCTTCTGGCCCAGAACCTTCAGCACAACTCTGAGGACATAGTTAGTGCTTAGTAAAAACTTACAAGAAGGGGGTGGGAGGAACACAAATAAAGGAATGAGTAAATCCATGAACATGTAGAAATAAAGGAATAAGTAAACAAATGAATGGACATAAATGAAAGATGAAGAAATGAACAAATTTTAATGAACAAATGAATGAAGGAGTGATTCCAGTGAAGAATGGAGAGCCCAGCTTTCCTGTCCATGCCCACCCTCTAGAAAATATTCTCCCTTGTCTCCTGGGAGTCACACAAGTGAGTGCCACATAAGAATGGGATCATTTTTCATTATATCTAGGAATCCCCCTCAACCTTAAGGGCTCAGGATGTTTTTTCAAGTCATTGAGAAATTCATTTTCACACTTCTTTATCTGCTGCCTGAGAACACAGAGTGTTTCTGCAGCCAACAGTTATAGGTGTCTACAATTTTCATTCAGAACCAAGCAACCCTCACCTGCCAGCACCATGGTGTGAACAGAACTTCCCCAAGGGACCACAAGTTCCAGAAACACCACCCAGAGCCTCCGGGAATGCTCTGATGACCCAAAGCAACATTTATTTGAGACAGGTAACTGACAGCTGAAGCTTTCCATGTGAAACATGAGGGAATAAACATTCTTTCTCCCCAACTGCCAATTCCTCTCCCCAGCCATGGGAGTGAGGCCTCCCTGGCTCTGTGTTCCCAAAGCCTGGGGACAATGCTGCACTGTGGTGCTCAGAACAGACTAGTGAGCACCTCTCAGGAGGGAAATGCTAAGGAGCTGCTAACCTAGGTAGGGGTGCTAATGAAGGACCCGGAGTGGCCACCCACATAAGCTACCCAGGTTTTCTGCAAAAACACTGAGCAATTAAAATTGGTTTCTTTAATAGCCCTCTCTGTCCTACTCAAGGACGGGATGCCCAGCCTGGCTTCTTTTCTAGCAGCTAACCTGTTAAACACCTCCTTCCTCCAACACACACAACTCTGCCAAATGCAAACAAGATTCACTGTTCCCTGACCCACAGTTTTCTCTCTATCCCCTCTCCCCTCTCGGTTATAAATCCTGTTTCGCAGTCGGCAGCAGTCCACTGACTGTCTTCCCTCACTAGGTTGACCGACCATCTCATTTTGCCCAAACCTGGGGAGGTCCCTAGGAGGTTGGACTTTCAGTTTTAAAAACGAGGCAGTCTTGGACGAAGTAGGACAAGTTAGTCATCTTATCACTTGCATGGGAGAATATCTGTGTGCAAAATAGCCGTCTCTCACTTCTTCCTTGAAATCACTTGACAGGTGATACCCTTGAAACACTTATACACCAAGCATTCACTAAATACCAGCTCTGATGATCATTTTTGTTATTGTACTCAGGAGTTCATGAGCAAGGTTACCCCCACCCCAGTGATGTTCCTTCCACCCTCCTAGCCCACAGCTCAGCAGTGGGCCATGGCGAATGTTTGTGGCGAGTCCAACAGCATCATTGTTAAATTAACAACAACTCATTTGTTAAATTAATAACAAAATTCACTGGGCTCCCAAACACTAAGCGAGGTTGAGATTTAACTGTAAACTCTGGACACCCTGACTCTGCCTGCATGAGGCTTATGGTCGAGTGAGGGAGAGGAGCCCTGAATAAATGCACACCAGAGTTGATACATACTTGCAGATCGTGGTAAGAGTGAAAAGGAGATACATATGTGCTATGAGAGAGATAGGGGAGCCCCCATTTCAGCTGGGAATCCAGCCAGGCTTTTCTGAGAAAGTCACAATTTGAGTAAGACTAAAAGGGCGGTGGACAGGTAGCTGGGAAGAGGTGAAGGGCCCTTGAGAGCCATAAGAAAAAATCCCTGCAAATTGTGATTGTTCCTTGAGTTCTGATGATTAATGAACCAGAAAATCTACTTACTTAAAGAGAGAGAGTAGAGGAAATTGTAAAGGTAAAGACATTCACATAGTATACATAGTTATTCCACATTCAGCTGCTTTGTGAGAATTGTGATAGTGCATTTGCCACAAAATCTAGTCTGATGTCAGAGCTCTTGAGCTTAGAAAGGACTCTCCACTTTTCTCAGAAGCTCCTATAGGTAGAAGAAAGAGTATGAGATTCTGGGTCAGAGGCCCTGGAGTCAAGATCTCCTTGACTTTTGATGACGTTTATGACCTCTGAGTTTCACTCGCCCTGTCTGTAAATGGGTACAATGGTGACGCCTTTCCCTATCCCCATCTACGTTGCAGTGTTTGTGTGAGGAGCTAAAGTGTAAAGCCCTGGAAGAAATGGTCACTCTTAGCATCCATCTTTCCCTCCAAACTGTGAGCTACTTTAGGACACAAACCACATGTCCCAAGAACGTAGCAGGAGAATGGTAGATGTCTGAGAAGTGGTTGGTGAAGTCACGTGATAATGAGAAGTGGAATAACCAAATGAGATCTAGACTCAGGAAAATTCACACTGGGCTCCAAGCCCTGCCCCTTTCCAGCTGTGTGACCTTAGACTGGTGATTGAACCTCTCTCTGCCTCAGTCTCCCCAGCAGTGTGGCAGGAATGGTACTGTTCACTTTCAAAGTGCAGCTGAGAAAGAAAGACAGTGAAAAATAAAGGGGCTAGTTTAGCATCCAGCCACTACTTTGTTACCACAACTGTTTAAAATCAGTCAAGCCTTTTCCTGCCTGAGAACCTTTGCACATGCTGTTCCCTCTGCCTGGAATGCTGTTCTTCCAGCTCCTTGTATGATTGCTGCTCCCTATCTTTCAATTCTTACCTTAAATGCAATGACCTCAGAACAGCCTTTCCTGGCCACACTACTTCAGTAGGGCTCCCTCTGTAAACCTCTGTCCAAAAACCCCACTTGATAGTATTTCTATGTAAAACATCACCCCAAAACTTAGAGACTTAAAACAACAAACACTCAGTATCTTATAACTTTTGTGGGTCAGGGATCAGGCCATGCTTGGTGGGGGGGTTCCCGTGGCTCAGGGTCTCTCACAGATTGAGATCAGGTGTGAATGCAGCTGTGGTCATCTCAAGGGTTGACTTGAGGAGGAACCAGGCTCATTTGAGAGGCTACTGATGGGACTTGAGCTTCACTAGCCCAAGTTAGCTAGCCACAAACATCAGCTCCCTGCCCTGTGAGCTATGCTCACAAGACAAGGCTTCTATCAGCATTCGGGCTTGGAGAGAGAGAGAGGAGAGAGATTGGTGATGAGCACAACAGGAGTCGTGTCTTTTTATAATCTCTGAAGTGACATCACTTCACTTTGAAATGAGTCATAGGCCTGGGTCACACTTGGAGGGGGAAAGCATTACAGGTCCTGGTTACCAGAAGGCAGTGTCACTGGGCTGCCTACCAGAATAATGTTATTAACTCTTGACCAAGTCATTATTTCCCATTTATGTCACGCACTTCTCTAGCGTGTGACACCTTCCACAAGACAGTAAGCTCCATGAGGGCAGGAATCATGTGCTCAGTGCCAGATGAACAGTAGGAGTTTAATAAATAGTCAATAAGCGAATTAACAAAAACTGGTGCTGTGCCGTGAGCTGGTGGAGGACAAGGCTCAGGCCCCCTCGCGGGTGTGCGAAACAGACAAGTAAACGGACAGGCACAGCAGGTGATGTCTTTGCTTTTCTGCTTTTTTAAACCTCACAAGGGACTGTGGCTCTTGCCTTGCAAAATGACTGAGAAAATTTCCCAATTTCTGCAGAAGGATTTGTTTTGCCTTCTGGGTCCCTGTCATAATTTCCGATATTGTGCCAACTCATCCCTCTGTGTTGGGGGGCCGACAGGGGAGACACAGACAGACAGTGGAAGGAGAAAAGTTCTACAGGGCACAATAATCCTCTGAAAGGTTTTGATAAGTCGACCGGCCAGGAGCCTGGGAGCTGGCTGTCTGCTGTCCGCCACCCTGTTTGACGAATCGTTTGCCGAAGAGCCTGGCCAGCGGGAGCTTTGACCTTGGAGAGAGAGCAATCTGTCTTCATGGAAACACACTGTCATAAGCACATGTCTCAATTTTGCTTGGGCAGGCGCTGGGGCTGTGTGAGAAGAGAGCCTTGGACATGGCTAAGGAGGAAAAATGTGTGGTCCATCCAGGGATATGGAAGTAGCTAAAATTAACCCAGAGTGACCCTGGAGAGAGTGGGGCTGGAAATCAGCATGTTTCCCTCCAGTGGCAGCAAGTCCCCAGCAAGGCCAGCAAAGTCATTTCTTCCTTGGGAAGCTAAAGATCCCTTCACCTCCTATCTCCCATGACCAGGCTCTCCATTTGTCACCAAGGACAAGTGGGGAGGGCAACTTTGGAGGCAGTGACTTTGGCACCTAGGTCCCTCACAGCAAAACCCACACACTGGCCCCTAATTCATCCTGAAGGTCAAGGAGGTGATGCCCTAGGGGACAGGTTGGGTGATAAATCTGGCATCTCCACAGTCACCTCTCTGAGGACCTGGCTGAGACACTTCCCTCCATCTGCACCGACAGGTCTGGGGGAGATTTATCTGCCAGGATCTAGGGCCTGCTGCAGAAGCAGCCAACTCATGAATCTGGAGGAAAGGCATTGACTGAAGCCCAGGGTGTGCTTATTAAAGAAGAGAAAGGACAGGAAGAAGAGCTCAGAGCTCCTGCAGGGCTCCTGTTTTGAGTGACACAGGATAGAGGTATTATGGGATGGCTGGGCTGGGTTATTTTGGGATGAATTGGACAAATAGACAATGTTCATGGGGAGAAAATAAAAGCCAGAGGTGCTCTGAGAAGCTGATCATGGGCAACTGATAAAGAGGCATTTGCCAGGGAGGGAAAAGCAGGTGAGGGGCTTCTGAGGGACTAGCCCTGAAGGTAAACCACAGGGCTTCGCTATCAGAATGACGTGTTGTCCCCTCCCATGACCTGCAGGGGCACCGGTAGAGGAGACAGGGGTCCAGGCCTGGTGAAGAGGGCAGGTTTCTGTCTTTCTGAGGTGGGGTCAGGGTCAGTCTGCCTGGAGGCAGAGAGCTGGACTAGATGACCTCAGAAGAGATTCTTCCAAGAAAGCTGTGCTTTAGCTCCCAATTTTCATTTGTGGTGGTTGTCTTTCCTTGTTTCCGGTGTGTGTTTGATTCTTTGCCAGGGCCATTTTGGGCACAAAATGTCAGGGAGCCAAAGATCCAGTCCTGAGTCTTTAAAAAGATGATGTTCTGTGTATTTATTGTTGTTTTATCTTCACATTCCATGAGTTAGGGCAGACAGTGTAATGTCTATCTGTCTCTAGCCAAAGACATGATAGAGTTCCAACAAGTCCCACAAAGGTGTCCTTGGGCTTAGGGGGCCAAGAGACCCTGAGAAAGAGGGAATCCCAAGACTAAGCCATTAGGATTTGTTAAGAAGACACAAAGGAGAATTGAGGAAATCCCCAAAGTCCATGTGAATGGCATAGCAGTTACCAAGTATCACCAATGCCGACAGAACCAAAGCCCCATGAGACTGACCCGGAGCAGCTTCTCTGAATATGTATGTCTGCTCCACACCACATCTTTTCTCAGTTTGATTTCACCCCCTGTGATACTTAATTTTATGTACACTGGATACGCAGATATTTGAGTAAACATTATTCCAGGTGAGTCTGTGACAATATTTCCAGATGATTTCAGCATTTGAATCAGTAGATTGCATGAAACAGATTTCCGTCCCCAGTGTGGGTGGGTCTCATCCAATCTGGGGAGCACCTAAACAGAAGAAAAATATAAGGAAGATTTTGCCCTGCCTGGCCACTTGAGCATCAGTCTTCCTCTGCACTTGCTCCAGGACTGACACCATTGGCTCCCCTGGTTCTCTGGCCTTCATGCTTGAACTAAGATTGTACCACTGGCTTTCCTCAGCCTCCACTTGCAGATGACAGGTCATGGGACTTTTCAGCTTTCATAACCATGTGAGCTAATTCTTTATATTGTTAGCTTATTGGTTCTGTTTCCCTGGATAACCCTGACTAACACACTCTCCAGCCCAGGATGACATTGGTCTGGTCACTTCTAGATCTGGAAAATATTTTTATTCTTTGGGTAGTGGTATTCTTATCTCCTTATAAAGGTTTAAGATTAGAGTAATGTAAGATCTATGAACAATGGTTAACCAGCTATTACTATTTCAAAGGAAATAACACATTGAAGACAGCTACCTTAAGAGACAGTATCACATGAATCCCACTTATAATTATAGAAAACCCCACCAATTCTTCTTCTGCCTTCCTTTTGGCTTTGGGGAATGATGGATGCTAATTAACCAGTTTATAAAGTTGTACGCATTGCCAACGTTCAAAGAATTGGAAAAAAGTAAAATATACTGACTCTAAATTTTATCATCAGACAATTATAATTCCATGGGCACAGGATAGCCAGATAATCTGATATTTCAGAAAAAGCCATCCCCCTAGAATTTTGTCTGATATTCCCAACTTTAAAATGCAGTCAATTAAAGTTGATATGTTCAATCCTGGAAGAGGTGATTTGATCATCATGAAGAAAGAAAACATGACTGAGTGCCAGGTTCTGCCCAATAGCAAAAGTCTGCTCTACCGGATTTGGGGTCCAAGAGTCTTTGGGTGACCAATGGTATAATTTATTATAATTTTCATGTTGTCCGAATTTTGGATTGATTGATTGATTGATAATTTTTTATTAACATATAATGTATTATGTGCCCCATGGTACGTGTCTGTGAATCATCAGGCTTACATATTTCACAGCATTTGCCGTAGCACATACCCTCCCCAATGTCTATAACCCTACCCCCAACCTCCTAGCCAGGAGTTTAGGAGTCTCTTATGGTTTGTCTCCTTCCCCATCCCATCTTGTTTCATTCGAATTTTGGATTTTAAAAAATTAGCATAAAAGGGTCATGGAGAGATAGATAGTAGAGGGGAAAGAAGGGAAGGAATAAAAAGCAACACAAACCTAGCTGAGTCCTTTTCCTCCTATAAAATTATATACATGAGTCTTAGATGAGTTCTGGGATACCATAAAAGGGCACAGTCCAAAGTATGAAGGTTCAGTGGCAGGTAGATTGAGATAAAGGAGCAGAGAAAACAACGAAGATTTTTTTTTTTTTTCACACTAGACCAGTCTCCTGACAGCCCCCCAGAGACCCTCTTTGAAATGACAATTGCTTGTTCTGAAAAGTTCCTCTTCCACCAGCTGACCAAGAGCTGTTGCTGACCGGCTGAAAGAAGGGTCTCAGGTCACTCTAATCTATGTACTACACACTGATCAATAACACGGAGTTGTGCCACCGCCCCAAGCACAAATGTGTAACTCAATCAGTGATGTGAAGGTGGAGACAGGATTTGCCCCCGAAAGCCTGCTGTGAACAGCAGAAAATGTGGGTGATTTCATTATCTGAGATTGCTTTGTCATATTTCTGCTGAACTGAAGGATAACTGAAATGAACATTAATAATTCAGCACAACAGCTAGAGCTGCAGAACCTCTGGCCCTGCCCATCCCAGCCTTGGGCTCCTCCTGGTTTTGGCTTTAGAAACAACCTGGATCCCCACAGCCAGGAATAGCTCCAAAGGTAGGGCCTGTGCCATTTCCCAAGGTTAGTCAAATCTGAGAGGCTGTGTGACCCCCACAGGAGATAAAATCCTTGTGGAGCAGACACATGTGGATCACCAGACCCAATCTATGGCCAGAACCCCTAGGCAATGCCTGGGAGCTCATGGAATTGTTGGGGGGAGGGTTTCTCCCAAGCCAGAGTTTGCTTCTTTCTTTTAATGCTGTTTCCTTCAGAGGTAGTCTTGGGTTTTCTTTTGACCCAAGGGACACGTTGGAGGAAGTCTGAAACAAAACTTTCCTTCCTATCTGACCTCTTCTTCCAGTTCATCCCTCACTTTCTCTTTTTTCTTCTCTCTCTCCTTGTCTCTCCCTCTGCTGCTTTTCTTCTGTTTTCCTTCATTTATTGTCCCTCTTTTTTCATAGACTTCTATCATGTCAAAGCCAAAATGCCTTAGGGGTTTATTACAACAGGGGGAGCAAACTCAGATGCCCTTGGGAACCAAGCAGGTTATATAAACATTTAAATCAGGCAGGGCATCAAATACTACTGTGGACAGGTAGGCAGTGTGTGTCCCCTACCTAAATGCATGCGAGTTTTTTTTTTATTTCAAAAAGAAATGCCAGCCAAACAGAACACATCGAGGACCTGAAGGGGCCCATTAGTCCCCAGTTTGTGACCCAGTCTAGTCTGACTCTCTTCTTTCAGAGAATAACATCAACTTCTGATTAGAAGAAGAGAAGTAGTTGGGCAGGGTCACACAGGTTGTAGGGTCTCCCAATTTCTAGGCTATGGCCCTTTCTACAGCCTTTGGTGCACTTAGTCATTTGCTGATTTATTTCCTTATTCATCACTGATTCATTTTTGCCCCAGGCACCGAGGACACAGATGAACCAGCATATCATGCCCCCCCCCCCCCCAACCCAAGGACCATTGGTTTGACTGTGGGAGGTCAGATGGCAGTGTTCAGTGTGACTGGGGCTGGGCAGGGTCACAGGCCATCTGCCTCATCTTAGAGGCACCAAAGAGACTCCTTCTCAGGCTTTCTGAGACACTTTTCCTTCTGACCTTGGACTATCACCTAGAAATCCCAAGTTCTTATATACTGGATAACTAACTGAAGCAGATGTCACAATCAAAATGTCCACCCGTTAACTGACCCTGAGCAGATGAAAATGACCTTGGCATCTGGTTAGCCAGACTTCCCCGTTTCCTCTCCATCCAGGAGCAGAATTGGGTGAATCCCTCTGGCTCACCTACTACCTACCTTATGGGAGCTCAGACACCCATAAGCTCACTGTTGGAATGAAAATCATAGTGTGCCCCTGCAAAGCAGAAACAAACCTGAGTCCAGGCTAGAAGGCCTACAGACCAGTCTTTATTTCTTAGGAGTCTCTAAGCTTCCAGGCATGTGTTTGTCCTGCATGGGCCACAGGCACTTAGAAAACACACAACCTCACTCACTCACTAAGACATTCATTTGACAAGCATTGGTCAAGGATCTCCTGCATTCTGGGCCCAGAAGGGGGTGAGATACAGACTCTGCCTCAAGCAGCCACATCCTCACAGGGACATGGCAGCTATCCCCATTCTTTCTGGGGACCAGGATGAGAAGGCCAGGGTCTATAAAGCCTGAGGGTCTTCTATGCATCCTGTCTCCCTATTTCAGGCTTCCCCTGACTCCTGGCTTCCTCTTCCAATTTTCACAACTTCATTTCAGAGTCTCAGAGAGCCTCTTGGTCCTCTTCAGATTCTGCTCCTGTAACTCTCACCAAAATCCCCAGAGGAATATCGTGCTGATAGTCCAAACTCACAGATGAGGGAACCGAAGCCCAGAAAGGAGAAATGATCCCCTCAAGTCATAGGGGTAAGCAGCAGCACTGGGATGAGGTCCTAGTTTCTCCCAACATCTGTGGAGAATGAAAGGTAGATATTCTGGAAGACGGCACAACCAGGGACACAGTTACATCCTCATCTCTGTGAAAAGGCTATGACTTTGAGACAAAGGTCGCCTCTGGAGGTGGGGCCTGTATTCTATTGTCAGAGCTTCAGGGATGGGCAACCATTTCAGGGGAAATCTGTTAAGCCCCTAACAATCCCCAACATTTATTGAGTCTTTACTCATTACTTAGTATTTACTCAGTACCACATCCTGAGTTCTAAGAGATTTACATTTAATTTTTATAATGACCATATGGAAATAGGTATGATTTTGATCCTATTTTGTAATTCAGAAACTGAGATACTAAGAGGTTGTCTTATCCAGCTCACAGAGGGAGTGAATGACTGCATGACTGAAGCAGGGAATGGGACTCCAAAGACAATGCTCCTAACCGCTCTGGCACATGGTTTGGCCTGAGCACACTTTCCCATTTTGAAGAAAGAGGAGTATTGACTGATAAGGAAAAGAGGGAGAGGTCATGTATTGGTAATTGCCAAATAAAGAAGTGAGGAGCATTCAAATCCCTGTCAGCATGAAAACCCAAGAAAGGAGATCATGTCTTCCTCTGTAGAACATCACAGATGGACCTTGGTCCAGTCAGAGAGGACTTTGTCAGAAGAGAAAAACAAAGAAAAAGAGATTCCATGCAATTGAGTGCAGTGATTCTCTTTTAGCAAACTTTGAAAACAAGTTCCAGAAACCCCCATAATCTCTTCCTGTCAATATTTCATGGGATTCCCAATCTGACACCTCTGTGCCTCACCATCAGAGATGTACTCTGGCAGTTAAGGTGCCTGTTAACATGTACTCTCCCTCAGGACAGGTAGCCCATTCAACCTTGTCAGTTGTACAAGTTCTCTATTACCAGAAATTTAGTGGGTTAAAACACACACACACACACACACACACACACACACATCTCATCCTTTCTGTGGGTCAGGAATCTAGGCACAGCTTAGCTGGGTCTTCTGTTCAGTGTCTCACAAGGCTGCAATCAAGGTGTTGGCCAGGGGTGGGGTCTCACCTGAAAGCTCATCTAGGGAAGGATCCACTTCCAAACTCAACTCGTTATTATCAGGTTTAGGTTCTTTGTGGGTTATTGGACAGGAAGCTTCTACTTGCTGCTAAGTATTATCCAGAAACCATCCTTAGTTCCTTGTCATGTGGGCTTCTCCAACATGACTTCCTGTTCCACCAAAAGTGTATAAGCTGAGAAAGCACTAGAGCGATCCTGCTAGTCAGACAGAAGTTAGAGTAATCTTTTCTAATCTAATCATGGAGGTGGCATCCCCTCAACATTGGTCCTATTGGTTAGAAGCAAGTTACCGCAGGGAACAGGATGACACAGATTGTGAATACTGGCAGACAAGGATCATTGGAGCCATCTTAAGAGCTACTTACTACATAAGTCATTACTACATTAGTAGGAATTAGTTTATTAGCTTTTTATAGGAAAATGGTTCGATGATAGCAAGGGGATTTTTTAGGAAAGAAGAAAGGAGGAACAATTTGGGAGTCTGGGCTCTACCCTGGAGGGCAGGCCTGGTGAGCAAGTTGTAAGAAAGCCAGTAAACCATATGTGGACTTCCCAGAACCCTGCATCCCCATTTGTAGACAGGTGGGGGCAGAAAGAACTGGGCCAGACCATGTGGTTTTTCTCCATTTGTCTCTGTGCCATGGCTTTGGCACTAAGTCATTAACTGAATATCCCATGGTGGTAAGATTGGCACTAAGCCTGCATTGTGCCATTGTTCCAGTCACCAGAGCATCCACCTTCTCCCTTTGTGGCCTAAGGGACACCCCTATTCTGGCTAGTGCCGCAAATTTTGAGCTATTCCATGGGTTGGCTACTAAAATCCCAGGCCCAACATTGTGGGGATTAGCCTTGTGGCTTGCATTTTCAACATCGTGGCTCCCTGTATTTCCAAAGCCATGGCATTCTCCCTGGAGAAGTTATATAAAGGAACTCTTACTTTATTAAAAGACCTCTGATGGAAACACATCATTATCTAAGATTGGTTTAACAAAGGCTTAATAAAGACAACAATGAGACAATATTAACTCATTTGGCTCATGTTTTAGAACCTGACAGATCTGAGAGGTAGGGATTTTTTTCAACAGCAGTGATGGATCAAATCTGTTTGCATTGGAAATTGGCTAATGTGCTGATTCCCCAGAAATCTTGCACTGAAGCTGAGAAGACATTGAACCTGTCTTAATGCATGAACCACCTCCCCACCTGCAAAGCTCACTACCACCCGAGCCAGACCCTTCAGAGGCTGAGACATGTTGCACACGAAGCAAGGAGTCTATTTCATTTCCCTTACATAGCAACTTACCATTCTCATCCATTTATTTTAAGCAAATTATTCAGCCAAGTTGACAAGCATGAAAAAAACATGACCTACCCTGGGCTTTTCAAAAGAGATTTTCTCCTAAATATGATTCATTGTGCTCTGATCTCTCACTGTATTTTTATCAAATGTTCCGTGCCAGCTCTTAAAAGGACACTGTCAACTCTGCTGGTTATGGCTGATTTCTTTGACTCTATTGTCAGATGAATCCTTTATCAACTTGCAATAGAAAATTCCACCTTCCAGAAGCTTTGGGAGATGCCAAAAGGAGCCTCTGGGAATCTGGAGACAGACTATAAAAACATTCAGTCACAAACATGTATAAAATAACCATGATATGCCAGGCTCCATTCTAAGTGCAATGGTACCAACTATTAAAAGGGCACTTATTGTCTCCAGCCTCCTGGAGGTTACATTCTAGACAAGGAGATAGACAATAAATAAATAAATAAATAAATAAATAAATAAATAAATAAAATAATGTTGGGCATTGATGAGTGCTATGAAGAAGATAAAACAAGGTGACATAATACAGAGTGACTGGATAGAGGGGATTAGGAATGCAGAGTCTTCCTAGGGAAGCATCATTTGAGTAGAATTCTGAGCCAAGAGGGTGAGCTAAACAAGGTTCTAGGGAAATAGCATTTCAGTAGGGAGAACAGTGGTTCTCCATCTTCCCTGTTGTGGATGCTACCAATCAAGCTGTTCAAGTTTCTGCCATCATAGATCATGCGTCAGGAAGACTAGCTCTCCCCATGACCAGAAAAGAGAGGAAAGATCTCCAAGGGAAGATCCTTGGGCTTTGTTGTCTCTGCAGAAAGCATCAAGGGCACTAACAGGGAACACTCTGTCTATCATTACATTCCTGGAATTAAGGTATGGCACAAAGTAGGTACAAAGTATAGTTGGTTGAATAAGAAAATACACAGTAAAGGGGAGAAAAGAGGCTTAGAAGAAAACAACCAACTAACCACAAGGTCAAAATTAATAATCCTTAGTATGGAAGGTAGAGGGGCATCTTGTTATATCTCACTTTTTGATAATAATTATTAACTATCATTCATTAAACACTATATTCAATGCATTCACTGAACACTATGGTAAGCAATTTATATATATTAACTCTTTTAATCCTCCCCAAACTCTTTGAGAAAGGTATTATTTCCTTATTACACACAAAGACATTGAATCACATTGATCCACCACAAATCCACTTCACTTATAAGTAGATGTGGGAAATGATGGAAGATAAAAGCTGGGAAATCTCATGATAATCCTGTATCCCATCTCTATATGACTCCATCATACAGTAGAGAACACTTATGAGAATTTGCTTCCAATGGCTTCTGATATTATAGCCCTGGGTGATGATTATGTGACTTTTTCAGGTTCTTTGTCCTTCCTTTATCTATCCATTCATTCAAATGTTTTTTGAGTACCTACTATGGGCCAGGCACTATACTGGAGATATATGTCAGTAAACAAAGCAGATAAAAGAATTCTAGAACTGTTGGCCTCCCACCAAGAGGTCATCCTTAGAATGTAGAAAAAGAAGAATACAGCAGAGGGACTAGCAAAGCAACAATTCATGTCTGTTTCCTGCTCACCCGCCCCCCAGTTCCATGATCTAGGCATTTCTAAAACATGGCAAACTGCCAACTAGTGGAACACGGCAGGGAGACAAGTGGGTAAGAAGAAATAGCAGTGAGGAGCACTGAAGACAAATACAAGACAAAAAGCAAAGTCTTAGCCAGCACCAGGGCCGGCCCCTTTTTCCACAGGAAGTAAGATACTACAGCAGTCGACCTCTGTGGAACAAAGGATTCTTCAGGTTGACATTGTTGCAAAGGCACTGGGGGTGCTTTGAATATGAATTGTTCTGAAAACCAGCTATAGGGTCTAGCCACAGTCACTTTCCATCACTTTTGATCCCAACCCACCTCCTGGGCCACCCATCAACCTTCCTTCTCCCAAGTTGTGTCATCTCCATGTTGCCATTGGATGCCTATCTTTTGGATTGTAATAGCAGAAAAGGCAGAGCATCATGCCTGTAGGGCAGAGGAAGAAAAGTGTTACCTATCTGACAAAGATCAGCTCTCTTGGAAATAGAGGTGGAGGACACAGGGCTGGAACAAAGTAGCCAGTAGATTTCTCTTTAGGCATTTCTCCAATTCTTGGGTAAGCTGTTCTTGGAAACCAGGTAAAATTCCTTGCTTTAGGCTGAGCCAAAGACACAGTGTTTATTCTCATTGTGCTGGGTGTGTGCCCTTTTGCAGAGGACCTCACATCTATCTCTGGGAAAGAAAAACACTGCCACTCACCAGTTTCTCTCATCAGTTTTTATGCTATCTCAACTCCCCTGGTCTTTAATCCTCAAACTATTCAAATCTTCTGTGTCTAAATATAGCCTGTACTTTAGGGCATCTAATCCTATTAACCTGTCAGCACCACTTGTTAGGTGGTTGATCTTGGATAAGTTTCTGAACCCTTATGGGCATCATTTCTCTGTCTATAAAATGGGAATAATAGTACTTCGAGCTTTTGTGAATATGTGAAAATCACTTCACACAGTTCCTGGCACATTAGAGACATGCCATTGTGATTCTCAACCCTGGGTGTTCATTAGAGGGAGCTTTAAAAAAATATTGATGTCTGAACCCCAACTCAGACCCATGAAATTGGAACCTCTCAGGATGGGGGCCTGGGCTTCAGTACTTTTTAAGACTCCCTAGGTGATTCTAATTTGCAGCTAGAAAGACAGCCACTTCACTAGATAAATGGTAGCTATTATGGTTATTGCTGTTGCTGTTTTTAATCCACATTGTCCAAATGCAAACCTAAAGCTACAATACCTCTAAAGAAAAAAGCACTTGTTTGTATCTGATAATGGTAGAGTGCTGTGGTCCTCTGCCGAGCCCCTATCATCTTTCAGCGGGAACTAAATGAACTTCAGAAGTCCATAGCCGATGGCACAGTGTCTTAGGTAAAAGGTACCTAATCAAAAATTTCAGGGATAATTGGCAAATTGGCTCTTCATAAGAGGGAAGTAATCTGAATTAAGCACCATGAGTTAGCAGGGAGAGGTGCCTGTGGCTCCGGGCTCTGGGCATATGCCACATCTGCATAAATGAGTCAGTGTCAGGGACACAGCCCCCCTCCCCCTGTGACCCCGCAGCACTGCTCCACATCTGAGATCAGCGATTGAAGGCATTTCGGAGAGGGGAGCCCATTTGGCAAATCTGAATTCCAAAGCCATAGCTGCTCGATCTGGAGTAAGAACCTTGGCACCCACACAAACCCAAGTGGGCAAATGTGAGCGTGAATCCCGGGAAACAAAACAGGCTCATGTTCCATTTGTGGTCTGATTGGAACAAGCTGCCCATTGTGTAACATCGCTGCCTTGTGGTAGAATTTATGATATCAATGTCTTCAAAGGCAATTTAAAAAAAAAAAAAAAAGAAAGAAATTTTAAAAAGAAACAATTTCCTTTCCCTGTGTCCCTTTACCTGAATTGGAGTCAGAGCTCTCATTATTTCATTAGCTGGTCTCATTCCCTCGATGGCAACTGGGTTCATGAGCATTTGATTTAAGCTGCAATTAAAAGGCCCAATCACAGAAATACATTTTCAGAAGATAATTGGGTGCATCATGCCAGCTTGTTGGCCTGTTAGCCAGCTCTAATTGTTGGCCGGTAAATTAAAAGCAAGTATAAGTAAATAGTTCATCCAAAGACACATCAAAGAGAAGGAAGTCATGTTCCCATTGACCAAGGACCCGGCCCTCTGCCCTGACCAGAACTTTTCCCTTTGCTCAGAACTACAAATCCATCACTGTAGTCTAAGAGATGTATCAGGGTGGCAGAACATCTTCACTGCTTTGCATTATATTAAAATGAAGAGCTCTTAAGAGAATGATTCCCTGTCTTGCTTTTTTCCTTCAACACCTTGCTTCTTTTTCCTTGCCCCCAAAATGAATCATAGGTCTTTACTTTTCCATCTTTCTCCCCACCCTCCTCTTGTATAGTAACTTGAACTGAAGAAAGGCTTTTTATTTTTATTGTTTCCTGAAGGGATGGCAGAATGGTCAAAATATAGAATAGCTTGTCAATGCAGGTTATGAGTTCTTTTTGGGGGAGTGGTATCTTGGGTGGCACTTGGGCAGAAGAGAAAGTTCGGGCATTAGATGGGGGTATTATAATATATCAAAGGAAGGTGACTGATCTTTACCATTCTTCTAGAAAACAATTGGTTTTCCTTTGGGAAGGTTCTTATTCCCTTCTCAGACTATGGAGGTTGGGAGTTATGGTAGATCCTATTACTGTTTGAAAGTACTCATTCACCTTTCTCTCCATGGGAAGAGCATAGCTCCCAGTCCCTATGGTACTGTCTTAGCCATGTGACTAACTTTACCCAACAGAATATAAATGGTTATGACATGCCACATCTGAGTGGAAGCTTCAAATCGATCATATGGGTCGGCTCAGTTTCTGTTCTTCTCCTCTGCCTCAAAAATGATCTTATATACATGGGGGCTGAAGCCTGAATGAGAGACTGAATGAGAAGACACATTGTGGGGATCCCAGAAGAGCCACGAACCACATAGCAGCTGCAGCCAACCCACAGTCACCAACATGTAACAATAGAGGGAAATACTTAGCTAAGCCAGTGAGGTGTGGTGCATCTTCTCCTGGAGGTCTAAGAGAGAAGGAGGCAAGCTTCCCCACAGGGCATGAAGCTAGTTTGAGGAAGATGGAATTGCTGCTCCTTTCTTGTCACAACAAAGTTGTAAAATAAGGCCCAGATGTGCAAGAAAACCAGCCTGAGATACAGAGAAGCCAAGTATATGACATCACTTGAGCTTGGACCAAACCATATTGACAGCAGATCCTCCCCTGAACATTTCAGTTATGAGAGCCAGATTCCTCTGTGCTTAGGTCCGTTTGCATTGGGTTTTCTGTCACTTGCAACTGAAAGGATTCTCACTAAAACAGATTCCAGATCTGAGGTTCTTATTCTCTCCCTGTTGTTCCCTCAAGAGATGAAGGAACCCAGACACCAGGAGCAAAGGTGCTGTTGCTTTTTAGACGGAAAACTCCTGAAGACCTGGAAACTTAAAAGCCTTTGAGTAAGCCCTGCCTTGGAGTTGTCTACTGACCAGAATGGATTCCAGAAGACTGAACTGAAGAAAGGATTTTATAAAAGCCCAAGGGTGGCTTGATATTTCACCTGTAGCCTTGGAACTGCAAACTGAAGCCTTCTCCTCAGTCCACATCATAAATCATCATAGCAACCAACATTAGCCAGTAAAAGACTCAGCCAGGCCTATGCTAGACTTTTATTTCTAAAAGCATCGATGACAATTTGATTTAGATGATTAATTTCTTCACCAATAGCCATTTCTTCCTGATTTAAGTCAGAAACTAAATAATACAAACTGACTAAAATATCATTGCAGAATCAATAAAACATCCTCAACAGATAATTATAGCATTAATGCACTTATTCTCTGGTTGGTGCATCAATCATAGTTAATGGGGATAAGTTGAAATGATTTTAATTAAAGGCATTTGAGCTCTGTTGCCCTGAGCCATCGAATGCTGAAGCATAGGGTCCTAAGAACTAACAGACAAAGAGGTTGCAGTCCCACAGTTTGCTGAAACTCTGGGATCTTTAGAAGTGCTTCTCAGACCACTGTAGGGAGTAATGGGGGAAGAGCTTAATGTCAGGAGCTCCAGGACCTACAATCTCATTTCAAACTTATCACTGAATATTAATATATTTGAGAATGGGTTAGGCCCAATAGGAATAAGAAGATAAAGAGGGGAACAAATAAAAGAGAAAGAAGATAAGTTTAAAAAAAAACATGAATCTAATCCAATCTCCTCATTCTTCCAATGGGGAAACTGAGGCTCAGAAAGTGGGAGAGATTTGCCCCGTGTCACACAGATGCCCTACAATAGAGCCTGTCCAAACACTCTGACTCCCAAGCTAATGTTTTTTTTCATTGCATCAGCTTTACATAGTTTAGATATTAGAAATAAGAGTTTATTTCACAGTGGCAAGAATTTACAGCAATCTGTCCCAGAACATCATTAGGAAGGACTCCTACTCTTGGTCCCTACTTCTAACCAGCAACACCTGTCATTCCTTAACCATGGCCCAGGATTTCAGCCAAAATGTTCCATTCAAGATCTTTCCCATGTGAAAAAAAAAAGATCTTTCCCATGTGACCTAGAGTCATTACCTAACAATTCTTGGTGGGGAAAACTCTGTCCCGGATTAGTGACTGATTTTGTTTTAGCCATGTTTTACTTGTTGATATACATATTACTATCATGAAACACTATGCTGTACACACAAAAATTTCAGGAGTATATAGGACAGTAGCCATGCCTTCATAGTATAGGAAATAAGGTAAAACCAATAGGCCAATCATCACAATATAGGGTTCAACTGGTTTTTCTTACCTATTAGAATGTAAGCACTACAAGGCAGGGGTGGCACCTGTCATTTACTATATAACTCCATTGCTTTATCTGATACTAGACACAAAGTAGATACTAAATAACTATTTGTTGGGCACTTTAAAATAGCAATAGTAAAACATAACACTCACCATGTATCAGAAGCTATTGGAAGTCAACATGTAATGAAGTATTTAACCTTTACACAACCTATGAAGTGATTATATTATTATGTCCTATTTTCTAGCTAAGGCAAAGAAGGGTTAAGAATATTGTCCAAGGTCACACAGCAACGAAGTGATGGAACTGGTACTTAATTCTAAGTTATTTTCAAAGGCTTACCCCTTAATTATATTCTTAATACCCCTAAAATGTCTTAGATGCTCAGAGGAGAAAGTGATTGCTTCTAGAAAGAGATCAAGGAAAACTTCATGGAAGAAGTGGAAATTAATCTATGCTTTAACAAATTAATAGAATCCGGACTTAAGGAAATGGAAAAGGAGGACAGGAGATAAGGAAGGAGGATATAATGAGTGAAAGCATGGTGGAGAGAGACCATAGACACATGAAAGGCAAGTTCAATTAGGCTGGAGTGTGTTGTATAAAAAGTAAGGATGAGTGTTGAGTTTGAGGAGTTCTTTATAGATCTTTGATATCAGACCTTTTTGTCTGTAGTGTCATTTGCGAATATCTTCTCCCATTCCATGGATTGCCTATTTGTTTTGTTGACTGTTTCCTTTGCTGTGCAGAAGCTTTTTAACTTGATGAAGTCCCAAAAGTTCATTTTCGCTTTTGTTTTCTTTGCCTTTGGAGACATGTCTTGAAAGAAGTTGCTGTGGCTGATGTCGAAGAGGTTACTGCCTATGTTCTCCACTAGGGTTTTGATAGATTCCTGCCTTACCTTGAGGTCTTTTATCCATTTCGAGTTTATCTTTGTGTATGGTGTAAGAGAATGGTCAAGTTTCATTCTTTTATATATAGCTGTCCAATTTTCCTAGCACCATTTATTGAAGAGACTTTTTTCCACTGGATATTTTTTCCTGCTTTGTCAAAGATGATTTAACCATAGAGTTGCGGGTCCATAACTGGGCTCTCTATTCTGTTCCACTGGTCTATGTGTCTGTTTTTGTGCCAGTACCATGTTGTCTTGGTGATCACAGCTTTGTAGTAAAGCTTGAAATCAGACAATGTGATGAAACACAGCACTCAAAAAACAATCACGTCAAAAAATGGGCAGAAGACATGAACAGACGCTTCTCCAAAGAAGACATACAAATGGCTAACAGATACATGAAAAAATGTTCATCATCATTAGCCATCAGAGAGATTCAAATCAAAACCATACTGAGATACCACCTTACACCAGTTAGAATGGCCAAATCAACAAGACAGTAAACAACAAATGTTGGAAAGGATGTGGAGAAAGGGGAACCCTCTTCCACTGTTGGTGAGAATGTAAGTTGGTGCAGCCACTTTGGAAAACAGTGTGGAGATTCCTCAAGAAATTAAAAATAGAGCTGCCATATGACCCTGCAATTGCACTACTGGGTATTTACCCCAAAGATGTAGATGCAATACAAAGAAGGGCCACATGTACCCCAATGTTCATAGCAGCAATGGCCACAATTGCCATCCAACTGTGGAAAGAGCCAAGATGCCCTTTAACAGACAAATGGATAAAGAAGATATGGTCCATATATGCAATGGAATATCATGCCTCCATCAGAAAGGATGAATACCCAACTTTCTTATCAACATGGATGGGACTGGAAGAGATTATGCTGCACTTTTCTATGCAGAGAAAGTCAATTATCATATGGTTTCACTTATGTGTGGAGCATAAGGAAAAACATGGAGCACATTGTGAGAAGTAAAGGAAAGGTGAATTGGGGGAAATTGGAGGGGGAAATGAACCATGAGAGTCTGTGGACTCTGAGAAACAAACTGAGGGTATTGGAGGGGAGGTGGGGAGGGTGTTGAGTGAGCCTAGTGGTGGTTATTGAGAAGGGCATGTATTGCATGGAGCACTGGGTGTGGAACATGAACAATGAATCTTGGAACACTGAAAAAAAATAAAATTAATTTGGAAAAAAAAAAAAAGTAAGGATGAGGAAATGCAGCCAGAGAGAAGGATCAGGGCTGGGTATATGGAGGTAACCAAAAGCTGTTGAAATGACATGATTAGAGCTCAGTGGTGGATGGGCTCTCTACCAGCCCCAGCGTAGAGGTCAGAAGGTAGGGGTGGGATAACAGAGGAAGACAAAAAGCTTAAAGGCCTCTATAACCAATGGATCAAAGTTGGATGCTGGCCTCAGATCCTGGACAACATACCATAGGTGATGCCATTGCTCAAACAAGTAGCTTGGTCGGTTTCACTCTTTATTGTCCAACCCTGACTCTCTCGGCTTGTGAGTGACCTTAGCTTCAGCTCTAATAACAATGCGTCAGTGGCTGGATTTCCATCATCATGCAGAAAACAGCTTCTACTTGCTTTAGCCATGAATCCAGATGCTGATTCTATTGACAATATCTCTGGACTCAAAGGATTCACATTTTTCAAGTCTAGATATAAACATGTATTCAGACACCTGGATTTTTTGGAAATCTCAACTGAAAACCCACAAATTCTTTAAATTCCTAGGATCCTATTGGAGAATGCACACAGCCTAAATTTAAACAAATACATTGAGGCCACATATATTGCGAACAAACAGACAGACAAACAAACAAAAAACCCTTTTGACTCTGTGAAAAAGTGTCATTGCAGATCAATTTTAAAATAATTGGTAGCTGTGCCTATTATCTTTGGAGACTTAAAATCTATGACTGGTTCTGGTCACCAATTTGATCCATTGCCCTTGACTTTAGGCTATACCCAGTTGACCCCAACTAGTGCAGTACTAGGGGAAGAGTATATGAATAAGCAAATGAAGATGGAACAAAAGTCTCTTTGAGATGACTTTTGAGATAAAGGACTATCAGGTTAATTACAGAAAATCATGAAGTGAAGGGATCTAAACTTCAGCTGAAGTTTATAAAAAACTCATAAACTTTGTTTGTAAAAAGTATAAGCAAGCCCAGTTGAAATCAGCTTGGCCAAGCCTAGCTCAGCACAGCTGCCAACAAACTCTGAAGCTCTAGGGTCACCTTGGCTATGGAAGGGTCTGAAATATCCTTCTGTCAATTGATTGCATTGAGGGCCTTGCTTCTTCCCTCCTTGTATTGATAACCTTTGCAATGTGACTTTACAATTCTTCTCATTAAGAAGTGAAGTCTGTTTCTTCAACCCTTAAATCTGGACTGCCTTGTGACAAAAAGTGAGGCCAGCAAGGTGTCTGAGACTCCAAATTTAAGGAGGCACTCACTGTCAGGGTCATGCAAATGTGGGGTTAACACCTAGAGTCAGTGTCTTCTTAAAAGTTTACCCAAGTTGCCTAACTTCCCGCACCCTGGTCCCATCCCTATTTGAGACTTGCTTTGGTCAATAACATGTGGCAGAAGTGACATCATGCCAATTCTGAGCCTTGGCCTCAATTTGTAAGCTGCCATTGCCACAAGAGTGAGTCTGGGCCAGCCTGCTGTAGGATGAGAGGCCATATGAAGGAGAGACACACTGTCCCAGCTGAGGTAATCCTGGACTGACCAGCCCCTAACTGTCTCACCAGCTCATCATAATGCATAACCAAGCCCAGCTGAGATCAGCTCATCCAAGCCCAGCTCAGCAGAACTGCCAACCAACCTAGATTCATGCAAAATAATAAATGGTCACTGTTTCAAGGTATTTTGGGGTGGTTTGCTATTCAGTGATAGATAACTAATATACCTTGTTACCTTTCCATTCATTGCACTATAGGTATTTTCTTCTCCTAAGAAACTTGTGAAAAGTTAATAAGTAAATGACTCAGGATACAGTGGTATGTGTCAATATGGATTTAGATGAGACTGAAGTTACCAGAATGTGAAGTAAGAGAGCTCTTCTGACTCTAACTGCAAGTAATGACGAACAAATCTCTTTCCATCTTTGGGGCTTGAAACCTTCCTCTTAAAAATGAGTGTTTACTCTAGAGCAGTGGTAGATGGGTTTCTTTACTCATAAAAGCTCCATTTTCTTAGAGATAGCTTCTCAGCATGCAGAATTGAAGGGGTCTGAGGCTCAACAACAAAGAATGCTGTAATTAATTAGTGATATCTGCCATGATCAAGGATGGAGAGCAGGAGGTTGATGAGTTGGAGGAGCAGAACACATGCCCTACAGTTGTCCAATTGGTCTAGATCCACTCTGAGAATCCCTCAGTGCTAGAAGTCTCTCATGATCCCTGTTTAGAGGAGTTAATCCTGTCAGACCAATCAAGCTCTGTAGACCTCTGAAGACCACAGACAGTCTTCCTTGATTTCCTGCCCTCTGCCCTTCAACCTAAATCTTGAAGTTACTTTAAGCTGTAAGAACAAGAACACAAAGCCTGGGATAGGTGCCTTGTTGCTATCCTAGGACAGTGGACAATATATAGGTTCTGGACAGTCTCCATCCAGTTTGATTTGCCCCACTCAGCTGGCCTACTTGTGTTGTTTGTAGAACTGAAAGATGTAGTGCTAAGCAGAAGAACATCTCTGGTTGTCTTGTGTTCAAATCTGAGGGGCTTATTTCTACTATCATTATAGAAATCTACTTTCAAGAATACCTCTTCTGTGAAGCACAGAACATTCACATTAACAAGCTCATAGGAAGGGTTCTTGGAGTGAGGGTCCTCTCCAGAATGGACATCTTCACACCAGCTTGGACCATCTCCTTTGTCACTCCCCACTCAGATAACATACACACCCACTTGCTTAGCTGGACAGTGAATCTCCACTTATATAAAGACTCAAGGCTTTAAGTCTTAAGTTCTGGCTGTCCTCATTCATTAGAGAAGCTTAAAAATAGTTCTTTGCATATGGAAATCACTTCACAGTTTGCAAATTGCTTTCACAACCTTAATTTCATTTGAGCCTCAAAACAGCCGTGTGATGGGAAAGCTGAGGTCTGGACAGGTTAGGTGATAAGCCTAAGGGCAAACAGAAGGTAGGAAGAAGAGCTAAGACCATAACACAGGTCTTCTCATTAAGATCCTATCTCCTGCACAGCACAGAACTGCCTTTTCTTATCTACCGTCACCATGGACAGACGACCACAGCCAACAACACTGCCATGTTTCTATGTGCTTCACCAACAACCAGGAGAACAAACTTATCAGTATCCCGTAACTTTGGTTCACTCATCTCCACCACTCGGCAAGCCACTGAGTTCCCCAAATCTACCAGCAGAGCAGGTCTAGCCAAATTTTTTCCACACAATGGAGGGTTGTGGTATAAGTATAAGCTTTTGCACCAGGCTGACTTGAGCATGTACCCTGGCTCTGCTACTTCCTAATGGGTAATGTGGGCAAGTCACTTAACTTCTCTCAGTGTTCTTCTCTGTAAAATGGGAATATTAATCCCCATACAATAAGGTTTCTGCAATAAATAAATAAAATAATACATCCATGGATCAAATAACAAGCTTAAAGGGATCTAACACAGTGCCCGATTCATAGTGAATTCAACGAATGGCAGTAGTAGTCACTAAATGATAACAACAATGAGAATAATGCCTGGAAGCTACACCAGACAATCAGGGGCAAACCTGTTACCTCAGGAGGCCTGAGTATCTCTTCCCTGGTGTGTGACCACTATCTGAAGGTCTTTCCAACTGTGGGAGGACTAGAGTACACATCCAACGAATATCCCCTTGCACCATTCATCAGGCCTAACAAGAACTACATCAATGCTGGATTTATTGGGTGTAGGATGCAGAAAATACACTGGGGGAAGAGAGGCGGGTTGTATAATCAGGTGTGTGATTAGTCATGCTAATGGCATTTATTATACTATGAGTAAAACTAATTTACAATAACTTAATCATTAACAAACTTGCAGGAAGAAGAAGCCGAGTTGTCAGATTTTCAAATATGGCCTCTTAGCTAACAATTCCAGTGTTAGCTAAGCTGACCTTGAGCTTGTGTAATGCTGGAGGGAAAAACTGGGGCCAGTCTCAGTGTGTCTGCAAGAAAGATGACCAACATTTGCATAGCAGCTCTAGAGTTTACAAAGTACCTACATGGATAGAAACTCATTTGACTCCTAGGACAATCTTCCACAGTAATGCATTTCTTTTCACTCTATTTAAGATGACAAACTCAAGTTGAGAAGTGAAAAGGGGTGCTAGATAACTCAAAACCAGGACTTCTGTCAACTGTGTGACCTGGGAAAAGTCACTTAATCTTTCTGGGCCTCGGTTTTCTCATCTGCAAATGGGGATGATAATACCTACATCCTGAAAAAATAAAACTTATGAGACAGTGTAAATGAAAGCAAATGAAAAAACATGGCTTAAGGTCTAATAACGGAGTGCATAAATGTCAGTTACCCTCCATTCGCTTGGATAGGAGATATTTGAAACAAGAAGCAGAGGATGCGATAGATCTTTCCCTTGCTACCAAAAGCTGTTGTTTTTCTGAATGAAATACTATTGTAAAATGTTTTTAATTTAATGCTTAGAAAGGAAAAAAAAAAAAGTACAAAACAACCTACTCCCCAAGAACTGAGCACTCAGCTTTTCCTGCCAAAAGATCAGCCACAGAGCCCAGGCAGTTCTCTTAACACCCAATTACTGCAGCAGCTGCCCCTGCGGCTTAGACGATCCTTCCAGGCACAGACTCCTCCCTAACCAGGAGGAGACCTCCAGTACCATTTCCATTTTTGCTATTTGAGAAAAACAAAAGGGTCAAATAAAAGGCATTATTCTTCTGCTAGGGAGTCCCCAGGAAAAGAGAATCAGTGAGTCCTTGTAGCTGGAGTAAATGCATTACAGATATTCTGAATCTCTGGTCCTTTGGGGCTCAGGAAAAGCCCTTGTAATGTCTCTTCAACCTTGATCTAACTTGATGAGGTTCCTGCTGGCCCTACCCACTTGGTCAGGCAGCAGAATCTTGCCACCAGAAGGCCTTGGCTGCTCTAACACAGGCGTTGAAGGCTTCTCCCTCTTTTCAAGCAAAGTTGATCTGACCTCTTTAACTCAACTCTCTGCTGTCCTTCTCCCCTGGTCAGACCAGTTCTCTGGGTGGAAGGAGATGCTCTGAGAGAATCAGTCCAGAAACCCCAGGAGCCCATGACTCAGCCCTCCCCTGTCTCCCAGTGCAAGTCTGAGAACCTTGTTACCAAATCTTAGGTGTTCTCACTGGGCTCTGGAGGAAAAAAAGATCGCCTTCAGCCAGCCTTGGGAATGCTTCAGTTGTCAAAGCAAGAAGCTTAATGAGCTGGTGATGGAGAAAAAAGTGCCCCATCTTGTTAAACCTGGGCTTAATCCTGGCTACCTAATTGTACCCAGCTCTTCTACGACTACATCCCAGTCCAGTCTCGAGTGTCCGGGGAGAGGGTATGACTGGCTGGCCACAGAGGCAAAGTGCAGGGAAGGCCAAATTAGATCCCAAACTCAACACACAGAGAAACCCATGTCAGCTGGCTAGGTGGCCCACAGATGCTGGCCCACAACCCAGAATTCCCACACAGGAAGTACACTGGCTATGTTGGGTTGAGAGAAATGCATTGCATGGGGAAAAAAGGAAATCCTACAGTCGTACCTAATTGTGTAATTCCAGGTAATTAAAAACATTTCTTTCTGAAGATTCCACCTAAAAAAATTAGATTTCTGGTTTCTCTTACAAAATCTAGCTATACTAGGCCCCTATTATGTGAATATTGCTGGTCAGCTAGAAGCAGATGCCCCTATGATTGGGGTGTATGAGCCTTAGCCCACCACTGTCCCCACCACTCCCTATTGCCCCTTGATACGTGGGCCCTTGAAAGCCTTTGTGTTTGTCACTCTTGATGACCATTTCCTGACCTGGGCTTGGGTTTCTTCATCTGCACAATGACAGGGTTAGCCAGAATGGACTCTGCAGTCCTTAAGGAGCCCTAGATGATCCCACAATCCCCCAGAAAGCTGTGGGCTGGGGTCAAAGAGTTGGAGCAGTTAAGTAAATCACCAGGCTATTCACTCTGGGGATGCCTGGGGAGAAGGGCATGCCCTCCTCTCTGGGGCACACAGCCACTCTCAGAGCCCACTCAGCACTGCCCTCTGGCCTCCCTCACCAGCCAGCAAGAGAGTCATTGCCACGAACAGCCCCAACCTGAAGAGCCTGGCACAGTGCAGCACTCAGAGGGGCTGTTACTTCTCCACGTTCTACTCTCTCCAGCAGTACTGCCACTCCAACCCTTGCCCATGGTCAGATTTAACAAAGGACAGGCAAGAAGAAATATGGCAGGACTCCAAACAGAAAGGGTTTGAGGATGGGCCAGTGGGGTGCTTGCTGGGAGCTCGTTAGGGCAAGAATGTCCAGCCAAGACAAGGTGCATGCCTGCCCGCCTCTAATTGCACACCCCATTTTGTCCCCTCCATTCAGCCAACCCGCAGAGCATCTCGACGTTTAAAGATTACCAAGGCGAGTTTGTAACGAAGCCTCTCCCTCTTTGTCTGTCCTTGCACCAACAGCAGCAGAAGGGATACTAATTAGAGGGTGAATTATTAGCTTCCCATGGTGCACTGCAGGGACATTAAAAATGAGGGGGCTTTGCTGCTTGCCTTTTAGATGGTTAGTCTTGGTTTAATATATTCGTGTTTCTAGGTGAGCAGCAGGGGACAGTTTTTATGATTATAATTGTTGCATAATTACTGGCCTAAGGTTGCCTATTGTTAAATAAAAATGCTGAGATACTAATGTTTTATTGAACAGTACAAGGAGATAAAATTGTAATATCTTTTCCTGAGCAATCGAAGCTGCTCATTTGCAGCCTACTGTCAACCCTTAGTTTTCTTCTGGAAGAGGTGGATGGGTTCTGCCTAGCCTGGAAGTCAGATGTGAAATATTTGCTTGGGGGAAAAAAGGAGCAGAGAAAGGAAAGAGAAGCCAGGGAGCTCCTGCATGGACCCTCGCCATCTCTGCATGTTGCAGGGGCAAAGAGGGTAAGACCTGGGTCAACACACATACATTGAACATGAAGGCTGACTCTCAGCCAGCTGGTTCTTGGGCCACAGAGCTCCACAGCAAAATACCACAGGCTTTCCCATGAAGGACATCCCTTCCTGCAAGACAAACCAAAGGGACACTGAGGCAGAGACGGAAAAGGGATGTGACCACCATCGGGTGGACAAATGGCATCCGACATTCTTCCCTTGAGCAACTCTTAAACCCTCAATCTTTCCAGTCACTAGGAAGTTACCTGGAATCAGCCAGGAAACACATCTTTAATATTTCCCAATTCCAAAAAATATATATATATTTCCCAATTCCACCTCTTTCTCCTCACTCCCTCAACTTATTTCACCCTGAGCAGCCATCCCCAAGACCTCGTATGGTCTCCCTGCCTCCAGGTCTCCTACCTGCAACCCATCTTTCCCATTTTCCCAGAATGTCTGCCTGCAGACAAGAGACAATTCCTACCAGGAACTGTCAGAAAAAAAATGCATCTGAGTTAGGTCTGCTGCCTCACGAGTCCAGGAAACATAAAGAAGTGTGGGAAATGCATTCGGTTTGGGCAAAAATCAAATGCCCAATCCCTTTGATCTGGCCCCTCAGGAGCCCCATCCCTCAAAAAGATGACATGAAATAGATCACTGATTTTAATGCTCATGCAGGTGTGCACAGCTTGAAAAATGGAGGCAAAGAATGGGCAGAGCAAACCTGAATTTCAGGAAATCAGAGCAAGTGGCAGTTCCCTTGGAACCCTTGGGGCTTTCCTAGACCTGACCCAGCAGAAGCTCCTGGTTCTTGGCTAAGACTTTCACAGCAGGCATAAAATAAAAACCAATTTTCCTCTCTACATGTTTCCATGTGGTTCTCCCAGGGCCAACCTCAGTCTTATGGAAAAAGCCCTGGGCTAGGAGTCAGTTAGCCTGAGTTTTGTTCCTGGCTCAGCCACGCCTCTGCAATTCTTTGACAAGTCACTTCAACTCTTATCTTTGGAACACAAATCACATCACCACTCTGACCACCTCACACAATTCATGTGAGGCCTGAGTGGACTTCAAAGAACCAAGCACTGTCAGTTGGAAGGAGCTCATCTGGTCCAATTTCTTTCCAAATTCAGGAAATGAATTTGGAAGTGCTTTCCAGAATATTCCTCACCTCTGCACCAAAATGAAGAATCCAGAGAGCTCAGAGAAACTCATCCTTTTGCTGGGTGGCTCAGATTTTGCTTCCTCAGGTGAGCTCAGACCCCTTGCCCAGCCCTAGTCCCAGGGCTACCCTGAGTGGCATCTCCTTCACAGAGTGGCCCCACGGATATCTGAAGACAGTAATTTGCCTGCACTTAGTCTGTTCTTCTCCAGGACAACTATCCCAGATTCCTCAGTCATTCTTCATGCTGCAAATCTTTTATTATCTTCCTCCTACACCAGAAAAGAAACAACTCTATCTATATGCAACCTGAATGGTCTGGAATACAATGACCTCCCTCAGTCTTGTCACTATATACTCCTGTTAATGCAGCCTACAACTGTGCAGGCTTTTTAGCAGGCACATCACACAATTGGCTCATATTGAGCCTGTGCTCAACTAAATCCTCTAGACCTTTCTTATATAAATGACTTTCATTCGGAAAAAGAAAGGTCTTGCCCTCCCTTTACACATATAATTGATTATTTTAAAACTAAATGTATGATTTTATATTTCTTTCTGTTTTGTTTCAATATGTTGGTTTGATATCTCCTTCCGAACCATGATAAATTATCAATCTTGCTTCTCTCACCCCAGTTTGAATTGGAAAGTTCTGCCTTGTACCTTTGTATCATCTGTGGATTTGTTAAACAGAACTTCACTGTCTTTCACGAAAAGTGTTAGCAGTACTGATCCAAAGGGAATCAATTATATCAAAGTAAAGGAAGTTATCAAGATAATAAAAATGAAATAAGTTAAATTAGTAACAAAACCTTCAAGTATAAAAGGTCAACAACAAGATCAAAAGGTCAAAAGTAACAAAAGGTCAACAAAACCTTCAGTATAAAAATAAACATAAAAGGAGAGGAAATGCTTAATGTTTGCCCATAATGAAGGCACCCAGGGTCCTGGGGTCATAATTGGATTTGACCAAATTAAGGTTCTAGTCATCAGAAGAAATGTAAGTTATTTGAAAAAGAGTTAAAATGAGCTTGGATCCTGCAGAGCCTCCATACCTGTGGTTTTCCCATGGGTTTAGCTGCAACTTGTACCAATAAGTTAAGAAGATGCACAGCCATAGCTTCTGCCCTTCTACATAGTTGCTAGAAGGACCTTGGGTCAGGCAATGGTACAACAATCTTCTCTGTAAGATATTTGGAATTATTACTTATATTTCTCTCCTTGTTTTTAGTATGGGCCCAGGGGTATAGAAACCTTCCAGAGGGGAAAGCATAGGTAAAATCCAGGGCATTCACTTCCTAAAGCTGCTGTTAAAAAAAAAAAAAAAGTTACCACAAACTTGGTGGCTTAAAACATTAGCAATTGATTCTCTTATAGATCTTGAAGCAAGAAGTCCAAAATCAGTTTCACTGGGCCAAATTCAGAGTGCTGGCAGGCCTTTTCCAGGTTCTGGTGGCTGCTTGCATTCCTTGGCTTGTGGCCACATTTCTCCAACCTCTGCCTTCTCTTCTATCTGTGTCAAATCTCCCTCTACCTCTTAGGATACTTATGATTAGATTTAGGTCTACCTATATAATCCAGGATAATCTCCTCATGCCCAGACCTTTGATTTAATCAGATCTGCAAAGATTCCTTTTTCTTGAAGGATGATAACATTTACAGGTTCCAGGGGTTGGGTCCTGATATCTTTGTGTGGCCAATTTTCAGCCTGCTACACCCAGAGTCAAAAAAAAAAAAAAAGGTATTGTCCAGGACAAAGTTAGTAACTCTACCTGTATTAGGATCTACCATCCTGGGATAATCACTCCTTAGTATCCTGGGAAAGATCACACATCAATCTTTTAATAGCTTCTTGGGAAATCACTCCAGATATGTATAAAATCACTCCAGAAATATGTAATGTTATGATTGGCTCTCCAAGGAGAAATAATCCAGAGCCCATACATGAAAAAATGAAATTATTTAAATCTCCCAAAGGGTTTTTTTCTCAGGATACACCTGCCTGTAGGTACTTGAGTTCTGAATCCCATCAACATAGAAACAAAGCAGGCATGAGTCCTGCAGTTGGGATTCCCCAAGAAGCAGACTCTGATATGGAGTTTGGTATGTAGCATGTTTATGAAGGAGCACCCTTGGGACCAGCACCAGTGGAAAGGAGAAGGAAGCAGGGGTGGGCAGAGGGAGAAACTGAGCTATAGTGCAGACTCAACAACAGTACTGGCCAAGCCTATGTATCCAGAAGCTTCGGAGCTGAAATTATCTTGATCTTCAGAGTTGTGCTGATTTGGAGCAAGATGATGATGGATCTACACTCCCACATCAAATAAATCGTTGGATGTAAGTCAACCAGAAAGAGGTGTGACTTTGGGCAAGGCAGCTGAGATAGTCCCTGAAAAATCTCATCTCTGGGGGCCATCTGCTGACTTTATTCCCTGAAGGGACATCTGGGCCATGCATCACACTTTCCATTGTTTTAGGAGGATACATTCTCTGCCATCACTGAACACTGAGGCATCATAACGGAGAGATCTTGGGGTACATAAAACTTCCAGAGTAGAATGTGGGTGGCTACAAAGTATCATGTTTGGTTTTTTGTCTTACTGAGAATTTTGTTTATTTGGCTGTTATTCATTTAAGATGCTTTCAAGAAACTTGCCTTCTTAATTCAGTTTCCTTCAAAAAAAAAAGAAAAGAAAAGAAAAAGAAAAAAGAAACATCACCAGGAACAAGATAAAAATGTTCACTCTCACCACTTCTATTCACCATTATGCTGAGGGATCTAGCCAAGGCAATTTGCTTACAAAATGGAATAAAATGCACCTGGATTGGAAAGGAAGAAGTTAAATTATTATTTCCAGATGACATGATCTTATATAGAGAAAATCCCAGGGAATCCACTTTGAAAACTATTAGAATTAATAAGTTTGTAGGATACAAGATCCATATACAAGAATCAGCTGTATTTCTTTACACTTGCAAAGGACAATCTGAAAATGAAATTAAGAAAACAATTTCACTTATGATAGCATTAAAAATAAAATATTTTAGAATAAATTTAATAAAAACAATGTAAGATTTATACTCTGAAAACTATAAAATATTGTTGAAAAAATGCAAATAAAACCTAAATAAATGGAAAGACATCCTATGCTAATGGATCAGAAGACAATATTAAGATGTTAATATTGTCCAAAGCAGGGACACCTGGGTGGCTCAGTGAGTTAAGCCTCTGCCTTTGGCTCAGGTCAGGATCTCAGGGTCCTCGGATCGAGGCCCCACATTGGGCTTTCTGCTCAGCAGGGAGCCTGCTTCCCGTTCTCTCTCTACCAACTTCTGATCTCTCTCTCTCTCTTTGTCAAGTAAATAAATAAAATCTTTTAAAAAAATATTGTCCATTTGTATGTCTTCTTTGGAGAAATGTCTGTTCATGTCTTCTGCCCATTTTTTGACGTGATTATCTGTTTTGTGAGTGTTGAGTTTGAGGAGTTCTTTGTAGATCTTAGATATCAGACCTTTGTCTGTAGTGTCATTTGCGAATATC
>CM052803.1:19809176-19826926 GCA_028533885.1 Nasua narica | reverse complement strand
GAGCCTGGTGGTGGGTATCGAGAGGGGCACGTACTGCATGGAGCACTGGGTGTGGTGCATGAACAATCAATCTTGTAACACTGAAAAATTAAAATAAACAAATTTGGGGAGAAAAAAAAATATTGTCCAAAGCAATCTACGGATTTAATACAATCTCTATCAAAACTCCAAGGACCTTTTTTGTAGAAATGGAAAAGCTCATTCTCAAATTCATATGGAATTGTAAGGGGATCCAAATAGCCAAAACAATCTTGAAAAAGAATAAAGTTGGAGGACTCACACTCCTGATTTCAAAACTTACTGCAAGGCTATAATAATCAGAACAGTATGGTACTAACATAAGAATAGACATATAGACCAATGGAATAGAATTGAGTACATAAACCCATACATCTATGGCCAATTGATATTTGACAAGGGTGCCAAGACCATTCGATGAGGAAAGAAGAGTTTCTTCAATAGATGATGCCAGCACAACTGGATATCCATATGCAAAAGGATGAGGTTCAACCTTTGGATCATTCCTTATTTAAAAATTAATTTGAGGGGCACCTGAGTGGCTCAGTGAGTTAAAGCCTCTGCCTTTGGCTCAGGTCATGATCTCAGGGTTGTGGGATCAAGCCCTGCATAGGGCTCTCTTCTCAGTGGGGAGCCTGCTTCCCCCTTTCTCTGCCTACCTCTCTGCCTACTTGTGATCTCTCTCCCTCTCTCTGTCAAATAAATAATCTTAAAAAAAAATAATTTGAGGGGCGCCTGGGTGGCTCAGTCAGTTAAGTGACTGCCACTGCCTTTGGCTCAGGTCAGAGTCCTGGGATCAAGCCCCATGTCGGGCTCCCTGCTCAGCTGGGAGCCTGCTTCTCCCTCTGCCTCTGCTGCTCCTTCTGCTTCTACTCTCTCGCTCACATTCTTTCTTTCAAATAAATAAAATCTTTTAAAAAGTGGCATCTAATTATATTTAAAAAATTAATTTGAAATGGATCAAGACCTAAATATAAGAGCCAAACTATAAAAGTCTTAGAAGAAAGCATAGGTAGGGGCACCTGGTTGGCTCAGTCAGGTAAGCATTTGCCTTTGGCTAAGGTCATGATCCTAGGGTCTAGGATCAAGCCCCACATTGGCCTTTCTGCTCAGTAGGGATCCTGCTTCTCCATTTCCCTCTGCCTGCAACTCCCCCTGCTTGAGCCCTCTCTCTCTCTCTGCCAAATAAATAAATAAAATATTTTTAAAAAAGAAGAAGAAGAAAGCATAGGTATAAATCATAGTGACCTCAGAGTAGGCAATGGTTTCTTATATGACAATAAAAGTGTAAGCAACAATAACAAAATAGATCAGTTGAATTTCTTCAAAAATTAAAAGTCTTTGTACTTTCTAAGAATATGACTATGAAAGTGGAAGGAACCCAGAGAATGAGAGAAAATATTTCAAAATAATATAAGTGATAAAGAATTTGTGTCTATAATATATAAAGAACTATTACAACTTCATAAAGGTCAAACAACCCACCTAAAAATGGACAAAGAGGGGTACCTGGTTGACTCAGTTAGTTAAGCATCCAATACTTGATTTCAGCTCAAGTCTTGGTCTCAGAGTTGTGAGTTCAAGCCCCATGTTGGGCTCCACACTGGGCATGCAAACTACTTAAAAAAAAAAAATGGACAAAGAATCTAAAGAGACATTTCTCCAAAGAAAATATGTAAATGACTCAAAAGCACATGACAATATGCTTAACATTGTTAGCCATCACAGAAATGCAAATCAAAACCACAGTGAGATCCTTCACATTCACAGGAAAGGCCATAATCAAAAAGATAGAAAATAGCAGGCATTGGTGAGGAGGTGGAGAAATTGGAACCCTCATACCCTGCTGGTAGAAATGAAAAATGGTGCAGCCACTCTGGAAAACAGTCTGGCAAATCCGCAAAAGGTTAAATACAGAGTTACCATAGACCTCACAGTCCTACTCCTATGTATATATCCAACAGAAATTTTTAAAATGTATGTCCATAAAAAAGTACATATCATTCTCGTAACACTGGAAAAATAAAATAAACATATTTGGGGGAAAAAAAGAAAAAAAAAGATTATATGCCATATAATCTTCTCAAAATATGGATGTAAAAGTTGTGAGAATTTCAAATAAAAATTTCCAAAGATACACAAAAAGAAAGTGCATACACAAATATTCATAGTAGCATTGTTTCTAAGAGCCAAAAAATAAAACCAACCCAGATGTCCCTCAACTGATGAATGGATTAATAAACTGTGGTCTAGCTACATGATGGGCAATTATTTGGCAAAAAGGAAGAAAATATTAATATATGCTACAATGTGGATAAACCTTGAAAACATTGTGCTAACTGAAAGCTAGACAGAAAAAGCCACATGCTTTGGATACCATTTATATGAAAAATCTAGGATAGGAAAATCTGTAAAGACGGAAAATAGATGAGTGGTTGCCTAGGGCCGTGGGAGGCAGCAGAGAAATGGAAATGACTGCTAATAGATATGGAGCTTCTTTTTGGGGTGATAAAAATGTTCTAAAATTGGTTCTGGTGATTGTGTAAATCTGTGAATGTACTAAAAACCATTGGATTGTACACTTTAAATGGATGAATTGAATGGTGTATGAGTTACATCTCGGTTAAGCTGTTATTTAAAAAAAAATCTATTAAGCACCTATACAATTATAAACTGAGTATTCTGTAGATGGGGAGGCACTGAGGTTGTTGAATACCTGGTAGGATGTGATATACACACACAAGCCAAAAGTCCTGGACAAGCCTGTATCCCTCATCTCCCATAGCTGACCAAACAAAGATTTCTCAAATCTGTCCACTTCCATCTAGCTCTACACGTAGTCCAAAGCACAATCACTCAAGCCTGGATCCTTGGATTGGGCTCCTACACACTCATCTGACTTGTTCCTCCTATCCTGTTTCCCACTGCAACTAGAGAGATCTTTGTAAAAAATGCATCACGTTGGACACCTGGGTGGCTCAGTCGGTTAAGTGTCTGCCTTCAGCCCAGGTCATAATCTCAGGGTCCTGGAATCGAGCCCCGCATCAGGCTCCCTGTTCAGTAGGGAGTCTGCTTCTCCTTCTCCCTCTGCCCCTCCCTGCTGCTCCTGTGCGCTCTCTCTCGCTCTCTCGCTCTCTCTCTCTCTTTCTCTCGCTCTCAGGCATGCACTCTCTCTCGGATAAATAAATGAAATTTTTTAAAAATGCATCATGTCAAAACTTTTCAATGACTTCCTATTGCCCCAAGATTAACCCCACAGTCCTTCCAACAGCCTACTCAACCTGCTTCTGCAGTCCTGAGTTCTCACCAGGCATCAGCCACACTGCCCTTCTGTCAGTTCCTCACCCTTCCCATCCCAGGGCTTTGGCCCACCCTGTTCTCCGCCTGCAGAACTCTTACTACCTCCTCCTCCTGCTTACCTTTCATTCTCATTTGGGAAAAAAAAAAAGCATACAAACAAACCAAAAACAATTCTTGAGGAACTCATCTTTGGTCCCTTACCCTCTGGAAGCAATCATATCACCTCATTACATGTTCTTATAATGCCTATATGTCTCCTTCCAGCAATGATCCCATTATCCCTACATCCTTACTTCTGTAGTTATTGCCTGCTATCCCATAATCCCATAAGCTCCATGGCAGTAGGAGTGATGTCCATCTTGTTCATCTTTTTTATCCACCACCTAACAACGTACCCCTCATAGAGAAAGTAGAGAATAAATATTTAATGAATGAATGAGTAAATAAATGGAGCATCTGACAGGTGCTATATGAGTTGGTCATACAGGAAATACTACCATCATACAGATGAGGAAAGCAGCTGTTTGGATAGACAACTAGGAAGGCTTCCTGGAAAAGAGGAACTTAGAAAACAAGCTTAGGGTCATGGAGGTGCATGGAACTTTAGAAATCATCTTGTCCACATTCCTACATTTTTGAACTGGATTCTGACAGTCAGTTTGGAAAATTGTATTATCCACCTAAACCCCAAACAGGATCTGTGGGATAAAACTCCAAACTTCTTGGCATGTCATACAAGATAAATTATCTGACCACAGCCAGAGTCGTCTGCCATAATTACCACCACCAAGCACAGCGAATAACATGTTATTTCCCAAATAAGTCAATATGTTTCTGTCTCAGGCCTTTGCACACAGTGGGCCCTCTGCCTGGGATGCCTCTCTCCTGCATTCTCACTCCATGCCTACAAGTCTGACAAACTTCTACTTAGCCCCTACAGAAAATTTACATCCTCTCTACAGCTTTCCCCAATGGTTCTTACAAAGGAAAAGATAGCGTCTGACTTATCTCAGCACCCCCAGTGTAGACACTGCACCTAGCCCGGAGTAGACACTCAGGAAATCATCACATGAAGGTCAAAGCAAAAGCTATGGACATTTCTCTCATATAAATGAAAATGTCTATGTGTTGTCTTTCCCCCTCCTTTCCTACAGACTTTCTCAATAGTTCTCCCAAGGCCCAGGTCGAGGCTGGGACGAGGTCTGGGAGCAGTTGGAAAGAAGTGTCACAAACTAAGGCGAGGGTACGAGACATCCCTGGGTGAGCATCCAGCCTGAAGCTGGATGACAGTGACCCCAGCCAAGCCACTGTGTCCTTCCTGTGATCAGGCTGGCTCAGCAGCCAGATGGCAATGACTTTCCCATCCCCTCAGCCCAGGCAGGCTGTGAACAGGCACCGTCAAGTATGGTCCTCATCGGCCTGGCCCCAGGGCCCGAAGCTGCCTCACTCCAACAGATGATGACTTTTTAATTTCGAGCCTTTCAGTCCCTTGTGAGAGAGGTGGAGATGGGGCAGAGATGACATCTGGATCCTACCAAATCAGAGAGACCTTGGGCAGGGAGCAACCTTGAAAGGTCATCCACCCTGTACCTGGCCAGATTCTCTCCTTCGCCCAGGCCCCAGGCAAGGCCCACTCCTTCAAGAAGCCTGCCTGGACTACCCCTTCCCTGAGGCTCTCTCCCTAACCTCCAAACACCTCCAACAACAAGTATCATTTATGAAATGTCCAGGGGAAGTGCCAATCCTTGGAAGTAGGCACTTGTTGAACTTGGACCCAAACCAATACATTTATTTGAGTCTTGGCTTCAATTGTCACCGTTGACTATGTGACCTTGGAAAGATCGGTTTAGCCTCTCTGACCTACAGTTCCCTAAAATGGGGATCAGTTCCTCCCATAACGACTCGCAGAGTTATTGAAAGGTTGAATGAGATAAGAAAAAAAAATACCGTTTGTAAAGTTGGCATAAAGGAAAGAGAACATCACCCTGCTTTCCTGCTTCCCAAATGCTCCTCCTTTATGGAGTTAACTCCTGAGAGTGGGACCCCACTCCTGACTCCCCAGGAATCTGTGGAACTGGGAGCTCCTGCAAGGCAAAGTTTTCTCTGTCCTAACAACAAACTGAGGACTCACCCTACCGAAGGTGCCGGTGGAAGTTGTCTGGGTGACTGCAGGGGTCCAGGGCTACGACTCAGGCATCCATCCCAGAGCCCATAGGAATCCCACAGACCAGCCTGTGTCTGGGCGAAAAGATCCTGACCTCTTAGGGAGTTTCAAATGAGTGGCCACTTCTGTTGCTCTCTTTTGCTCCATTTTTGGAAAGCGAGTATTTGAGGTGAGCGCTCTAGAAGCAAAGATGCTGAGTAGGGGCAGTTCGAAGAAGGCAGCGTGGGAACTCTGGGTTTGAGGGCAAGCTTGGTAGCCCTGAACTCTGCATTCAACCTAGCAAAATAAATTGCTAGGTCTCAGATGGGATCAGGAGGAGAAGGGACTGTGTTGCCTAAAGAAAAGTCTTGGCTTGCCGGGGGCCTAGGCCGGGTGCCTCAGGAGTTGCTCGGAGCAGCAGATGCAAGCAAAGGCCAAAGTAATTGTTCAAAATACATTCCTGGCATCTTTCCAGGGCAGCTTTGGAATCAGCCACTGGTCTCCAGGATCCTGGCCACTGCTCTATTTGTGCAATTGGAGTTGATTGCTGCCCTGGCCAGGGGCAGTTTGAGGCCAGGCTCTGATGATTGAGCCAACCCCCAAGAAGCCCACCTGCCACCCAGCCCATGACAAGCTCCAGGTTTCAGGGAACATCTGCACAGTGCTTGCCAGCCAGGCACCAAGGGTCTCATGCCCCTCCTCCATGACAGGTCCAAGATGGAACACAGCCCATGAGCTTTGAATGGTGGCCGTAGGAAGGTCTGAAGGCAGACTGGGCAGCAGAAACATAGTTTCTTTTCCTGGGGAGCAGGGAGAGGAGAAGAGGAGTCAAGTCTTAAAAGCAGAATCACCATTTTTTTATGCAGTGGATGAGAAGGTACAAGTTTCAGAGAAGGAAATTTCGACCACCCATCACCCTTTCTTCAGTCCTGGATTTGGACTTCTAAACCCCAACCTTGGCAGATGCTCCAGGTCATGATCATGGTGGCCAGCAGTCCCTGAGCCGCTAGGAAGATGCTGGGAATATTCTAAATGCCTCATGAATGTTCCTCACCCTGCCAACACTCCTTTGTTACCAGTTGCCCATGTGTTATTTATTTTTCATAATCACCTGGTGAGGGAGACAGGACCCAGAACATTATACCCATTTCACAGATGAGGCTAATGAGGCCCATAGAGGGAAGGCATTAATTAAAACAGCTCTAATTCCAATTTGCCAACAGGAAACATGGTATAAATAATCTGAAGAGCACTAGAAGTCAGTTACTCTTAGGATCAAACTTCAGCTCAGCCATTTTCTGCACTGCAAACCCTGGGTCACACCACTGATCATTTCAAAGCCTCATCTGAAAAGTAGGGACCGTAGCGCCTCTCTCATTGGGCTATTCGTGACTATCAAATGCAAGAAATAATAATTATGGAAGTGTCGGGCACATTTCTTGGCACACCCTGCAAGAACTCAGTATTTTTGCTAGGTTTGTAAGTTGTTCACTCCCCAACAGAATATGAGGTGACATATGAAATTTAGCACAAAGAAATTAGAACAGTGTGTGTGTCAGGGATGAAGAGAGGGGAAGTCAATTGGTATCAATTGTGTTTTCAGTGCTTTTCTATTAAATTATATCACATTTCCATACATATTTTTAAACAAAAGAAAATCACGTAAAATGTAAGACAGGGATACAAAAACAACTTACGGGAAATAGAAAAAACAAACATGACCAGATATCACAGGACAGAAAGCATTTCTCCGTGTGGCACTTAGCTTTGAGTTTACCTTGGCAGGGGGCTGAGTTTTAACTTAGCAGTAATAGGCAGCAGGCACATTTGTCTGCAAAGTCTCCCCAGCCCATTTGCAAGGAGTCACTCTTGCAAGGACCCTTACATAAGCCACACCAGGTCACAGAGTGAACAGTGATTTTGCAAAAGGCAGAACTCTTGTTTAGGAATGTTTCTCATCACGGAGGTCACCCAGGACTCTGGCAGCTTGTCCCCAGGGCATGCCAGGCTGAGAGAGCTCACTCCACCTAGGGAGCGGGGCCAATCTGTCAGCTCCCTGAGTGTACCTCCCCTACTGCCCACACCTGGACTCCTGCATGGCTGCTTCCTCCCCAGACCTACCCACCCCCAACGCCTACCCCATCCCCATTCTGAGTCTCTAATTACTGTGGCATTTAGGAGTCTCTGGGAGGGTCTGGGACCCTCCTGTCCACCCTCTTCTTTCTTTCTTGCCTTACTTTAGCATCTCCTGCCTCACTAATGATGACATTTTCACCAAGCGGCAATGACAGGAGAAATTAGTTCACAGCCTTTGGCAACTGAACATTGAACATTCAGATTAAACTTTCAAAGGGAAAATATAATCTGCACATTCAGAGAAATCATTTGGTATTTGGGAAAGACTTCAGGGTGGAGCAGTCAGCACAAGCCACAGACCCTCCAGGGGGGCAGAAGGGGAGGACAGCAGGGGAGCAGGGAGAAACAGACAGACCTGCATACGCAAAAGCACACGACCGGACACATGTGCAAGGCAGAGGGTCCACGTCTGCTCTTGACTACAACCAAAAACTGACAAGGAGCTCTGTGGCTTAATGAGCCCATCAGGCTGGGGCTGCGCTGACTGCAACATTTCAGCTAATTGGCCACAGCATTTCTCTTCCACCAGTTCCCCTCTGGCTTCCCCACGCACCATCCCCCCTCTTCCCAATCACTGAAAATTATTAAGAAAGCTTGGCATTCAGCAGGACACGAGATAGCTTCTCCTCATGTGCCCCTGGCACTCTTATCCTCGTTTTTAAAGGCAGGGACTTAGAGCTTATGAAGGGCTCTCCCTGCAAGTGGACTGTACAGACAGATGCCCGTGTGATAGAGCAAACTCCTACAGGGCACGGCATGTTCTCACTTTCCTCTGCATCCATACATGGGGCTGACCACATGCAGGAATGACTATTTATTGGGTCCCCTATTTATTATGGCAGAGATGCCATATTGTTGTGCACTGCACGACAGGATGTCTAATGATACTCCTAGCATTGGGCAGTGTACAACCTGTACAACCCTTTCCAGAAGCCCAGGAATTCTTATACCTCAGTATTTTTGCACCCACAGTGCCTGGCTCCGTATGAATGTAAGAGCTGCTCAAAATAATAATAATAGTCTAATGAGTTAAATTTAAAATCTGAATTTCCTTCCACATCTGGTTTTTCTCCACCATGGCCATCAGGCCAGACTTCCTGTGCACAAGGGAATAAGAGTACTGGATTCTCAGGCTGGCTCTAACTCTTTCCAGTTCCCTGGTCTTTAGTCCTTGGTTTCCCCTTTTGTAAAGTAAGGCCTTGAACTCTGACTTCTAAATCCCTTTCCTGCACTCTCATTCTGGCTAGAAGGAGAATTCCTCAGTTTAAATGCACAGCAGAAATGACTGATATTTCTCCCCTTGCATCCTTTGGTCTTCTGTGTTGGATATCTTCTCAGCCTGGCTTTCACTTCATGGTAGCAAAATGGCTGCCAGGAATCCAAGGCCTTACACCCCAGGGGAGAATAACACAGCAGAGTCTTCCCTAGCAGTCTGAAACAAAGTTCTGAAATTCTATCTCAGTGGGAAAATTCAGTCACATGGCCTCCCAAGGTGAATCCAATGTTCTGGTTGGCCAACTAGTCCAGACCCACCCCAGCCAGAACTTCCTGGGCAACGATTTGGGAAGAGGTGGCTTTCCAGCCAAAATACTGGGAGGTTTGGGGTATGGACTTCTCCAAAATAAGGAATGGCTCCCAGGACCCCTGAGAGGCCAGAAGAGGTCATGTTAAGTCCACCTGTGAGAGTTCTGGTATACTGAGCTGAAATAATTAAATGCCAAAAGACAGTTATAAAAATAATGAGAAATCTTCATGTATACTTTCAACAAGCAAATGTTTTCACACAAAGAAACTAATACAGTATAATGATGTTAATCGCAAGATAAATACAGAGTTGATTCAAAACATTAATTCACAGAGCACTGCCAGCTGTGTGCTCTATTTAACGGTGCACACGTTTCGTCCCAAGGGATGAGTGTGCTTTCCCAGTGCTGTGGCTGGGCCTCTGACTGGGAGCCGGGCCACCGAGGACACAATTCTCCTCAAAGCTACTGTTGATTTGTATGGGGTTTGTGACAATTTTCTAACAGCTGGCAGTAAAGTGTCGTGTGGAAGAGAGGCCTTTCTGCAATTCACACTGAGTTACCATATGAATTTACAGCGGACTCTATTAGTAGATGATATCGAAAGTCTAATTTTGAGGCTCTTTTGTGAAAGTGAGGCAGAATCCTTTCGGCTCGCTGCTCCCAACCTCACAGGAGCTCCTGAAGTCCAGCTAGAACTAGAGGAGGCCACGGTGGGGTGGAAGAGGGTGACGGCTGGGAAGTTCACCTACTGCAGTTCTTATTTTTAACTACGTTCTTTAACCACTAATATTGTGGTTCTTTCCCTTTTTTGGCTAATTTCAACAAAGTCAGAAATAACCTGGAGCAGGGTGAGGAAGCTGTGGGTACAGGTGGGCGGAACCCAGGAGAAGACGCTGCAGATTAATCTGAATTTTCCTTCCTACTTATTTGAATCTGAAGGCTTTTAAGGTAATGGAGCAGATTGCAGTAAGGCTGGGAGGGCCTACGGCCACTCCTCTCCTGGAGTAAGAGAAATGCAGCTTTAGCTTAGTGCTTTCAGGTTTTAAAAGTGGACATATTAGGACCTGGGGACTTAACTTTCTGAATTAATGCAAGGAGAAAACCCCATTGTAACAGACACTATTTTCCCGATGGGAGCAGACAGAACCCTTTGGAAGACAATAATGCTGAGAAGCTGGTGTGGCTTCTCAGGTGGGAGAGTGAGTAGGTCCATTCTGGTACCCATTCTGCACCTTGGAAGACCTCACTTTATAAGCTCATGAAGAAAGAGAATTGGGGAGAGGGGGAAGACAGCCATGGGTAATTTGTCAAAAGTTTAGGGACTCTAAAAACAACAACAAACTCCCCTGCCATTTGGTTCTTTGCAAAGAACCTGGCTTAGGCTGCCTGCATAAGGGTGTTGCTGATTATCTCTGACAAAGACTCATTCAACATGAGCTCAAATGAAAACATTAATAGTGAGCTGAGGGGGTAATTAGAGGGCCCTAGTTTAATTCTGCTGACATTATCCTGATTCTACTTGAAGGGTTGAGAGGGTCTTTCCACCCTCTGGTAAGCAATTACCCAGTGCCTGGGACCCGCACCTGCCTGGGGGGCTGGCTACAGCCTTGGAATCCATCAGGCAATATTAAAATGAGATGGAGTGGGGAGGGAGATGGGGACGGCAGAGTAAAGCTCAGAAATGTATTTGCAGGAGAGCCAGCCCAGAGTGACAGAGGGAGAGACTAGGGGACAGAAGAGAGTGGCCGCCATGGGTTGTGGAAGGGACCACAAGAAGCAAATGGAAAGCAGAGGAAGGAAGGGGAAGGGGCGGGGAAGAGAGTGCGGGCAAGTGGCGGAGAAAAAAAAAAAAACAAGGGGAGGGCTAGAAGATGGATTAGAAGCGGGGAGCGTGCACAAAGAGGAGAGGTGAGATGAAATGTAGGAAAGAGAAAGACGGAGAGAAGTGAGGGACATAAGTGGCTGGGCCCCTGGGGCGCAAAGAGTAGGGAAAGGAGGGGACCGGGCAGAGACCGTGAGGGCGGCTCCCGGATGTCGAAACCCTGTCCTCTGGCCCACCCCGCAGCCCTGCCGCCCGAGGGCGGCCGCAGAGCCCAGCTGAGCTGGCCTGGGAGGAGGGGCATCGCTCGCCCTCTGCCCGACGGGCGCGCTCAGGGAGGCTGCGGGGACCTGCGAGGACCCGAGTCCGGCGCTGGAGACGCATCGACCCGTTAGTCCAGCGTAGTGGCGGCTTGGAGGCAGTGGGGTTGGGGGAGGGGAGGCTGCCGATTGATCGCGGGCGGGAGCCGGGGGCGGGGGCGCCATCGATCTGGCAGCCCAGCCGCTCCGCTGGCTGACGGAGGCGCTTCCTAGCGGCGCGCTCCCCACCGGGCCGGCGATGCCGGAATAAGTGGGAGCAATTGGGCTGGGCGACGCCGAGGCACATCTACCCCGCGCGGGTGCCGGGCCCGAGCTCGCCGCAATTAGGATTGAGTGTCTAAATCGGCCAAGTTCACCGCGGAGCATGTCCGGCGCCTTGTTTACCGCAGAGACGTGCTCTACCGGCTCCCTGCAGCCGCCCGCGGGGCCTGTGTCCGTGGGCGCGGGGCCTCGGGTGTGCATCGGGGTCCTCGCGGCGCTGGGCGCTCTCCCCGGCTCAGGTCCGCAGAGAAGAGCGGCGGCAGCACAGCCCGCATCCCTTTGCCCGCGCCAGCCCTTTCTGGACCAGAGCACCTGAACTGTTCAAGGATCCTTCCCCTGGCTCTGTGACCCTGAGTGGGAGCTGCGCCTGCTCGGGCCTGGTTCTCTGCACCTCTGGGGAACAGTGATCCCGCTAGCCCATGGGTTGTTGAAGGACTGAATGGGAATTTGTATAGAGAGGCCTAACGCCCAGGTCATCAGCACTGAGTTCTCTCTGAAGGCAGAACTCTGAGCGGAGAAGTTCACAGCTGTGTACCCAGTGTCAAGTAGACGCTCAGACAGTTGGTAGATGCTCCACAAATATGTGTTAAATAATTGAAGGAATAGGAACCACTAATACTACTAATATAAGCTAGCTCTCATTAGTGGGGCAGCCCTGTGTGTGAGCACATGGTAGGGTCACACACCATTTAATACCTTCTTGGAGACAGGTGGTGTTATGTCCGCTTCATAATGGAGAAGACTGAGGTCTGGGCAGTTGAGGACCTTGTTCCAATGTCCCCAACTAGTAAGTGAAGAATCAGGGCTTGAACACAGGCCCTCTGGTTTCATTCCCAGTTCCCCCACTCCTACCATCAGGTTCACAGCTAGCTTTACAGACCCAACTGCAAGTTACAGTTTAGCCTCTCAAGTGTCTTGGCTAAAGGCTGATTATTTCTGAAAATCCGTCTTCAGACTGTATTGCCTTTCATCCACTCAACAATAATCTACAGGGAGGAGTGTGTGTGTTGTGTGTATACACATGCGTGCACCTGGGACCACCCTGAATGGACTGAATGTGGTCCCTGCCTTCTAGAAGCAGGAGGACTGGGAAAGCAGGTTCGGTCTGTGCTGGCTGCCATGACAGAATCCCATAGACTTGGGGCCTTAGACAATAAGCATTTATTTCCTCACAGTTCTGGAGACTGGAAAGAGCCATGCAGGGTTGGTTTCTTGTGAAAGCCTTTTCCTTTGGTTCCCAATGGCAGCTCTCTCTCTGGGCACGCACAGAGAGAGAGCTTCCTCTGATGTCTCTTCCTCTTTTTATAAAAAAACACAGATATTATGGAATTAGGGTCCCAACCTATGACTTCATTTAACTTTAATTACCTCCCTAAAGGCCCTATCTCTAAATACAGTCACATTAAGGGTGAGGACATCAACATATGAATTTGGGGGGAGGGAACACAATTCAGTCTATAACAGTAGGGCAGGGAGAGACAGAGTAACAATTATAGCTCATGCCCTTAGTAAAGGCTAGCACAGATGACCAGCAAAGCACTATGGAATCCAGAGAAGGGAGAAGGTTACTTCCTGCAGGGAGGGCTTGGAAGCCAAATCCTAGAAGCATAGCAGAGCAGGGTAAAGTCAGAAGAGACACTATAATCCCGCCATCTCATTTGTCATATGGAGAAACTGAGGCTCAGTGAAGGGAAATCATGATTGCAGTACTGTGACAAAGAGACAGATGGCCACCATCTTCTTGCACCCTTAGACATCACTGCTGCTATTTTCCTGGTTGCAGGGGTTGGGGATGAGGTGGTGGGGCAGAGCCAAGAGTTGAAGCTCCATCCATTGTGTCCAGGGAAGATGACTGAGGAAGGAGAGTTGGTGGGCTGGGCCCTGAGTTCAGAGCCATGGCAAGCAGGGAGGGGTGGAAATCTGGCCCTAAGGGAAAAGACATAATTTGTCCCCCACCCTCCCAGGAGCCTCCCTCTCCTTCCTCTTCCACCTTCTCCTGGAAGCAGATGGGCCAGACTGACTGTGGAAGCCAGAGATGACAATGGGACCCACAAATATCTTCTCTACCCTGTGATAACCTGTAAAGTAAGATGCCTTGGAAGAATTTTAAACACGGGGAGAGGAGTACAGTTAGAAAGTCATCTTTAGGGGCACCTGGGTGGCTCAGTCATTAAGTGGCTGTCTTTGGCTCAGGTTGTGATCCCAGAGTCCTGGGATCAAGGCCTGTGTTGGGCTCCCTGCTCAGCGGGGAGCTTGTTTCTCCCTCTCCCTCTGCCTGATGCTTCCCCTACTTGTGCTCTCTCTGTGTCAAATAAGTACATAAAATCTTTAGGGAAAAAAGAGGCCATCTTTACAGGGGCACCTGGGCAGCTCAGTCGGTTAAGCATCCAGCTCTTGATTTGGGCTCAGGTCATGATCTCAGGGTCATGAGACTGAGCCCCCACATTGCTAATCTGTGATTAGCAGAGTCAGCTTCTCTCCCTTCCCCTCTGCCCCTCCGTGCACAGTATCTGCCCACCTCAAATAAATAAATAAATCTTTTTTAAAAAGTCATCTTTTACTTACTAATTCATCCAATCATTATTTATTGAGTGCCTACTATGTGCCACTTAATATACAGTAACCAGAAAGATTTATGTATTTTGAGGATTGACTGTGTACCAGGCACTATACTAAGTGTTTTATGTGGATTTTCTTATTTCCCCATTTAACAGAAGAGGGAATTGAGGCTCCAGCCAGTGTTAACTTGCCCAAGTGGGCAAACCAGAATTCCCATCCAGGTGAGTCTGGCTGCAGGCTCTGCACTCTTCAGGACAGGACATTAACCTGTCCAGACTCCCAAAGCTCCTGACAGCAACTTCCTCAATGGGGACAAGTACAGATGAACTGCAGAGGTGTGAATATATGCGCCTCTTGGTTCATCACATAGATTAATTCAAGGTGTCATTATTCTGCCCACTGGTGATAAGCTGGAATAGCTCACTAACCACCCACAATGCAGACTATTTCTGACAGAGTCAGACCAAGTGGGAACTGATGTCAGCAACCAGGGTCATGTTTATTCTGAGGCCCCTTCTCTCCATCCCCTGTGTGTGCTGTGGGTGAATGTCTACATTACTTCACTGAGTGGCTTCTGAAGGCACAAACTGCTCATGGAACTAAGCAGTCTTGATATCACTGGGAAAGAGAAGTGAAAAACTTGCAAATGGACTTGGGGCCTATCTCCCAGAATCTTGTGGTTCCTGACCATCTCCCAAGGGCCACAATTTATGTCATGTGGACCTAGGATATAGGCTTAGAGGGAAAAAGGATAAAGGAGCCAGTTCTTGCTTTCAAGTGGATCCTGGGCCAGTGATGGAACTCAGAGCTGTATATAGACATAGTCTGTTTATTAAACCAGGGGAGTTGAAAGTATATAAGCAGAAACCAACTTCATTTCATCTCCCTCAGTCACCTCAGGGTCTGTGTACTCTGATTCATTCTCTTCTATATCATGACAAAATCTCAAACAAGCCCCATCATTTTCCAGGCTTTTTCAATAACAACATCATTTTGTTTCCATAATTTTTTTAAAGATTTTATTTATTTATTTGAGAGAAAGAGCATAAGAGGGGAGAAATTCAGAGGGAGAAGCAGACTCCCCAAGGAGCTGGGAGCCTGATGCAGGACTCAATCCCAGGACTCCAGGATCATGACTTGAGCCGAAAGCAGTAGCTTAACCAACTGAGCCACCCAGGCATCCTTGTTTCCATAATTTTGAACCACTCTCTAGTACACATCTTTTGCTCTTTACCAGATAAAATTTTGGCCCTCCCAGAAACATGTCTAAGGGAATAGCAGGTGACAGAAAAGGGGCACTTTGTATGTCTTACTGTTGTCACTTGAGTTCTGGGCCCTCAGATGACCAAAGTACACTTATCAGCCAGGGATGTCCCCCTCCCCCACCCTTCCTTTCTGGGACACTTCCGTGGATTCCACCTTTGGTTTAGGCATTGCCTCTCCTCCAGGTGACCTATTGAACCTCAACCCTGGACTGGTTTCCAACAGTCTGCATGTAGCAAGCTGTGGACCAAAGGCGTCCACATTCGAATCCTCCTGCCACCCTGTGGCCATGTTCCATTATATAGTGTGATTAAGTTTAGGATTAAGGTAAAGATCCTGAGATGAAGAGATTATCCCAGACTATTTGAGTGGGCCCAATATTATCACAGGAGTCTTTACAAGAGGGATACAAGAGGGTCACAGTCAGAGAAAAGATGTGGGAGCAAAAGCAGAGGTCAGAGAGGAGAAAAGATGCTATGTTGTTGACTTTGAAGGCAAAGAAAAGGGTCCATGAGCCACAGATGAAGGTGGCCCCTAGACACTGGAACAAACAAGAAAACAAATTCCCCCCTGGAGCCTGTAGAAGGAAGTCAATCCTACGGACCTATTTTAGACTTCTGACCTTTTTTTTATTATAAGAAAAAAATGTGTTGTTTTAAGCTACTAATTTTGTGGTCATTTGTTACAGCAGCAATAGGAAACTAATACACCACCCTTCTGCGAGAGTACCTGAACCCTTCCAGGAAGGCCCCTGTACAGAATTACTTTAAGATGACATCAGGCTAGCTGTCTTCCAAAGGGTCCACATCTGGTTCCCAGAAAAACCTATCCGGGGACCCCAACCTGCTGAAACTATAGCTTGCAACCACTGTGGGTCACTCTCCTGTCCACCACAAGGGGGCAGCACCAGCCACAGCTGCTCATTTTTTTTTAAACTTCCTCTCTACCACCTCCTTTTATAGATGGCAAGTTTAATAAGCAAGAAAACTTACATATGAGCTTGCCTTGTACAGCCACAAGGACAAGTAAATTCCCGCCCACCAGAATCTTAAAAGTTTATAAAATCACGTATTTAGTCCAAATGGTCTCAACACCTTACTTTCTCAAGGCTATGTCCTTGGAACAGCTCCTAGTGTGGGAATGGTAAATGCCAAGGACAAGCAGGGGGCGAGGAGCCTCCAACTTCCTGGGTCCAGCCCAAAGGTCAACTGGCAGTCACATCCTTGCCCTCTCAATGACTTCCTCCAACAACATCTCATTGTCTTGAATGAGGTTCGATGATCAATTTTACTACAAAGGATAAGGGACAACTGAGTATTTGCCAAAAGAGAACAAGATTATCCTGATTAGAGAAAATCTATCTCTGTTCAGCAGGTGGGAGTGGGACATCTCTGTGTAGAACACCAAAATGGAAATTTGGGGAGCATCCAGAGATTTCATGCCAGGCCAGGCACCTAATTTATTAACATTGGCTTTAATGGGACTCCTACTAGTGGCTTACAGGCATCAGACATTGCCCAGGTCTCCAGGGGGAGCCAGAGCAAAGTCAACTTGGCAGTGGTGACTATGGCCACAGGTAGATTTTTGAGTCTCCTCTTCAGGAACTTCCAGGTATTAGAGCAAGAATATTTTTACAGAATGGATAAGAGATATTGTGTGACTAAATGAAGGAAAGAATAGCAATGGTGGGCTAATGTGACTGTCCCTTTGCAGGCTGCTGAGACCTAGTAACATCTGGAACATGGTGAGTAGGATCTGTGGGCTCTGAGGTTATGTAGCCACAGAGCTGAGGGATGAAGGTGGGAGGCCCCAGAGAATTTTAAGAGGAAGACTGACAGTTCCCTTTGATGGATTGCACTGGTGGGTAGCAGGTTGATGGATAAGATGACCTCACCATGATAAATTTCCAAGTCTAAAATTAAAGCAAAAAAAATCTCATTTCCTCCTATAGATAGATAATAACTGCTAATCTCAACTTTGCTCTACTTGATTTCACTTAAGAAAGATCAGATTTTTTTTCCCCAGGAAGCTTCATTCATTATTGTTGAACAAGTCTTTTTATTGTTATTATTTAAGTATAATTAACATATAGTGTTAAAATAGTTTCAGGTATACGATATGATCCAATAATTCTATAAATTTCTCAGTGCTCATCAAGATAAATGTACCCCTTAGCACCAAGAACCATAAGATACCTTGGAATAAACCTAACCAAAGAGGTAAAGGATCTGTACTCAAGAAACTGCAGAACGCTCATGAAAGAAATTGAAGAAGACACAAAAAGGTGGAAAAGTATTCCATGCTCACGGATTAGAAGAATAAACATTGTTAAAATGTCTATACTGCCCAGAGCAATCTATACTTTCAATGCCATCCCAATCAAAACTCCACTGTTTTTTTTTTTT
>CM052803.1:19784697-19808676 GCA_028533885.1 Nasua narica | reverse complement strand
GAGAGAGTCAATTATCTTATGGTCTCACTTACGTGTGGAGTATAAAGAAAATAATGGAGAGCATTGTGAGAAGGAAGGGAAGGGTGAATGGGAGGAAATCAGAGGGGGTGATGAACCAGGAGAGACTGTGGACTCTGAGCAACAAACTGAGGGTTTTGGATGGGAGGGGGTGGGGGGGTGGGCGAGCCTGGTTGTGGGTATTGAGAAGGGCACGTATTGCATGGAGCACTGGGTGTGGTGCATGAACAATCAATCTTGTAACACTGAAAAATTAAAATAAACATATTTGGGGAGAAAAAAAAGAAAATTAACCTCTTTGAAACCCATTTTCTGGGCTCTGAAGTGGCTCAGTGGGTTAAGTGTCTACATTCAGTTCAGGACATGATCCCAGGGTCCTGGGACGGAGCCCTGCATCAGGCTTCCTGTTCAGTGGGGAGCCTGCTTCTCCTTCTACCTCTTTTGCTTCCCCTGCTTGGGACCCCTGCCTCTCTCAAATAAAAACTAAAATCTTAAAAAAAAAAGAAGCTCAGTTTCTTCATCTGTGAAGTTATAATAACACCCACCTTGCAGGCCTGTTATGGGATTGAGATAATTTATATAAATCACCTAGCCCTGTTGTTGGCTACAGTAGATAGTTTGTTTTCTTGTTTACCCTCATGTGGTAACCAGCTTGCAAAATAACTCCCACTGGTCGCCCAACTCCTGATACCATATTCTTGTATATTTTCCAAAACTGTACCAGAGTCAGTCCATATGACCAACAGAGTATAGCAGAAGTGATATACATCATTTCAAAAAATAAGGTATAAAAAACTATGACTTCCCTCTTGGCCTATCTATCACCTATTTATCTATCATCTGTGGAATCACTTGGGGATACCAATAGCTGGGTCATGAATGGCTCTATAGAGAGGAGCACATGGCATGGAACTAAAGCCTATGGCTAACAGCTAGCAAGAAACTGAGGCCCTCCAACAACCCTGTGAGTGAGCTTGGAAAGAGCTCCTCCAGCCCCAGTACAGCATTCAGGTGACAGCAGCCCCAGCTGACAGCTTGACTGCAGCCTCATGAGAGATCCTGAGACATCACCACCCAAATAAGCCACTCCTAGATTTCTGACCCTCAGAAGCTGTGTAAAACACTAAATGTTTGTTGACTTAAACTGCTGAGTTTTAGAGCTATTTGTTACACAGAAAGGGACAGCTAATGCTCCCTCACTTGACTTTCATGGAGGTGGGGGTCCATAGAGTTATGATGATAAATTTTTGGAGCCTGGAACTTGGCTCAGAATTTGCAGGTCTGGCCAAGTTTCTTAAGAGATTCATAACATATCTTGATTAAGATTTGTCCCACTTAACACTCCATGTACATCTTTCCCTTGGCCTGCTTTACTGGGTCTGCATTTAGAAGCTGCCTTTAATAGTCTTGAAACAGAATCCCGTTCCAAGCCATCAAGCAACAAAAACAAAGGTGTTTGTTGGGGGGATGGGGCAGAATAAAAGCATTCTTTTCATTTACAAGTCAGCCATGGAGAACAACATGAAAGCATTTTGCAAGTTTTCTTGAATTTGGGCTTCTGTTTTGATTTTTTAAAAGTACAAATCAGCATCCAAGACCAAACCTTGGGGTAGCAGAGAAATTTAATTAGAATGTGGGATGTTTTACATAAATTTGTTTCTTTCTGTTGTTTTCTTAAGGCTGACAGGATCACCCATCTGCTTAAAATATAATTGAGTGGAGAAGTGAGAAAAGAATAAAAGATCTATTCAGAAAGTTTAAATCCAAACCAGAAGACTGAGTGTAACTGCTGATAGTGACCTTGAATTGAGGTGAGAAGGGGAGCAGTTCTCTGTAAGCCAAAGATGGTTGTATAGTAGTCAGAATCATCAGCCCCCAGCCTACAATAACCATAAGAAATATTCACAAATATTCTGGTCCTCCTCCCTTTGATCACACAGTAAGATTGCAATTGCCATTCTTTCTTTCCTTTAAATTTATGCAAATGTGTGTGACTTGCTCTAGTCAATAAAATATGAGCAGAGATGATGCGTACCACTCTCAAGTGGAAACTTTAGGAGCTAGCACACTGATCCCTTCCCTCTGCCATACAGATCATAGTAGTACCTGTCAAGAGGGCTCCATGGTCAGCCTGGCTCTCTGACCCCAGGTGAGCAGACCATACCAGGCAGCTTACAATGAACATGTAATAATAACCATAAATATATTTTTGTTAAGTTACTGAAATTCGGTAGGAGTGGGGATGGAGGAGTATTTGTTACACAGTTTAAACCAGAGTACCCAACCAATGCATTGACTTTGAAAATCAGTCCATGACTTGTTCAATCTTTATTCACTCAGTGAACATATACCAAGCCTTAAGTCCATGTCAAACATCATGCTAGATCTGAGAGGCAGCATCTAAGACAGTATCAGGCACCCAACACTTGTGTAATAAGTGTTTGTTGAATAAATAAATAATCATAATAATTACTATTATCAACATAATGCTTAGTATATAGTAAGGGCCCAATAAATGATATATGCAGTGAATTTTTTTCAACAACCCCAGGAGGTAAATACTACCACTACATCCATCCATACATATAAGAAACATAGGGTTTAAAGTGATTAAGTCATTCACTGTAAATTATATAATCAATAAGTTGTACAGCTATCCCTAAACCCAGATTATCTCTGGATCCATAGTTTGTGCCATTAACCATTACATTAAGCTATCCCTAAACAGGTGAATAAATAAATGAGAATAAGAGGAAACATATGTCTTTGAAGGTTTTACAATATAGCAGGGACACTGATATGCACAAACAATTCCTATTCTAAGAAATCTGAACCTGGTGGAACTGGAAAGGTTTTACAGAGAAAGTGACATTTGAGCTGGGTATGGAAGAAGTTCAGACAAGCTAACAGACAAGGGAGGAGAGTGTTCCAGGCTAAGAGAATGGCATTTTCAAGGGCATGATGGGTAGTGCCACCACCAGGAAACAGGCCTTATTACAGGAATAAGAATCCCCCTTTGTCTTCCCAATACTCTGTCACTGGTCTAAGAAAGTCCTTAGCTGTGACAAAGTAGCCAGTAGTGAAAGAAGGAAAGTAAATGTCCTGCTAGCTACATGACTTTCAGGGCCACCATTCACTCTATGAATGTTTACTGACTCTCTCTACCAAGCCTGGCAATACACTGGCCTGGGGCTGCAGCAATGAGTAGCTGAGCATTTCAGACCTGAGCCATAGACTTCAGAGGCCAGGTCGCATCAGGATAATCTACATAAGCCAGGCAAGGCTCAAGAAGAAATCCTAGTCAGATGAATGACCTTTGGGAGGATTTTGAACAAGTGGCCAAATCCTTGGGACAGAAGCGCACCATCTTCTCAGCCAGACTTTGTCCTAGTGGGCAGCCATCCATGTTAAGTAACTTAACTGGACCTCAGAATGTCCAAGAGAGGTTGGGATCATAGATGCTTTATCTAGAGACATCCTCACTTCCCTTGTCTTTCCTGGCCTCTAGCTACTTTTGTTGTAACTGCAGTAGTATGGGAAGTTTTATAAAAATCCTTGCAGCATAATACAGGAGCAGTGGTGTTTGAGGGCTGGCTGAAAGGGCTTTGGAGGCTTACAAAAGGATCTGGTTTCCCAGAAGCTTATGTCTGTGTGGCTCTGCTTCAAAGGCCACTAAATTCCCACCAGAATTAAGAAGAAAAATTCCTCAAAATCCTTTTCATTCAGGGTGTGCAAGGCAAGGATTAGATCCATCATGCACAAACTATCTTACTATATATGACTCTCTTTTGTGGGGCTTGAGCTAGCTCAAGGATGTTCTGCCGGCCTGCAGAGGGACAGACTTGGTGGGCTTAAAATCTGCAATCGGCAGCATCAAAAGCACAAAGCTTCCAACCTCCAAATGACTGGAATCACCCCTCAAAAACAGACCAACTTGCCAAAAATAAGTTGGTCAAAAGCTAACTTGCAAAATAACCAATTTTCCAAAAGTCTAATAAACAGTAAAAACTCACCAAATTAGGATTGTTTTTCCTCTAGGTGCCCCTGCCTATCACCTTGCCCTGACCCTTAGAATATTTACCTTAACAATTGTTTTCAGGCAACATTCAGTTGAACTGGTTATTCACTGAACTAGACATTCAGTGAACTGGTTATTCAGTGAATTAATTTGTTACTGATTTTTGCAAATTGACCTATAACAGTCCCTCACCTCGATACCTACAGGGACTTCTAATCAGCTTCTCCCTCCCCCAGCCAGAGATGAGAGCATTTGTCAGAAAAGTTTCCATGACCTTAATAACCTAGATTGACCAGGCCAGAAGGCCTTTGCATCTGAATATGTGAGTATTGTCACCACAGAGATGCACCATCCCTCCCCAGTGTGGGAAAGAGGCTTCATTGTTGAACACTTGCCCACTATTTGTTTACTTAAATTTGGGCACTTTCTCTGACCTCTCCGGAAAGTCATTATGAAAGAGCGAGCTCTTGGCGGGTGCGTACGTTACAAGTGACATGCTTTACAAACACCTCGTGTAAATCAGATATTGCCATAAAACGGAAATTGCAGCCACAAATTGCATACTTATTACAATGTTGTCTGATATATGAAGTGACGTTGACAGTATATAACAGGTAGCCTGAGAAGTAGAAAGTTACATGTGAAGCATAAAAGATAATTATTTTTCAATCCACAATAATACAATCTCTCTTATTTTTGACATCACAGAATCCTGCATCAAAGCTGGAAAGATACTTAAGGCTGTTATCCAAGCCCTTTTTTTTATAGATAAGAAGGCTGAGGCCAGCAAGAGCATAGATCTTCCCAAGGTCACTTGGAGAGAGCCTGGCAAAGCTGCTGCCTTGACACCAGGCAAGGAGATTCCATGGCTCTGTCTACTTTCTTTCCTGAGTTTATGAAGATAGGAAGTCTCCTTGAATCTACTCCACAGCAGAGTCAAGGGAGTACTCTGGAGCAGACAAGGCAAAAGACACATGGACCCTGCCATCAAAACATTCACACGCAATGTGGAAATTGCACAATGGAAAGACCAAGCTTATCTCTGTGACCTTGGACAAGTCATTTAGTCTCACTGAGTTTCAGTTTCTTAGTCAAAAAGATGAAGCTGATTTCACATATCTATCTCACAAAGGTATCATGAAGAATTAAATGAGACGTCCATGGTAAGATAAACAAATGATGCATTTGACCTATCAAGAGCCAAATTTGTGTCATTTTGTACCATCTCTACAAAAGGGCCACCATTGCCAAAAGTGAATGCCATCACAGTTCAGGGTGAAACTGATAGGGCTGTTGTACTCAATATCTGTATCCTCCATTGCCATTGCCCTAGATACATCTCCCCAGAGCCTGTACAGATATGCCCCTCCCAGACACCCATAATGGCATGATCATTCTGTCCCCCAGTTTAGAGTTACTTCCAACTTCAAAGGACTTCTGATTCCAGAAATTGAAATTCTAAGGGAATTCAGTGATCCATGCATACACTTCTGAATTTCTGCCACCACTAATCCCATCTCCCAGAATATAAACTGCTCAAGGGCTGGGATGTTTTGACCCTTCATTCCACAGACATTTATGGAGAGCGTCCTTTATGCCAGACTCTGAACTAAGTGCTGCCAATGCTGTAATGCACAAGGAACAAACTCCCGCTTTAATGGACCGAAACATACAATTAAAAAGGAGAAAAGTAGAAAAAGAACTCTTTAAGTAGAAGAGAAAACCAAGATAATGTCAGAGTGACAGATACTTTGAAGGAAACACAAATGGCTGATATATTGACTGGGAATGTGGCACACAATCAAGGTGGCATTCAGCACATTCACACTGCACAGATGTGGCTGTCCCAGTTGTGCATGGCTAGTATCTGTTTGGATTAACGAGTGATTGTACTATCCCTGATATTAGAAATGTTTAATGCCACTACTGGTGTGTGGTGCATCTTTAGATTGTTTAGAAGGGCATCTTCAGATTTTTGAGGAGAGCATCTTCAAGAGCACAGTATAGAGCAAGATCTGAATAATGAGTAGTTGGCCATGAGTAGATTTAACAGAGGAGTGTTCCAGAAGACAATACCAGCCTGCGCAGAAGACCTGTGGCAGGGAGAGAAGCTGGGAGTAAGAGAGAACCAGAAACAAGGCTGCCAGGGTGACTGATGCACAGTAATCACCAGGTCAGCAAGGTGGGCAGGAGCCATGTACCAAATCTGGGGGTTATTCTGAGTTTGGTGAGGAGGAAGAGTTTCAAGTTCTGGAGTGATAGGATTTGGATTTTCGATTGTGAAAGAGCACCCGGGTTGCTTCTGTGGAGACTAAATGTGTATCCTCAGTGCCTAGAATTGTGCCTATTAGGTAGCAGGAGGTGGATAACCTACTACTAAATCAAAGAATGAACATGCCTGTACCTTCTCAGTGCTAAATGAGGCCATTCCTGATCTGAGCTTAGTATTTTTTTAAGGCCTCTCTCTATGGTCACTACTGAGCAAAGGTAAAATGTTCTCATGCATTTTAGCTGTTGATCGTGCTTAAACTATTCCAATAAGCCCCAGCTTAGATGGTGGTCCCTGAGGCAGGTTCCGGACTTTACAGAGTGGGGATCCTTGAGGAACACCTTGGGCAGCTTCCAGGCAGAAATGGACATCTCACCCCTTTCTCACTCATAAACCTTAGCACAAACCTTAGCTCCTCATGCTGAGGAGCTTCTATTTTTCGGTAGGTCTCTGCACTATAATGGGAAAAATAGACTGTCATTCAGGAAAAGTCCTATTTGGGATTGCTGTTAGCACCTCTGATTTTGTAATCTGGGGTTTGTATGTGATTTTCTCACTTCGTTTGTCAATGAAAGGAAAAGAGAAGCTTGGGAGAGAATTTTGTTTATTTATTCAACAAATATTTATTGTACATCTAGTATGTTGCAGATATTGCTATAGGGTGCTGGGAGTACAAGACTCATGAAATTTAAAAAACAAATCACTACCTTTGTGAGGAGAAACAAATAATACACAAAACAAGACAAATCATTATATGTATAATACTTGAGATATATACATAATACTTGATAGCAGTCAGTGAAACAAGGGATAGAAACAGGAAACAGGAAAGGGAGAATCCAGGGGCTGCCTCAGGGAAGGTCACTTATAGGAGGTGAGGGATTAGTCCTAATGAAATCTGCAGGTAACAGGACTTAGGGTATTTAAGGAGCCACAAGAACACCAGTATGGCTGAAGGAGAGTAAAAAAAGGGGACATGAGTGTGAAATAAAGGCAAAGAGGTGATGCTGGGGCAGATGCTGTGGGGCTCTGGGGGTCTGGTTAAGACTGGCTCTTACACAGAATGAAATGGGAAACATCAGAACTTTGAGTCGACATATATTTACTTTGGTTGATATTTGGGGAACAGACTGAAAGAAAGCCAGGACAAGAGCTGAAAGAGTCCTTCCTCCATCTGCTGGAAGATCTTCCTGAAGCTCTCTCTCTTGTCCTTTGGTGCCATCATGAGTAGATGTTAAGGGTAACTGCTGCAGCATCTCCATATCCACCTGAATATGAAGCTACTCCATGGAAGAGATACAACCAAGGAACTGCAGGAAAATGCAGACAGAATTACAGAATTTGGTGAACTGTAAAGACCACCTTGCACCTGAAATTCCAGTTTTGTGAGTCGATAAACATCATGATTGTTTTAAACCAGAAAGAATTGAGTTTTCTGTTTTTTGCACCCAAAATCTTTCTGATTCATCATCCAAATTCACTATCCATCAATCACCGTTTGCTCCCAACATTCATGCTGTGGCTTCCCAGGCAATCTTCACTTAGTTGTGTATAAGGTATCAGTTCAGGAAATGGTGTCACTTTTTTCTCTGTGAGATGTCTTTCCATGGAATCCTCCAACGTTGGAGTCCATGAACTGTCAGATTCATCAACTATTTCTCATCATATGTGTACTAATTCACTCAATATTTATTCAGTCCTGGACTGGTCCTGGCTCTGTCCTTTATGAGCAAAATCAATCCCAGCTCTTAAGGAGTCAAGAGTGTGTGCAAGAAAGAGAGATCTGCTGGTTACCTGACATTCTACCAACTGTTAAAAATGACTTTCTTTTCTTTTCATGCATTAGCAAATACTTGACCCTCTCTGGGCCTCAGATTAACCTTCCATAAATAACCCTTTCCAACTTTGGAAGTTTATGGATCTGTGATTGATGGTAACTTTCCTTTAGGTTTATCACTAGAGTTAGATTTCTGTAATAGACAGTGAACCAGAAATCACAAAGACCTCTCATATTTTTTCAAAACCAGAGTAAAACCATAGTGACATGGCTCATTACTAAGTAAGATTTGGCAGTACCATAAACCAAGTCACATATTTCCAAATACATATAATGAAAACTTTTTATAATGTAGTTATCTCATAACAAAGATATTAATCATCTCCCCAATATCAATCACCGATTTCCAATTTCTCCCTTCTTTACTTCTTGCTTTGAATGAGATAGCACTATGATTAAGTCACTTAGCTTGAAGTTAATCTCTTTAGTGTCCTCATTCTTTTTGACTGTTACATATAGATGAATTGATCCTTCTGAATCCCTCTTCCTTAAAATTGTTTTCTGATATCAGTGAGATTACATTTGGGTGATTCTCCCACATGTCTGGAAGCTAGTATTTCTAAGTCACCTTCACTGAAGCCTCTTTATCCATCACCAATTATCTGAAAACATCCTCAGGTCCTGTCCTTACTGTATTCTCCCTCTAAATTTCTTCTTCCTGAGCATCCTCCATTTTATGACTAAGTTCCAGACCTGTGTTTTATATGCGCACCCTTTTCATCTGTGCACCAACCCATGTTTCACACATCTCCTCCCCATCCCTCTTCTTCACTCTATCAGTTAGGACTCACCCAGCAAAACAGAAACCATTCTAGGTGTTTCCAACAGAGAGAATTTAATAAGAGTAACCTGTTACTGAGGTGATAGAAAAGCCAAGAAGTCCAAACATAGAACACTAAGACCAACCATAGATTAAACACAGCAGGAACATGCTACCAACCCTAGAGTTAGAGGAACAATAGGAGGAGGTGGTATCACCAAAAGCCTAGAAGCTAGATCTTTCCAGAAGGCCCTATGTCATGGCAGGAACTGTTTGTTGAAGCTAAGTCTATGAAAAGAGTGGCTGTCTGACTTCAATTGGAATCAGGGATGAGATGTAGACTACCAGACATGCCGCTAGAAACAGGGAAAGAAGAAAAACTCTCCTCCCACTCTCCAATATTTCATCAATACCTCCATGATATAGAGGTCAAAAGAACCTGGGAACTGTAGCACCCTGTGACAGACAACTTAACAGAAGAACAGGCTAATAGTACATCCACCTGGCAAGCTTCACCTCTCAGTGTCAACATTCAGTCAGGTGGCTTCATTCCTTTTCACAGGACCCTCAGTGTTATATCCAACCTCTTCTACATATTTCTTCTTGCAAAATGTATCCAAGGCCTTGTTATTTCTTTTTTGAAATAAATTCCTGTTGACTCTTCCTTCATCAGCTCTGCAGTCAATCACAGTAACCAAGGGATTCAGTGTTTCTTATTGGTAGAGCTTCTATCCCACGCCCACCCTCAGAATCAAAGGTAGAGCTATCCCAACCAAGTCTCATGAACAGAAAATGAGTAAAGGGTTGTTACCTAGAGGAAAACCAGGGTTCTGTTATAAAAAGAAAAAGAATGAATGCCGGAGGTAGAGACAAGCATAGGGGTCTGCTGCACAATCCTTTCATTACATGTCTCCTATAAAACAAACCAAAGAATCTCTATTTCTTGGTCTGTTTAAAGACCACATTATAATGAAAAAATAAGAAATAACCAAATGTCTATCAATGGAGAAATGGTTGAAATGAAATATAGTGCTTTAGAATGTTCTCACCATTTTTTGAAAGAAAAAGGGAGGGAGCATGCTTCTTGCATCTTGTGTTGTATTTAATATCTCTGGAAGAATACATAACAGCCAGATAATTGAGGCCACCTCTTGGAGAGAACAGGGGAATTGGTAGATCAAAATTGGAAAAAACTGTGCTTTTCACTATACCCCCTTTTTTGTACCATTTGAACTTTGTTCCATGTTACTTTTCCAAATAAAAAAATTAATTTTAAAAAATTGAGGAGGGCACGTGTTACATGGAGCACGGGTGTGCTGCATAAACAATGAATCTTGGAACATTGAAAAAATAAAATTAAATTTAAAAAATAAAACTTTTCTAAATAACGTAGAGATCAAAGAAGAAATCTCATAAGAAATTTTAAAATATTTTGAACTAACTGAAAATGAAAATACAACTTACCAAAACTTGTAAGATGCAGAAAAGAAAGCGCTTAGAGGAAAATTGATAGCATTCAACGCATACATTAGAAAAGAAGAATGATCTAAAATCTATAATCTAGGCTTCCAGATTGGGACATCAGGGAGAAAATAGCAAATTAAATCCAAAGTAAGCAGAAGAGAATAAAAAATAAAAGTTAGACCAGAAATCAATGAAATTACAATGGTTATAGCAGCAATGGCCAAAATAGCCAAAATATGTAATGGCACAGGCATCCATCAACAGATGAATGGATAAAGAAGATATGGTATATATATATATATACTATGGAATATTATCCAGCCATCAAAAAGACTGAAATCTTGCCATTTGTAATGACGTGGATGGAGCTAGAGGGTATTATGCCAAGCAAAATAGGTCAGTCAGAGAAAGACAAATACCATGTGATGTCACTCACATGTGAAATTTAAGAAACAAAACAAATGAGCATAGTGGAAGGGAAGGAAAAATAAAACAAGACAAAGACAGAGAGGGAGACAAACCATAAGAGACTCTTTTTTTAAAGATTTTATTTATTCATTTGATAGAGAAAGACACAGTAAAAGAGGGAACACAAGCAGGGGGAGTGGGAGATGGAGAAGCTGGCTCCCCACAGAGCAGGGAACCTGATACAGGGCTTGATCCCAGGACCCTGGGATTATGACTTTAGCTGAAGGCAGATGCTTAATGACTTAGCCATCCAGAAGCCTCAAGAGACTCTTAACTATAGGAAACAAACTGAGGATTCCTGGAGGGGAGATGGATATGGGGATGGCGTAATTGGGTGATGGACATTAAGGAGAGCACTTGAAGTAATGAGCACTGGGTGTTATATGCAACTGATGAATCACTAATTCTACCTCTGAAACTAATAATACAGTATATGTTAATTTAATTGAATTTAAAAATTTTAAAAAGAACATGTTAGTTGAAAAAAAAGAAATCAATGAAATTAAAAATAGGAAATCAATAGAGAAAATCAACAAAAATTAAAAGTTCTTTCTTTGAAGAAATCAATAAAATCAATAAGCCTCTAACCAGACTGATTAACTTAAAAGAGAGAAAAGATGCAACTTACTAATATCAGAAATGAATGAGGGAACATCACCACAAATCCCATGGACCTTCAAGGGTAATAAAAGAGTATTGCTAATAACTCTATGTCCACGAATTTGATAGACTGGATGAAATGAGCCAATTCCTTGAAAGACACAATCTGCTAAAACTCATGCATGAAGAAATAATTACCTAAATAAGCCTATTAAAGAGATTAAATTAATAATTAATAACCTTTAGGGGTGCCTGAGTGGCTCAGTCAGTTGAGTATCTGACTCTTGCTTCAGTTCAGGTCATGATTTCAGTATTGTGAAATCAAGCCCCATGTTGGGCTCTATGCTTAATGCGGCGTCTGCCTGTCTCCCTCTCCCTCTGCCCCTCCCCTGTTCATGCTCTCTCTCTCTCTCAAAAAAATAAATAAATGTTTTTAAAGGTTAATAACCTTTAATTAATTAATTAACAGAAAGCACGGACCCAGATGGGTTCATTGATTAATTCTACCAAACATTTGGGACGAAATTATACCAATTCTCTACATATCTTCTAGAAAACAGAATCAGAGAGAATACTTTCTAACTCATCCTACAAAGCCAGCATTACCTTAATTCCAAAACCAGACAATGATATAAGAAAAGAAAACCACAGACCAATATCTCTCATGAACATAGATGCAAAAATCCTCATGAAATACTAGCAAATAAAATCCAACAATATATAAAAGTAAGTATACACCACAATCAAGTGGGCTTTATCTCAAATATGCAAGAATGGTTCAACATCAGAAAATCAATTAATGTAATCTATTACATCAATAGATTAAAAAAGAAAAATCACATGGTCATATCAATAGACACAGAGAATCATCTGACAAAATTCAATATCCATTTATGGTAAAAACTCTCATAAAATTAGGAATAAAAGGAAATTCCTCAATTGATAAAGAATATTTACAAAAACCTACAGCTAACATCATACTTAATGACTAGAAAATTGGGAGTGCCTGGCTGACTCAGTCAGTACAGCATGCAACTCTTGATCTCAGTGTCATGAGTTCAAGCTCCACACTGAGTGTAGATCTTACTTAAAAAAAAATAGTGAGGAACTTGAAGCTTCCTCATTAGTATAAGGAGTGAGGCAAAGATGAGGCAAAGCACCTCTCATAAGTGCTTTTCAACATTGTACTAGAATTCCTAGCTAGTGCAAAAAGACAAGAAAAGGATATAGAAGGTATACAGAATGGGAAGGAAGAACTATAACTGTCTTTGTTCACAGACGACATAATCATCTACAAAGAAAATCCAAGAGAACTGACAAAAAAACTTCCTGGAACTTGTAAGTAATTATAACATGGCTGCAGAACACAAAGTTAACATACAAAATTTTACTATCTATCAGTGATAAACAAGTGGACTTTGAAATTAAAAAAGCAAATTGTCATTTACATTAGCACTCTCAAAATAAAATGCTTATGTACAAATCTAACAAAATATGCATGCATCTATATGACGAAAACTATGAAACTCATAAATAAAATCAAGGAAGAACTAAATAAATAGAGAAATATTCACGTTCATAAAGAGACTCAATATTGTCAAGATATCAGTTCTTCCTACATTTTTCTACATATTTAAAGCAATCCCAATCAAAACCCCAGCAGCTTATTTTGTATATATTGACAAACTGATTCTAAAGTTTATATGGAAAAACAACTCAATATGTAAGAAGAAAACATAGTCAAATGACTGACACTATCTGATTTCATGACTTAGTATAAAGCTACAGTAATCAAGACATGGAGGTATTGGTAAAAGAACAGACAAATAGGTCAATGGAACAGAACTGATATCCCAGAAATATGCCCACCTAAATATAGTCTCTTGGTCTTTGACAAAGGAGCAAAGGCAATACAATGAAGTAAATATAGTCTTTCCAACAAATGGTGCTGGAACAACTGGACATGCATATACATAAAAATTGATTCAGACACAGACATTACACCATTCAAAAAAAATTAAGTCAAAATGGACCTAAATATATGGAAACAGACCAAAACTCCTTAAAGATGACATAAGAGAAAACCTAAATGACCTTGAGTACGGCAATTACATTGTAGATACAAAACCAAAGGCAAGATCCATGTAAGAAAACTTCGTTAAAATTAAAAACTTCTTCTCTATGAAAAACAAGTCAGGAAAATGAAAGAAGACAAGGTATAGTATAGGAGAAAATATTTGCAAAAACACATATGAAAAAGGACTGTTATCCACAATATATAAAGAACTCTGAAAACCCAATAATAAAAAAATTAACAACCCAATAAAAAGATGAGCCAAGGACCTTAGCAGACATCTTACCAAGGAAGATATACAGATAGAAATTAAGCCTATAAAGAGATGTTCAACATCACATGTCTTTAGGGAATTGAAAATTTCAAAAACAATGAGGTATTGCTGCACACCTATTAGAATGACCAAAATCCAAAACACTGATAACACCAGGTGGATATAGAGCAACAGGAACTCTTGTTCATTGCTGGTGGGAATTCAAGATGGTACATCTACTTTAGAAAACAGTTTGACAGTTTTCTACAAAACTAAATACACTCCTACCATAAGACCCACCAATCATGCTCCTTGGCATTTGCCCAAATAAACTGAAAATGCATATCAATACAAAAACTTACACATGGAAGTTTCTAGCAGCTTTATTTATAATTGCCAAAACTTAGAAGCAACCAAGATGCCCTTCAGTGGGCGAATGGTTAGGTAAGCTATGGTACATCCAGGCAATGGAATATTATTCAGTGCTAAAAAAGAAATGAGCTATTAAGCCACAAAGACTCAGAGTGCACTTAAATGAAGTTTCAGTGAAAGAAGTGAGGTGAGAGAAGCCAGTATGAAAAGGTCACGTGCTGTATGATTCCAACTACATGATGTTCTGGAAAGGGCAAAACTATGGAAGACATTTGCCAAAGGTTAAGGGAAGGGAGGAAGAAATGCATAGGTAGAGCACAGAAGTTTTTTAGGGCAGGGAAAATATTCTGCACAGTACTAATCCATAGAATGTACAACACCAAGAGTGAGACCTCATATAATCTCTGGACTCTGGGTGATAATGATATGTCAGTTCTAACAGGGTACCACTCTGACACAGAGTGTAATACATGTGTAGGGACATGAGGTATACGGAAACTCTTAGTGCTTTGCACTCAATTTTGCTGTGAACGTGAATGCTTTAAAAAATAAAATTTATTAATTTTTAAAAACCTAATAGGGACACAAAGAGAACACTTTTAGTAACACAAGGGATCCTGAATGCCTCTCTCTCTCTAACATATAAATATTATTTGTTTCAGGGGTACAGATCTATGAATCATCAATTCATAGAACATACCCTCCCCAATGTCCATCACTCAGCCACCATAGGGTGGCTTCCTCCCCTTCCTCCCCCGCTTCCCCCCCAGGAACTCTCAGTTTGTTTCCTGAGATTAAGAGTCTCTTATGGTTTGTCTTCCTCCCTGGTCCCATCTTGTTTCATTTTTCCCTCCCTGACCCCCACGGCCCTCTGCCCTGCCTCTCAAATCCCTCATATCAGTGAGATCATATGATAATTGTCTTTCTCTGATTGACTTACTTTGCTTAGCATAATACCCTCTAGTTCCATCCACGTTGTTGCAAATGGCAAGATTTGGGGCTTTTTGATGGCTGCATAGTCTGAATGCCACTCTTTACTGTGATTCCCACCCACCCAGACCCTTGCGCAGAGGCCTGGGTACAAAGGGGTCAGTCTGCTTTGACCCAGGAAGCAATAACTGCAGAGCTGTTTCTTCATGTAGAATCACGCCCTTTCTGATTTCCCACTCTAACACACTTTCAGACAATTTTGCTTGTGTCTAAGTCCATAAAACATAAGCATTAAGATAATGGGGCTATGCCAAGAAAATATAACAGATCCTTGAAAAAGAGGTAGTATCTCAGAAATAGTCTTAACAGCATGATTTTTTTAATTAAAATTAACTTCAGTGTTCCAAAGCATCCGAGTTTATCTGGACTTTACAGCAACTGACTTGCCATCTTCTCTTGCATAGAACAAAAGTCTCAATAAAAGAACCTCGAGTTATTCAATCATCATCATCATTGTCATTGTCGTCAGCATAGTCATTATTCCTAACATTTTGGAGCATTTATGTGCCAGGTGGAGTGTCAAGCACTTTGCACATATTATCTCACTTAACTCTCCTAAAAGCTCTATGATCTAGCTGCGACTATTATAGGTAACTTGCCTAAAATCACACCCCTTGTGGGAAAGTAGATGAAGCTAGAATCTGAACCCAATCAACCTAATTCCAAAACCAGTATTCTTAACCGTGGAATCCTATGGCCTTTAAATAAGTAAGGGATAGTTTATGGTTTATGAGCCCAGGCCAGACTGAAAGCTGCAATGTCGGCCTACCCAGGGCCTGGGGAAGGTCCTGCTGACAGCTCATCTGGGATCCTTCAGTATGAGCACCCCTTTACATTTCCACAAAAGTCCTCAAATATTTGGGAACACACAGGTTGAATCTCTGCACATGACCTCAAGCTCATTAATGCCTATCGGAGGTGAGACCCGTGTGTTTTCAGTTCAACAGAGAGAAGATGGAAGACTTATCTGTTTATTTTGATAAATGTAAATGAATTCTATTCCTTGTCAAAATGTTATCAAGACCCCAATGAAATGAGCTCTGCTTTTTTTTTTCCTTTTCAGGGTGAAGGGAGTGAAGGGGGAGTGAAATGAATGCTCAAGACAGATTGCTTTGATTTGAAATGAAAACAAACAACTTTAGGGGGAAAAAAAGGCTTTCATTATTTTGGAGACCTTGGCATTCTTGCAGATACATTCATGAATTAATCATTAAAATTCTGAAATGTGGAATAAATCATGTGGTTTTCAATGCCAGCCCACGATCAAGGGGGCCTCAAACAGTTATTAAGACACAGCACTCTAAGCTGCTACTGCCTAGAATGACTTTTTTCCAGGAATAAAGTGGATGAGGTGTGTGTGTGTGGTGTGTGCAGGCGTGGGTGCATGCATGTGTCTAAGTCAGCCCCGAGGTCCCAGCCTGGAACTGTGTGCAAGCCAGCTCCAACCGTGTGTCACCACATATTAGCACTATTTAATACCTGCTAATGGAATGACTCTGTCTGCCATCGACAGCAGGATCAAAAGAAGGCCATGCAGCTTTTAAATTATTAGCACTAATTAGGCAAATCAAAGAGGAGGAGGGCAACGAGACCAGAGAATGCATTAGAAGGAAAGCAAGGGGATCACTACCTACCTCACACTGTCAAGATCCAGCTACCATACAGCCAATTAGTGCCAAAGACCCTTCTGGAGCGATGAGAGAATGAACAGGCTTGCCCCCGTAGAAGCAGGATAGCTTCATTACAGTGACTCCCTAATTAAAATGTAAAGGTTGCTGATCATTGCATAATTAAATAAGGTGGCAGGCAGTAGGAACCAGCTATCCAGGAGTTTCTCAGCCTCATGTTATTAAAGCCACTCCATGGTCTCACCTGTGGCCCTCCCACAAGGCAAGCCTGGAGCTGTCCAGAGTTCTGACAAATATCCTGACTTCTAAAAGCTTGGAGAAGACAAAAGTGCTTCAAGGGGGCTTTTCTCCTAACCACCCTGTTACCCCACTGACCAGTCCTGAGAATCACTTATTTTCTTTAGAACCCATTTTCAAACTAATTAGTCAGGAAAAAGAGGATGGGGAGGTAGAGAGTGGAAAATCCACCAAGCCTAATTAACTCCTAGCCACTGCAATCTAAAGCTCTAAGCCAAGGTTGTCTCCTGTTGATGTAACCTTTATCCCTCCTCTTTCACATGCCAGGAGGAAATTCTGTGTCCTTAAGACCTTGATTGGGAGCTAATCCCAGGTTTGACAGAGAACTTAAGATTGCTGAGCTCAATACCATATCTTTTCATAGTATGGGCCCATGTGAGGGCATGACAGGATGATGGACCAGATATATGGTCCTGGACCAGGAAAAAAGCATCATTTAATACCAAGACTGAGCATGATGAGATCCTGGGAAAGTCATGCCAGGAAAGCCCTCTCTTCTCAGAACTTTTAATCTTGCTCCCTCAGGCTTTTCTACTTACTCTTTTCTTCTCTGTATCCTCTCCCTTTCCCTTTCCCCCTCTATTCTCCTTTCTTCCCTATTTTCTCTCTCATAGCTCTGGTATCTCTTCTCTTTCATCCTCCAGCTTTCTTCTTTCTCTGCCTTTATTTTCCCCTTCTTCCTGCCCTTTCTCTTATGGCATGTTAACTACTATACCCAGAACAAACCCAAAGCTTTCATTCACTTACTCCTGATTTTGATCTGTAGACAACTTGACTTAACTCATAGTTATTAGAATGGACTAAATTACCATTGGCTCTGCCAGAAACCCTAAACAAAGTCTGGAATGATGTTTGAGAGGAGATTTGAATCCTCAGGAGCCACGACAGAAAGTAGGTGTATGAGCAAGTGCGAGCCTGGCTAAATGAATAAATAGATTCAATGTAATGAATTTTACATGAGGATTCATGTAATGATTCAGATAAATAGAATTATATTTATACTAAATAAAGGAAATAAGCACTATATTCTATTTCTGAGAAATAAAACATCACAGTCCATATAAGAGTCCAAGGTAAATTCAGGTCAAGGATTGAGCTCTTCTCCTCAGTTATTCAAAGACACAGGCTGAGAGTGGCCCTGACATTTTCCACAGTGGCTTCTAAGACATCCAAAAAAAGAAACAAGTGGAGACTGTGCGTGAGAGATTTGGGGCCAGACATGGAAGTGGTACACACCATTTCCACTCGTGCTCCATTGGCTAGAATTAAGTCATACGACCACATGTAACTATAAAGGATGCTGGAAATCCTTAAACCATGTGCCATAAAGAAGAGAAAACCGACTGATAGTGTGACCATTTAGCAATCTCTGCTGAATGAGAGATGGGACAGGTGGTAAGGATAGAGTCACAGAGAAGTAAACACTGAACCCAAAGTCATGTCCACACAAGAGCAGACAAGAAATCTTGCTACAGAACTTCTCCTGGGAAAGAGGGAGAGGGTTAAACAGCCAGAGGGCCACTTCTGCCCAACCAAGATGCCCTTAGAGGCATAAGATTCAGTCTTAGAATCAGGCAGACATGGAATTAAATCCAGATCCAACTCCTTCAAGGTATGTGACCTTCAATAAGATATTTCCATGAGCCTTAGTTTTATCACCTATAAAATGAGAGAGAAATAATGCTTATTTTTATGGTGCCCCTGAAGATTATACATAAAAAATGCAAAATTCTTAGCAGGATCTCTGGCACACAGTAAGTACTCAATTGATGGTAACTATTGACACTCTTACCACGCTCACTACCACTGCCATATTACTGTTCTTACTATTTCTTCTCTCTGTCATGGATGTTCCCTACTTATTTCCCCACTTAATCTAAGTCCCATCTTCTCCATGAAGTCTTTCCCTTCTATGTAGTTTCCAGTGGCTTGCCTAAAACCCATGCCACCCAAATGAGCACTTTATTAAAGTTTATCAGTATGAATACAAGCTCCATGAGGTCCAGACTATTGTTTGTTTGTTGTATCCCAGATTCTAGTACAGTGTCTGGCATATCTTAACTATTATTATTATTAAATGAATATTCAATGAACGTGATATGTACTCATGTCAAAGAGCCTGATGCCTACTCTATTGGCAGAGAATCATATTGCTTTGAGGTTATTCTCTAATTTTCCGTGTCAGTTAGTCTTGTCTCCCTGATGAAATTGAATTCACGGTAGCCAGAATGATCTTTTTAAAATGTAAATTGGATCCTTTCATTCCTCTGCTTGACCCTCTCCAATGACTTCTCATCACCCTTAGAATAAAACCCAAACTGCAGTTTCTAAGACCCTGCAAGACCTGGCCTTGTCATCCCCTCTCTCCGTTTATTCCCCTTTCCTTCCTCAACACTACCCTTGAGCTCAACAGGCCTTTAATACACCAAGATAGTTCCCACCTCACAGACTTTATGCTAATCATCCCCTATTCCTGAGATACTTTTCCCAAGGGTATTCTCACAGCTGGGTCCTCCCATCATTCATAATGCAGCTTAAACATTACCCTTTCAGAGAGGTCTTCCCTTGGCAGCACTATATAAATTAATTCTCCTTCCATCGGTCATTCACTGTTTTGAGTTGGATTCTCCAGGAAAGAGATCTGTTTGCAGAAAGTTTACAGGACCAGCCTTTTGAGGGGGAGATGTGGGGGAAGGGGGTGTGAAGTAAATGACAGTGAGTAGAGGGAAAGGTTAAACTGACATGCATTCACAACAAAACCTGAATTGATCCCACTGGGAGCCCTAAGTGGTGGGTGGCCCTTTAGAGCTGCCCTCCTCTGAGCCAAGGGGCCTGGGCCTTGTACCCTTGCACTGGCCAATCTCTGGGTAGTGTCTTTCTCAGGAAAGGCAACCTTCTTCCAGAAGGCAGCTTTCAGAGAGTGATTTAGCTCAGAGCTATCAGCCACCAACAGTCCCAGTAATGGGGAAAATGAGTGCCAGTATCCTAAAGGGGGATATTTTGTGGGGCTTATGTCATGTGCTACACTCTACCCCTTGGGCTATTGAGATCTACTTCTTTGCTCCATTTGCTCCATCTCCAATCTCTTTGGAGATTCTTGAGCTCTTTTTCTGGGCAAACTCACAAGAAAAAAATTAGTGGAATAAATCCAGCCCACCACCATGGCTGCCTACATGATGTCCCTCATCTCCTACCCATTCTGGATTCCCCACCATCCAAAACAAGATGCTGGTTCATGGCTTACCTAGTGAGGGGCCTGAGCTATGTCACCATGGCCTTCTTGGGCCATGGCTGCTGCATTTACCCATTTTCTGACAAATCAGGCAAGAAAGCCCACCATAGATCGTCTGGGTGACAAATACATTCTTCCCTGTTCCCATGATGCAGTAGCAGCTTACTTCTTGATGATAATCAGAGGCAATCTCCAGGAGCCTGAAGTGACCAGTGAGGTATATGTGACTCTTGCTGTGGCTTCTTCTTGGCAGCACTAACCCCCCACACCCTGCACAGGAACCACAGAGCCCAGAGGTGCCAGATGCTTCTCCCTGAAAAGAACAATCTGGGTAGCATGCCACTAACCCCAGTCCACCCTCTGTCCCACAAAACCCTGCTTTATTTTCCCATATGGCACACTTCTTATGTTCTGTGGTTATCTCATTAGTATTTCTGGTGTGTTGTTTGTCTCTAGTTCTGGAATATAAGGGCTTATTCAATTCCATATCCCACTGCCTAATACAGTGCCTTCAGAGGAGATGTCCACTCCATATTGGCTGAGTGAATGAATGGTTGAGAGATTGGACTGAACAACATAGTTGTTGAGTCTTCAAGGGCAAGCTCTGCTCCCTGCTCTTCTCAGAGCACAGAGCAGTGACTCAGAGAATACTTGATTGACCTGCCTATCCCCTCTCACAGGTCACTTATGACTCTTCAAATGTGAGAGGTCTCCCTAACATAATCATGGGCTATTTTCAGTCAGTTTCTTCCTTTATGGTCTATTATGATTGGTAAGAAGAAGCTAGTTACCTGAGGCTTGCAGTAGCTCCAAAGAAAACCAATCTTCCTCTCTCTGGAAAACCCTAGGAAGTGTCTTCTATACCAGGCTCCGAGGCGACCGCCATCCAGGCTGTGCTAGCTGAGAGCTATGGGATTACATTTTTTAGTTTTCTGGCTAGAGGTTACCCATGAAAGTGATTATTGAGGTATACACAGGAGCTGCAGTCTCTCCTCCCTCCCACAGACACACAAACACAAGTTTCTCCCTCTCCTTCTATGTTTCCATCTTCTCTCATTAGATGACATTCTGGGGCCTTAGAAAATTTCTCTGATGCAGACTCTAAGGGGCCTCTTCCAACTAATTAGATTGTGAGCTGGAAGGCTGACTGTGGACTGTGTTAATAATCTTCTATTCAGGGCTTAACGTGCTCATCTAGTCTGACTATTGAAGAGGAAATTCTTTTCTTCTTAAAGAGAGAGAGAGAGAGAGCAAGGAAGAGCACATAAGGAAACAGGTTTTCTCCTTGAGACTCTATAAGCACGAAGGACAGATGTAATGATGCTCTTCCCTCAGATGTTTTAGAAGGGTCTGCATGTGGCTTGGAAAAATAACTCTAAATCACTGGTTGTAACCTTTCTCAATTATGAGTCACTGTCATGATTCCCTTGAGAGGGAAGGAAGGAGGGAAGATCATCCTTTTTATAAGTGAGAAGTCTTGGAAAGACAAGCTAGTGCAATGGATCTAGAATCAAAGTGGCTACATCCCTTACTATCTGTGTGACCTGTCTTGTCCATAGATGAAGCAGGGATTTGGAACATTCCAGATTTTAATCCTAGCTCTACTACTTATAGCTCTGTGGCTTTGAACAAGTTCCCTCTTCCATAAGCCTCAGTGCTCTCATCTATAAAACGGAATGATAAGGGGTGCCTTGGTGGCTCAGTCGTTACGCGTCTGACTTTGGCTCAGATCATGATCCCAGGGTCCTGGGATTGAGCCCCACATCGGGCTCCCTGCTCAGCAGAGAGCCTGCTTCTCCCTCTCCCACTCTTCCTGCTTATATTCCCTCTCTCGCTGTGTCTCTGTCAAATAAATAAATAAAATCTTTTTAAAAATGGGATGATAATAATATTACCTGGGTGTGTTCAGAGTGTTCAGTTAGAAAATAAATGTGAACTGTTAAGCATAGTTCCAGGAATATAATAAATGCTCAAAAATGTATTTCTAATACATGCTCAAAAATTGTATTTCTAGGCTCCTGGTTAATCACCCCTTCCTATTTCCCCCCATTCACCCTTCCCTTCCTTCTCACAATGCCCTCCATGATTTTCTTTATACTCCACACGTAAGTGGAGATAATTGATAAGATAATTGACTCTGAGAAGGGCACGTATTGCATGGAGCACTGGGTGTGGTGCATGAACAATCCATCTTGTAACACTGAAAATTAAAATAAACATATTTGGGGAGAAAAAATTATATTTCTAATCTGTGAAATGGGATACTAATAGAATCTGCCTCCTGGAATTTGTCGTAAGGTTTCAGTGAGATGATGTACATGGTGATTTGAACAGTACCTGGCATAGTATACGTCTTGGTCAAGTTCAAGCCACCATGACAAAATACCACATATTGGAGAGAAATTTATTTCCCACAGTTCTGGAGGCTGGGAAGTCCAATACAGGTTCCAGTAGGATTTAATTCCTAATGAGAACTCCCTTCCTGTCTTGCAGATGACTGCGTTCTTGCTATATGCTCACATGGTGAAGAGTGAGAGATTGTGCTCTTTGATGTCTCTTCTCATAAGGACATTAACCTGGAAGGATCAGAGACCCACCCTCATGACTTCAGTTAACCTTAACTATCTCCTAAAGACCCTTGTCCAGATACAGTCACAACAGGGGTTAGGGTTTCAACATATAAACATGGGGGGAAGGGGAGGACACAATTCAGTCATAGAAGTATGTACTCAATAAACATTAGTTACCGTAATAACAATTTGTATTATTGTTGCCCAAGGAACTGCCCTGGTGCTCAGATCAAACTGGCATCTTAAGCCTTCATTTCAGTAGTTCTCCACAAAATTTTCTGAATCACTGACTAACTTTCAGCAAACATCCTTACTGTTCAGAACTATGCTTGTGCTTTTCAACTGAGTCTGACTCTACTGGATCTCGGTCCAAATCCCCTCAGACCCATCAAGTCATTTCTGCATACCCCTCCCTGACTTTGGGTATGTTTCTGCTTCTAATAGCCTCTACCCACACTTTCCCTTTAAAGCCTGTCCCTGAGCTAATGGAGATGTTCTGTCTGCTCAGGTAGGCAGCTGTGAGTTTCTGGGAACTCACTCCCCCTGTGATGAAGACAATTTTGAGATATGACTTATATTGCAGGGCTCCCTTACAGCATCAGGCTGAAGCCACCCCTCATGAGGGTGTCTAGAATTGTACTCTTGCTTGGCAGCTTCTCCTTCCCAGACCTACCTCCCCAAACTCTTACCCGTTCTTGGGTGCCCTTCTTGATAAACCTCTTGTACAGGGGTCCTCATTTCAGAGTCTGTTCTGGGGAACCCCACCAAAACATCAGCTCAAACCTCAGGCCCTCTGTGACATTGTCCCTGGCTCTCCAAGCACTTTTACATGTATTAACCTAACAATGCTTCATAATAGCTCCATAGGTAGATACATCAATGATCCCCATTTTGCAGATAAGAAACAAATGATAAAAAGGAAGGTCAAGTACCTTGCCCAAATTCACACAGCTAGTGAGTAGCCCAGACACATATTGACATTATCTCTTTCTGCCATTCTATTCATGTACTCCTTGCCTACATGTGAACTCTTTAGGGTAGGAACTCTTTTTGGCACTCCAGCAGATTTCTTAGAAGGTAGTATCCATCAGGAGCTTGGGAAATACTGAATTAATTAATTAATTAATTA
>CM052803.1:19743156-19784197 GCA_028533885.1 Nasua narica | reverse complement strand
AAAAAAATTATAGAATAACCATTAAAAGTATAAAACATTTCTCAGTGGAAAAACAAATAAACAAAAATAAATAAATAAATAAATAAATAAATGCTTATAAGGAAAAAAACATAAAGGATGTAAATGGATAACATAATATGAAGGAGTAAATACGATAGCACAATGTAGGGGACTTAGGAGAATACCTTACACATGCTGGAGCTTTTAAAACAAAAGGCTACCATGGGAGATGATGGATGTGTTAATTAACTTGATTGTGGTAATCATTGCATAATGTATACATGTATTAAATCACCACGTTGTATTCCTTTTAAAAATCCCATTGTATAACCTAAATATGCACAATTTTTATTTGTCTGTCATACCTTAATAAAGCTGGGGAAACAGGAAACAAAACATGCTGTTTTCTGTAAAGAAAAATGAACAAATAAAACAAATAGCCATTTTATCACTAAAGCTCAATGATTGGTTGCAGTTACTGCTATTTGTATGAAATCCTTCCTTTAATTACTCTTCTGAGTTCAATCCAATCACCCACATAGCTTTCCCAGGAGGCCTTATCATTCACTGCATCCCCCGGATCTGGAGCCCTTCTCCTAATCCCCCAGCTACTCTGGGGCTTTCCAGATGTCAAGACATCAGATCACCTTCCTAACCCAGTAGGCCTAGCTGTGTATGGAGCCTCATGTTATATATTCCACTCAACTTTGGAGCATTTGGTTATTTCTTCTTGGCCACCTAATCTGACAACTTCAACTGAGTCAGAATTTTAAAGATTGGTGGTTGAGCTTCCAGAATACCATGATTTTCCTGTCCAGTTGAACCTTCTTCATTAGTAAGGCCTATGCTGTGCATTATATCCAGGTCCAGTTAGAGTATTTTAAAAGACATTGCATTAAATCAGTTCAGTAAAGCATCGAGGGTGCTGAGATCTTTACATTTTCCTAAGGGCCCAAAGAATGAGACATAGGCTCCAAATAAAGCAAAAGATTGTGATCAGTCATAAGAAAGAGTCACCAAGGAAATGTAACTTTTGAAAAGAAAGGGAGAAAAGTGGTGGTTCTCTATCTTTGGAGATCTTCCGAAATTGAGCAGTTTCAGATTTCCATGTGCTGGAAGGAAAGGCTGGTACCACTGATCTCTGCAGGTCCCTCCCAGTTCCTGGGTTCTAGGCAGCTTTTCTCCAACCACCCTGCTTCCCCTCAGGCTCTGTGCATGGGCAAGACCACACTTCTGGCCATCCAGTCCAATCAGGCACCCAGCCCACCTCCTCTCTGGCCCCTGCTTCAGCTGATTCTTCTACAGAGTTGAACTCCACCCCAACCCCGACCATGGGTAGTGGCTGCCATGGCTATGGAAGAGGTAGGAATGACAGGCCTCCCAAATACAAAAATTCCAAATTCATTCACTCATAGGCACTCCTAAGTGCCTATGCCATGTCTGGTGCCTTACAGGCCTCAGGGTTTCCAGAATGAAGCTTCCATTAATCTTGCCTTCAAAGATTCAAAACCTAGTATACTTAGAAGTCTTACTGTTTACATGCTAAAATGTGACTGAATTTATATACGTATTTTTTTAATCATTCCTGGTAGAAATCTTTTTAACATTATGGATGTCACTGTGTCTTAAACAGAGTAGGTGGCTTAGCACAGTCTACGTTTTGCCTGGAGCTCTAAGGTTGTGACTGAGAGCCCCAGATGCTGTATGGCCTTGTATTGCAGAGCGACCCTCCACAGTCCCTACTGTGATTTTTGCCATGTTCTTATTGCTCCTTTCTCTGCCACTATCCTCTTCCACCCACCTGCCGCAAGATTCTGCCTGCTCTTAACAAACCATCATGTTCAATAAGCCTACTATACTATAGTATACTATAGTATAGTATACTATAACCCTACCATAAACAACGGCTTAACAGGAATTCTTCTTCACCTCTCTGGCTCCCCAGATGTGCCCTAGATATGTTCCTCCATCCATGAACTCCAGGCTGTGGGTGCTATAATGATGCCCATTTTACAGATGAAGAATTGAGTTTCAGGTTAAGCAACCTGCCTCAAGGCACAGTAGTGGAGCCAAAACTCAAACCAAGATGGAGTAGTTCCCAAGATCTAATTCTTATTCACTCCCAAGATAAGCTATACTACTACTGGGAGAGTGTAACCCTAGCTGGGATGATCAGAGAGCTGCTTGGCTCTATCCAAATTTAGATGGGTATAAGTTAAAAAGCAATTGTGTCTGGATAGTCCACAGGTATTTCTTGAGCACATGGTGCTGTCGGAGGTATGAGAGAGTTCATCAAATCCTTGAGAAGCTCCCAGTCTCGCTGGGAACATGGGCAGGAATCAGCCAAGGGACATTACCAGTCAGCCCATAAGGAAGGCGCCATAAGGATTTAGAAGGAATGGTTCAGTGGAACTGAGCCACCTCAACTCAAGGTTCTGCTTTCCACCACGGATGTGCATTCAGCCCTGAATCAGAACCCCTGAAAGAGGGATGGGAGGTATGAGTTCCCTGTGACTGAGGCTTTTCTAGCAGGCACAAGGGTCAGAGGTGCTGTGCTGTGCAGACAGAATATGTAGTTCCAAAGATTCTTGCATCCATTCAATAAACGGTGATGGAACACTTACATCATGTCAGAGACAATGCTAGGTACATGGAACAGAACAGGCAAGGCTTCAAGGAGCTTGAATTCCAGGGGCACCTGGGTGGCTCAGTGGGTTAAAGCCTCTGCCTTCAGCTCAGGTCATGATCTCTGGGTCCTGGGATCGAGCCCCGCATTGGGCTTTCTGCTCAGAAGGGAGCCTGCTTCCCCCTCTCTCTCTGCCTGCTTCTCTGCCTACTTGTGATATCTCTCCCTCTGTCAAATAAATAAATAAAATTTTTTTTTTAAAAAAGAGCTTGAATTCCAGTGGGGGAGGTAGTCAATAACTAAATAAGCCAGAAAATTAGAGACAGTGAGAAGCAAATGGGGGGGAAGATGTCAGGGATAGTTTTTCCAAAGAGGTGATATGTGAATTAGGGCAGAAAGGGATGAGGGGGAGCCATGTAAGAGTGTCCAAGAACATGGAAGAGTATGTGAAAAAGCTCTGAGGTCCCCCAAGGCCCATGTGGATGAAAGTTCTCTTCTAGCCAGCAGACCTTGCAAGTCAAGCTGCCCACAGGAAAGAAGCACTACAAAGAGGGCTTGGTAGCAAGTAAGCAGCTGTCTCCTGGGTCGCTTTGGTATTAAGAGCTGAGGAGGGGAGATGGAAGGAACAGAAACTTTAAGTGACCTGCTACAACTGATGACCCTGAATATTTGACAATACATACTGATGTAATAATTGATAATCATAATGATAGAATAAGAAAGAGACCAGGTAGTGAAGGGGCAATGCTGCTCCTGGCAAAGATATGTGGTCTTTTTCAGCTTCAAAAAATGACAAGGAGAGAGCAGCATTCCTCATTCTCTCTCTTTCCAATGACATGCCTGAGAAGCCCAGGAATGGGTCTCATTGCCCACAGCCAGCCTGTCCCTCACCTGTGAGGCATTCCTGCTGTTTCCAAGACCCTACTGGGACCCCAGGCATCATGGTACTCACAGGCTTCCCCATCACTGGAGACATATGCTACCATCAAGCCCTCATGGCAGGTGGATAGTGGGTCTTGGTCACCCCTTGACTGTGAGCTCCATGAGGGCAGAACCAGCTCTTAACCATCCTTGTGTTCCCAGCGCTTCCCCTGAGGTCTGCTGCATAGCACATTCTCCATAAGTATTAGCTGGAAAGAAGAAGGGAAAGACAGAAGAATGGTTGGATAGAGAAACAGATTGCTTGTCCAGCTCCAGTCAGGGCAAGTTGCTTATAGCTATTCAGTAAATAACTGATTGACATTGACAAGCAAATGGTAGACCTCAATAAAATACTCATTGATGCTGATGGTAGTTGAGCTAGACTTTGAATAATAGTTTCTATAAAATACTGATTCAGGGCACCCCAGAATACCTCCTCTGACATTCAGATGAAATAAAAGGACATTGTCATATAGTGAAAAAAGCATAGGGACCACAGTTGGGGCCCAGGTTCTATCACTACCAGTTTTGTGATCCTATGCATATTTTCATAAGCTTCTGTTTTCTCCTATGGAAAGTGGGAATGAGTATGCCTACCCCAAACGGGTGTGGTAGGAATAAAATGCTATTTTTGAGAACATTTCTGAGTTTTTGTTTATTTTGTTTTTTCAAATCAATGTGCATTTACTGAGTACCTACTGAATACCCATCATTAAGAAAGTGCTGAAGAGGAAGATAAAAGACAATGCCTATGTTGGGGGTTTCACAATCTAGCAATTAAAGTAGATCCTGGAATGGGGATGTGTTGGTTAATTTTGTGAGTCAGTGTGGCTGGGCCATGGTGCTCAGCTATTTGGTCAAACACTATTCTGGATGTTTCCGTAAAGATGCTTTTTTGGATGAGATTAATGTTTAAATTAGTGAACTTGAATAAAACAGATTGCCCTCGATAATTGGGCAGACCTCATCCAATCAGTTGAAGACCTGAATAGAATAAAGACTGATTTCTCTTGATCAAAAGAGAATTCTGCCAGATTTCAGGGCACCTGGCTAACTCAGTCAGTAGAGTATGCAACTCTTGTTCTCAGGTTTGTGAATTCAAACCCCAGATGGGGCATGAAGACTACTTAAAAAAAAAAAAAGGGAATTCTGTCAGCAGAAAACCATCAGACTCAAACCACTACTTTCCCCTAAGTCTCTAGCTCATCAGCTTATCCCATCAGATCTTGGACTTGACAAGCCTCCACAGTCACGTCAACCAATTCCTTAATATATATATATTTGTCTGGAGAACCCTGGCTAATGCAGGGAACAATAAATAGCACAATAGTGATTTGGATACTCTAAGAATGATTTTTCTGGACTCAGTGCTACAACACTAACACCTAATAGTGATTGCTCCCCCTGGAGGGGTGTGAAGAAAGACTCCAGATATTGGAGTGAGGCCCTGGAGGCTAAGTTTCTATTAAGAGACAAGAAAAGATCTCCCAAGTGTCACTTAATGGGATTCTGCTCACACTCTCATTACTTTAGTGGATGTATAGATTTTTATCTGATCCTATCTCAAATCTTCTCTTTCCAAGGCCTTTTGAGCCTATTGTCTAGTTCAAACACTCTGCTGTGTGACCTAAGTGAATCCTCTAACTTCTCTGAGCTTCAGTTTACTCCTTGCTAAAAGCCTATTTCATGGGGTCCAGGAAGGCACCCTGTACATTTGAGGACCTTATATTTTTCTATTTTTATTAAAGTATTAGGTAGATACATTCCCAAAGGAATATGAGTGACTTTCTTCAGATTTCTATCCAAGGAAGCAATGGGAGATGGACTGGCATTATAGCATGAGCTATTTAAGTTAGCTGTAAGGGAAGAGAAATATTTAACTCTTACATCTTGGAGTTTCATTAAAAATAGAGAAGCTCCTGTGGCATCAGTGTGCAAGGGGCAGGAGGATAGAAGAGATGCCCTCCAAGGGCATAATAGGATACAAAACCTAGATGTCTGTACCTAAAATTGGCATCAAAAGGAGGACAGTGAGGCTGGCTGTTCTCTGACATGGGGAGAGCACTGACCATGGAAGGATGGGAGTCCTCTGACCCACTCTCCTGGCTAAGCAGAAAAGCAGGAGTTAATGGAATAGTATCTAGGACACAAGAGATGACCTTGCAGAAAGCCCCACATCAGTGATTAAATCTATAGACCCCGCCCACAAATTCTTCAGAATCAGTGTGGTCCAATCAAGGGCACTAACTGGGGACCCACCAGCTGCCTGATGCAGGCTGGTCATTCAGGCGATAAATTTCCTTACTTGGGGTCTCTTTACTTACTCAGACCCTGCTGGACCATGGTTCTTTTTCAATAGCCAGTTTTATTGTGCAAAGATGAGGGTAGAATGCCCCATGGATAGAAGAAACCAAATCCCTACAGAATTCAATTGGCTGCTACATCCATTTAGAAGATTAAAAATATACCAGAACATATTGTTTCCCTCTTATGAGGAGCAAGCTACTAACTAGACTACCCCAGGGATGTTCCTTAAGTCTCAGGCCAAATTAAAGTCCACACACACGTTAGGGAATTGAAAAGTTCATACGTCCAGAGCCTCAAGCTGGAAAACAAGGAAAAAAAAAAAAAACAGGGGAAAAAAAAGGGGAGGATGGAAAGGCAAGACTTTCATCCAAGTATTCAGAGCCCAAAGCGGTATTTTAGTAAGACCAGAGGTCTTTCGAGCCCCTGAGACCTGGGTTTAAACCTTCATTTTACCCCCTTATTAGTTTTGCCACCTTGCTTTCCCTGTTTATCCTCTCTGCCTGTCTGTGTCTCTCAAACCTAGTGATACTTACTCCAGGTATCTGGATCAAATCTAATGATATCCACTTTCTATTCTTCAATACTGTGACCATTAGAGAGTAGAGGATGTCAGTAGCAATACTGGTATCTGACATATAGAAGCTTTCAATAAACAGTCACCATTACTATTAATTCACCAGAAATGGTTCTTTATGTTTGGATGCAAACACATTGGATAACTGTTTCACAATCCAGACATACAGCGATGAGATTATAAGCAAAAGAATAACAACACAGCATGCACAGTATAGAACCTCTAATTCTGTGCTACCATTGCTTTAGAATTCAACGTTTTCATCTTTATTTTATGCCCAATGCAGAAATGCCTCAAGTTTATTTACCAACTAGACACTAATGTGCATTCTAAGGGAAATTACCCTCCCCAGGATCCAACCGTGGTTGTAAAACGTTAAATAACAAATCACTTAGTGAAAAAAATTTTTTTGTTGTTTTATAACTGGAAGTTTGTACCTCTTTAAATAAAGATGAGAAGGATAGTGGAGTTCATAAAATAAGTCAGTCAGATGTGTGCTTTGCTCTCTTCAACACATCACCGCAGCCAAGGGTATGCCTATCTCCATTTATCTTAAACTCAACTGAGGCTCCCAGCTCTTGGAAAGGAGACCACAAATGATCAATTACTTCTTAGTGCACGGAGTCAAAGGTTAAACGTATTATTGCTCACCACAGGCCGACCCTAACCTCAGAATTAATGCCATAAACAAAAAAGGAAAAATATAGTTAGGCCTGTGAAGGTACCAGCTTTAGTCTCCAAAGAATTACAAAAGGGAAATGATGACCCCTACTGGTAGGAACTGGAACAGCCAGCCTGCTCTGGGCTTTCGGAGAGCTAGGGCACTGGAGTTCCCACAGGGGTATGTTTTCATAATGAGGCCCACATAGGGCAGGAGGATCACTGTGAGAAGCAAAGGATCGGATTTTCTCATGTAGGGTTAGAGCTGCATTGAATGTTTTGGCCCAGAGTGTGAAGCCCCAGGGCAGGCTCCTTAGGGACACAGATGGGCGTCTCTGCCTGCAGCTCTGCAGTCTGCCAAGGCAGGCAGCAGTGGGAGTGCTGGCACTCCCCATCCCCTTCCCTTACTAGTTGGCCACTCCTGATCTCAAATGCATAGCTCACTTTCCAGCTTAGAAGATAGAGTCCCCAGTTGCAGATCCATTAAAATGAGTTTCTTCTTGGGCAACTGAGAGGGACGCATCATCCCTTAAAGCACCTTCTTACAGAAGGGGAAATCCATGCTCCAATTGAGCCAGTGTCTGGACAGCTATGGAAGGGACATCTAGAGCTCACAGAGTGGACAGAGCTGAGAATAATCCTCACCAAGGCCACTCAGAGAAACCATCTGTGGTAGTCCATAGGGCTGTTTGGCAAATAGTTGTGCTCTCTACTGTCTAGGCACATGGTGGAATTACAATTTCTGTCCCTCCTTGTGGCTGGATAGGACCACGTGGAGAGTTCCAGGCAATGCTTTTGGAGCAGAAGTCATGGATACGAGACCTTCCAGAGAGGATTCTTTTTGCTACAATAAACAGGGCTCACCCACTCTAATGGGATAGAGAGAGAGAGAGAGAGAGAGAGAGAGAGAGAGAGTGTTATACACACCATATAGAAAAATAGAACTTGAGATTCAGGGGTTGTTCGTTATGCAGCATGATGTAGTTCATCATGACTGACTTAGCATCCAAGCTCACAGGGAGGAGAACTTTCCACTCAGAAGAATGTTGAAATCCCAAGAGGATTTGTGAGGTATATTAGGTAAGTCAAGGCTTAGCTGTTTCTTTTCTTTTTTTTCCTTTTTTTTTTTTTATTAGAGAGCGAGAGACTGAGAATGAGAGGGGAGAAAGTCAGAGGGAGAAGCAGACTTCCCGCAGAGCCGGGAGTCCGATATGGGACTCCATCCCGGGACTCCGGGACCATGACCTGAGCCAAAGGCAGTTGCTCAACCAACTGAGCCACCCGGGCGCCCAAGGCTTAGCTGTTTCTTGAATTGAGAACTGTAGTCAGAGTGATGCTGATATTGGTCACTCTCTTGCCTTTGTCACATCAAATGGCACATTTGAAATGGCACATCAATGGAACATGTAGAAAATGTTAATATGTATATGGCAACCCAGGGGTAAACTGAAGAAAAATTGGGGATATCCATATAGGATTTGATGAAAACGTCATTTATTTTCCTCAGATCACGGAATGATAATATGCCATATAAAATGCAATGTTTTAGGGAATATATTAATTATTGAATTGGACAAACCCTCCCTTTAGGATCTCTGTAATGTTTTCATTGCAAAACCTGGGCTTAATTTGGAAAATATAACTTTTTTGCATTACATTTTATGCTTGAAATGGTCACACACAATTCCTGATAAAGACTTGCTAATGATAATCTCCTCAAATTCTTAATAGTCACCATCAATGAGAAAACTTGTATGCATGGGTAGTGAGAAAAGTTTAAAATTATCTTTACAATTCTAAAATTGTTGAAATTATATTTTAAAAAATCTAATGACTTTTGAAAGTTTGAATTTGTTGAAATAATGTAAATGTTTTTAATTCAAGCCAACTTTTTCATATCGGGTATTTAAAAAGCAATGAAACTAATCTGCAAAACACAAAAGACATAGGAATTGTTGAAGTGACCACCCTGTGGCTAGCTTAGATGCCACTGAGAGGATCATCTGCCACAAATGAATAGAAATATCATATCATGATAGGTTGTATATGTGATCTGTTAATATCAGGGCTTCCTCCTGGAGCTGTGCTCTCATAGCATCTCCTTCTGAAGCTCCTCATTGCCACACTATTCTTCTTCCCTACCCAGATGACAAAGCCTGCATTCCCCACCCTACCCCTGCCCTCAGCATCTAGTCCTCTCCATGCCCCACCCTCACAGCCAACTTTGACCTGCTCTACCACCTCAAGCTCTTTCCTGCCTGAGGACTTTCACACCAGCTATTTCTTACCTTTGCCCACTACATTCTCACCCGGCTAACTTCCATACATGTGTGCACCCCTCAAAATGCCTTCTCTGACCCCCTAAACAAAATATAGCCTCCTCATACTTATTGTTTTTCATTTGTTCCCTCGTTTGTAAAAAACGGAAATAAGAAATAAGTTGGTTTTACACGAAGACTATAGCTACCACTGCTGTATGGAATATAGAAAGTTGTTAAGAGAGTGGATCCTAAGGCTTCTCAACACAGAGAAATGTTTTCCCTTTTCTTTTCTTTTTTTTTTTTCTTTTTCGTTTGATTATATCTGAGAAGATGCATGTTAGCTGAACTTTTTGTGGTCATTAATTCACAACACGTGTAAATCAAGCCATCGTGCTGCATGCCTCAAACTTATACATTACTGTACATCAATTTTTTCTCAATAAAACTGGAAAAATAGTATAAACAGTTGTCTAAAAATAGGCTTGTTTTAAGGAGCAAATGAGATATAACACATATAAGCATGTGCCTGGCTTATAAGTGTTCAGTAAATCATCACTGCACTTTTTACTTTTTCTTTGTAGCCTGTTTCATAATTACAAATAGGTATTTATATATGTATATGTGTTTCCCACTAGACTGTAAACTCCATAAGGCCAGGCAGCATGTCTTTTTTTTTTTTTTTTTTTTTTTTTTGTCTACTGCTGTATACCCAAGACCTGGCACAGTCCCTTTATCAGTATATGTTTGTTGCATGAATACATGAATTCATCCAATGAGAATGCACTTGGTCATGGAAGTTCTATGCAGTAGAGAATCCACGTGAAGCTCTATCGGAAGGTGAATCTAAAAAAGCTTAAAATGTTAATGTAAAAATGCATTTGGCCTACATCCTCTTGCTCCTGACCCACCTCCCTAGTCCACTCCACCCTTCTGCCTTCCCTATTTACCTTTATCCCTTTTTATTCCTGAATCTGTCTCTCCGGCATTCTGTTTCTCTCTGCTGTGTGCCATTCACATATGGGATCTAGTACATAGTAAGCCCTCAATAAATATGTATCAAATAAATGCTAGGAGGGTTGGATGAGTGGATGGACTAACGGACCAATAGGTGGATCATTCAATTAGGTGAATGAGAGGGTGGATGATGTACTCCCTCCCTCTTGGCATGGAAGAAATTTCTTCTGGTGATTTCAAAGACCACACCCCCCTCCACCACCCAAATCTCCACCCTAATGCTCCCGTCTTTAATCCAGTGGAAACAGAAGTGGACACTCTCCTTGTAGTTAATTTAAAACCTAAACATGAATCCGGTCTGATGGGCCTGTGACACTCGAGGCTCCATCTGGGCAGCCTCTCCATTACTCCTAATGGCTAGCCTTGAAATGGAATTACTTCATTCTTCAGAGTAGAGTCGGGCAGTTTTTCCCTCTCTGAACAGCAAGCACATACTGCAAAGGCATTCTGCTTCTATAAATATGCTTTTCTAAATGTTAAAGGGTTAGAGCAATTTCCAAAGGTCTCTGCCTCGAAGGAGCCCTCAGATGATATTTAATTGAACTACTTTTGCTTTCAGAAGTGAGGAAACTAAAATGTAGGAAGTGGAAATGCTTCTTGGTTTTATGTCAAAATATAGTCTTCTAGATAAAATAATGGAAAGCGAATTCTCTGTTATTAAACTCAGGAAAATGAACATAAACAGCTCAACCAAGAAGAGCAAAGTGTAGGATTTTTGTAAGGCAGTCGGAGGAAAAACAATCTCCTTTTAAACTCTAGTTTCAAACCCTTAACAAATGTTGGAGGTACATTTACTGATACAATCACTAGAAATCTCTTTTCCTCCCTTGGCATTCAGAATTGAACATTAAATATAAGCATGTCTGCTGTAAGTTTAAATATTAACTTCTTTCATAATATCCATATGGTGTTTCCAGACCAAATTCCTTTGAACAAAGGAAACTGAATTTTGTAAGGGTCTAAGAAAGATCACCTAAGTGAAGCAAACTCTCTGAAAATGGGCAAATGATCAATTTGTCATTTTGTATTTGTGAAAACATTTGAATGACAATAGGCATATTTTCCACCCAAGTCACATCAAAGAGCCAGCAATTAAATCCTTGCTCTTGTTCAACGTATTCAAAATGTTCGTGTAATTCCAAATTTGATGTGATGTTCTCTGAAGACAAAGGGAATGGGTGGGGCGGCGGGTTGCTGGGTCAGCATTCACAGAATGCTGAAAAGAGAAGGTGAATATGAACTCGTTTTCATTATCACACAAAGCTGTTGTGCACTGCAGGATCCGAGTGGGCACCGTTCAGTGAAACCATGATGTGAATGGCGCCGCCTAGCGTTCTGCAGGGAAAAACCGGCATATCTGCACTTGGTACAGTTTGTAGTTGCATATTGTCTTTTGTTTGGCTACCTCAGGTGGAAATAGCTCTCCAATTTGAGGGGAACCCAAACTACAGGAAGGCAGGACCCCAATTCCCATTATGATCGCCAAAGGAAATACATATTTCCCCTCCCCCACAGCTTGGATGTGGACAATCTCAGTCAAAGTAAGCCAACCAGTGCTCCTGCCCAGAACTCTACATCTAAACACAGTGACATGAAAATGCAAGCTAAATGGAGATAATCAGAGGCAGCATTAGTGAAGTTGAGGGTCCAACAGTGGTGAGAGAGGACAAGGCTGCCACTGACTCCTTGAGGGTGCCTGAGTAAGGACATGTGGAGGGCTGAGTCCAGTCCATTCTGCTCACCAAGCTGATCCTCCCAGTGTGCATTGGCAAAGCAGGATCCTTTCTCTAATCCACACAAATGAATAGTGGTGGTCCTGAGCCGGGGTTCAGGTAGGGGCACCAGCAGTGTATTCCAGGGCATAATGCTGGCTATGTCCTTAGCCACCCAATCTCCCTTGTTCCTTGTTACTCAGCCTTCCTGTCAATTCTATGGGCTCCCCTCTATCCTCTTCAAAGTGTCACTTTGCTTAAGTTTGAAGGAGTCAGACTCTGTTGTTTACACATCTGTTGTCTGTCCAGCAGAGCCCTGATCACATGCCCCTTTTTGCCAGCTTATCCTACTTTGCTTTGTCATGTAAGGGCCACTGGCAAAGGCCAAACTTAATAAGGTGTGTGAAATTAGAAAGGAAAAAAATGTGTTGGAAGAGACTATTATTCCACTACCCAGATAATGGGAATCCAAGTCCACACAGAGAATTTTTTAAATAGACAGATATGTTAGCATCTATCCCAAGCCTTTCATTTGGGCAAGATGAAACCCAGAGGAGACAGGTCAGTTGTCGAAGGTCACCTAGCTAGTTAAGAGCAGTTTCTATAAGCCTCTCTATCTCAGCTGCTTAAGTGAATTATTTATGTGGGCACAATGATGTGGCTGTAGTTAAACAAAGAAGGGCATCAATTCTGATTCACCACACTGTGCCTAAACACTCACAAGATGCTTTGCTAAAATCAATTTTGCCTTCAAACTTTAATCCTGGCCGAGAAGCGAGATTCTGATTTATGAAATCTTAAGAACAATGTTGTGAGATGTTTTGAACATTAAAAAATTAAGATTTACAGTATAGGGATGTGCTCCCTAGAGTAAAACAATGAGGATCTTGAAGGTAGAATTGGAGGTGCCTGGGAGAAGCAATGGACTGCCCTTGGGACAGTCCTGTGTGTGCCGTATTTTCTCCTATGATAGAACAGAGTCTTTGTCCTGAAAATGCTACAAAAGGTGTGGGAGAGGAGCAGGAATGGAAAACGCAGGGGCTGATCCAAGTAATATTTTGTTTCAGTGACTCACTTATCTTAATCTTAATTCACGGAATAGATAACATCAAGGCAAGAATAAAAAGATAGCTTCTATTTTCTCTATTACTGAGTGTGTGCTTTCCAGTGAGAAAATACAAAAATTCATTGGGAAACTTTTCAACCGTTTATCTCACACAGCACTCTCATACACAAAGGGTAGGCTTTAGCCCTAATTTAGACATTCGGAAACAGAGGCCTGGAAAGAAGAGCACAGAAGTCATAGTCTCTCTGCCAGAGCTTTATCCTGCAGACCACGGCGTCCCTATAATTTAGAGGTAAGCAAACTTTTTCCGTAAAAACCCAGGTGGTAAATTTTTTAGGCTTTGCAGGCCATATAGTCATAACTATTCAGCTCTGCCAATGGAGTGAAAACGGCCACAAATGTGAACACACAGGAGTGGATGTGTTCCAATAAAACTTTATTTAAAAAAACAATAGGCCAAATTTGCCCCCATGGGCCATAATTTGCAGACCACTGCTGCAGTTGATCAGAGTGCATCCTCCAACACCCACACCCTCTATCATCACAGTCTCTTTAAACTCAGCCTTGAACACCTTTCACACAGTAGCATCAGCATCGTCTCTCAGATCCAGGGGTGGTAACTACCGCAGTAAGAGGCAACGTCTCCGGTTTTTCATAAACAATAACAGGCAGAAAGCCATGTTACATCCACATTGCTGAGACAATCCTTAGTTACCAAGAGGACAAAGGCTCCCCTGGTGGGCCCCCTATATAACGTGGATAGCATTGCAATTCAATCCACAGAATTAGTATGCAACATCTCATCTCCCCTTGCAAGCATTTTTGCCTGAAAAACCAGGCGGCAGCCTCATAGTGACAGCACGAGAATAACTTGTCATCCTGGTAATGGTCTAACTGCATATAAGTGTATGTCATAATGAAAATTGGTGTCTTCCATTTCAATTTATTTTGTCAACAATCCAAATGGAGCCCAAATATATCTTCCAACACCAGTGCGTGCAGACCAAATAAGGAAGAGAACTTTAAAATGAACCTCATCATCATACGACTAAATATTTACATTAAAAAAGATTCTCTCTTCTGGAAGACATCCCAGATCTACTGTTCTCCCCTGTCAGTACACCTGCAGCTTTTTGTAACTAATTAAGGAACTCCAGAAAACACATTCAAAAGGGCCTCAGCAAACAGATGCACACTCCATTAATTAAACAAGCTGGAGCAATCACCCAGGCTGTAATTGGAAAATGTGCTTCTTTCCTCCATTTTAAGGCAATCATAGTTATTTGCAAATGTTTTTTGATAGTTTCTCAAAAGAGGAAGTCGGCTAGCAGCAGGTTCTGGCTTCCTCTAGTGGGGAGGGGTAGGGGGCAGATGTTTGGGAAAGGTTGGAGGTATGAGGCAGTCACCCAGGTTCACTAATTAGCTCTTCTTCCCCTCCTCTCTCTCCAGAAGACGGTGCTAATGAGAAAAGAAAGTTTAAGTGCTAAAAAAAGAAAGGAAGTCTGTTCATGCTACTCAAAAGCACAAAAATGTTCCCCTGCAGTATTCTTCAGAGCTCTAATTGGGGGGTGCAGTGGTCGAGTGTTTGCAAAGGTAATCACAAACGAGTGCCCCGCCCTTAACTGAGTTCACACTGTCTGCAGGGCCAGGGTTGGGAGCAGGAGGAAGGTGGAGAAAGTCATTGGAGGAAGGAGGATGAAGATAAAATAGCATGGAGTCTCTCTTATACTCTTGTCTTTGGGTTCCAGGACATGTTTTAGGGGAGCCCTAGTCTTAAGTAAAATTCCCTTAGTTGGGGGGTTATCCCAGGACATCAGCACCTCCAATCAAGCCTTATAGTCCAGGAGACAGTATTCAGGTTATTAGGCTATTGTTCCAAGCAAAACACCCGCTTCGATACTCTTCTCTGTGATATGGGGCTAAGAGTCTCTAACCTAACCTTTCCTTTGCCAGCTGGCTTCCTGTTTGGTGCCGATGAGAGAGGACTGAAAACCTGGAGGAGGGAGAGGAGATTTACTGTTTCCGGTTTAGCTGTTTCCTGTTGGCATCACCCCAGCCATGGCCTTTCACCCCAAGAGCGACAGTTGGTACCGTTTTCCTGCTTCTTCTAGCACTCCCAAAAATAACCTCACTGCATCCTACCCACTCACCCAGATATACCAGGTGGCAGTACAACCTTCTCAGAGGTCTAACTCCCTGTTCCAAAGGGCCGCTCTTCGAAGAAACTAGGTTTCAATAACCGCATCATCTTAACTTTGTTTCTCAAGCCCTAAGAGTAATCTATGCTTTCTGCAGTTACTATCTTTTGATGCCTCAGTGTTCCCTTATTGCTTTCTAAGTCCATTTAAAGAGAAAACTTAATGTCAAGAAAATTAGTGAGCTTTTTTCCCCCAACTTGACTCTGACTGACCCAATATTTGATACTAGGACTAAGAAGTCCTAGTATCCTAGGAAATTTATCTTCCATAATAGAATGCTGGGATTGGTTTGGTCATGTACTTGGACTTGAATGCTGTGCTGAGGTCCCCACCGAGAAATGGGCTGTTAGTAATAGTAATCTATAGTGGGCAGTGACATCGTGATGAATCAAATTATCAGCTGTAATTGATTGTGATGAAGCAATTGCCTTGGGGACTAAGTGGTTGCTGCAATTGACTCTTATAGAAATGACAATCACTTCTAACTGGTTACTTCTAACTGCCCTGAAGAGAATAAGAAAGAAAATGACAAACTAAGGACTTTAGATGCTGAGCTAAAGTCATGGTCAGAGAATCAGAGAGCTTTGATGGCAACCCTAAAAGAAATGCTTATTTCTTGTACATGCAGGTCCCACTTCAACAACAACAAAAAAAACCCCAAAATTCAATTATATGAGTTACAGAATTACAGCTTAGGTTTAATTCTCAGTTTCACCAAGTATCATGTAAAAGCTAAGGCACTGATTGGGAGGGAGTGGGACCCTGGGCTTAAAATAAGGGTATCTTGGTGCATCTAGATGAAGCAGAGGCTCCTAAGCCAAAGGTATTTCTGAAGCTCTTTTTCAAAGAAAGAAGCAGCACCTCCCGCTGTATCTAGAAGACTAATCTTCCCCTATTTGAAGACCTTGCAAAAAGTTCACTGGCTGCCTTGTAAGGGTATGCCTATTTTCCTCAAGACTCACTCGATATTAGTTAACTATTATAGCACAATAAATTCATATGAAACTTATTGGCCTAAAGCAATAACCAACTTTTATCGCATCTCACAGTATCTGCGAGTCAGAAATTCAGAATCAGCTTAACTGAGAAATTCTTCTAATGATGTATGGTCAAGATGTCAATGAAGGATAAATCAACTGAAACCTTGATTGTGAACTGGTGGATCTGCTTCTAAAACGTGCACCCTCGTGGCTGGAAAATTATTGCTAGCTGTTATAGCAGGTGAGGACACATGGGCCTTCCCAACAAGGCTGGTTGAGTGTCCTCACAACATGGCGGCTGGCTTTTCCAAGAGTGAGTGATCCAGCACAGAGTACAATGAAGCCACAGCATCATCCCCTAGCTGTGTATGGGTGATTGGACCATGGGTGGACACTGACCCATGAGGTATCTTGGAAGGAAAAGCTCTGAGAGAGATAGAGAGAGAATAAAGACAAGGTAGCCTGTCAGATTCTATCCCTCATTTGATCTGGAATCTTTGGTGGCCAAAACTTAAGTTCTAAGGGTACACACAGAGGGGTGTCCTAAAGCAGCAGGGCTATAAATGACCTGAAGTTATCAGAAGCAGAAGCCATCAGCAGAGGAAAGACGTGGGGATGGGGACTGACACTGAGGGAATAGAGAAAGGAAGGATGTCAGTAATAGCAGGAATGGTAAAAGCAAATATGAGGAGATGGTACATTACCTTAAGATGACATATCTGCAAATTCCAACATAAGGGCCAAAATAATCCTTCAGTAGAAAGGCTTTGAACCTTTCTGGTCCCTGAGATATGCCTCATTCTGACTATCTGATAGCTCCTGGGACAAGTCTGACTCTTAGAAAAATCTCACTGCTACAGTAATTTTTACAGGTTCTCTTCCTTACACTAAAGCAGTCAAATGAGGTAGGGCTTGTAACTTGCATTATTTGCAAATAACTCTAAGGTGCAAATAATGTAACTTTGAGTTTACACAGATCTCTCATAGCCCATTGGCACCAAGTCCTACAGCAGCCCAGAGAGGGAGGAGTGGTACAGATTGAAGAAATTGGCCAAGTTCGCCCAACTAGGTAAGTCAAGGCAGACTTACCATATCCAGTTCTTCCTCCGAGTCCAGTGCTCTTTCTCTTGTCACCATGTAACTACTACCACATACATACACAGAGGAACTGCAGGGGAAGCCCTGAGCCACTGAGTACCCTCCATGTGGAGAGCACCATGCTAGCAGTTCAGAAACAGCAGGGAATAAAAGAAAGATGCCTGCCTCCTGCAGCTTCCATTCATGTGTGTAGTCATGTGAGGAAAATCACAGGTGTAAGGTGAATCCTGGAAACCCATCGTGAAATGTGCCCTATTATTCTGCAACTTCACTTCAAGATGTGATTATTAAACACACATATGCACACACATACAGTTTTATTTATTTATGCACATGATTGCTATAATTGTGTATATGCCACTATCATTATACAGTCTATACAGTTTAAACCAGGATCCACTTACTAAATATAATACTTCAAGCCTCAGTTGCTTCACCTAAAGAATAGGAATAATAATGGTGCCTGCCTCACAGTACTGTTATGAGGACTCAATGAAAGGAACATGTAAAGTGCTCAGAACAACATCTGACACATGATAAGTATGTATTTTATCAGTAGTGGGAGTCGTATGATTGGGATAAAAATTATTAAAATTTTTATTATCGAAACTTAAAATGCAATCTTCTCTTATGTAAATTTGAACTATTACTTTTGTTCCTCAAAATTATGTTTTTCTCAAGGAGGCAAGAAAAAAAAAAACTGGGCTATGAGCTCAGGCAGAACTAATTCAAATCTGCCTGTCACTTGTTGTGTGTCTTTAAGTCAGGCACTTCACCTCTCTGAACTTACCTACAAAAGGGAGTATAATAACATTCACATCCCCTAGTTTGTTTTGAGAAATGAGTGGATCATTGTATTTAGTACTGAGACAGGTACACAGTAAACACTGAATAAGCAATTCCTACTGTTGTCCTTGTCATCATCATCATTGCTGTTTCCTGCAAACTCTACTGGGCGGCAGCCAAGCAGATTTAATTTTGAAAATATGCACATTTTATTAGGAAAATAAAAAGTATGTCCTGCTATATCATTAGATATATACTATTTGCCCCCAGTCCTGATATGGGTATGTTTGGCCAATAAGAAATGTGTAATGAAAGTTTTTTAGTGTAGTTAATTAATATGGTGCCTTTAATTAATTAATATTCAAGACCTCTTTCCTTTCTCCATCTTCTTCCTCAGTTGCCCAGGGAGGAGGAATCTCCATGGACTGGTCAGATTTGTGAACCTGGATTGGGCTGAAGAGTGGAGACACTGTATATCAGCAGATCTGTGCACATGGGGTGGGGGGTTAAGGACACCAGAGCTGAGACCCAGCCACCCGCTCTCAGCTCCTCCTTCATGTCCCATGTGGCATCAGCCCTGGCACAGGGACTGGGTCAGCTCAGTACCAGGCACTGGAGATTAATGCTTTCCATAGCCCCAGTCCTTGATTAAAGTCTTCTAGTTCTAGAAGGAGTGGAATAGACCAACCTTTCCTCTTGGTGGTAAGAACTAAGCATTGAGTCTTAATAGTAGAGGACCACCCAGGCAGAGAAGAACTTAAACTCTACTGCATTCTCATGGTAATCTAAGTGAAAACATTGGTCTATGTTGCCCAGTACCCCTTGTGAGAGTCCTCTGCATTTAGAGGTAAGAAACAGTTTTCCATTTGCATTGTTCATTTCCCTCAGGGTACTGGTAAAAAACAACAGGCAGAATTTGGGTCTGCCTGTGTTCTTAGCCACATTTCACCTTAATACCACCCAGGTTTCTGACAAAATGAGCAAATAGTTAAATATAAGACACAGGGACGCCTGGGTGGCTCAGTGGGTTAAGCTTCTGCCTTCGGCTCAGGTCATGATCTCAGAGTCCTAGGATCGAGCCCCAAATAGGGCTCTCTGCTCAGCAGGGAGCCTGCTTCCCCCTCTCCCTCTACCTGCCTCTCTGCTTCCTTGTGATCTCTCTCTCTCTGTCAGATAAATAAATAGTTTATTTATTTATAAATAAACTTAACATCTGGTTTCCTTAACATCTGTGTGCAACAGAGCCCTTTGCAAGTTCACATTGCCCACTTAGAATAAACAACAAGCAAACAACAGAAACACCTTTGTTTTGTTGAGCCAGCAAGATTTCAGGATTGTTTGTTAACATAACATGACTTAGTCCATCTTGACTTTGTGTTTCAGATATGAAATGCAAATGGCTTAGTTCCAAAGATATGCTACGCGTTGAGTATCAAGAAAATCTCCTGAGAATCTAACTATTTGGTCTCTGTTTTAATCTCTAAGATTACTATTCCAAGATCATAAGGGTCATAACTCCTAAATAGACAGGTCCTAATGATCAAAATACAGCAGCCATGATGCAAAAATAATTAAATATATAACCCTATAAGTTACCAAGACAGAAAAGCAACATCCTGAAACCTATATTTTCAGAAGATCCTTCTTATTCTGATATGAAGTTATATTGGAGGAGATAAGGACTAGAAAGGTAGAGAAAAAGTCAGAGGCTAGAAAATATAAAGATAGAGAAGAGGAGAGACCATAAAATTTAAAATTATTGCCACAGGCATACTGAGAATCATGGCAGATGGTGGGAGGAGGCCCTGGAAACTCCAGAGATCTATGAAACCTTGACCTTATATTTGCCCTAGAGTCCCCAAATCATTTAGTTTCTCTATATTTGTCCTTTCCTTGTCATCACCATAACCCTAACTAAGCCTAATCATTTTAGGCAAAGCACAATCTTCCCTAGCTGATTAAAAAACTTGTAGCTCATCTTAGTTGCTACTGTCACTGATAATCTTTGATCATATCTCTTCCTGTTTATTGGAAATTCAGAGAGCATCTAACTCTGTTTAGGGAGATTCTACTAACTGAAGTGAACAATAGCAAAGGAAAGCTTTCTTCTGAAGACAAAATTTCCAACATGGAAAAATGACCATCCATTTCCCCTAACCATCTCTCCATGTACTTAGGTAAATAACATATTGATTATGCATCATAGGTCCTGCTGTCTTCAACAAAGAGAAATATATTTTGGATCAAGCCATATGTTAGCACAGTAGAGCAAAAATGTAGAAAAGATGACAGCCTGATGACTTTGTGGAGTCTGGATGTTTACCTCCAGATTTAATTTACAAAAGAAGTTTCTATATGTTCAAAGTATTCTTATCTTGGGTTTTCAGTTTTATGTGGTTAAATCTAATTCTTACTAGTATCATGAGACTTCCTACTTCCTCCACTCTTTGCTGGAGAAAGAAGTAAAATATATGCACTGACCTTTTAGATCACACGGCTAATAGGCAGCAAAAAGGCTCCAAACCAGGTGTCTCTGACTCTGAAACTTGAGGTCTTTCCACAGTGTCACAGAGCTGCTCTAACTAGCATTATGACAAGCATTAGAATGGCACGCTTGATAGGAATATCAGCACAAAGTACCAAAAGTAGGGAAATTTTCTGGTATTACTGAGTAGCCTTCCTAAAGCTACATTTTATTACAAAAACAGAGAAAACTCTCTCGACCCATTTTTTTTCAGATGTAAGTAAAGATCTCAATTCAACCTAGATTATCAAAGAGTATATTAATTGCTTCAAAGAACTGGAAGGTGTGGGGATTTTCTAGCCTTGTTGCACATATGGATCCAGAGATCTAAAAATGTTTCCTTTCATTTCTTCTCAATCTCTTTCTCTCTCTCTCCTCCAAAAATATATATTTTCCCTTCTTCACTCCGTATGTTGACCTCACATTCTCTCCTATAGCAGTAAATCTTTTTCCATGACACAGAGGAATATGGAATTTGACAGGCCCAAATTCACATTCTCCCAGCCTTACATACTCAGCCAGAAAAGCATCTCCTTGTCTCAATGTCCATATATCAGTCCCAGAGAAGACTATACACTGTTGCTATGAAACTTGGTACCAAGATTGGTTAACCAGAGTGAAGTGTGCAAAGTTGGGGCAGGGGATAGAGATTGACATTTCCTTTAGAATAAAATGGGGGAAGGATGGTTTCCAAAGGAAAGGACAGAAGAGTAGGAAAAACAAGATATATTACTCCAAAAGTCACTAAATATTTTTGAGCAAGGGAGTAACAAGATGAAACATAATGAAACAAGGGATAAACAAGATAAAAATAAACATAGAACACTGGGGGAATGGGCTGGTGGGAAAGAAGACAACTTTTAGAATAAAGAAGGGAGTGGTGAAGAGCTTAACCTGAGGGATAATAGTACACAACAAAAGAAAGGAAGGGTCAAAAGTACCAGCCCCGGGGTGCCTGGGTGGCTCAGTCTTTTAGTAAGCCTCTGCCTTCTGCTCAGTTCATGATCCCAGGCTCCTGGGATCAAGCCCAAGTCATCCATCGTCAGGCTCCTGGCTCTGCGGAAAGCCTGCTTCTCCCTCTCCTACTCCCCCTGCCTTTGTTCTCTCTCTGGCTGTCTCTCTCTCTCTCTCTGTCAAATAAATAAAATCTTAAAAAAAAAAAGTACCAGCCCCATTTCTAATTCAGCCATGAGAAAACAACAGTGTCTAGACTTACCATTCCACTATAAACAATTGGAAATGCATCTAAAATATATTTTCAGATATTGTATATCAGAGAACAAAAGAATGTGATCCCTGAGAGAAAGGAAATAAGCAAAGTGAATTCCATGATTACTCCAGCCTTTTGCCTGGGGTCAATCGTTGGACTGTGGTACAGGGAAGGGGAACCTGAATAGATCACAGTAGGTATTGCTGAATTGAGAAAATAAAGATCAGAGTTTGGGGGAACTGAAATAGCTAAAATTTGTGAGACAGAATATTAAAAAGGAGGAGCAATTATAAAATGAGCTCCAAATATCTGCACAGGGATTCCCTTGAGTCTTTGGCTAGATACCAAGCTGTGTATGGTGAAAGTCCATAAGGCTGTACAAAACTGGAGAAAAAAATAAACACAGATCTAAGAGCCAACGATAATCCTTTCCAGAGACCTCAGAGGACAGACACTATCTTTGCACTCTTTTCTTCCACACTCCAGAGTGCTGGTATATCCCAGAAGGGAGTTGTACATGTATCTGGTGCCCCAATTTTTATGTCTGGTGCCTCAGTTTTTATTGCTGCCAGCCAGGGGATGCCCCTTGATCACCAGGCTTTGGCGGCCAGTAGGCTTTGTGTTCATGAGTTCAATATTTTAGTAGCAAAAAAAAAGTTATTAATTGGCTATCACTACAGGACTCAGTGCATAAGGAATAGACAGAAACATCCATTTTCCAGTCTTCGCCTGAAAGAGGCATATTTACGTACTTTAAAACCTGCTTCCTGAGGTTTTGGCTTCCAATCAGCCTGAATCAGGTGCTGTCTGAGCTCTCCCCCTTCAGAACATTGACAGGTCTTGTTACACCCTCAACTATAGGGAATCACTAAAATTAAAGTAGGCTACTTGGGCAACCGCAAAGACTTGAGAGACAACCAAGAGGTAGGGGAGAGTTGAATTGATAAGGTTCATCTCCCACACAAGTCCACTTCTTCACAAGTGGGAGAAGAGGCTGTTTTATCTAACCCATGGAAGCCAACAGAGTGTGGAAAATGAAGAAACAGAGGAATATCTTCCAAACTAGAGAAAAAGATAAAACCTTAGAAAAATACCTTAATGAAACAGAGATAAGTGATTTACCTGACAAATTTTTCAAAATAACAGCCATAAAGTTGCTTACCAAGCTCACGAGAAGAATGGATGAACAAATTGAGAATTTCAACAAAGAGATAGGAAATACTTTAAGAGTACCAGATAAAGTCACAGAGCTGAAGAATACAATAACTGAACTAAGAAATACAATACAAGAGTTCAACAGCAGAATAGATGAAGCAGAAGAAAGCAGCAGTAAACTTGAAAACAGAGCAGTGGAACTCACCCAATTAGCTGCAAAAACAAAACAATACAAAAGGTGGAAAAGAGGTAAAATGTTTAAGGGACTTACACAACAACATCAATCAAAAGAACATTCACATTATAGGGATCTCAGAATAAGAAGAAAGAGAAGACAAGGGAAGAAGGCTTATTTAAAGAAATAATAGCTGAAAATTTCCCTAACCTGAGAAAGGAAGGAACATCCAGATCCAGAAAGCCCATAAAGTTCCAAATAAGATGAATCCAAAGAGACCCACACTAAGACATAATTAAAGTGACAAAATTTAAATACAAAGAAAAAAATCTTAAAAGCAGCAAGTTTGCTGCATACGAGACAACCCTCATAAAACTATCAGGAAATTTTTTCAGCAGAAACTTTACAGGTCAGAAGAAAGTGGCATGGTATATTCAAAGTGCTAAAAGGGAAAAAAAAAAAAAAAAGTCTGCCAACCAAGAATACATCCTTAGCAAAGTTGTTCTTCAGAATTGAAGGAGAGATGGTTTTTCAGACATGCAGAGCCAAGGAGTTCATCACTACTAGACTATCCTTACAAGAAATGTTAAAGGGATTTCTTTAAGCTAATTAGTAATAGGAAATCATATTAAACAATAAATCTCACTGGTAAAAGTAAATTTTTAAAAATTTATATTTAGAATAACAATGCAAAGGTTATAGGTTAATCACATATAAAGCTAGTATGAAGGCTAAAAGACAAAAGTAGTCAAAAATAACTATAACTAGTTATTATAGCGCCTGGGTGGCTCAGTTGTTAAGCAACTGCCTTCGGCTCAGGTCATGATCCTGGAGTCCCTAGATCAAGTCCCGCATCGGGCTCCCTCCTCAGCAGGGAGTCTGCTTCTCCATCTGACCTCTCCCTCTCATGCTTCCTCTCTCTCTCTCTCTCTCTCTCTCAAATAAATAAATAAATAAAATCTTTTTAAAAAATAGAATAAATAACTATAACTACTACAACTTGTTAAGGTATACACAAGATAAAAAGTTGTAAATTGGGGCACCTGGGTGGCTCAGTGGGTTAGAGCCTCTGCCTTCGGCTCAGGTCATGATCTCAGGGTCCTGGGATCGAGCCCCGCATCGGGCTCTCTGCTCAGCAAGGAACCTGCTTCCCCCTCTCTTTCTGCCTGCCTCTCTGCCTACTTGTGATCTCTCTCTCTGCCAAATAAATAAATAAAATCTTAAAAAAAAAAAGTTGTAAATTGTGACATCAAAAACTGACACTGGCAGGAAGTAAAAATGTAGAGTTTTCAAATGCATTCAAACTTAAGTTGTAATTAACTTACAATAAGCTGCTATAAATATAAGTTGTTTTATGTAGGCCTCATGGTAAAGCAAAAAACTATCAAAGATAAACAAAATATATAGATAAGAGAATCTAAGCATATCACTACAAAAAATCATCAAATCATAAAGAGAAGAAGAAACAGGAATTATAGAACAGAAAATAATAAAATGTCATAAGTACACACCTTTAAATTAAAACAGACTATGCTCATATCAAAAGACACAGAGTGGTTGAATGGGAAAACACACACACACACACACACACACACACAAGACCCATCTATATGCTGCCTATAAGAGACATACTTCAGATATAAAGGCATATATAAACTCAAAATGAAGAGATGGAAAAAGATATTCCATGCAAATGAGAAACAAACAAACAAAAAAACTGGGGTAGCTATACCTATATCAGAAAAAGAAATTAAAGGGCACCTGGGTGGTTCAGTGGGTTAAAGCCTCTGCCTTTGGCTCAGGTCCTGATCTCAGGGTCCTGGGATCGAGCCCCTCATTGGGCTCTCTGCTCAAGGGGGAGCCTGCTTCCCCCTCTTTCTCTCTGCCTGCCTCTCTGCCTGCTTGTGATCTCTGTCTGTGTCAAATAAATAAATAAAATATTTTAAAAAAGGAAAAAGAATTTAAGACAAAGGTTGTAATAAAAGACAAAGATTATTACATAATGATAAAGGGGCCAATCCAACAAAAGGATATTAGATTTGAAAATATTTGTGCATTCAACATAGGGACACTTAAATATATATAGCAAATTTTAACAGACCTAAGAGGAGAAATAAACAGTACAATAATAGTAGGGAATTTTAACACTCCACTTTCACCAATAGATAAATCATCCAGACAGAAAATCAAGAAGGAAAGTTTGGATTTAAATGACATGTTCAGCCAGATAGCTCTACCAGACACATGCAGAACATTCCTTCCAATGGCAACAGAATACACATGCTTCTCAAGTAAACATGTCAACATGTTCAAAAACAAAACAAGAACAAAACAAGTCTTATAGATTTAAAAAGATTAAAATCATATCAAGCATCTTTTCCAACCACAATGGTGGGAAATTAGAAATCAATTACAGGAAACTGGAAAATTCACAAGTATGCAACATTAAACAATACTATTAAACAACCATTGGGCAAAAAAATTTTTAAGAAGATATCAAAAGAGAAATAAAAAAATACCTTGAGATAAAAAAATACCTTGAGACAGATGAAAATGAAAATAAAACTTACCAAAACTTTGGGATAGGGCAAAAGAAGTTATAAAAAGGAAATTTATAGTAATAACTGCCTACATCAAAAAATAAGAAAGATCTCAAACAACTGGATTTGCACCTCAAGGAACTAGAAAAAGAAGAACAAATAAAGTACAAAGTTAGTGGAAAGAAGCAAATAGAAAAGATCATAGTGAAAATAAATAAAAGAGACAAAAATAACAATAAAAAAGATCACTGAAACTAAGAGATGGTTTTTTGAAAAGATAAACAAAATAGACAAGTTTTTAGTTAGACTGACTCATCAAGAAAAGAAGGAAGAGGACTCACAATCAGAAATGAAAGAGGAGAATTACAACTGACCGTGTAATCCATGGTCCTTTGTAATCCATTACCAAGGATTATAGGAGACTACTATGAACCATTATATGTTGCCAATTAAATTGGACAACATAGAAAAAAAATAAATTCCTAGAAATATATATGAATATGAGAAAAAATAGAAAATCTAAACAGATCAGTTACTAATGAGATTGAATCAATAATCAAAAACCTCACAACAAATAAAAGTTCAAGACCAGATGGCTTCAGTGTTAAATTCTACCAGATATTCAGAGAAGAATGAATACAAACCTTTTAAATTCTTCCAAAAAATAAAAGATCACGGAACACTTTCAAACTCATTTTATGAGGCCAGTATTTCTCTGATGTCAAAATCAGGCAAGGATGCAACAATAAAGGGAAATCATAGGCCAATATCCCTGAATACATAAATGCAAAAATCTTGAACAAAAATTAGGAAACTGATTTCAACTATACATTAAAATGATCCTAAACCATTATCAAGTAAGTCAGATTTATTCCATGGATACAAGGATGGTTCAACATCCACAAATTAATTAATGTGATGCACTACATTCACAAAATAAAGGATAAAAATCATATGATCATCTCAATAGGTGCCCAAAAAGCATTTGACAAAATTCAACATCCATCTATGATTTTTAAAAAATCAACAAACTGGATGTAGAGGGAAGTTACCTCAGTGTAACAAAGGCCATAGAAGACAAGCTTATTGCTGGCATCATACTCAATGGTGAAAACCTGAAAGCTTTTTCTTTAAGACTAAGATGTCCACTCTCACCACTTTTATTTAACATCACACTGGAAATCCTACCCAGAGTAATAAAGTAAGAGAAGAAAAAAAGGTATCCAAATAGGAAAAGAAGACATAAAATTATCAGTTCATAGAAAATATATTGTTATATGTAGAAAACCTTAATATTACACACACACACACACACACACACACACACGCACACACACCTGTTAGAACTAATGAGTAAATTCAGTAAAGCTGTAGGATAAAAAAAAAATCAACTCACAAAAATCAGTTGCATTTCTAGTCACTAAAAGTGGGCAATCTGAAAAAGAAATTAAGAAAACAATCCCACTTATAATAGCATCAAAAAGAATATAATACTTAAGAATAAACTCAACCAAGGAGGTAAAAAACTTGTACACTGAAAACTACAAAACATTGCTGAAAAAATTAATAAATATACAAATAAGTGAAAATTCAGCCCATGTGCATGAGTTGGAAGATTTAATATTGTTTAAAGGTCCATTCTACCCACATAAATCTATAAATTTATTCAACCCCTATCAAAATCCCAATAAATTTTTTCCAAAAATAAAAACCCATCCTAAAACTCATGACATCTCAAGAGACCCTAAATTACCAAAACAATCTTGAAAAAGGAATAAAATTGGAGTCCTCACTCTTCCTGATTTCAAAACATTAGTTAAGTCATCAAAACAGTGTGGTATTGGCATAATGGCAGATTACTGAAACAGAAGAAAGAACCCAGAAATAAACCTTCATATATGGTCAGTGATTTTCAACAGGACATCCAAGACTACACAATGGTGCAAGACAGTCTCTTCAACAAACAGTGCTATGCAATCTGGATATCTGCATGCAAAAGAATAAAGATGGACCCTTACTTATACCATAGAAAAAAATGAGTGAAGTCCAAATGTAAAGCTGAAAATGTAAAACTCTTAGAAGAAAACACAAGGAGAAAGCTTAATGACATTGAATTTGGCAGTGCTTTCTTGGATACAACATCAAAAGCACTGCCAACAGAAGAAAAAATAGATAAATCAGACTTCATTAAAATTAAAATATTTCGTGCATCAAAGGACACTATCAACAGAATGAAATGACAGACTATGGAAGGAAAGAAAATATTTGTAATCCATATATCTGATAGGAGGTTAGCGTCCAGAATTATAAAGAACTCCCACAGCTCAATAACAACAAAATATCCAATTAAAAATGGGAAGAGGAGACATCCAGTGTCTAGTTCTACAACTGAAGAGCAGAACAGACTGAAAAATCAAATCTTCTTGGATCAGTCAGAGAGGTGAGGTCAAAAGGCAGATTGCTGTCCCCAAAATTGGAGAGACAGGTGGGCAGACATAAGGAATCAGGCCACCTACACGAGACACTCACATGTGGAAACCACTGTGAGAACCAGTGTGAGAGCAGGGTAAGAGTGGGGAAGAAACCCAGAACTGTAATTGACAAATTTCTGGAGACTCAGTGTGGACAACTCTAGAGTTTAAAATACCAAGAGAATCTCATCATAGAGAAGCTCCCACACTTTTGTGAGTTTGACCTTCAGGAGAACCTCCAGACTCTCACAGTAAATATCAGAGGAAAAGTCTTCCATGTTTCCAGTAAAGGGTGGGGGAATAGAATCATTTTGAAATATACTAGAGTATTCCATTACTCTTAATAAGACCTGTACTCAGGAGAAATAGTAAACAAGAGCCTAACTTGCTGGAAGATTGGCAGGGCCAGTCCAGATACAGTATCTAAAAGACTGTGATGAGCACTTGGTGTTATATGCAACTAGTGAATCATTGAACACTACACCAAAAACTAATGATGTGCTTGCTATTTGTTGGCTATTGAAGTTAAATACATAAAAAAAGAAGATGTTGAAAGATGTTGAATATTTAAAAATTTAATTTAATTAAAAAATTTTTTTTAATTTTAAATTTTAAAAAATTTAAAAGAACAAGACCTAATCATAGGCCTATAGAATGTTTCCTCTCCCCTAACACCTTACCACCATATTATTAAAGATCTATTTACAGTAGTTTCTTTCACCCAGAACATCATGCCTACCCATTAAGAAAAGATTACAAAGCATATTTAAAGGTAAAAAAAAAAATTGAAGAGACGCAAGCATCAGAACCAGATATGATGATGATGGAAATTTAAATAACATATGATTAATAAATATGCTAGAAGTTCTAATCGATAAAGTAGACAGTGTATAAGAAAAGATGGGCATGTGAGCACAGAGTTGTAAATTCTGAGAAGGAATAAAAAAGAAAGACTAGAGATTAAAAGCACTGTAACAGAAATGAAGAATGCCTTTGATGGGCTCAGGGTAGACTAGACAGAAGTAGGCATCTCTGAACTTGAAGATATATCAATAGAAACCCCCAAAATTGAAAAACAAAGAGAACAAAGACTGAAAAGAACTGAATATCTAAGGACTGTGGGACAATTAAAAAGGCGTAGCATGCACATAATGGGAATACCAGAAGGAAAAGAAAAAGGAAAATTAGAAATATTTGAAATAATAGTTCCCCGAATTAGTGTCAGACACCTAACCATAGATTCAAATAGCTCAAAGAATACCACTCAGGATAAATGTGAAAAACAAAAACTATACCTAAGCATATCATTTTCAGATTACAGAAAGTCAAAGATAGCAAAAGAATTCTGGAAGAATCCAAACAAGAAAGAAAAAAAAACTTACCTATATAGGAACAAAGATAAGAATAAGATAAAAAGAAGAATTGCACTTCTCCTCAGAAATCGTGCAGTCAATAAGAGAATGGAGTGAAATATCTAAGTTGTTGAGAAGAAGGAGAAAAAAACCCCACCAATCTAGAGTTCTACACCCTGAGAAATTACCCTTCAAAAACAAAGGAGAAATACACTTTCTCAGACAAACAAAAATTGGGGAAAGTTTTTGACAGTTTTCATGCTTTGCAAAAACATTAAAATTCTTTATAGAGAAGGGAAATGATCCAAGCCAGAAACTCAAATCTACATAAAATAAGAAAGAATTAGGAAAGGTGATATAAAAACTTTTGTTTTTCTTATCCTTGATTGATCTAAGATAAATTTTTCAAAATAATAATAGCAATAAATATTTGATTATATTTGCTTATGTGTACTTATACATAGTGAAATGAATAAAGGCAGTAATACAAGGATAGGAAGGAGAATTAGGATTACTTTGTTATTAGCAGTATTTGTACTACCCGGAAGTGATATAGTGTGATTTGAAAGTTGACTTGGATTGGTTGTAAATGTATATTGCAAACTCTATTATGGGTCTGTTCAGCTTTTCTATTTCTTCCTGTTTCAGTTTTGGTAATTTATATGTTTCTAGGAATCTATCCATTTCTTCCAGACTGTCTAATTTGTTGGCATATAATTGCTCATAATATTCTCTTATAACTGTTTGTATAGAAATACAACAGATTTCTATATGTTGATTTTTGTGTCCTGTGACTTTGCTAAATTTGTGTTTCAGTTCTGTCAATATTTTGGTGATATTTTTTGGGTTTTCTATATATAAAGTATCATGTCATCTGCAAATAGTGAAAGTTTTACTTCTTCCTTGCTGATTTATTTCTTTTTGTTGTTTGATTACTGTGTCTAGGACTTACAGTACCATGTTAAATAACAGTGGTAAGAGTGGACATACCTGTTTGTTTCTGACCATAAAAGAAAAGCTCTCAATTTTTCCCCCTTAAGGATATCGGCTATAGGTTTTTTGTATGTGGCCTTTATTATATTGAGGTATGTTTTCCCTAAACCACTTTGTTGAGGGTTTTTATCATGAATGGGTATTATATTACACTTAGTCAATGCTTTTTCTGCATCTATTGAAATGATCACATGGTTCTCATCTTTTATTAATGTGGTATCTCACTTTGATTTGCAAATATTGAACGACCCTCGCAACCCAGGGTGCAAATAAATCCCACTTGATCATAGTGAATGATTCTTTTTGTGTTGTTGGATTCAGTTTGCTAATATTTTATTAAGAATTTTTGCATCCCTGTTCATCAGGGATTGGCCTGATGAACATTGGCCTATAGTTCTCTTGCCTAGTGGGGTCTTTGTCTGGTTTTGGTATCAGGGAAATGCTGGCCTCATAGAATGAATTTGGAAGTTTTCTTTCCTTTTCTACCTTTTGGAATAATTTGAGAATAGGTATTAACTCTTCTTTAAATAGAATTCACTGTGAAGCCACCTGGACTTTTGTTTGGATTGTTTTGATTTGTTTTGTTTTGTTTTGTTTTGTTTTGTGTTGTGTTGTGTTGTGTTTGTTTGTTTTCTGATTCAGTTATTTTGCTGGTTATCAGTCTGTTCAAGTTTTCTATTTCTTCCCATTTGGGTTTTGGTTGTTTATATGTTTCTAAGAATTTCTCCATTTCTTCCACATTATCCAATTCATTGGCATATCATTTTTCATAATATTCTCTTATAATTGTATTTCTGCAGTGTTGGTTGTTATTTCTCTTCTCTCATTTGTGATTTTATTTATTTGAGTCTTTTCTTTTTGATAAATCTGCTTAGGGGCTTATCGATTTTATTAATTTTTCCCAAAGAACTAGCTCCTGTTTTCATTAATGTATCCTGTTGTGTTTTTTGGTTTTGGGGTTTTTATTTTAGTTTCTATGTCATTTATTTCTCCTCTAATCTTTATTATTCCCTTCCTTCTGCTGGTTTTAGGCTTTCTATGCTGTTCTTTTTCTAGCTTCTTTATGTATAAGGTTAAGTTATTTGGGATTTTTCTTGCTTCTTGAAGAAGGCCTGTATTGCTATATCCTTCCCTTTTAGGACCACCTTTGTTGCATCCCAAGGATTCTGAACTGTTGTGTTTTCATTTTCATTTGCTTCCATGTATTTTTTTAATTCTTTAATTTATTGGTTGTCCCCTTCATTTTTTTAGTAGGATGTTCTTTAACTTCCATATATTTGTGGTCCTTCCAAATTTCTTCTTGTGGTTGACTTCATGTTTCATAGCACTGTGGTCTTAAAATATGCATGGTATGATCTCAATCTTTTTGTATTTGTTAAGATCTGATTTGTGACCCAGTATGTGACCTATTCTAGAGAATGGTCCATGTACACTCTAGAAGAATGGGTATTCTGCTGCTTTAGGATGAAATTCTCTGAATAAGTCTATAAAGCCATCTGGTCCAGTGTGTCATTCAAAGCCCTTGTTTCCTTGTTGGTCTTCTGCTTAGATGATCTGTTCATTGCTGTGAGTGGAGTGTTAAAGTCCCCTACTATCACCGTATTATTATCAATGAGTTTCTCTAAGTTTGTTATTAATTGGTTGATATATTTGGCTGCTCCCAAATTATAGATCATATTTAAAATTGTTAGATCTTCTTGTTGGATAGACCCCTTCATTATGATACAGTATCCTTCTTCATCTCTCAGTACAGTCTTTGGTTTAAAATCTAGTTTCTCTGACATAAGCACAGCTATTCCAACTCATGCTCACTTTCAACCTAGAGGTGTTTTGGGGTCTAAAATGAGTTTCTTATAAGCAGCATATCAGTGGGTCTTGTTTTTTTAATCCATTCTAATACCCTATGCCTTTTGATTGGAACATTTAGTCCATTTACATTCAGAATAATTATTGAAAGATATGAAGTTAGTGCCATTGTATTACCTGTAAAGTTGCTGTTCTTATAGATTATCTCTGTTCCTTTCTGGTCTTTGTTACTTTTGGTCTCTCTTTCTGCTCAAAAGGTCCCACTATTATTTCTTGCAGGGCTTGTTTGGTGTTCAGAAATCCCTTAATTTTTGTTTGTCTTGGAAACTCTTTATCTCTCCTATTCTGAATGACAGCCTTGCTGGATAAATTAGTTTTGGCTGCATATTTTTCGCAGTTAGCACATTGAATATATCATGCCAGTACTTTCTGGCCTGCCAGGTCTCTGTGGACAGGTCTGTTGCCCTTATGTGTCTACCCTTATAGTTTAAAGACCTCTTATCCTGAGCTGCTTTCAAGATTTTCTCTTTATCTTTGTAATTTGCAAGCTTCACTATAATATGTTAAAGTGTTGACCTATTTTTGTTGATTTGGAGGGGAGGTCTCTGTACCTCTTGAAATTGAATGTCTATTTGTTTCCCCAGATTAGGGTGGTTCTCAGCTATAATATATTGAAATAAACCTTCTGCCCCTTTTTCCTGTTTTCTTCTGGGACCCCAAAATATGGATATTATTTCATGTTATGAGATTGCTGAGTTCCCTAAGTCTACCATCATGATCTAAGAGTTTTCTTTCCCTCTTCCAATAGTTTTCTTTCCCTCTTCCCTCTTCATTTTCTATAATTTTATTTTCTGTATCACTGATTCACTCTTCTACTTAATTCATCCTCATTTATATGACCTCTACTTTGGACTGCATTTCAGTAATAGCATTTTTTATTTCAGCCTGACTAGACTTTACTTCTCTTATCTCTACAGTAAGGGAGTCTCTAGTGTCTTCTATGCTTTTTTCAAGCCCAGCTAGTATCTTTATAATTGTTGTTTTCAACTCTAGTTCAGACATTTTACTTATATCATTTAATTATCAATTAAATCAATTAAATCCCTGGCTGTGAGTACTAGCTCCTATTCTTTCTTTTGGGGTGAATTTATCTTGTCATTTGGTCCAGAAAATAAAAGAAGAAAGAAAAAAAATCACGCAAACCAGAATAACAATAACAATGAAAGGAAACAAAAAATAAAAATTTATGAAGTATATAAAGAATTAAAATTTAAAAAGAATTGAAAAATTAAGAAATAATAAAATACCAAAGAATAAAAATATAATGAATGCTCTATACTGTTTTCCCCAAGAGCTGAAACTTCGCAGCACTCTATGATTAGTAGACTTGGTGTGTGAGAGATGTTGGCGCTGGTGTTCTGGGTCTGTTGTGCAGATTCTCATTCAGATGGACTTGCCCTAGAGAAATGTACTCAGTGGGCTGGGACGCAGTGCTTGGTGTAAGTGGCTCTGGGCTCCACTAGGTGGTGCTGTTTTGCTCCCTGAAGGCTTTCAGCACTGATGCACAGGGATGAATATGGATGTCCCCGGCTCTCTCTAGTCGTGGAGCTAGAGTTTACACCCCCACTCTTTAGTGAGCCCTCACAGAAAACCAATCAATCAGTCTTATCTCCCTGGTTTCCATGAGAGCCCTGCCTGTGTCTGAGTGTTTGTATCTTAAGCGTGCAACTGAGTTTCAAAACTCCAGATTTTAGGGACTGCCATGGTGGGACCTGCGCTGTTCCTCCCAGGGAGGGTCTTGCCACCCTTCTACCTTTTGCTAGACCTGTACCAGGAAAACTATCACAGGATTGTTCAGCTGTTCTCAGTTTACCGCAACACAGAGTAGAAAGCTGGCCCCTAGACTCACTGTTCTCAGCCAGCTTGGCCATTCCTATACCTGAGAACTCTGCTGCCATTAGACACCACCGTTTTTCAACTCCAGGGATCCTCAGACCACACCCTCACACCGGGGATTCTGCCCTGCTTCAAAATCTGAGCACCTTTAAGCCAGGTATGTCCCCTAATGTAGCAAACTTCCAAAAGTTCTGATTCTGCAGTCTGCTGCTTATAATATCTTGCAGTAGCCTCCTCTTTAAGCCTCCTCACCACATCCTCAACTATATCACACTGAATTCAAGTCTCTGCATGCACCTCCTGCCTTCCAAACAGTGGTTGCTTTTCTACTTAGAGATCTGCAGCATTTATTGTCTCAGATCTCTGGCCAATTTCTTGAGTGTTTGGAATGATTTGACAACCATCTAGTTGTTTTCAAGGGACAAGACAAACAGGGTCTCCCCACTCCTCTGCTACCTTAACTCCTTCCAAAACTAAATTTTTTTAAGCTCACATGGAAAATTCACCAAAATAGACCACATTCAGGGCCATGAAACACACCTTAACAAATTTAAAAGAATACAATCCTACATGTCTGCTTTCAGACCACAGGAAATTAAACTAGAAATCTATAAAAGAAAGATAAATGGGAAATCCCAAAATATGTGGAAATTAAACATAACACTTGTAAAATAATACATGGCTAAAGATGAAACTCAAGAGAACTTTTAAGGTAATTTGAATTGAATGAAAATGAAAACACATCTGTCTATATTTGTGGAATGAAGTAAAAGTAGTACTTAGAGAAAAATTTGTAGAAATGAATGTATGTACTAGAAAAGAAGAAAGACTGAAAATCAATAATCCAAGTTTTTGCATTAGGACTCTAGAAAAGGAGCAAACTAAATTCAAAGTAAGCATAAGAAAAGAAATAATAAGAGCCCAAAGAAATTTATAGATTCAATGCAATCCCTATCAAAATCCCAATGGCATTTTTCACAAAATGGAAAAAACAATTCTAAAATTTTTCCAAAATCACAAAGACCCTGACAGCCAAAGAAATATTGAGAAAGAACAAAGCTGGAGGCATCATACCTCCTGATTTCAAGCTATATTACAAAGCTATTCTAGTCAAAATAGTATGATACTGACATAAAAGCAGACACATAGACCAATAAAACAGAATGAGGAGTCCAGAAATAAGGCCATGCATAAATGGTCATAATCTTTGGCAAGGGTGCCACAAATGCACAATGGGGGAAGGATAGTCTCTTTAAAATATGGTTCTGGGAAAACTGCATATCCACATGCTTAAGACTGAAATTCGACCTTTATATTACATCATACACAAAAGTTAATTCAAAATGAATTAAAGATTTAAATGTAAGACCCAAAACAATAGAACTTCTAGAAGAAAACAGAGATAAGCCCCTTGATGTTGGCCTTGGCAATGATTTCTTAGATATGGAACAAAAAAATATAATCAACACAAGCAAAATCAAACAAGTAGAACTACATCAAACTAAAAACCTATTGTAAGCAAAGGAAACAATAAAATGAAAAAGTGACCTCATGCCATTCACAAAAATTAACTTGAAATGAATTGTAGATCTAAATGTAAAAGTTAACTCTAAAAGAAAACAATATTTTGGAGTAGGCCAAAAACATTTTTGATAAGACACAAAAAGTAAAAATCATAAAAGAAAAAAAATGATAAATTGGACCTCATCAAAATTAAAAACTCCTCACTATTATATAAAAACTAGATGTCTCTTTAAGTCTCACACCTTCAGCTCTGTTGGGTTACTTGAGGTTAACCTGCCCAGAAAGCCCAGTCTTAGCCCTGGTCATTTAAAGTGAAACTTGAGGCTGATACATGGACTGTAAATGGCAAACTAACACGTAGCAATACATTCTAAGGAAGTTTATAATGCACTACAAGAACTGCTATTTAATGGGATTGCTTTGAAAAGAATGAAGAATATCTTGGAATCTATGGAGTTCTCCAGGCTTGTATTTGTTGTCATAACAGCTGAACTTGTCACCTGGAGAATCTTTGAGGTCTTGTCCCACATCCTACAGCTAGAAAGAGGGAGGGAGAAGGAGTCAAGGGTCAGGAAAGATAGACAAGAGGACAGGAGAGAAGGATAAATGGGTACCGTGCAACCCTTCCTGGGATCGCTCGACAGACCAGAAGGGAATCCAAATAGGGAAGAGGGTAAAGACAAAAACTAGTGTTTCTAAGGCTGGGACCCCAGGCACATGGCTGAGAGGTGAGGCTCTCCCACCCCCATTGCAGAAGAGAATAACTAGGCTTTTCCTGGTCCAGGGAGTGAACACCATGAAGGACTCTTCTCTGCCAAGAGTCAGAACTCCTTCTGGACCATGGGAATGGAAACTATTTGCCCTCTCCCCACAGTGCTGAGCAAGTGAGGCTCTGAAAGTCAAATTCAGCAAATATTCCGGCATTAAAAGGGACACAGTCCCTGCCCTCAGAGACAGTCAAGTGGAAAGACATATATAAATCCACCAAGTTAAAACTACAAACCAGCATAAGTGCTACAGAGAAAAAGAAGATGATGTTTCTAATTTAGATTCACGGTATAAGATGTTGCCAGTGCAGGGCCCCAGGAGGGACACAAGCCTAACTCAATCACCAACCCGTGATTCAGCTCTGCATCCTCTCTCTGGCAGCCCCCTCAGCTGAGAATTGGGGCCAAGACATGTCCTAGCTGCCATCACTAACTGGGAGCCAGTGGGGAAGACAAATGGATCCCTCCCACACAGCGTGGCAAAATACTTACAGCAAAGGGGGCTTGGCCAGAGGAAGACTAAGGTCCAGGGAATGTTATATAAATAAATAAATAGCCTTTCCAATTCTCATCACCAAAATAACATGTGAAAATAAAATATTAAAGATTCATTTAGCAATAATAATAATAATAATAATTAAACTCTTGTTCTTCTAAAAATATCATTAAGAAAATGAAAGGGCCAACAGATGAATGGATAAAGAAGATATGGTCCATATACAATGGAATATTATGCCTGCGTCAGAAAGGATGAATACCCAACTTCTGTATCAACATGGACAGGACTAGAAGAGATTATGCGAAGTGAAATAAGTCAAGCAGAGAGAGTGAATTATCTTATGGTCTCACTTATGTGTGGAGCATAAGGAAAATCATGGAGGGCATTGTGAGAAGGAAGGGAAGGGTGAATGGGGGGAAATCGGAGGGGGCGATGAACCAGGAGAGACTGTGGACTCTGAGCAACAAACTGAGGGTTTTGGAGGGGAGAGGGTGGAGGGTTGGGCGAGCCTGGTGATGGGTATTGAGGAGGGCACGTACTGCATGGAGCACTGGGTGTGGTGCATGAACAATTCATCTTGTAACAATGAAAAAATAAACATATTTAGGGAAAAAAAGAAAATGAAAGGGCAAGCCATAGAGTATGAGAAAAAAAAAATATATATATATATATACATATATATATATGAAAAAGGACTTGCATCTGGATAGATTTTTTTTTTAATAGGGGAAAAAAACTCTTACAACTCCAAATAAGACAATGGAAAATTGAGCAGAAAAAAAAAATGTGAATAGACACTTCACAGAAGATTTTTATAAATGGCCAATAAGTATAGGGAAAGATCCCCAATATCACTTGCCATGAGAAAAGTGTAAATGAAATCAAAATGAGAAGGAACCACTACATACCCAAGAAAATAGCTAATATTAAGAAGACCGACAATATCAAGCATTGGTATGGGTGTAGAGCACCTGGAACTCTCAAAAATTGCCGGTGGGAATATAAGATGCTGAAATCACTTTGAAAAATCATGTGGCCTTTTCCTGAAAGGTCACTTGGAGCAATATGACTCAGAAGTCGCACCCTTAGGTATCTACCTAAGAGAAATGAAAGTATAGGTCCACAGAAAATCTTACCCAAGGAATGTTCATGACAGCTTTATTCATCTTAGCCCCAAACTGGAAACAACCCAAATGTCCACCAACAGACAAATGAATGAACAAATTGGGGGTATATACATGCATATGAATGGAAACTAGTCAGAAAAAATTAACACACATGACCTGGATGAGTCTCAAAAACATTATACTAAGAGAGAAAAAGCCAGACATAAAAGAATGCCTACTGCATGATTCTACTTGCAGGAAGCTCTAGAATTGGCGAATCTAATCTGTAGTGGCAGAAAGATCAGTGGGCACAAGGAAACATTTGGAGTAATGGAAGTGGTCTGTATTTGAATGTGGTAGCAGTATACACCTAGTGTAAACATTGGTCCACACTCATGGAACCGCACACAAAGAAATGGGTACATTTCATTGTGTGCATATTATACTTCAAGGAAGTTATTTGAAAAAAAAAAAATCCCAGGTCTGGTGACTTAAAGCATGACACTGCTAAAATAAGCAAGTCAGGAGAATTTTCTCAGTAAGATAATAGAGCTGAAAATTGCCTACCATCTCCTACTAGCTCCACCCTCTGTGGGCACCCTCTTCCAGTGAGGCCCAGATTTATGTTCTTGAGCTGCCTACACAGAAAATGACACTTCTGTACAATAGTCCTTAAGATATATAAAGAGAAGGAAATAGTACGTTGTAACAAGCCCTAAGCTAAGGAACCAAAAGCCCCTCAGTGCTGCCCCTGACCAGCCAGGCAGCCTTAGTCAAGGAAGTAGCTTCCTATCAGTGACCCTGGGACTCCTTATCTGCAAGCTTGGGGTAACCACTAGGAGCCCTGGTGGCTTTTGAGAGGGCAGCACACTGGAATGATGGGGCAGGAGCCACGGCAAAGGGGATTTTGAAGGGAGTTTCTCAAAAATAAAATGCTTCGTGTTTCTGATGTTTCCTCCAGCTTGACTGCAGTCCTTAACAACAGGAGATGGTTTGACTTAATCCAGAAAACAGTCCTGGGAGCCCAGGGACAACTGTTACAGGCTGACCAGTTGTAAAAGATTGGCACTTTGTCCTCCTCCTGTATCTTCTCCCTCCTCCCATTTCCTCCCTCGATCTTGACAAGATAGTTCTCTCCTCCATGTCTGTGCTGCACTCAGAACAGGCAGGCTCCATGGGCTGTCTTATTAAGTAGTAATTCCCCTTCTTAGAGTCCATTCCTTTCCTTCAGCCCTTTTCCCTCTTTCCAGTATAATGTCAAGAACTATGTGATGTAATCCATGTTGGAGTTAGAAGTTTGCAGCAGCTATAATCACATGGTATCAAATTATTTTAAAATCCAATGTCATTCCCATAATCAGGAATATAGCACTTTGGGGGGGAGGGTACTAGCCAGGGGCCTGCCTGAATGCACCCTCATTTCAAAGTTCCCAGGGCAGCACCTGCCCATATACCTCTGTTATTTTGCCAGAATATATTTTTTTAAGATTTTATTTATTTATTCGAGAGAGCGAGAGCACTACAAAGAGAGAGCAAGCACTAATGGGGAGCAGAGGGACAGGGAGAAGCAGAGAAGCAGAGAGCTCTCTCCACTGAGCAGAGAGCCCAACGTGGGGCTCCATCCCAGGACCCTGGCATCATGACCTGGGCTAAAGGCAGACGCTTAACCAACTGAGACACCCAGGCACCCTTGCCAGAATATTTTGCTGTATTCACTTATCACCCAAGTAATTTTCTTTAAATCAGCTTCAAATGAGTTTATTATTCTTGAACTTAGCTCATTCTAAATAATGATAACTGTGAAATCATGGGTGTGATTTGTTAATAATGCATTTTTCTAATTTTAAGAAATTACATATTTATAATTCATATCTACAATGACATATATTTATATAATTACATGTATATATATACATAATTACACATATATATCTCATCCCACCAAGGTTCCACATATTTCACTATGCATAACACCTCCTAAAAGTACTACCATGATCCAAGCCTACACCTCAACATTGCAATAACACTCATCAATCCAGACCCCATTTTTTGGTTTTGGGTTGTTTGTTTGTTTGTTTGTTTGTTTGTTTCAGGGAGAGAGAGAGCAATGGAGGAGAGGGGTAGAGGGAGAGGGAGAGAGAACCTTAAGCAGGCTCATGCCCAGCACAGAGCCCAACACAGATCTCCATCTCACAACACTGAGATCATGACTTGAGCAGAAATCAAGAGTCGGACCCTTAACCAACTGAGCCACCCAGATGCCCCACAGACCCCATTTTAAAAATAAAGCTACAGCTGTATGTGCTCAGTCTGGATTGAGGTTACTGCTTGTAGGGGGTTGTATTAGTTTCCTAGGGCTTGCATAACCAAGTACCACAGACCAGCTGTCTTAAACAATAGAAACTTATTTCTTCATAGTTCTGAAGGCTGGAAGTCCGAGATCAATGTGTATCTTCTGAGGCCTCTCTCCTTAACCTATAGATTCTGCCTTATTACTGAGTCCTCGTAAGGTTTTCCCTCTGTGCCTGTCTGTGTCCTATTCTCCTCTTGTTATAAGAACACCAGTCTTACTGGATTAGGGCTCACCCATATGACCTCAGTTAACTTCTATTATCTCTTTATTAGTTTTTTTTAAGTTTTTATTTTAATTCCAGTTAGTTAACACAGCGTAATATTAGTTTCATCTTTACAATATAGCAATTCAATAATACCATACATCACCCAACAAATGCCCTCCTTCATCCCCATCCCCTACTCCCCTCTGGTAACCACCAGTTTGTTCTCTAGAGTTAAGAGTCTGCTTCTTGGTTTGACTCTCTC
>CM052803.1:19624906-19742656 GCA_028533885.1 Nasua narica | reverse complement strand
TTAGTTTTTTTTAAGTTTTTATTTTAATTCCAGTTAGTTAACACAGCGTAATATTAGTTTCATCTTTACAATATAGCAATTCAATAATACCATACATCACCCAACAAATGCCCTCCTTCATCCCCATCCCCTACTCCCCTCTGGTAACCACCAGTTTGTTCTCTAGAGTTAAGAGTCTGCTTCTTGGTTTGACTCTCTCTCTCTCTCTTATTTTTCCCCTTTGCTCATTTGTTTTGTTTCTTAAATTACAGATATGAGTGAAATCATATGGCATTTGTCTTTCTCTGCCTGACTTATTTCACTTAGCATTATATTTTCTAGCACCATCCATGTCATTGCAAATGGTAAGATTTCGTTCTTTTTTATGGCTGAATAACATTCCATTGTGTATATATACCACATTTTCTCTATCCATCCATCAATAGATGTGGACAGGTGGGCTGCTTCCCTACTTTGGCTATTGTAAATAACACTGCTATACACATAGGGATGCACGTATCTCTTTGAATTAGCATTTTTGTATTCTTTAGGTAAATACCCAGTAGTGTGATTGCTGGCTTGTAGGGAAGTACTATTTTTAACTTTTTGAGGAAACTTCACACTGTTTTCCAGAGTGGTTGCAACAGTTTGCATTCCCAACAGAAGTGCATGAGTGTTCTTTTTTCTCCATATGCTTGCCAACACTTGTTGTTTCTTGTGTTGTTGATTTTAGCCCTTCTGACAGGTGTAAGGTGGTATCTCACTGTGGTTTTAATTTGCATTTCCCCGAAGGTAAGTGATGTAACTTTTACTACCTTTTTTAAGGCCCAATCTCCAAATACAGTCACATTCTGAAGTACTGGAGTCAGGACTTCAATGTATGAATTTGGAGGGACATAATTCAGCCCATAGCAGGGTTTAGTCAGGATGGGCAAGAATGGTGACTTAGGGGAATGGTTGGGAGAATGAGATTGCAGGGGATTTTAAAAGGAAAGCTAAACTTTGAAAATGAAATGAGAAATAAAAAAAGGAACATGTGAAAAATGGGACCCAAACAACAACAACAAACAAACAAACAAACAAACAAACAAAAAAGGTCCAAACATCTGAAGACATTATTCATGGCAAAAAAGTGTTTATATACCAAAAGACTGATGAGTTCCTAGAAGATCCCAAAATCTAGTCAAAACAACCCAAAAGTTGTCTGCTTACAACTGAAACCAGAAAGGCATAAACAACGGATCAGATGGTCCTTGTCCAAAGAGAATGTGTGTAGGGTGTCTCAGGAGGTAAGACAGAAATGCACGTGTCTCTGTGTCTCAGGCACTGTCCAGAAACGAGGTATAAGGTGTGAGGGTCAGGGCGGAGGGTTGGGGGTGGGAGTTGGTGACTTACCCAGGCACACCAGTATCTGAAGCCACTTCTGTGTAGAGTCAGATGCATCAGTGCAGCCCAACCTGATGTTGCTGACTATTAGGATGAACCTGCTGACTGCCTCTCCTACAAAAGTCTGACACTGGTGGGGAAATGTATCCATCAGTGAGCATGGGGTCCAGTTAGCTTGATAAGAAATGTTTTCATGTTTTATCCATCCTTGTCCTATAAGCATGGTTAGCAGGGTAGTTATTAGGGCTAGTTCCAAATATCCCACTTCTCTCCTTCCAAGAACCTGTTAGGATTGCATTTCCCTACTCCTCTGAAATTAGGTGTAGCAACTTGACTTGCTTTGGCCAATGAAAAGTGAATGGAAATAACACTAAGAGTGAATCCTAATGTAAACCATAGATTCTGGGTAGTAATGCTGTGTCAATGTAGGTTCATCAATTGCAACAAATATACCCTACTGATGGGGGTTGTTGATAATGGGAAAGGCTTGGAATGTGTAAAGGCGCATGGTAGATGAGAAATCTCTCTATCTTCCTTCAATTTTTTGGTGAACCTAAAACTACTCTAAAGAAAATAAAATCTATTTTTTAAGATTTATTTATTTATTTGAGAGGGAAGGAGAGAGTGGGGGGAGGAGAAGAGGGAGAGAATCTTCAAGCAGGCTACCTGCTAAACATGGAGACTGACATGAGACTCAATTCCAGGACCCATGAGATCATGACCTGAGCCAAAACCAAGAGTCAGACACTCAACTGACTGAGCCACCCAGGTGCCCGCCAAGTCTTTTTTTTTTTTTTTTTTTTTTTTAGTGAGTGGAAATAACATGGTCACCTCCAGGTGAAGAGTTTCAGAAGAAGTAAGGGATTGCCTTGGTCCTCTTCCTTCCTCTGTAGTTGTTAAGATGGAACCTGTATTAGCCTGTACTTCCTCAGGGACAATGAGGGGCAGAAGCCCTCTACCAAAGTACATTGAATGTATAGCATAAGTGAGCATAAGCATTAGTCTCAGTGCTCACTGAGACATGGGGATTATTTGTTACTGTAAGAGAACCTAGCCCATGCTTACTGATACAGTTCTGTAAGGTAATACAGCTGAGTCTTCTCATCTCTTCTCATCTCATGGAAAAGAAAAATAGAATTTCTGAATAACAAAACTGAGAACCAAGCCATGAGACAAAGTAACCAGCCTTGAGTAGGTAACTAGCCTTTCTTCTCTTCAACTTGCAACCATTACTACTTGAGTTCTTTCATTTGTTTAATTACAGCAGCTAACTATGGGATAAAGTCTGTATCACCCCATACACACCAGCTGTATGTGGGCCATAACCAACCTACAGACATATTCCTTTAGCTGTGCTTAAAATTCTTAACTAGTTAAAATAAGAAAATTTTACATAAAAATCCACCTTCCAGATTTCTGGGTGCTCAGAGGGTATTGAATATCTAGGCCCCTTGACCTGCATTCTTATGACTTGAAGCAAAATCAAAGCTGCCCTCTTCACATGGGAAGCAAGAGCACCAGAATGTCACAATCCCCAGCATTCCCTATTGTCTTAACTTCTAATGACTTTATTGATTTGTTACCTGCCTGAATTCTGGAAGCATGTGAGTTTGTGACCTCTCTATGTACTGCCATTTCTTGTCCCTTACACACACATACACACACACACCCTTCCAATCACTCCATCTATCTTATATTTTCTTTCAATCCTCTGTGCCTTTGGATCCTACTTCCTCTGTCTAGAATGTGTTCATCATCTTTACTGACCTCTGTGAAGGCCTAGCTCAAAAACCACCTTCTAGGGCAGCAGATATCAACCTTGAGATCCATAATCCCTTTCTACATCTCTCTGTGTTCCTTTGAGTCAGAGACGATCCCGTACCCAAGTCCTGGCAAATGAGATGAAAGTGGAGATATGTTGTGGGCTTCCAGAAAGGCTGCTTAAAGGAAAATGGCTCCACCAGGAACTGGAGTTCACTGCCACCTTTGCTCTGCCCTCAGTCCAGAACATGGAATGTGCCCTCTATCACCTTCAAGTCCCTTCATGAATGCCACCTCTAAGTGAGAACTTCTCTAACCATTCTTTTTGTTTGTTTGTTTAAAGATTTTATTTATTTATTTGAGAGAGATAGAGTGAGAGAGAACATGAGAAGGGAGAAGGTAAGAGGGAGAAGGAGACTCCCCATGGAGCCAGGAGTCTGATGTGGGACTCAATCCGGGGACTCCGGGATTATGACCTGAGCCGGAGGCAGTCGCTCAACAACTTGAGCCACCCAGGTGCACTTCTCTAGCCATTCTATTTAAAATACCGATCCCTCTCCTTCCAATACTCCTGACCACCCTTTACCAACCCTTTCCTCACATGGGGCTTACTTTTTAATGTACCATCTAGTGTATAAAATTATATTATTAGTTGCATGCTCTTCCATTAGAATACAAGGCTCACAGTGGCAGGGAGTTGTCTGTAATTTTTTTTTCCACTGTGTATCCCAAGCATCCAGAAAAGGCCTGTGATAAACATGAATACATATCTTGAATGAATAAATAACCACCATCCATTTCATGCAATTTGAAACTTGGGCATTTTTAAAGGTTGGGCATTAGCCCTACTTTCAGTTTAAACCGAGTCCTATAAACTGCATCTGTGTATCACCTCTCAGATGTTCCCATCCCCCTTCTGCCTCCAAATACCTCCTGCATGTGACTCTCCCTTACCTCCCTCTATGTATTACAACAGCACCTTAATCATCTTCCTGCTCCCAACCCTTCCCCTCCCATCTTGCCAAGGATCTCCCACATCACTGCCCTGCTTAAAACCTTTCTATGGCTCCATCGCCTCAACCTAAAGTGCAAACTCGACAACCGCCCACAGACCTACCATTCCTCCTTATGTTCTCATCCACCGCCGACATATAACAGACCTAGAAAACTCCTTACTGTTGTCCAAAGAGCTCTCCTACACACCTTTATATCTTCTCCAATCTACTGAAAATGCTTTTCCCCACCTCTTTCACCAGGCTTGCTCTGGCTTATCCTTGGAAACTTGTGTACCACCTCCTCCAAGAACTCTCTAACTGCTCCTCAGACTGAGCGAGCTACTGCTTCTTTATGCTCACCTATCACCCCATATTTATCCCCATCAGCTTTCTGACTTTGCCATGAGACCATGTGTGCCTTGAGATGGAATTTTGTCTTATCCTATAACCCCAGTGTGAAGAACAGCACAATCATGCAGTAGGCACTCAGTAAATGAAAAGGGAAGGAAAACAGGAAGAAAGGGAAGGAAGAAAGAAGGAAGGAAGGAGATCACTGTGTCACAAACCTGCAGCTGTCTTCTGAGCCCTTGAGTTTATGCCTGGCCGTGTAACCTGCTATGGCCCATGAAATGTGAATGTTAATCACGTGTCACTACCGGACAAAAGCTGAAGGGGCAGGCTGTGGTCTCCAGGCTCTTTTTGCTGTGTGTTGAGATGGAGCTTTTTTGTCAGCCCGGGCCCTAAGGGACTAAGGAGAGCAGAGCCTGGGCTAACCTGAAGTATGCTTACAGCATTAATGAGAGTGACACTTTTCTTTTCAATTGCTGAGATGTTAGAGTTTATTACTAACCCAGCATAATTATGTCTGTTCTGACTAACACAGCTGATTTGAAGTATTGGGGGAACAAATCACACATTTTTAACCTTTTATTTCCTGAGAATATCAGACACCACCTTGTCTTTCCCACTGCCATGCAATTTTCAATCAAGTTTTAGGTTTCTCCGGGGCTTCCTTGTATCATTGCAAAGTTGCTATAAGATCAACTGCTCAGATCGTATTATTCCCTCTCCTACAAACTCAGAAAAATTACAGAAATGACTTGCCTGAGACTCCCTGGACAGGAGAGAGAGCTCATGCTAGCACCAGCTCTCTCTCTCACACCTGACGGAGCACTCACTGCCTGCTCCACGAAATAAAATAGCATTGGTCTAAATATAGTCTCAAATGTGGGGGTCCACACCAGAAAGGGCTCCTGCTCTTGCTACAGAGGAAATACATCAAAACTTAGGTAGAATGGTGAGCTCTGGAGCCAAGCTACCCCGAGTTCCTTCCAGCCCCAGCCTTCAGTACCCAGGGTTCCTGAGCAAGTAGCTACATTTCTCCCAACCTCTACTCCCCCAGCCCTGCCACATGGAGACAACAATCCTACCTACTTCATTCTTTCCTTGTGAGTTTTACAAAAATGAACCCATGAGGGGGGCCTGGCACGACATCTGGCACATAACAAAGGCTCAATACAACTTAGCTAGGACAGTACCTATTATCACAGACGGAAGTCACCGAGTCCCTATCTTTACCAGAGGTACTCTGCGTGGTAATGCCAGGATCTTGCCACAAGGTGGCACTCTTGTCTCCGGTCACCCTTCCTTCCTGAGTCACTAAAGCTCAGTTTCTCAAAATGCCAAGCTGGGCAAAGATGGAAAAAGATGACAAAGTCTGGGCACTCCAACCAAAAAGATGTCTTCACTGTCACATCAAAACTGCAGATACTGCTTCATTCATTTATCACTGCTGCCTCTCATAGCTGGGTCTCCCAGCCTGGCTGATCCCCAACCTTAAGAAGAGGCTAAAGAAACTATTAAAATTGTGTTGTCCGGCTCCGCCTCCACAAGCCATCATGCCAGGGCAGAAGTTGCACCTGGGATTCTGATGGAAAAGGGTGTTTGAAAGACACTACGAAAGAGCAGGGCTTTCTAGGACTTTACCGCGCATGTAAATCACCTGGGCACCTTGCTAAAATACAGATTCTGATTCAGCAGGTCTGGCGCGGGGCCAAGGATCTGCATTTCTAACAAGTGTTCTGATGATCCGGACACTGCTGATCCATTCACCATGGTTTGCGCACCAAGAACTTGGAGGACCTGGCCCAGTGCCTGGTGCATGGAAGAGCCGACCTGCTCTCCTGCACTCCTTTCTGAGTGCTGACCATGTGTAAGCCCCGCTGCATACTAATTAATTTCCCCCTCGCAATAGCCCCATGCAATCAATCCTATTGTTCCTGTTTTGCAGATGAGAAACAAAAACATTAAGTAACTGTTGCAAAATCGTAACAGCTCATTCCTAGCAGAGCCAGGACTCACAATATACTTTTGCTAAATTAAATGTTACTGTTTTAGGTTGAGTTAAACACTATCCAGCTTTCCTTCCTAACTTCCCAGGACAAAGAGGAAAGATCACTGAAGCAGCTTAGCGGAGCAGTGAAGAGGGCAGATTCTGGAGCCAATTACCCAGATTCACAATCTCAGCTCTGCCACTTAGGAGCTATATGACTTTGATGGGCTGTTTGACCTCTCTGTGCCTCATTTTCTTCATCACCAAACTGGAATAACAATAGCACTGACTTCAGGCAGTTGTCAGGAGGATTAAGTGAGGTAATTGGATACTGTGCTCCGCTGGCATCTGGTAGATGGTAAGTACTCCACATTGCCTGCACCCAGGTCATATTTCCAAGGCTATGAGAACTGCAGGGACAAATGAGTCTCCACTTTGGGCTTTAAGAAACTCAGTGTTAAGGGCACCTGAGTGTCTCAGTTGGTCAAGTGTGTTCCTTTGGCTCAATTCATGATCCCAGGGTCCTGGGACCGAGCCCCACATTGGGCTCTCTGCTCAGTGGGGAGCCTGATTCTCCCTCTCTCTCTGCCTGCCACTCCCACTGCTTGTGCACTCAAACTTTCTCTCTCTGTGTCAAATAAATAAATAAAAAACTTAAAAAAAAAAAAGAGGAACTCACAGTTTAATGAAGGAAAGAGAGAAAGTGCAAATGAGAGAGCCATCAGAGCACCCATGGGGGGCAATCATCACCATGCAGCAAAGCAAGAAGCAGCCCTCCAGCATCCCCCTCCACACACAGCTTACATTTATTCACCCGTATGCACCTTCTTCCCACAAAAAGCATATTTTGACTGATGCCACCCACCACCTGACCCACCGAGCCCAGAGAGGGCACGAGATAGAGGCTGTGAATCTTTTGGGCCCTCTGTTCCAAAAGCCTCTCATAGTGTGAGCTGACCACAGTGTGGGTGACTGCAGTGTGTAGACCCTTGATTTGTTCCCCAAGGCCCAGAAGTGCACACGTGCTACTTCGTAATCGTACTGTGATCCATTCCAATGCTAGAGGAAAAACAGCCTGGGGGTTACTGAGAGAAGGTGGCCAGTCTTTTTTTTTTTTTTAATATATATATATTTATTTATTTATTTATTTGACACAGAGAGAGATCACAAGTAGGCAGAGAGGCAGGCAAAGAGAGAAGGGGAAGCAGGCTCCCTGCCGAGCAGAGAGCCCAATGTGGGGCTCGATTCCAGGACCCTGAGATCATGACCTGGGCTGAAGGCAGAGGCTTTAACCCACTGAGCCACCCAGGTGCTCCAAGGTGGCCAGTCTTAAATGTGGCCCTATTTTAAAGGGTGAGTCTAAATAACACATTCTACTTTGCAGTCACAGTTTAAACTCTGGGTAAGTTGAGCTGATTCCTTTGGGTGGTAGTTAACAATGTGTCTTTAAGAGACCAGAAACAATCTCAACACCCATCAGCTGGGGAGCGGTGAAAGAAATTATAGTCCCCGTACAATAGCTACTATAGCAGGTAAAAAAAGGAATGAGGTATAGTACTATTTATAATAACCAAGATGTGGAAACAATCTATGTATCCATCAGTGGGTGAATGGATAAGGAAGATGTGGTATATACATGTAATGGAATACTATTCAGCCACACACACAGACAAATCTCACTGTTTGCAACATGGAAAGATAGACTGTGAGGGCCTCATGCTAAGTGAAAGAAGCCTGAGAGAGAGAGAGAAATACCATATGACCTCACTTATATGTGGAACCAACAAAACAAAACAACAACAATAACAAAAACCAAGCGCATAGGTACAGAGAACGGATTGGTGTTTGGGGAGTTGGAGGCAAAATGAGTGAAGGAAGTCCAAAGGTATAAACTTCCAGCGATAAAATAAGTGAGTCCTGGAAATATGACATACAGCATGATGACCATACTTAAAAATACTGTATTGCATATTTGAAAGTTGCTAAGAAAGGAGAATCTTAAAAGTTCCCATCACAAGGAAAAAAAATTCTATGACTATATACAGTGACAGAGGTTAATTAGACTTATCATGGTGACCATTTCACAATATATACAAATATCAGATCTGTACACCTGAAATTAATATAATTCTATATGTCAATTATACTTCAATTAAAAATAAATAAGCACAAATAAATTTTTAAAGGGATGAGGCATTCCTGATGTTCTGATGTAGAATGATTTCCGAGATATTAGTGTCCCCAGACAATAAGTATGGTATGGATGGGTAGTTTGCTACTCTTTGTGCAAAAAGAGCTGGGGCTGGGGGAGGATTACCTATATTGTGTGTATTTTTTAAAAGTGAAAGATCCATATAAAACTAATAGTGATGGTTTCCCATGGTGAGGAGTCACCAGGCAGAGAAGGGACAAAGGCAAGAGAGAACTCTTCCACTGAATGCCTTTTCTCTTTTTATCACAAGTAAAAAACATAAAAATAGAACATAAAATTCACCATCTTTACCATTACTAAGTTGTCAGTAGTGTTAAGTATATTCACAATATTGCACGATGCTACTAAATATATTTTAATATTTGTTCGAATTTTGGAACACATAATTGTATTGCTTTGTATTTTAAAAATTAACTTTAAAATCATCATGCCCAGATAACAGGAATAAAGAGAATCATTGCAGTGCAAAAAGAAAAAAGAACATGTGCTTTGAAATCAAAATGAACTGAATTCAAATCTTTGTCCCTGCCATTTGCTGGTCTTGGGCAAGTCAAGTAAATTCTTTAAGCCTTAGTCTCTCCCTCCTTTAAAATGCACCCAAAAAATGGCGAGCATCCCCCTACAGCGATGTGATGAGCATTAAGTGAGAATTCTCGGAAAGCACCAAGCGCAGTACATAGCCCAAAGTAAGCTTTCAGTTCACAGTGATTTTTTTCATGGGATTCAGAAGAAGCTGGAAAAAAGAGTGCTTTTTAAGCCTGTGCAAGTGCTTTGTTACCTTAGGAGGTAACCGGGGCGCCTGTTAGAAATATACCCCACCCAACCTTCCCTCCCACCAGACACTCTTCTTTCAACACTACCTTCCCTTTAATTCGATAGACCAAAACTAGAAAACTAAGGTGAAAAGCTTCTGTGCACCTGGACAGCACCCCCTGGCCTCCAACTGAGAACTCAGGTGGACTTTGAGAATCTTGGCTCATAGTTGCACTAACTGGAGACCCGGGTGCTGGGGAGGTGGCATCCCAGTTAGACTGGCACTCAGATGCTGCATTCTGAACACAGAGGAGTTCCTGCCCTATCACTGAGCCTGCTAAGAAAGAGAGCTTTGGGGAGCAATTTCCCTACATGTGGGAGTGGAGCATGTCCCCTGTGCACTGAGACCTTGCATTACTTTCCTCTCCAATTAAAGTAAAAATAGAATGAAAAGTCCCAAATAAATTAATTCATCATCATTGAATCTCTGATGCAGCTCCCTAGCTGCTCTTTCCACACCCAGAATCACGGTGGAGAGCAGACCCAGTCCCTTTCCAGTGCCTGGAGGTGCTTATTGTAAGCCTTTATGTCGGAGAAAAGCATGGCTAAGTAGGGCTGTCGCTGCTTGCCCATTTCTTTTGGTTCTCTCTGAGGCCCTTCCATCCCTGGGAGGCTTTTCTGCCAATCACACAGATCTATTTACATTGCATCCGCATTCGGCCTTGCCCCCCTATTCGCAAAAGAGATGCCTGCCGGATTTCCCCAGGGGATTGTCCCGCACGCTCGCTGCGAAAGAAGGCTTGAAAACCAGCAGGCTCCGCTGCTGTCGGAAGCTGCACTGGCGCCTCTAGGACAGCAGGTGGCGCCCCGGAGGGCTTTCGGTGGCCCGAGAGAAACAAGTTTTCTTAGAGCCGAGGTGTCTGGGTCGCGGAGGGAGGCAGTAAACATTTGATAAGGAAATGAGTGTGCGCGTGAAACGTGCAGTCCTTTCCCGTGACATTCTGTCCCCTGGTCTAAGATCCAACGCTAGCAGGAGGGGGAAGGAATGAATGTGTCAGCCGGAAGGACTGCAACCTCATCATTGCAGAAATGGGGAACTCAGTCCACAGCAGGGGAGACTTGCCCAAGCACCCACGGAAAATGGGCGGAGCCAAGACTCCTGCCCTGCCGGCTCGGGACAGGGGACGGGGTCCGGAAGCACCAACTACCTTGAGTATTTCCCACACTTACATCCCCTTGCGTGATTCTGGCCATTTCCACACACCACTTCAGTGATTATTTGGTTAACACATTTTCTGTAATCAACTCACATTTTAAAGTTAAATATCATTATAAGGGAAATACTTCATTGCTACAAATGGAAGTTCAGTATTTCTGGCCAAAAACAGGACTGTAAAAAATAAATACATAACAATTATAATTTCTTTGAAGTCTGGCTGTTTACTAATGAAACTCATCTACTGTTCCATTGGTGGTGTTTTCCACACTTTAGGAAAAACAGGGCTTCTAGGACTACTACTTCTGGGAATTCCGAATGAGATGAAGCAAGAGGTGGTGATGGGGAGCCAGAGGTGGCCACACTGTTGACTCCGTTGTGAACAAGGGGAACACTGACATATCCCATGTTCTTCCTGTGGTACACACCAACTTCCGAAAACTGCGAGTTCTTTTTTAGTCTGGAAAGCTGGAGGGGAAGGGTGGAGACCTGGCTTCCTGTGGGCCTGCCCCACCCTGGAGCTCTTAGGGAGTGCATAAAATAGCATCTCAGAATGAGGAGGCCCCAAGAGGTCACCCAGCTAGCCCCTGTAGCTGGACTGATCTCCTCTCCCTCCCCTTGGGGGGCAGGGGTCCTCTGGCAACTACACCAGCACAGTGCCTGCTGCCAGCATAGCAGGAAAGATGCATGTGACCTGGGGATGGGGTGGGGTGCCCACATCTCAACCTTCAATCTCTTCTTCTCCTCCTCCTCTCCTCCTCTCCTCCTCTCCTCCTCTCCCAGCTCCAGGCACATGGGCCTCCTTTGCTGCTCTGCAAACACACTAACCACTCTCTGCCTAGAAGCTCCCCTCCAGATATCCCCAGGGCTCACCAACTCCACTCAGATGCCTGCTCAAATATCCGCTCCTCAGAGGGGTGTTCTTTATCCAGCCCATCTAAAGGATTACAAATGCATCTTCTCCATTTCAGAATCCTCATCATTGTTGGCACACCCTTTTTCTCTATTCTTCATGTTTCCTCTGAAGGGGACCAGCCAGATCACCTCTGTTGGCCTGTGTCCCTACCTATCACTCCCTCCTCTCTATGGGAAGATTGAGTTGTCTGATTGATGAGTTTGGGAGAAGACACTGAGCATGTGCAGCTCAGCCTTCTTCTCTATGGGAGCCAGCCTATCTGCAGAGAACACGCTCTTGTCTGCTCTCTGACTCGTAGAAAGGGGACTTCGCATGTGCCCAGAGGGTAGGGAAAGAAGAGAAGACTGAGGGTGACCAGTTATACCTGTCACTGGACTCTGTCTCATTCATGAGTAGGGCAATAACTAGCCACAACCTCCATTTAACACCATCAGTTATAAGTTTAAATATCTAGTTTCTATGTTGCCTATCAGTTGGTTATAAATTTAAATGTTTCTTTTATCTAGTGCTGCATAACAAATCACCCAAAACTCAGTAGCTGAATTAGCAATTTACTATTTCATGTAAGTCTGTGGGTTGACTAGATGGTTCTTTTGTTTTACAAGTTGTCTGTCAGCTGGAATGCTGAACCAGCTGGAAGTCCAAAATGGCTTCATTCACATGACTGGTACTTGGTTATTGGCCACTAGCTGAGAACTCATCTGGGGGCTGTCAGCTGGGAAAATGAGGACTTGGCCCTTCTCCACGTAGTGGTGGGCTTCCCCTTGGCATAGTAACTAGGTTCCAGTCAGGACTGTTCCACAAGCAAGAATTCCAAAAGGAAGGAAGTAGAAGCTAACAGTCTTCTCAAGAATTGGTCTTGGATATCCTGGAATATCGTTTTTATAGATGCTATTAGTCAATGCAGTCACAGAGCAGTCCAGATTCCTGATATAAAGAACAGTATGACCACATGGGGAGGAAAAGCATTGTTGAGGGCCATCTCTGGAGACTAGCTATCACAGATGGCGGATAGAATATTGAGCCCCTAAATTCCCACAGCCACTTCCTGGGACTATACCATTCATTCATTCATTCATTCATTATCTTTTCCCTTCTAGTGAGTTCATGAAAGCAGATACTTTGCTTCGTTCATTGCTATGTTTTTAGGACAGTGCCTGGCATTCTGTAGGTATTCTGTAACTATTAGTAGGTATTCTGTAACTATTTGTTGAACGAATAAATGAATTAAACAACCAGTCATTCAATTGCCCTATTCAGCTAAACAGGCCAGCATGTTTTCTCAGAAGTGACACTTAAGCTGAGCTTTAAAGACAGGTGGGCCTGGCAAAAATGTGCCCTATAGGGAAGCTGATAAGAAGCAGTGATGGGTAATGGGCAGCCAGTTGCCAGGTCACTTGCTTGGTGGCCACACACCTGACCAGGACCCTCTTAACCCATGTTGTTCCATTCTCAGTCTACACAGGACAACATATCAGAGGGAACTCAGAGAGCTTTCATTAGATTTGGGGGGGGGGTGTGAGTGTCCCATAGAGAAAATGCAGAAGAGAGGAGACAGAATTCTGCCTGGCTTAGACCCAGAGACAAGGCTTCCTCTGAACTGCTGTGTAGACAAGCAGTTCTTAATAGGGGACAGGGACACTACACACTATCTGGAGACATTTTTGGTATTGTCATAACTGGGCTGGAAGGATGCTACAGCATTATCCGGCCCAAAATGTCAATAGTGCCATTACTGAGAAACCCTGCTGTTAAAAGTGACAGGAAAGGGGCGCCTGGGTGGCTCAGTGGGTTAAGCCTCTGCCTTCCACACAGGTCATGATCTCGGGTCCTGGGATCGAGCCCCGCATTGGGCTCTCCTCTCAGTGGGGAGCCTGCTTCCCCCTCTCTCTCTGCCTGCCTTTCTGCCTACTTGTGATCTCTCTCTCTGTCAAATAAATAAATAAAATCTTAAAAAATAAAAAAAAAATTTAAAAATAAAAAAGAAAGTGACAGAACACTGTAGATTCAGGGCATCTCGGAGCTGGGAGGTTGCAGGCAGTCATGGAATAATGCTTGGCCCAGAAACTGCGTTCCCACCTGAGACGACTAAGATTTATAAACGACTTTCCATGCTGCAGCAGGTTAGCAGTTTGAATTAGTATCAGAGGAGTTACAGTGACGTGGGCAATAACAACACAGAGGAATTATAAAGGAAAAGAAGCATAGGACCAAAGCAGCAGAAGCACCCGGGCTTTTCTTCAGCTAAGGAGAAACAAGCCCCCTGTAGGAGAAACAAGTTCCCTGTTGAGGTTTTGCCACCAAAACACCTCTCAGATTCCTCCTCTCTGTCTCTACTTCAGCTTCCCTGATCCAAACCACCATTATCCCTCTCCTGAACCAACTAAGTGCTAATCCCAGGTCCACTCTGATCCTCCACGCTTCCTCTCCCAGCAAAGGGAGGGGGATTTCAGAGCACACACTGAATGGTGTAGTTGCTGCTTAAAACCGAGGAAGGCTTCCCAGTGTGCTTAAAACACAAAATCTGTAACTGGCTCAGGTTGGTTCTGGAGGCTCCAGCCTCATCCTACCTGTGAGTGTCTCCCTGCTTCAGCACTCTCTAGCCACAAACAGCTACATGCTGCCTGCTTTCCATTCCTGAAATACTTCGAGCTCATTCCAGTCTCAGGTGACAGCCCCCATGGAGCTGATGGTCTGATGACATCTGGAGATGGATGTGAATCAATCATATCACACAAGCATATGTTAAGACTGGTCCCAGTAATATGAGCAAGAGGGCCACAGTGTACCCAAGAGCCTGTGACAAGGCAATTCGATTCATCAGAAAAGCCAGTGAAAGAATTGTAGTTGTTTTTTTTTTTTTTTAAGATTTTATTTATTTGACAGAGAGAGAGAGAGAGCACACACACCACAAGCAGGAGGAGCAACAGAGGGAGAGACAGAAGTAGGCTCTCTGCTGAGCAGAGACCTTGGGTTCATGACCTGAGCTGAAGGCAGACCAACATAGCTGCCCAGGCCCCCCACCCAGTGACTGAATTCTTAAACAAGTGGCTCTTGAGCTGAAATCTGATGGAGAAGCAGATGTCAACTAAGTAAAAAGAAAACAAGAGGAATAAACCAGCCTGTGCAAATGCCCTGAGGCAGTGTAAGTTTGGCTAGATGGAGAGAGGAGTAGAGAAGGAATAAGCAGGAGACAGTTCTTGAAAAAGCTGAAACCTACATTAAGGAGTTTGGATTTTATTATTCATAAGGGAAAGCCCTTGAGGCGTCTTAAGAGATTGACTGATGAAATTTGCAACTTGAGAACATACTCTGGCTGCAGCATTGATATTTGTAAATAATTTCTCCCAACTGGATGGCAGTTGTAGCTCTTGAAATTTGGAGAGAGGGCAGGTGTGGGGGGTGGACCCCACAGTTGTCAAAGGGAGAAATGATAGTGGCTTGTACTAGTGACAAGGGAGACGAGAAAAACTGAATGGTTTGTAAATATATTAAAACGTGTGTGGCTAAAACACAATTGTATTCCTGTTTCTTACTCTAAAGCTGTAGATGTCATTATACAAAAAGAAAAAAAAAGAAAGAAAGAAAAGAACCCAGGAGGACTCACCACTCTAGAGACTGCTGGCTGGAGGGAATATTGAGTCAGTTTATCAGATTGGTTGGTTGTGCCAAGAAATGTTAGTTGTGCAAATCTGTCTATTTTTGACAGTATTTCAAGGCAAGTAGAGCCCAAGGGTTAGGAGGTCGGTCATGAGAAAATATTATCTTCCCTTGTTTACTTTTGCACAAGAGCAGAAAAGGGGCTTGGGTGCAGATGAAGGCTTGTCATTTTTAAGGCATAGCATGCATGAGCACTCCAGCACCGAGGGACTGGATTCAGATTCCTATTCCTATCACTTAACTTTCCAGCTCTGTGAAACATTCCCAAATCTCTCTATGCCTCTATTTCCTCACCTTTAAAATAGTAATGATAATAATCGCAACCACTGTTGGCATTTTAGAAGACCAATAAACACTTTTGGGCCCTCCTGCATTCAGAACTGAGAAAAAAAAGCAGGTGTCAGATAGGTGGAGGTCAAAAGGTCATCTTTAATACTGACAAAGCTGGACTGGAGGATGTGGCTAAAGTGACGCACACAGTAACATACCTACTCTGGGGGCAGGATGGTCCAACTTAGTTAACTCTTTCAGAAAGCCGGTGGTCTGTTCCATCCGGTGGGTCTTCCTCTTGCCCAGGGGAAGAGTGAGGGAGAAGTAGCTGGAAGCTGGGATGTATTCCTCCATACTTGGCTCTGCTAGGGATAAAGTAGGAATCCACTCCAACCTCCGTGAAAATATGAGAAGGGGAAATAAGGGATTCCCTCAACACTGTTTAATGGGGGGTTGTGGATATTAGAGAAAAAAATAGGTAAAGGGTTTGGAATACAGACTCCATAAAGGTCTCATCCTTGGCGTCAACTGTCCTCGGCTGGTGAGACTAGCCAAGATAGGCAAGGCTGGTCAACTGAGGAAAGTTGAGGTTCAGAAATTGCAGGAATCAAGGGAGTTTCTTAAAAAGGGGATTTCTCTTTCTCTCTCTTTCCTAGTTCCCTACACTCAGGAAACCTTGAGAGTTCCCTAAAGGGAAATGCTGACCAGATATGAACTGACAAGTCTTTTAAATAGGGGAAAAAACCCAACAGCTGTATGTCTGGTGATATACTCATCCAGTGACTTATGAACATGATATACATTATACATGTAATGTATAAGCTATCTTTTATGGGTGTGTGTGTATCCACTACTTTTGTTGACATAGGGCGGGTTTTTGTTGAGGGAAGGGAAGGAGCTGTTGTGTGTTTTTCAAGGCAACCTCTCCTCACCCTTTACAATTAAGCAATTAAGAATCACTGGCCAGGAAGTCACTGGGAGCAAACAGGAAAGCCCTGGGGAAAGCCTTGTCCAATCGCTGAACAATAGCAATTCCTTTTAAGGTGAGTACAGCAAGAAGACAGGAAATAACATATGTTGACTCTAGCTCTGAGTGCAATCTATCAGCAAGGCCATGCTCGCCACCTGTCTTGTCTCAGCCAATCTCAGCTCACATACCTGAGGAGGTGGAGGAAGATTGGAGGAAGACTGCTAGTTGTGTAGACACCAAGGGAAAAGCCCAGGGGAACAGGAAGTTGTTGGTCTGTGAGCCTAAGGTTCTCTTCCCTGTGTTGAGTCATCTCTCACTGGGGCACCAGGGAACCACACCTGCCTAAATTTCTGAAACAAATGGAAAACCCCAGCAGCTGGGATCCCTGCGAGGTTTTACCTTGGGTAATCCCTCTTACCATTTATCGTTGGTATTTCCAACTGTAACATCTTTAGATCCCCTTCTATCTCCTTAAGGGGAAATCAACAAAGATGGAGGGGGCCCGCAGGCCCACAAGTTAAACGTGGTTGTATAATCCATACAAAGCTCTTCCATGAAAAGAGAACCTTAAATGCATTGCTAATTTAGCAATAGTAATAGCTAATACTTAGTGATCACTTACTGTGTCCAGGTAATGCAGGAATTTTCACAACAGGAGGTACTATTGTTGCCCACATTTCACAGATCAGGAATTAAGACACAGAGAAGTTAAGTAATATTCCCATGATCCTTATCTATCTCTCTACTATATCCAAGACTTTTAGCCCAGGGAAAGGAAACCAACATTTTATCTTCCACAATCTCTTGTTATGGACTCAGAAAATGTACAATCTGTAAAAGTCTTTAAAGATAACGGAGTAAACCTACGATTTTATAGATGAGAAAACAAAGTTGGAGAGGGGTTAGGGCATATTTATTCAAGTACCTCAGAAAAACAGATGCATCCCTAGTCCCCCACTTTTTGTATCTCTATTATGATATACCCCCCTTCTTCCTTCCTAGAAGAAATCACTCTCCTGAACTTCTAAATCATTTCTTTGCTCTTCAATTTTCCATATTTATTATTCTCATTTTTTTCGCTTGTTACCATTTTTACCGAAAGAGCATTAGTCAAGAAAAGAAGGAAGGTAATGGAAAGGAAGAAGATGGGTAGGGAGAGAAAGGAAGAGAAGGGAGGGTAAGAGGAAGGGAGGGAGGAAAAAAATCTGCCTAGCAATTATTGAGAATCTGGAAGGGATGTTAGAGAGAGTGGAAAGGATGGAGAGAAAGTGTAAGGGAGGGAGGGAGGGAGGTGGGAAGGGAGAGAAGAAGGTATGGGGGGAGATCATCTGCCTATCAATTACTGAGAAGCTAGAAAACTTAAAATTGCTAGAGCCCTAATTTGGGCTTCAAGATTTCGGAAGACAAGCCATATCCCTTGCGACACTGGGTCAGTCCCGTCAACTGATTCAGAGCCTCAATTGCCCCAACCGTAAAACCAGAGATTCATCATTCAACAGCTCACTCAAAAGCGTTCTGCCCTCACCAAAGGCGGCTGCCTAAGCCCCTTTCCGCAGCCGTCGCCTCGCCCTCAACAAACATGGCTGCTGCGCGTGACGTCGAGTTCCGTCGCCTCCCCCCTCCCTCCTTTCCTGGGGGGCGGCGAGCATCGATGACGGCGGCAGGCTGGACGCATGCGCGGCGGCGGGCCCGGCCCGCGGCGGCGGCGGCGAAGGGGCGGAGGGGTTCTCTGCCCTCAGTTGCCAAGCTGCGGTGGCTGTGCCGGGATGTTATAGCTGGGCCTGCGGGAAGGCGGCGGGGCGCGGGCGGGGCCGAGGCGGCCGCGAGGGCCGACGCCGCCTGACGGGCTCCGGTGTAGCGGCAGCACGCTGAGGGGGCGTCGCCGCCGCCGGTCCCCGGCGCCGCCGCGGGAGGCCGCGCCCGCCATGGCGGCCCGGGCGGTGCTGGACGAGTTCACGGCGCCCGCGGAGAAGGCGGCGCTGCTGGAGCGGAGCCGCGGCCGCATCGAGGGCCTGTTCGGCGTGAGCCTGGCGGTGCTTGGCGCGCTCGGGGCCGAAGAACCGCTGCCCGCGCGCATCTGGCTGCAGCTCCGCGGGGCGCAGGAGGCGGTGCACAGCGCCAAGGTGAGTCCCGCCGCCGCCCCCGCGCGCTCGCCTTCTGCGGCCCGGCCCCCGCGGCCTCCGCTCAGCCGGGCTCCCTGGGTGCCTCCACCCCCTTCCTCCCTGCCTTTTGCGCGGGGACACAGCGAAGCTCGGTGGTTAAGAGCGCAATTTCCAGAGCCCACGGACCTGTGTTCTCAGCTTTTCGAGCCATGTGACCTTGGGCTAGCGGTTCAGACCTGGGGCGCCTCAGTTTCCCCGTTTGTAATGTGGCGCTGACGAAAGCACTTCCCTCGGAGGTCTGTCGCGAGGATTGGAGTAGATGCTGTTGTAAAGCGCAGAGCTCAGTAACTGGCCTGGAGTGAGCGCGCTGCGAATGTTGCCTGTTATCTTTTCCCTCCCGACCCTCGGGATGGTGCGCAGGGCCTGTTATCAGGGCCCACAGCCTCCTTATCCACCACATCAGCCACCTTTCTCTTCCCAGGCCTCCAGTACAGTAGTTCTGAACCTTTTTGGGATTTCAGTCCCTTTTGAGAATCTGACAAAACCATTCTAGTAAAGTACACAGAATATCAAGAAAAGATAGGGATGTTTAATAATAGTGTTAAAAGAGCATTATTCCTTGTATTGATATTATGTTCAACTAACATTTATTTAATGGTTATAGCACATCATACGTTATGCTAAACACCTCACAGGGATTATCTAATGCAGCTCTTAAAAAAAATCCAGTGAGGTGGATTTTATTATCTTCCTCTCTGTAAATTAACAGCTGGGGAAACTGAAACTCTGCAAGTGGTGACTCACCTTCTCTCAGAATCAGCATTTCAGACTTCTTCCTACGCAACACCTTCAACTATTCCCCTTCCTTCCCAAGCCAAGAAACAGTAACAAAGCACATACCCTCCTTTCCCAGGTACCCAAGTTTCTCCAGGTTTTCGCATCCAGTACGTGGGGGAGCCAGGATTCAGAGTTAGGGCCCTTGTTCTTGATACCTGGCTCCCAAATGCTCTGGCTGGGAAGAAAATGATCTTGGCATCCGACTTGAGAAATTTCATAGTGTCCTTCTAGAATTTGATAAGCCATAATTCTTGACTCCCTTAGATTTAAAAAAAAAAAAAAAAAAAGCCTGGGCACGTTTTGTTTTAATATCTTCAGAAGAGATAGGACTCTTAACTGTGTGATTCTTCTCCACAGTGTAACTTAAAACATTGTAGATGTTGCATCAGGTTTGCTTTCCTGTGCTTAATTTTTCCTTTTAATTTTCTAAGTTTTTTTTTATTTTAATTTTTTAAGGTAGGCTCCGTGCCCAAAACGGGGCTTGAACTCAAGACCCTGAGATCAAGAGCCACACAGTCTTATGGATTGAGCCAGACAAGCACCCCCCCTAACTTTTAATTTTTAATTTCTTAGGTCCCTCATTCTTTTCTTCCTAGCTACTGAATTTCTTCCCGCTCCCCAGAGCTAAAAGGTTTGACATAACTAAGTCCTGGTAATGCTTCTGAAAATCTCTTAGATGCAGTCATTCCTCTCCTTCCATTGCCTCTGATGCATTTAAGACCTGCATTCTTGGTATGTGCCCCTCCCTTAGTTTGTTGCCCTCAATCCTTTCCTCCCTCTTTCCCTCCCTCCCTAGTAACAACTTGCATTTAACTGATCCTCCCACAGAAAATCATTTTCCTTCCCTGGGAACTGCTAGGAGGTCCTCTTGCCTATCTCATTCAGTCTAAACTCCTCCTCTGGAGATTTACAAAACATTTACTAATCCAGTCCCACCTTATTTTCCCAATTCTATGTCATAGCAACTCACAAGCTTAAACCTCTACTGTGGTCTGACCAGTCTCACTGCTTTTACTTCTGCTTCACCTGCTCCAGTTCAGCTTAACCGAAGATTCATTCCAAGTGTGGAAAGTGCTTCTTTTGCTCTACAGAAAAACCTGGCATATTCTGCCAGACCCTCCCAACTGCTGTTCTCTGGCCTGTTCTGCCCTGCAGTTTAGCATAAGGTATTTGGAAAAGGTGTGTCTTATGATATCTTGGAAATAGGTGTCACTTGCCCATATATCTTTGTGATGTGTGTTACTCAGAATCTAATCCTCCCACTTCTAAGAAATCCTTTTTCCTTGAGACTCATGGGTAGGCATTGAATGCCATAGTTATTAGTTGGTTTCGGAGTTTGTTTTATATTCTTTTGAGGAAGAGAAAACCGTTAACTTAAAAATTAACAGGAAAGCGAACTTCAACATCTATAATATTTTAAGTTGTGAAGGAGGAGAAGGTTTAGGGGAAGGAAGATTTAGAGTAAATAAGAATTGTTTAACTAGTAAGAGTCTGATTAAGATGCAGGTAACTATTTTGGGTCCCTTTGGGCGGTTTACTTTGTTTTCCTGCTTTTAAAATGTTAAATGACTACATTTAAATGATTTAAAGATTCTCCTCCTCGGGAGAATGTGGAGATTTAGTCAGTCAGGGCTCCATTGGCTAGAGAGAATGGGGCCTATAAGTAGAAAGTGATAATGTCCTAGGAGGTTAAACAGAAGGGCACTCTCTAGAAGAGTGGCCACTTTTGTCAAAGGGGAAATGTGTTGGGGGAGACAGCACTTGAGCCAGGCTTTGAAGAGCCGGTAAGATTCCTAGGTGGAGGTAGGAGCAAAGGCTTGAAGTCCAAAAACAGTATCTTGGTAGGAGTGTCAGAGCTTCGAAGGATTCAAATGCCAGGTTAAGCCATTGGGCCTTAGTCAATAAGGAGTCAGTGAGGATTTTTGAGAGAAGGAGAACTTGTCTTCTCTTTACTTGGAAAGCAGGAAGACCCAACTGTGGAAGCGACTGTTTCAAGGTGGACATGGGTGGGTGACAAAGTTTTCACTGGGATTTGGCAACTGAGTGGATGTAGGGATTAAGGGAGGGGTTTTAAACCTTGGTGTTAGGAAGGATGGTGGGTATGTTGTTTGACCAGTTGGTGGGGCCAAGTAGCCAACATTTAAAATTTATGTGCCAGGAAGTTCACTGATGGTTCCCTCTGGGCCTCAGGTAATCCACAGCCTAGTCGGGGAGACAGACTTTGAAACAAATAGTACACAGTATGATACATGTTAACAATTGAAATATGTGCAAGGTATTTACAGTAATACCGGAGAGAAAGGGTTGTTCTGCCTAATTGGGTGTTAAAGGATGAACAAGAGTTTTCCTGAGTGAAGAGCATGTGTAAAGTTACAGGGATGTGAAATAGTGCCAGTTTATCACTGGTTTCTGAAGTCTAGAAGTAGGTTGGTAGAAAGGGGCCAAATCACAGACACTTGGGGCTTGCAGAAGAACATGGATTTTACCAAGCAGGCAGGTAGTAGGGAGTCAGGAAAGGGTTGTGAGAACAGGAGTGATGCCATCAGATTTACATTTCTAAGCGATATCTCCATTGTCAGTTTTTATACACCTAGGCTTGTTTTTCTCAGTGTGGTCCATTGCTGGTTTGTGTTGATATAAAGGCAGAAATTGGGGGTAAGTGTTTAGTGCCTTTTATGGCAATGTGACATTACCACGAGAGCTGGAGAGGCAATGTCTCAAAGAGCAGAATACCAGTATAGAGCATTGTGGGGGCCCAGCAGGAGAGGTCAAAGTCAGGAGTGGCTGAAGTTGTGGAATCAAAGGAGGTTGAGGACTGAATTTCAGAGAGGAAGTGTAGGTACTGACTCGAAGCTGCCTCATTCATATAGAGATCAAAGATACAGTGCCTCAGAGGGATCCTTGGAGTCAGACAGTGGTGGGGAGGGGTGAGGCTGAAAAGATCTCAGCCCTGGGAGCAAGAAGATAGAACTCTTCCTTTAGCTCTAGGAGGCACGAATTCCATGCTTCTTGGGTCCCTGTAGGGAGACTGCATATGGAAGCAGCTGGTTGGGAGGGAGAACCTGGTGAATAGGTGCTTATGCTCTGTGGGAGAAGGTGACTGCCAATGCTTAGTATTAGCCAATTACATAGTAGGGGCCCAGTGATATCTCATTATCCGAGAAAAGTCAGGGGTTTGGATATCATAATGTGGAATGTTTTATTTTTTAAGTGGCAACTAATTTATGTTTTAAAAACCATTCATGCTGTGAAGGATATCTCAATAAAATTTGCGTTAATGTATCCTTTTAAAAGTATATATTCTGAAAACAAAGCAACCATGCATGCTAAACCAAACATGTCAGAGGACCAGGTTCAGCTTTTTAGGACCTCTTCTTTACATATAGGAGACAGGATGAGTGAATGTATGCTCCCTCTCCTCCCATTTGGTGAAGAGGGCAGTTGAACACCTTAATGGCCTATAGTACTGACTCAATAAAGTAGGAAACCAATTCATGCCTAGAGAGGGAGGGTGAGAGCTTGAAGACAGTGGAGTATGTTAGGTTAGATGCAGTGGAACTTTTGGAAGTGCTGTGGAAAAGAACAAAAAGGGATTGGAACTGAAATAAGAACCAGGGAAGTTAAATGACCTCAATTTATAATATTGCTTGATCCAGAAATTCTCCAGTAGGTGATGATTTCCCCCACTTTGGGTATTGGTAAAGCCAACACACCAAAGACTAAAGGAATCCAAGATGTAATTGAATGAGGCAGAATGGGGCCCAGGAAGTGCTTCTGAGTGGTCAGCATTATTTGGGTTAGAACAATCCAAAAATGTATAGACTTACCTTCTACTATTAGTGAACTGACAGCCAGAGAGGTTCAGACTGGAGAGGAGAAGGCAGAAAGGGGCATAATGAACTGTGAGAAGAAGGAAAGGAATAAGACCTTAAACCCTGTCCCCTCCTAGATTCATGGAATCATACAGATAGGGCAAGTTCAGTGAGTATTAGAATTGTAGAAGTTGAAGTTAGGGAGGAATTTCAGAGATTAGAATCTTGGATATGGAGGAATTCTGAGAACCAGGGAGTGGTGCCCCAGTGGTCTGGATATGAATGGAAGTGTGAGGCATCTGGAGATAATAGAGTGCTGAGGTCAGCAAGGTCTGTAGCAGTGGTATGGGCGCTAACATTAGTTTAGTTGGTTGATCCCAGAGCCTGTCCTGGAGGTTAACAAACAAGAGGGAGTAATAGGAAACAAATGGCATGGCTACTTGTACAGTTTTTCCACGAACCTTTAAGGTGCTAAATTTGCTAACCACAATTGCCTATCAGTTGGTGTTTCAGGCATTACCTCATAACAGTGAGAAGCCACCATGAGCCATAGCTGGAACACCAGTCCGGAGGACTTAAAGAATAAGTTGGAGGACTGGGAAGCCTTGGTGGCTCAGTTGGTTAAGTTGGCTCTCGTTGTGATCCTGGGGTTTTGGGATTGAGTCCTGCATTGGGCTCTTTGTTCAGCAGGGATTCTGCTTCTCCTTCTGTCTACCGCTCCCCCTGCTTGTGCTCTCTCTCTCACAAGTAAATAAATAAAATCTTAAAAAAAAAAAAAAAAGGAATCGGAGCACTGATAAATCTTAAACATTGAAATTATAGTACAGCCAAGAAGCTATGCTAAAGTAAACCAAACATCTGATCCATTTTAATTTGTGAGGAAGAGAAAAAGGGAAATAGATGGTCATATGAAGAGTTGGCAATTGTCCTTAGTGTTTTTACTTAAATGTTTATAGAGTAAGAGAGGAGAAAGATAAGGATAAAAAAAAAATGGAATTTGAGTAGAAGTGCCCATTACTGCATTGACCTCAGAGGATTAAAATGGACACTGTATTGTTTCATTTCCTTTTCTATTAGAGCTTGGTACCTGGTTTCATGAATGAATTCTTGAACAGTAGATTTGTTCATGGAGGAAATAATTTGTAGATGTAATACTGGGTAGTGACATGGAGTTTTTGTTTTAATTTTACCAGAAAGGAGGTTGGTGGCCTCTTTGCATTTCCTAGAATGATTTTTTTTTTTTTTAACTCACTATGGTTGTGAAAATCATCTTCTTAAGAAATGGTGGTTTATTCAGTTTCTTTTTATGGTTAATATTTTGGGGTTATACCAGAATGTTGTAATAAGGGATACTCAGACTGGTTATACTGGGGTCAAAGTGATTGCTCATGACTGTAGCTTCCTCTTCCCTATTTACTAGCTAGTATTGTAGGGTTTTAATTAAATCAAGGACAACATTCTTGTTCTGTGTTAGCTTTTTACTAAATTAACGTAACTGTATTAAGTTAGAAGTCTTGCATTTCAAAACCAAAGATATGGGGGAGGGCAATACTTAGAGTAATTAATTAAAGAACTTTTTTTTTTAATAAGTTATGTTCAATGGAAACAACATAGAAAACTTCTTTGTTTAAAGAAACTGAATTATTATTTGTTATTTTAAGAGGTTCCTTTTGGATTGGAGATTTTTTGTTCAGTTTAGTACTGAAGAGAATTAGTAATTTACTTTAGTTGATTAGAGCCTCATAATATTTTAGATTTTGTTGGCTATACCTGGTGTTTGTCTCATATACTCTGTTTTTGTTTTTTGCTTTTTTACAACCTTTCTGAAGGTAAGAACAATTCTTATCCTGGGGACTACACTGAAATATATATCCCAGACTGTCCAGAGGCTGGATTTGCACTGTCCAGTATTGTAGCCAGTACCACATGTGGCTATTTAAGTAAGAGTTCAATGAAATTAAATATTTACTTCCTCAGCTGCATTTCAGGTGCTCTGTGGCCACATGTAACTAGTTTCTACCGGTGTGGGCAGTGCAGTTATGGAACATTTGTGCTATTTTGTCCATAAGTCCTGTCCGACAGTGCTGCCCTAGATAGGAAATAATCCTTGGTTGGGCCTCCCTGACAATTCTCTGGTACGACATTGAAAGAAAATGAAGCCATTCTTTTACCTTATTTCCTAAATTTCTGTAATTTTTGTTAATTGTGTCCCTTGTAATCATAAATAACTTTCGAGGATGACTCTTGATCATAGAGACACATGCATACAGACTAGCTTCATTGTATTTGGAATATGGGAGGAGGTATTAGCAATTAGTAAACCTGGAGAATTATCCTCTATGGAAATTTCATAAGGAACCTTCTGTTGCATTTTTAATAGCCAGGTGGTTTTTGTTTTTAATTGCCTTTTATGGCTCCTTTATTCTAAAGCTAGGAAACAGACCTCCAGAAAAATCAAGAAAGTCATGTCTTCATATTTCACCTATAGTATCTGTACAGTTGCATGAATTCTTCTTTTCTCAAGGTTCCCAAAATATGCTAACATTTCTGGCCTGTCAGGAAGTGACTTTCTTTATACTATACATAAGACTAGGACTCTGTATGCCACAGAATAGGTACCAGAACAGTTTCCTGAGTATTGGTTCCATACATAAACTACAGTCCTTGTTTTTTAAGAGTGATATTGCCATATATGACTCAGCGGTATTGCAAATATGGCCTTCTAATTATGGCCTGGGTTGCACATTGAATTTGTCTGATTTTATCCTAGTCAAACTGAGGACAGATTGTCACTGATCCCTACGCAAATAACTGCATTGCCATGAAAAATTAAAGAAACCAGACTTCCCTTTTGATTTGACACAGCTTATTGGTGTTATCCTATGTAAGAAATATGGAGTACCCTCAAAGAAGCAAACTAGTTTTAGCATCCTTCTTGTTGGAAGGTAAAAGACAAATCTTTGTGACTGATTGCTGGGGACCTTTGGGAAAGCCCAGAGATAATTTAGGAGTTAATGCTTTCAAAGTGGTATACTGCACAGCACTATCGTGGATGAATCGCAAAGATAAGCCGAGTGAAAGAAAATTTACATAAGATAATTCTATATATGTGAAATATTAGATAGAGCAAAAAATTATGTAATTATGGTGAAAAATAGAATAATTAGAGCAGAACAACTGGAAAAGGACATTAAACGTAGACGGAGTATTACCAATACTAGAGAATCACTGTTCATTTTGTTGGGTGCTGTAATGACGTTGTGGTTATGTTAGAAAGCCTGTATATGTATGTGTTTGAACTGCACTGAGTATCTGACTCATTTGGAAATTAACGATGTATCTAAAGAGGACCTTAGTTAACCATTTACTATTAGTCTAGTCTGGTTTTAAAGTTAACTAAGGCTATTGTAAATTATGCTTACGCTGACAACTGAATGATACAACAAAAGTTGTCAGTGTTATAATTCAATTTAGTTGAACATATAAGCTTGTACTTTTCATAATTATAAATGTGAGTAATCATGAGTAATAATAGCTTATCTGACCAGCAAGCCAGCAAAGTTTAGAAAGTTCAGATGTGTCTCTTCATAGACAAAATATTTAAAATATATATATATGCATGCATTGTATTCTACACTGATGAAATCAGGAAAAGGACATCTGTTTTTAAATTAGCACTAAAATTATCAAATCAAACTGACCTAAGGGTTACTTTCATTACATGAATTAGGATTCTTAAATAAAAATTCTTTTGAAGTGTCAGTTTCTGTGAGTTTTGGGGATTTTTTTATTTTGGTCCTTAAAAGACTAACATAAGTATTAGATGTTTAGTTCCTTTATTTTCTAGGAATTCTAAGTAAATGGGTGTAAAAGCTTGTTAATCTCTATAAACCAATTAGAACAGTAGTTCTTTAAGAAACTTTTTAACCTAATTTATTAATACCCCTGGAGATAGGAATATATTTCATACACCGTGAGAAAGAGAAAGGCTTTCCTCATTTTATAGAAACAAACATGCAGAGACCTTTCAGTTCTGATTCCGCAGTGTTAGCCATACATCAGAAGTAAGCCAAAAACACAAAACTAGTACAGATTTCAAAAAGGCTCTTCTTTCAGTGGTGCTGAGACATGTTTTACACAAACAGAAAAACAGAGAAGATGAAAAATGGATTTTCTTGTAGTCTCTCATCCAACAGAAAATAGATCCATTATCCACTGACAGATCCCTTGGTCAGACTGTAAAATCAGATTCCTGTAGTCTAGGTTTGTATACCAAGGGTGTAGTTGAGGCTGACCAGGTAGTATGTAACCAATGGTGCAGGTGTAGAAAGGGACATGTGGCCAAGAACTCTAAAGCAAAAACAAAATCAGAAGAATAAAAAACAAGAAAATAGCACCAGGAAAGATCTCTTTCTGCTTGGGATTCAATCTGGGACCCAAAATGAGATATGTTTGGGCTTTTACAACCCATGCAGTCCTCTTTGTGGGCCATTGAATAGCTCCAGGCAAGGGAGCCCACTTGGTCATCTCCATGAGTTCTATAAAACTGCCTAAGTGTAAATTAAAAAAAAAAAAGCTGTAAATGTGACTTTCAGGTAGATAATTCATGAATGAGGGAACGAGCAGGAATGTAAAACTGGTTCAGAGAGCATTTGAGGATCTGAATATTGATCTACACTAAAAGAATGGTGGAGTAAAATTGCTTGATGAGATACAGATTGGTTTATATCAGAGCAGTATGTGTAATCAAAAATTTTTTTCAATCAAATGGAGATACTAACATCTCTGCTGGACAAAAAAATCTACATTTTAATATGTAGCATCCTGGTTTAGGCCCAGATGAGTAATGAATGGTGTGTCAGACAAAAGTAAATTTCCCAGAGAATTAAATACTCTGTGGGTAGGCCAAAGAGAGTGCTCCATTATCATTGAAAGGCCGTTTTTCCTTATTTAGGGAGTATTTAAAACTTTTCTTAACATTATACAAACTATTAAAATGGGACACCCCCCCTACCTCCTTTTGGTCATCTTGGCCATTTTCTCTTTTATAGTGTTACCCAATTATTGATATTAGGCTGGATGTCAACCTGTATTCTCAAACCTCCTAATTTCTGTTTGAGTGCATATTTGTTCAACGTTTATTGTTCAGTTCAGGGTTTCTCAGTAGTGGCACTATTGACATTTTGGTTAGAGAATATTTTGTTGTGGGGTTGTATTGTGCTTTCTAGGATGTTTAACAGCATCCCTGACCTCTACCCCTGAGATGCAAGGAGCACCCCATCAGTGTGACAGTCAGAAATGTCTCCTGACATTTCCAGTGCCCCCAGGTAGAGCAAAATTATCCATGATTGAGAATCAGTGTGTTAAATAACCAAGGCTAGGCCCTGCACTGTCTAGTCGAGTTGTGTAAATGCTGTGGTTCAAACAATGAGATAACTTGTGTGTAGAAAACATTAACATCTACCTCACCCTGTTTTTGAAAAGAGTTTCTGGATGAATAAAAGGAAGGAAAGGTTAAATTAGGCTGCAGAAATAAGAAAATGGACTAAAATCCAAACCACAGAGGACTTTGATTATGGTTTTGAGGATCCTGAACATTAATTCTCTGTAGTGAGGACCTTTAGAAAGTTTTTGAGTAAGGAAGTGAAACAGGTAGGCTTAGGGGGTAGAGTCTGACAAGACTCAGAACAGAAAGAAGGGTTTAGAGCTGGTTGCAGTAATACTTAAGTGAGACAAGATTTGTGAAAAATTGCACATGATGAGAAGGAAAGAAAGCTTTGAATCCAGGCAACTGTTTCATTTTCAAGGGAACTTGGACCAAAGACAAGTGGTGAGCTCTGATGCAGGTCATTAAATTTGAGGCACTTGTGGGACGGTCCAGTAGAAGTGCCCAGGGGATGGATAGTTTGCAGCCTAATAGTATTAAGGGCTAGAGATGGAGATTTGGATTTGATGTCATAGAAGTAAAAGTTATGGTAGGAACCTGAAGAGTCTGAGAGTATAATTGAGGGAGAAGACCAGGAAGACCCTTGGGAAAGGCGTACATTTAAAGTACAGTAGGAAGTGGCAGCAAAGGATTTTGGGAAGTAGTCAGAAAGATAGGAAATGGACAGCTAGCGGTATTTCCAAAGTATGGAGAGGAAATAACTTGCCAAGGAGAAATTGGGCAACTGTATCATGCTACAGAGAGCCTGAGTAGGAGAGTACAGGGAAGGGGCCTTTGCATTTGACAATAGTTGTCATTGTTGGCATTCAGGAAAGTGGTTTCAGTTTGAATGGAGGGCAGAATCCAGATTTCAAAGGGTTGGCAGTGAAATGGAGTTAAGGCTATTTTTTTCAAAAAATGTGGCAATAAAGACAGAGATGGAGCAATCCTACGCAGAGGCAGTAAGGCTGATGGAAGTGTTCTGTAGGATCAGGGAAACCCACACAGGTTTGTAGGTGGGCAGGGGTGAGTAAAAAGGGAGTGATGAATCAAGACCTGGGAAAGGGGCATGGCTTTGAAGCAGAAGAAAGGAGAGAACAAAGTCATGAAAGGTAGAATTTTTTAGATGAGAAAGAAGGCAGTTGAAGACGTTCACAAATGTTGGCCTTGGAGCTGTGATAAAATAATTCATTTTACTAAGAGTGAGAAGAGTAACAAATGAAGTTCAGTACCTGAAGACATTATTTGGGTAAGAATGAAGAATAAATTGACCAGGAGAGCTGAAAGTTTTGGAAGCTGTAGAATTTCAGAGATTTACAAGATTGGGGATGAAGTCAAGGGTAAATACTGAGTATGGCCCCTGGTCCTGATTCAAGAAGTGCACTCAGAGTGAGCCTGAAGGAAATTCTTCACTGTGGAGCTGTTAAGGCACCCCTCCTGGGAGAGAACTTGGTAGACATTTTAGAAATGAGATTGAAGAGAAAGATGGAACAGAAAGCAGATGTTGGAAATGCACTGGGAAAATGGCTAGTATGGTTATTAATTTTATAGCAATATTATTAATATAGATAACCAGATAGAGACCTAAAATGGATCTGTTACAGATTTGTAGATTAATGATGTTTTTTCCCAGGTCTTTTTTTTTTTTTTCCCCCCCAGGTCTTAATATGGTGCTTCGAACTTACACATATTCTATGTAATTTGTGTCAATGTCTAAATATTGTATTACTCCTCCTTTCTTTTTTCTTAGAGATAATACACAACACCATTTATGCAAGAGTCCCCTAAGTATAAGAAATCTTTAGAATCCTGAAGTGTGCGGCCAGAGATGAGAACTGTTTTAAAACATTTTAGGAATCTCTCTATAATGTATTAAGAGCTTCCTTGCTTGCATAGTTTGTTTTTCCTCGATGATTTGTGGTCAACTTGAGTGTCTTCTGTTATGCTCCTGGCAGCTGCCAAAATGTGTTAGATCTGCACTCACGCTACCTGATCTTGAGTTGCTATGGCTTTTAACCATTAATGTCTTCCTTAAATTTGTTTTTGCACCTGTACTGTCAGTTGTCATTTGCTGTTACGTGCTTTGCAAGTAGTGCCCTATTTTGTTCCTTCTATACTTTGAACCAGCTGCTTCAAACCATATGTGACCTGGGAGACAAGCTGACAAAGCCCCTCACGTGTGCACCCATAATAAGCGATGGTAGATGGTGAGCAGTGGTGTGGAGAAACTTTTCCCTGGGTCAAACCTGTAGACTCTTGAGTAGCCACTTTGATCTTTTCTGGTTTTAGATTTGTTCTGAATGGCACAGGTTGCCAGAAACTTCTGTTTGGATTTGTGAAATGTTAGAATAGAGTTGAGAAGAGCTGAGTTTGTATAAGGTAGACTAATAGAAAGTCACTTTGCTATATGAAAGGGAAGTTATTATTATATATATGAGATGCCCCCTCCCCTCCTTTTTTTCCTAAAAAGCCTGAGTAAACAAAATATGAATATTGCAAAATGGGGGAGACAGTTTTTGACTAACATTCAAGTGTTCAGATAACCATTTACAGCCAAATGGAAATGATGGATATTTGGGTCCACAGATGCTTATCAATGCAACTGATGGCTAGACATCTAGAATGCAGTAATACTATATACTTGTATACTTTATTGTTCACTTCTGAATTTGAATATAAAAATCAATTGTTGCTACTTAGTAATTCACAAGAGTAAATTATTAATGAAAAAGTGGGAGTCTGAATCTCAAGGGATAATTACTTCTTTCTTTTGGGAGTACACACAGATTTGTGCATGTGAAGCTGTAATAAGCTCTTAGCACAACTCTCCCTCAAAACTATGCATTTAATCTTGTAGTAATAGTTTTAGTTTTTTGGGGAATAATGCCAGAGGACTCTGCTTGTATTGGGAATTTCTCTGCCAGTCCTCCTGGTGCTTACACAGTGAGAGCCACCGGAGCTCTCCTAAGGCCCTCTATGATCTTTTCAGAGGATCTAACTTTGACTTAATTTTTTAATTGTTCTCTGTTTTTAATTGTTCTGTTTTAATTTAATTTTAATTAAATTGTTTAATTTAAATTATTTTTAATTGTTCTCTGAAAGGCAGTAATCTAAAGAGTATCTGGATACCTCCCCAAGAATATCTCTTGCTATGAAATAATTGCATAAACAATGAAAAGTAAATTGATTTGTTTGTAAATAACACATCAGATTTACAATTTTAGAGTGTATATTTTCTGTAGGTTCAAATGTACAAAATTGATTAAGTTGATAAAAACATAGACTTTTATGATCATCATTAAACAAATTATATGTGGGAAATCTGTATACCTTTTCAATTTTGCTGTGAACTTATAACTGCTTGAAAAAATAAAGTCTATTAAAAAAAAATCAAAGTCAGGATTATCACTGATCTTTGCAGTTACCTGTCTTGTTTCAGCATCCAGTTTAATTTTACTTTTTTTTGGTTGCATAGGATTGAGAACATCCTGAATCAGTCAGTACAATTACAATTAATTAGTTATAGCTCTTCTTGAAGATTATACCACTCCAGGAAAGTAACAGAAATAATGGAAAATGTTTGTTTCAGAGGTGAATCACTCACAATATTTCAAACTGCTAACATTTCTTATCTTAAATGTCAGATAAGAATCAAGCAAAACAAAACACCAAAGCTATCACTAATATAGAATCACAGCATGTTATGTATCCATTTAAAAAACTTTTTTATTAAGATTAGGAAATGAGTATACCAAAATAATATATGCACATGGTTAAAACAAAGTAGTACTCAGGATTTTTATAAGAAACAATAACAGTCCCTTACTTCCTAAAGGCACCTACTTTTTTACTGTTTTTAGCTGTTTGTTTTGATGGTTACCTAAAGAATTATAAATAATATACTGCTATTTCTTATAAATTTTAGGCATTATCACTTTCTTTAAGCCACCTGGGTGGCTCAGTCAGTTAAGCATCCAATTCTTGGTTTCAGCTCAGGTCATGATCTCGTGGTCCTGGATCGAGCACCTCTCATCAGGCTCTGCACTCAGTGTGGAGTTTGCTTCAGATTCTCTCTCCCTCACCCTCAAGCTCACTCTCACTCTCTCTCAAATGAATAAATAAAATATTTTTTTATTAAGATTTTATTTATTTATTTATTTGAGAGAAAGAGTGAGAGAGCATGAGAGGGGAGAAGGTCAGAGGGAGAAGCAGACTCCCCATGGAACTGGGAGACAAATGCAGGACTCAATCCCGGTACTCTGGGACTATGACCTGAGCCAGAGGCAGTCGCTTAACCAACTAACCCAGGTGCCCAATAAATAAAATCTCAAAAAAAAAAAAAAAAATCAGTGAACCATTGCTATGGTCTGAATCTTTGTGTTCTATCACAGTTCATATGGTGAAATCCCAATACCCGATATGATAGTATTAGGAGGAGGGGCCTTTGGGAGGTGATTAGGTCGGCTTGAATGAAGTTAATACCCTTATAAAAGAGGCCCAGGAGAACTCCTTTGCTTCTTCCACCACATGGAAATACAATAAGAGGTCTGTACCCAGAGAGCGAGCCCTCACCTGAGCACACTGGCACTTTGATCTTAGGCCTCCAGCCACCAGAACTGTGAGAAATTTCTGTTGTTTCTAAGTTACCCAGTCTGCTATTTTGTTATAGCAGTGTGAATGGACTAAGACACCAATACAGTTATTTTGTTTTTAGCTAATGCAAGAAGCAAGGTTTATATAGTAATATGATTTATGTAAATATTACTGCAAAGCCCAGTACTGTATTACATTGTTTTCCTTCTGATATAGCTTTTAATTTTTACTGTAATTTATCTGCCCTGTTTTCATTCACTTGTGAAATATGATTTAAACACATCCTTAATATTGTACAGATACTCCTTGTATCAACTACTTACTGAGCTTCCTTTTCTGGGAGAACACCCCTTGAGCCTCCTTCCCTCTTCCACTCAGCTAGTTGCTCAGCTTGTTTGCTGCACAGTTATAGTCTTTGGACTTCTATATTTGCCAGTCTTTATTGAATTTACTAATTACTTCATCTCCCTTATTTTTGGTGGCCTTCATCTTCAAATAGTTTCTCAAGAAAACAGTCTCTGGTTGGTCCCCTGGGTGGCACAGTTGGTTGAGCAACTGCCTTCGGCTCAGGTCACGATCCCGGAGTCCCGGGATCGAGTCCCACATCGGGCTCCCATCTCCGTGGGGAGTCCGCTTCTCACTCTGACCTGCTCTCTCTCACTCTCTCTCTTTCCTAATAAATAAATAAATAAAATCTTTAAAAAAAAAAAAAAAAGAAAAGAAAACAGTCTCTGGGAGTAATTTTGTTGGCTTTTAGCATGTCTAGAAATGTCTTTATGTGGATGGTATAGAATTATAGATTGAAAATTACTTTCCCTTAGAATTTTGAATGCATTGCTATCCTTTTTTTCCCCAGTCATCCAAATCTGCTGTTGAGAATTTCTGATATTCTTTTTTTTTTAAAGGTTTTTAAAATTTATTTGACAGAGATCACAAGTAGGCAGAGAGGCAGGCAGAGAGAGAGGGGGAAGCAGGCTCCCCGCTGAGCAGAGAGCCCGATGTGGGGCTCGATCCCAGGACCCTGAGATCACTACTTGAGCCGAAGGCAGAGGCTTTAACCCACTGAGCCACTCAGGCGCCCTCAGAATTTCTGATATTCTGATTTCCTTCTTTTATATGTGGCCTGTTCCCATCCTGCCCCCAGGATTTTTTTCTTGTAGGCCTTTAAAAAGTAATCATGCTTGGATATTCTTTGGACCCTTTCAAGATAGTATCTGTGTGCTAGTTCCCAAACAGGATTTAATGTAATTTTTTCACTAATCATACATGGGGTCTTATATATTTTAGTTCTGGGAAATTATTTGATTTACTTCCTTATTAATTGCCATTCTGTTTTTGTTTTTGTTTTTGATTTGTTTTGGAGTGTCACTTATTTGGATTTTGGGTATCCTAGATGGACCCTTGAAGTTTCTTTTCCCTCCTGTTTTTCACTTTGTTTTTGTGGTACTTTTGGAGAGGTTTCTTCTACTATGTCTTTGAAATTCTTCTGTTGACTTTTATTTTGGCCATCATATCCTCAATTTACTAGTACTCTTATTTTGATTATTTGTCTTTCTTTAGCATCTTGATTTTTGTTATATGAATCATTATCATATTATATCTGTTTGAAAGCACTAATTAAACTTTTGTTGAATTTTTCTTTCCTATCCTGCATTCATTACCTAGTTTCCCTCTATTTTATGTTCTACTCTATTGGTTTCTGTCTTTCATATTTGAGATCTTAATCTCACATGGGTCCTTTTTATATTTCATATGGAATCTGAAAAACTAGTTGGAAGCCTTGTGTCTGAGCAGGATCTGTTGATAGGCGGGCTTTACAATTTGGATCAGTTGGAGAGTTAGCCCTTGTTTGAGAGGATACTTGTTTCAGAAGCTTTTTTTTTTTTTTTTTTTTTTAAGATTTTATTTATTTATTTATTTATTTGAGAGAGAGAGAGGTCAGATGGAGAAGCAGACTCCTCGCTGAGGAGGGATCCCGATGCGGGACTCGATCCAGGGACTCCAGGATCATGACCTGAGCCTAAGGCAGTCGCTTAACAACTGAGCCACCCAGGCGCCCTTTTCAGAAGTTTTTTACCTGGAGAAGAAACCTCTCTAGGTTGGCTAATTGCTGACATTCCACTGAGTGGGTGTGATCAAATTTTTCTCGTCTAGTGGCTTCATGGTAGTCTCAACAGTATTTGACTCATGAATTCAACCATGTACTTATGCTAAACAGGCAGCATTACTTAAATATTAGCAAATAGCTAGGAGATTCTAGTTCTGAGTAAGATAGAACAACCATACTCTACCCTGTCACTCCTACTGAATATAGTTAGAAAACCTGGACAGAATGAATGGAGCAACTCATATAAGGGCTCTGAAAAATAAATAGCAGGGAGACTGGGTTAGAAAACTAGAATTGAGAGCACCACTAAAACAGTGGTGAGTTTGCCATTTTTTCCTCTTTTTGGTCCCCCATCCTGAATTCAACGCCACTCAACCCGAAAGTGGAAATGACCACCAAGGCATAGAAAGAGCAGTAAGAGAAGCCCTCTAGTTTGGGTTCCAGGGGCAGAAAAGAGAGCACCTAATAGAGGGCAAATTTTCTTCATTCCAGTGCATACCAGTTTCTAGACGATCCTGTGACGGTGACGGGGGGAGGTTGCAGTAACCAAAGTTCTGAGGGAGGAGAACCTTCCTCTCCAGTTGGTCGAATTGTGGTCCCAAGAGGATGGGACCTTACTTTGTGTCCTCTGGGATGACCCAGGCAGAGCTGCAGAAGTGCAAGGCAAAGTGTGGTAACCAAAGCCCCAGCTTTCTAACTAGAGGACTGGAAAAAAAAAAAAAAAAAAAAAACCTCAGGGAACCAGAAAGCACTAAAAATATGGCAGAGAGAAAAGAGCTCAGAAAAGTGACTCCGTAAAGTTTGTTGATGATCTCCTGGGTTTATCCCGAAGCTACATATGTGTGGATCTGCTTTTCATCGGCATAACAAAGACTTTTAAAAACTGAACTAATAGAAAAACTACCATCTAGGTCCCAGACTGGTCTCTGGTAGCACACATGTGGGACAGATACAAATAACATCGAAGAGACTTTAAAAACTGAATTGATACTAGAATCACAGCTTACTGAAGACAGGTTGCATCTTGCAGCCTGAATCTAACTAGGTCAATTACCTGTTAGAACAGAAGTATCAGTGTTCATCCTAGGATTTAAATAAGACTCAGAGTCTCATAATATTCAGAATGAGGGGCAACTGGGTGGCTCAGTGGGTTAAAGGCTTTGCCTTCGGCTCAGGTCATGATCTCAGGGTCCTGGGATTGAGCCCCGCATCGGGCATTCTGCTCGGCAGGGAGCCTGTTTCCCCCCCTCTCTCTGTCTGCCTCTCTGCCTATCTCTCTCTCTGTGTCAAACAAATAAAATCTTTGAAAAAAAATACTCAGAATGAATACAATACAAAATTACTTGGCATGTGAAGAACAAGGAAAATATCAACTCTCGTGAGAAAAAACAGCAATGCCAAGATGACACAGATGTTAGAATCATCTAACAGACTTTTATTTTTTTTTAATTTATTTATTTGAGAGCATGCGCATGAGTGAGGGAGGGTGGGTCGGGGGTGGGCAGCAGGAGAGAATCTCAAGCAGACTCCCTGCAAAGCACAGAGCCCAACTCGGGGCTGGATCTCAGGACCCTGAGGTCACCCACCACCTGAGCCAAAATCGAGAGTCGGATGCTCAACCGACTGAGCCACCCAGGCGGCCCTTGTCTGTCTGTCTGTCTATCGGTCGGTCGGTCTATCTATCTCCACACTCATTGTGGAGCCCAATATGGAGCTCAACCTCCTAACCCTGAGATCAAGAGACCTGAGCTGAGATCAGGACTCAGACACTTAACCAACTGAGGCATCCAGGTGCCCCATCTAACAAAGACTTTGAAAACATCTATTATAAAAATGCTCCAACAGACAATCACAAATACTCTTAAAAGTAATTGAAAAATAGAAAGTTGCAGCAGACATATAGAAGATACAAAGAACCAAATGGAAAGGTCAGCAGTGAAAAATACAATAACCTAAATTAAAAACTCATTGGATAGGCTTGATTTTTAAAATGGACATGACAGAAGAGTCAGTGAGTTTGAAGAAAGATAGAAAGTAGAAGATATCTAGGAGCGCCTGGGTGGGCTCAGATGGTTAAGTGTCTGCCTTTGGCTCAGGTCATGATCCCAGGGTCCTGGGATTAAGCCAGCGTCCGGCTCCCTGCTCAGTAGAGAGCCTGCTTTTCCCTCTCCCTCTGCTGTTCCCCCTGCTTGTGCTCTCTCACTCTCTGTGTCAAATAAATAAAATCTTTTAAAAAGAAAGAAAATAGAAGTTATCTAATCTGAATGAGAGGAGACAAGATTATGGTGCTAAAAAAAATGTGGAGAAATGATGCCTGAAGACTTCCAAAACCTGGCAGAAGATGTAAACATATAATTTAAGAAGCTCAGTGAACACAGAATGAGCTCCAAGACTTCCACACCCAGACATTATAACCATGTGCTGAAAACTGAAGACAAATGAAAAATTATGAAAGCATCTAGAGAAAAACACATGTCGCATACAGCAATTAGAATGAGTACAGGTTTCGGATCAGAAACTACAGAGGCCAGAGAAGTGGCACAATATTTTTGAAGTGGTAAAAAATAAACAAAAATGTTACCCAAAAAATCCCTATCCAGTGAAGTTATCCTTCAAGAATGAAAGTGAAATAAAGCATGATAAAAATTCACATTTGAAGAAAAACTAAAATGAAATCATTGCCAGTAGCCTGTTCCAAAAGAATTGGTAAAGGAGGTTCTTTAGACGGAAATGATAAATATCTGGATAAATAATAGATTTACTTTCTCTTTTTGAGTACCTTAAAATGAGTTAATCATTGAAAATAACATAACGTAGTTGGATGGGATTTCAAATGTATATACATGTAATTTATGTGATAGCTGAAATGTACAAGGGAGTGCAGAGAGAATAGAGACCAAGGTAAAGGATGATAGTGATGTTCTAAAATTTATTTATACTCGGGGGATTTTAAGTTACGGAAGTGGCTGAATGATGGCTCAGAGAAGTCAATGCCACTGAAGGAAGATTTTGATTCTTTATATCTCCTGGGAGAAGGGTACATACTTCACTGTGCTGGACTACAGGTGAAGCATTGGGTTTTGGTCAGGAGGCAGAAGCAGGAGCAAGGGGGAAGGCAAGGCAGGATAGAATAAACCACTGAGAATTGGCTAGTTTGGGTAATTCTAGTGGGCTTTAGGGCATAAAGACCGCTTTTAGTTGTCTGGTTCCTGGTCCAGGCTTGATACAGGGTAAGGGAAATATTGGCTTAGTGTGAGTTAGATAAGGAGATGGGTGTGGGGGCACAGCACTAGATTAGTCAATCTGCACACATGTCCACCCCTGCTAGAAATTAGGGGTAGGTCTCTCCTCAGGTCCGAAAGGTCCACTAAGATGTCAGAACATCATAAGATAGAGAAACTAAAACCATTGCTAGCGTAGATGATAGGTTTATACATTCTTGAAATGAGGGGCACCTGGGTGGCTCAGTGGCTTAAAGCCTCTGCTTTCGGCTCAGGTCATGATCTCAGGGTCCTGGGATCGAGCCCTGTATCTGGCTTTCTGCTCAGCAGAGAGCCTGCTTCCCCCTCCCTCTCTGCCTGCCTCTCTGCCTACTTGTGATCTCTCTCTTTCTCTCTCTCTCTGTCTGTGTCAAATAAATAAATAAAATCTTAAAAATAATCTTGAAATGATAAAATATTGACTTTGAAGTGAATCAAGTATGTTGTAATTGATAGCACGACTGCTTTAAAAACTATACAAAGAGATATAGTAAAAAGTACAATAATTTATAATACTAAAAAATGTTTGTATAATGCAAAAGAAAGCCAGATAGGGAAAAAAGGAATTAAAAGTCAGGAACAAACAGAAAATAAATAAACAGTGGACTTAAATCCAAACAATTTCATTAAAAGTAAATAGTATAGTATAGTATAAGCATACCAATTAAAAGAGATTGTTAGAGTGGATTTAAAAAACATAAACTATATGGCATCTTCATGAAAGTAATTTCAAATATAATGATATAGATAGGTTAAGATGAGGGTAAAATATACTGTGCAGCCATCAGAACAGAGCTGGAGTGGCAATATTACTGTCAGAGAAAGTCTCCGGAGCAAAGAGGAATATTTACATAGTGATAAGAGGGTCTATTCACCAAGAAGATTTAACAGTGCTTAAATGTGTATATTTCTAACAGTACAATTGCAAAATATAGGAAGCAAAACCTGGGAGAACTGACAGGGGAAATGGATACAATTATAATTGGAAACTTCAGCATCCTCTCAACAAATGACAGAACCATCAGAAGATCAGCAAGAATAAGAACTCAACATCATTAACCAGCCAGATCCAAATAGTTGTTTTTTGAGCATTGCCCAACAGTAGCAGAATTCATGTTCTTTCCAAGTATCCACAGAACATCTGTCAAGATAGACCATATCCCTGGCCATAAAACAAATAATAAATTTAAAAGAATAGAAGTTATTTAAGAGTGTGTTCTCCGATTACCAAGGTATCAAACTAGAAATCAATAACAGATGACCAGAAAAATCTCCAAATATTTGGAAACTAAACAACACTCTTCTGAATATTGAATAATTTCTAGAGAAATTTAAAAAATACGTTGAACTAAATAAAAATGACAGTACAGCATATAAAAATATATGGGATGTAGCTTAAAGTATTAGTGCTGAAAGAGAAATTTAGAACTACTTTGGAAAAGAAGAAAGTCTCAAATCAAATCGAAGCTCCCACTTGTAGGAACTAGGAAAAAAAAAGCAAAGTAAGTGCAAAGCAAGCAATATAAGGTAAGTAGCAGAAGTCAATGAATTTGAAAACCGAAACAATAGAGAAAAATCAATGAAATAATAAGCTTGTTCTTTGAAAAAAAAAATCAATAAAATTAACCTCTTAGCAACCCTTAAGAAAGCAGACAGAAATTACCAATGTCAGGAATGAAACAGGGTATCAACTGTAGAGTTGACCCTGCAGACATCAAAAAGATAAGAAAACACTACAAACAACTCTGCATTCATAAAGTTGACAGCTTAGGGAAATCGACCAATTCCTTAAAAAGTACACACTACCATAACCTACCCAAGATGAGATAGATCATTTAATAGATTTATAGCTATTAAGGAACTTGAATTAATAATTTCGTAGTTCTTATAAAGAAATCTCCAGGCCCAGATTGTTTCACAGAAGTCTACAAAATGTTTTGGAAAGAATTAACATTAATTCTACATAATCTTTTCTAGAAAATACAAGAGGAGAGAATACCTTCTTCACTTACTCATTATTATCCTGATGCTAAAACCTGACAAAGACGGTACAAAAGTGGAAAACTACAGACAAAAGTTACTTGTGAATACAGTTGCAAAAGATGCAAAAATTCTTTACAAAATATTAGCAAGTAGCATTCATCAATATATTTATATATCAGGACCAAGTGGCAATTATTCCAGGGATACAAGGTTAGTTCAGTATTCGAAAAATCAGTCAATGCAACCTACCATATTAACAGACTAAAGAAGTAAAGTCATCTGAGAACAGTTGATACAATAAATAAAGCATTTAACCAGTTTCAATACCTATTTATATTCCTGTTCCTAGATAAGTAGGAATACAGGATGACTTCCTCAAATGATTTTTTTTAAGTATATAAAAATCTAACATGGGGGCGCCTGGGTGGCATAGTCAGTTGAGTGTTTGCCTTTAGCTTGGGTTGTGATCTCAGGGTCCTCCCCCTACTTGTGCGTGTGCGCTCACGCTCTCTCTTTCTCAAATAAATAAGTAAAATCTTTTTTAAAAAATTGAAGAAAATCCCAAGGATTCTATAAGAAAAAATCTTAGAACTAGAAATAGGTTTGACAAGGTGACAGGATACATGATCAAAATCTATTTCTATTAGCAATGAACACAGAAGTCAAAATTAAAATAGAGTACCATGTTCAGTCACTCCAAAAGATGAAGTATTTGGGTGTACAGGGTTTGTTTGTTCAAAACTATAAAACACTGATGAAAACAAAGATCTTAAGAAATAGACTTTATTCTTACAGCAGGAGATTCAGCAAATGTCTGATGTCCTCAAGTCAGTCTGCTGGTTTAACACAACTGCTAAACGATAGCTAAACAAGATTTTTCTAAAATTTATATGGAAAGGTAAAGAACTAGAATAGCTAAGAAAGAACAATTTTAAAATGAATAAAATAGCAATTACTATTACTATCCAATTTCAAGACGTTCTATAATTACAGTAATCAAGATTGTATGGCACTGATGAAGGAATAGATACCTAAGCCAATGGAACAGAATAGGGAACCGAGAAATAGCCCCACAAAAGTATAACCAACTGATTTTTGACACCTGCAAAAGTAATTAAATAGAGATAAGATAGTCTTTTCCAGAAACAGTGCTAGAACAATTTGATATCCATAAGCAAAAACATGAATCTCAGCCTAAATCTCGCATCTTCTACAAAAACCAATTCAAAATGGGCTATAAACTTAAATGTAAAACTTTTGGTTGGGACGCCTGGGTGGCTCAGTTGGTTGAGCAGCTGCCTTCGGCTCAGGTCATGATCCCAGCGTCCTGGGATCGAGTCCCGCATCGGGCTCCTTGCTCGGCAGGGAGCCTGCTCCTCTCTCTCTGCCTCTGCCTGCTTGTGTTCTCTCTCTGTTAAATAAATAAATAAAATCTTTAAAAAAAATGTAAAACTTTTGGAAGATTAACATAGGAGAAATATCTGTGACCTGGGGCTTGGTGAAGAAAAAAGCCAATGAACCAGACTTCTCTAAAATTAAAATGTCTTCTGTCACAGAAGACCCTGTTAAGAGGATGAAAAACCAAGCTAGAGAACAAAATATTTGTAAGCTGCATATCTGAAAAAGGACTCCAGTCTTTCTAGAATATGTCAAGAACTCACAAAACCCAAATATTCTAGTTAGAAAATGGACCAAAAAATTGAGCAGACAGTTCACTGAGGAGGGAATATAGATGGCATATAACACATGTAAAGATGTTCAATCACTTGCCATTAGGGGAATACAAACTAAGACCGTGATGAGATACACTACACTCTTTATAGAACAGTTAAAATAAAAAATGATATGATATCAAGTGCTGGTGAGGATGAGGAAAATCTGGATCTCTCAATCTCATACATTGCTAGTGGGAATGTAAAATGGTACAGCTATTCTGGAGCACAGTTTGGCAGTTCCTTGAAACCTAAACATACACTTAACCATATGGCCCAGCATCTGTCTCAGAGAAATGAGAAGTCAAGTCCACATGAAAACCTATTCATGAAAATTGTTCATAGTAGCTTCATTTGTAATGGTTCCAAACAGGCACAACCAAAATGCCACTCAGTAGATAGTGGTTATTGACTGTATCTGTATCATGGAATAGTACTCAGCTATAAAAAGGAATGAGCTTGATACATGTAACAGCTTGGGTGGGTTTCAGGAGCATCATGTTGAGTGAAAAAGGCCAACCTGGGGGCGCCTGGATGGCTCAGTCAGTTAAGTGTCTGCCTTTGGTTCAGGTCATGATCCTAGGGTCCTGGGATCAAGCCCAGCATCCAGCTCCCTGCTTAGTGGGGAGCCTGCTTCACCTTCTCCCTCTGCTGCTCTGCTCTCTATCAAATAAATAAATAAAATCTTAAAAAAAAAAAAAGGAGGGGGAGAAAAAGGCCAATCTCAAAAGGCAGAAACTGTATAATTCTATTTATATAACATTCTTGAAGTCACAATATGATAGAGACAAAAACAGATTAGTAGTTGTTGGGGGGTAGGGATGGTATGGGTAGAAGTAGGGATAAATAGGACTCAAAAGGGGTGGCATGAAGGTAATCTTTATGGTGATGGAGTAATTATGTTGATTGCAGTGGTATTTGCTTGAATGTGATAAAATGGCACAGAACTGTGTACACACTGTATCAGTGTGAGTGCCTTGGTTTTGATACTGTGCTGTAATTAGGTAAGATACAAGTAGGGATTGGAGAGGACTGGATGAAGAGTACATAGAACCTTTATGTCCTATCTTTGCAGCCTCCTGGAAACCCATGATTATTTCAAAATAAAAATGTTTTTAAAGAGAAACAACTTCAAAGCACAACCTAAATGTAGCATAGTTTCAAACAAGTGATAGCAAAATGTCCATTTGGAGGTGTTCAGGGAGGCTGACATCAATATTTAGCACTCTGCTTACACATCCAAGAAAAAACGTTGTTTGATTACTATACTTTGTGTTTAACACAATTACCGTGTCACAAAAATAGCAGACTGCTCTAATAAACAACCAGCGGGCCTCTGTCCTGCACCAGTCAGTCATCTACTGCCTTTACCACCAAGCCCACCTACAGTACCAGGTTTATCCTCTGGTCATAAGGAAGCTAAGATCTTGTGATTGAACACGATACAACTTAGACGTTTCCTCTGTGACATTTTCCTCCTGTTTCTGCTCACAGGGATATGTACCCATTGGTGTATGAATTCTCCCTGAAGCCGCGTGACCCCTGTGACAACAAGCAGGCAATGGGGGCAGGGCCACAGAACCTCACCAGAGCTCTTCAGTTTCACCATTTGGGGGACCACTGTTCTGATTTTCGTGTCAAGTATGGGTCATGTGTTGCCAGGCTCGTTTCTTATACATGTCCTTCCAGAAAATTTGCACTAATAATTTAGGAGCATTATTATTTAGGAAGCACTTACTAGATACAAGACACTATCATGAGAACATTATTATCTCGTCGAATTTCCTCAATACACCTTGGATTGCACCGTCTTCCTCTCGCTCCTACAGGTGGGGACATGGGGTTAGAGGGGCTGCGGAACTGCACCAAGGCCTCCAGATCCCCACGGCTGGGGTTTGAGTCCAGGAACGGACTCCAGTGCCCACATTACTAAGTGTATCCCACCATGCCTGTGTGTGTGCATGCGTGTTCAGTGTTCATATCATTCACACTTCGGCCTCTGGGAGCAACCTAATTGCTGGAGAACCCAGTTCCCTTTCTTACCTCACTGAGGCCCTGTTTAATACCAAATTTACTAGAAACTCTGGTTCTCCATTTGAGAAGGGCAGTACTGTCCAGCACTCTCTGGTTCTTTATATTTAGGTCTACATTTAAACAGTCTGGCCTTTCTATTAAAAAAAAAAAGGACATAAAATTATATAGCCTATGCATTGTTCCAGCCAGATGGGGGGAAAAAATTTTTTTTTAAGCTTCCAGAATCTCAGTTTGTTTTATCTGGAAAGTAAGGACAATAGTAGCAAAGCAAAAGTCAAAGAAAAGGTTTATTCTGGAGTAAATTGTTTGACTTGATTATCTTATCTCTTAATTATGTCATTGTGTCAATAAATGCCTGGTAGCAAGCAAAAATGTTTGTTTTTTATAGATGTAAATAATCCAGTCTTGTCCTTATCCACTGTGCAGTTGGGCAGACCCCAAAGATCACATTGCAAGATACATTATTGAAAATGTTACAAACACCTGCTTTTTAGGCAAAGTTTTCAAGTTCAACAGAAAAGATTAAGCAATCTGTTATCTTGAATCTTATATTTAGAACATGGCATTTTTCCCCAAGTTACTACCATATTTTTGATTTTTGTACACCTTGACATTTGTCATTATGTGTAACATAATAGGTACTATAAAGATCTTTTGTAAATGTATCTAATCTCTTATCTCCTCTTTACAGGAATTTATTAAAGGAATCTGTGAACCTGAACTAGAAGAAAGAGAATGTTACCCCAAGGCCATGCACTGCATTTTTGTTGGGGCCCAGAGCCTGTTTCTGAAGAGCTTGATTCAGGACACCTGTGCCGATCTCTGCATTCTGGACATTGGTCTTCTTGGCATCAGAGGAAGTGCCGAAGCTGTGGTCATGGCTAGGAGTCACATTCAGCAGTTTGTGAAGCTCTTTGAGAATAATGAGAACCTACCCAACAGTCAGAAAGAATCTGAGGTGAAAAGGGAATTTAAACAATTTGTTGAAGCTCGTGCTGACAACTATACAATGGACTTGTTGATTTTGCCCACTTCCTTGAAAAAAGAGCTTTTGACACTCACACAAGGTGAAGAGAATTTATTTGAAACGGGAGATGATGATGATGTTATCGAAATTAGAGATTCTAAACAAGCAGAGTTTCCACAGAATGCTGCCACAGGGCTGAATATTTCTGGAGATGAAATTGTTTTGCCAGAAGATGCAAGAAATGAAGCTGGCACTCCTGTTTCTGAGCTTACAAAACAAATGGACACAATCTTTTCTAGTTCACAAGATGTACTTTTTGTTCCAATAAATGGTCTAAGCCCAGATGAAGAGACACTGTCCAAAGACAGAATTTGTCACAAAAGGAGATTTTCTGATTCTGAAGAAAGGCATACCAAGAAACAGTTTTCTTTGGAAAATGTTCAAGAGGGAGAGCATCTACATGACAGTAAGACATTAGCTGGAAGTGTAATCATTGACTTATCTGATTCTTCTGCTGATCCTGAAAATTTAAGTCCAGATGTAAAGGACACTACTGAGGAAATGGAATACAACATCCTCGTAAACTTTTTTAAAACCATGGGCTATTCCCAAGAAATTGTTGAAAAGGTCATTAGGGAGTATGGGCCATCTACTGAACCATTATTGCTCTTAGAAGAAATTGAAAAAGAAAATAAAAGATTCCAAGAAGACAGAGAATTTTCACCTGGTACTATGTATCCAGAGACCAACAGAACCAAAAACAAAGGTGTTTGTAGCAGCGTAAATGAGCTTACAACAGATTCTACTCCAAAGAAAACACAAACTCATGCACAGCAAAATATGGTGGAAAAATTTTCTCAGTTACCATTCAAAGAATCAAAACCATGTACCTCAAATTGCAAAATTAATACTTTCAGAACAGTGCCAGTAGAACAGAAACAAGAAATCTGGAGTTCAAACCAGAATTACGTTTGTAACATGGACCTTGAAACTGATGGCCTTTCACCTGTTGTCCCTTCAAGTCCCAAAGAAGTTGTCAGTTTTGTTTCAAGAGGAGCTTCAAGTCACCAGCCCAGAATTCCAGTTTTTCCTGAAAATGGTTTGCAGCAACAAGCAGAGCCCTTACTTCCAAGTAATTTGAAGTCTCCCTGTGAAAACCGTTCAGGGTGTTGTAGCTCTCCCCAGTCTAAGCCAAATTGTCCACCCCTTTCTCCACCAATGCCACTGCCCCAGCTGTTACCTTCAGTTACTGACACAAGGTTGGCCGGACCGTCTGATCATATTGATTCCTCAGTCACTGGTGTTCAAAGGTTCCGAGATACTCTGAAAGTACCCTACAAGCTGGAACTAAAAAATGAGCCAGGGAGAACAGATTTGAAGCACATTGTTATAGATGGGAGCAATGTCGCAATTACGTAAGTCCACTCTCTGCAAGTTATATTACAGTTGTAAAAAGGGCCCTAAGCAGTGTCTCAGAACTACATGCTCTTGAAGGAACTTATGCTATGCATCTGTCTAGTTGATCTATTTTCTTACGTGGAAAAAAAACAAACCATGAAACAGCTGTTTGGAAAGTTGTGTTATTTCATCTTCTGCAGTTGTAAGCTTTGCTTTTCATCCTGCTAAACCAGTATTTCTGAGGGCGAGAGATAATAGAAAATTTGTCTTCACTTTTGCATTGCCTAGTCAGTGATAAACAGTATAGAGATTTTTAAATCATTAGCTGCTGCTGCATTTTTTTTTTTTAATCATTAGGTTCTTAATACCATGAATTCCATTAGGTTCTGAATATGAGGATGGAGCTTAAAGCTGAAAAGATTTTTCTGTATCTTTATGCTATAGTATGTTAGGGCTCTAGGCAAGAGTGCAGTGATAATGAATGTGCTGTACTTCTGTTGTACTTTGTTAATAGAGTGATAGCAATGTCCTTTCTAAGGAAATTCATCAGTTTGAGCTTCTTTATGGTCCTCTGCTGCTACGAAAAGCTTGTATATTTGCTTTTAGCAAAAAGAGTTAAATGGTCATTTCTATTTAACCTATCTTAGAACCCTCTGAAGAGTCTGTATTTTATTTTATTTTATTTTTATTTTTTTTAAGATTTTTATTTATTTATTAGAGAGCGAGAGACTGAGAATGAGAGGGGAGAAAGAGGGAGAAGCAGACTTCCCGCAGAGCCGGGAGTCCGATATGGGACTCGATCCCGGGACTCCGGGATCATGACCTGAGCCGAAGGCAGTTGCTTAACCAACTGAGCCGCCCAGGCGCCCGAGTCTGTATTTTATAAATCTGGTACAAGATTGGGTTTTTTCTCTAATGGGAGGTTTAATACAGTGACTAAAAAGAGGAGAGGAGATCAAGTCAGAATCTTTGCCCCACTGTGGACCGGCTGTTTGACCTCGTGTACGTTTCTGCCTGCTGGGTTTCACTTGCTGTAATCTATTGCCTTTGCCCTGTCCTAAAGGGCGTCTTTATCATGCCATTTCAACAACTGGTAGGTAAAGTCTCTCTCCAGTTTTCAAAATCAGTCACTCTGTTGATTTTGAAGAAGTTTGCAAGATCTGGCATTTTAAGTGGCTGTCATTTAAGAAAAGAGGCACCTGGACACCGGATGAAGATGGTGAAACACTCTTGTAAATTTTAGCGAATGTGTATGTGGCCTCTCTCCTAGGAATTCTATAAGTGCTATACATTTATTTTTTGTTTTGTTAATTTTTTAGACTTTTCAAACAAATACATAAAAAGGTAATAGAATGAATCTGTTTTTGAATTTGGGATTTCCACATGCACATCCCCCACCTTCAGTAGTTCTCAGCTTATTGAGCCTATACCCCCACCTCCTGCCTTTCACCTGAGTTATTTTAAAGAAAAGCCCAGATACGTTCTTTTTATCCTTCAATACTTTAATGTCTGTTTTTTAAAATAAGGATTCTTTTTATTTTTTGACTGAATTGTTGATGCTGTATTTTGCTATCGAAAGAAAGAAAAATCCTACCATTCCCCATGTTAATGTTTGAAGATAGGCTGGAAAAATATGTAATATACTTGTCTTCATTTCTAAATAATACTGTTTGTTGTCATTTCACTTTGCTTTTTGGCAGTTCTTTTCGGGGAAATCCAGCAAATGGCCCACAGCCGCATAGCATTATCTAAGTAAAAATGTGCAGTTTCAGTCACCCACAGTCCAAGCCCGCACCAGTTCCTCGTTACGATTTCTTGAGCCAAGTCGTGATAATAAAATTTAGGTCATGATTGTGAGTAATAGTAATCCTTTTTCAATTTTTATAACTGGAAAGATTTCTCAAATTGGTGTTCAAGGACTAAGAAATGCAAATTAATGTAGAATGAGCAGTGACGATGACACTATTTAAAAACCTTTTGGGAGTAGTAACTAATGTATTTCTCCGAGGGATAACTATTGGAATTTAGAGTGGTACTGCCAGGGTAGTACTGCCTGTGCACGACAGGATGTTTTGCATATCTAGTCCCTCCTACTTTGCCCATAGTACCCCCATCATTATGATACCCCAAGACACTCCCACGTATTTCCTAATACCCTTGGGTGCAGTGCCATCTCTTTTGAAAACCACTGAATTAGTGCACTGAGGGAAACCACGAGTAGACTTTCATTACTTTTTCTTTTAAAAGCTGATTATTTGGGGGAGGTTTCCAATTTTCTTGAATTCACAGATGTCTCAGTTTAAAAGTAACTTTTATTTATAAGGATGTATTATCCAAAAAAGACAGACTTATACTTAATTTGATAAAGATTGATCTGAAAATATCAGTAACTAAAATTAACTCTTATTCTGGGGGAAAACTGCTTAAAAGGACAGGGTCTTATTTTGGAGTGATGGAAATGTTTTAGAACGAGATCTAAGTGGTGATTGTACAGTACTGTGAATGTACTAAATGCCACTGAATTGTTCACTTTAAAATGATTATGTTAATGTGAATTTCAACTCAGTTTTTTAAATTTGGGAAAAAATTAACCCTTATTTGAAATCACTCTGATAGTAAATGTAAATTCTAGATTGTACATTCCATGGAGGAAGGGATTTGTATGTGTCCTGTCACTGAAATACAACCAGGGTTCATGGTGCTGGCACTGGTGGCACTCAGTAACATTTTGTTGAATGAATGAAGTAAAGACTTAAGAAATATTAGGATTTTTAAAATGACTTTTTACGACTCTTTTATAGCTTCCTATTCCAGTGATCAATTTAAAGTTTACCTGAGACATTTTTCAGCAAATATTTGAAATCTTAAAACTGAAACACCTGTTATGTGTCAGGTACTTTTCTCTTTTAAAATGTAATTGTCACACTGATTTTGTGAGATGAAAATGATCTATACTTTGATATAACATGAGGTGGCTTAAAAACCTTGTCCAGGATTACACAGATAAGAGATATATGCCCATAGGCTCCCAGAGCCATCATACATCCTGCCTCCTCCCATAGAAAATGAGATTGGAATTTTCAGGCCTTGGCAGTGTAGAGTACTTAAGTCTTGAGTGGCTTAAGCGTTGCTGAGTAAACCTCACTTATTTGACCCAACTAGTGCGGAAGTAGTTAAAAAGGAAATTTGAACCCTTAAAAGGATTTGTTGGTTTGATCCTACTCTGGAGCAGCTCAGACCTACCCATCTCTGGGTTTCTGCCAGTCCTTTATTACGTTAGCCTATCCAGTGTGCTGTCTGCAATTCATACACACTGTGAGAAATTCCAAAATACCCACTTCATGCTGCTAATTATGCGTATCTCTACTTGGTTTTTCCCCTTGTCACCATGAATGAGTCAAATGATGAGTAAATGGAAATTGTGGTGTACAGCTAGACATCACAGGGGTGGCTAGATAACACTCAGACTCGGTCACTTTGAAACTTAAGCATTAGGACACCTGACTTATCTGGGTAGATAATTTTCCGTGTAGACGAGGTTTGCCCCTTCACTTGGCAGCGCTATGTATTTTAACCATTTTTTTCATGCTAGTCTTCTATATCAGGGTCCCATGGCTATTTTTATTAAGTGGAAACTATAGAAGGAAATTACTCTTTCCCGGGGTAACTCCAAAAGAGTTTTTTCACCATTTCCCCCACATTGCACAGTCTGGTTCTATCACTACTGTGAGTTTTTACCAAGTGTCTGTTGCCCATTTCCTCTCTGGCTTGGGACAGTCTTCCTTCCAGTTTAATGCCTTCTATAATATGGAAAACAACCGGATGATGTAACTTGTTTCCAACTACATGGAACAGGAGTTTAAATCTCCCTTGATAGCCCACACACCTGGCCTCTCAGGCCTATTATCTGTTAATTCTGCATTTGGAGCTGGAAGCCCCCAAGTTTTGGCCTTCTCAGAAGTAGAGGAGGAGTTACGGTATGTAAACCCTTTGTCTTGGAGTTTAAATAGACAGTTGGTCTGGGTCTGCCTGTCAGCAAGTTCCTCTGGCTTAACTGCAGGGAGGTGAGGAGGCGCATTTCTGCTTAGCTAGGATGTGGGGGAGTTGAAATGGGAATCAACAGGGACCTTCTGTATTACTTGGAGTACATGAATATGGCTCTACTTGGTTTTCTTGCATAGTTCTATTTTCTGGCTAAAGCTGTGTGTTTTCTACCAGAATTTTGAACTGCTGTTTTTATTCCTAAAACAGCTCTCAAGATTTTGTGGGTATCCACAGTGATTTGATCTTATCACTGAGGGTAACACTGGAAATTAGTATAGAGTTAACGTTTCTGGAAGTTCCATTTCTTCCACTCTAAGTTTAAGTGTGGTACAGCACAGTGGGATTATATTTACTTGCATTTCCCTTCATTTTCCTCCAGGACCCAGTGGGACGGAGCTGGGTTCCACCCACTTTCTATTGTTGCACTCAAAAAAAACTTTACAGGGAGAGAAAAAATTAGTACACATTTGTAGCTGATGAATAAGCCAAACTTTACAAGCTTTTTCAGTACATTTCTCTCAAGGATTGTTCTTTTCAGGACTTAAATAACATACGCATCCCTTAGTTTTTCTAAGAACCAGTAGGCTGTTGTATTTTGTATTTTCATGTTCAGGCTGTGGTTGACATTAACTCTGGGTGTGTTCTTGCTGTTAAGCAATTAGAATGATTTTTAAAGATTTTTTTTAAAAGATGAGGCCTACAAAAACTACCTCCAGCCTCTCTCCAGTAACAGATGTCCTATTGCTACATTCTTGCCATATTTTGAATGCTTTTAGATAAACAAACCACTGCCGAGTTACTTCATCAAGACTGGGTTTACTTGCTTATGTTTTCTGGGGCAAAGCTGATGACTGTGCCATCTCTTATTTGTGGCTCACAGAGAAGAGAGTGGGCTTTAGCCTCTTAAAGGCAGAGTTTCTGAGCTGCTCTTCTGAGTGTTAGAAGTTAATTGGATGTCCAGCCCATTTCTCCTTCTTGAGAATATAGATTTAGGTGGGGACAGTCCCGCTGTGGGGTGGTAGGAGGGGCACTGGCCCGGGAGTGAGGAAGCCTGCGCAATCCCAGCACAACCACCCTGTGGCAGTGCAGCCTGGGAAAGTTGCTCAACCTCTCAGGGCTTTCATTCTTTTTATCTAATAGTCCCCTAACTCTGTTCCTTCTCCTAAATTCTGTCATTCCAGTGGACCGTATAGGATAGCAAGACAGGAAAGAGGAGAGATGATTGAGGACCTGTTTCTAGAAATGGCTTCACAGAAGAAGGTCTGGAATAGAGTCCTAGGGCATTGGAGGAAGGTATAAGAGAAGGTCTACAAAGATAGCAGCGAAAAGAAAGCTCACTGCCCAGGAAGAGGGAGATGGCAAGCCCATCTGGCCAGAAACGAGTGTGGTGACACATGGTGATAACTAGATCTCTCCTGACTAGTCAGGTGCGGAGGGGACTTTGAAACCATGTGCTGAGTTTGTTGACAGGAATGCTGCCACTGATGATCCTGAGGAGGATCAGAGGTCTCATGGCTGCATTTCAGGGTCTAACTGGAGTTTGAGGAGGGATGGGAACTGAGAGAGCCTGGAGTTGACTTGGGACACATTGTGCCTGAAGTGGTAGGACTTCTAAGTGATGGAATTCTCCACCAGGTGGTTTTGACATGGAGACTCTAGACATGGAAGAGAAGACAGGACTGAAGTTGCAGGATTTCCTGTCACTAGAACCTAAGCGACTGTTGAAATAGTGAAGATGGATTATGCTCATTTCATAAGCTGTAGTTTCACAGTTTTCTAATACTCATGGTTAGAAAATGGATCATCACCTACAAAATGTCAAACTTTGAAAGCCCTTTTTAAAAAAATCTCCACTTTTAGTTAACTGCAGGAGAATACAATTTAAATACTTTTTCTCCTTTCTCTTGAAATTTGTTACCACATTTTTGGGTGGGGTCAGTTTTCAATCCACTATACCAGGGGTTGTGAACTGTGGGCCAAATCTGGCCTCCACCTGTTTTTGTAAATAAGGAACACAGCCACCCTCATTCATTTCCAATTGGCAGACTTGAGTGGTGCAGCAGAGGCCATATGGCCTGTAAGGCCTATTCGGCCCTTTACAGAAAATCATATCCTGGCTTACGTTCTATACTGTTCCTTGTTTGTTTGCCTCTGCTCCCCACACTTTCCGTTTCCTTCAGTAAAATCATCTGCCACAGCCCCCAGTTAGTTCCACTGGAATCATGTCCTCAAATTATCTCTGGGAATCTGTAACTTGAGTTTCATAATTCCCTAGAAAGGGTATGGAGCCCTGGAACTGGAGGCATCTGTAGCCTTTGGAAGTTGTGAGGAACATGTCATGGAAGAGTCATGTCTACTTGGCTTCATCAGCAGGTTTCTTTTTTTCTTTAAGATTTTATTAGAGAGCACAAGCAGTGGGAGCAGCAGAGGGAGAGGGAGAAACAGGCTCCCCGCTGAGCAGGGAGCCTGACATGGGGCTTGATCCCAGAACCTCGGGATCATGATCTAAGGTGAAGGCAGTCGCCTAACCGACTGCGCCACTCCGGTGCCCTCAGCAACAAATTTCTTAGTAAAATGTGTAAAATACTCTTAGAGGTCAAATGACCAGACAGGACTTTTTGGAATGGGCTCTCTAAAAAAAACAAAAACAGAAATAAAAAGTGCAATAAACAAGTATTCTGATGAAACTCAAACTGCCTTCTGTCCCAATAGCACATTCAGTTAGATTAACTAAACAAAGTACAAGAAAAATCATAAAGCTATTAAGAATCACATCTCATGCAAAGGCTTCTGTCTTGGCTTTGTAAAGTCATAACTATGGAACTTGATGCCAAAGAATATAAAAAAGTATTACAGGGAATTTTGCAATTGTTTTTGTTGTATGTGGAGTTCACCTTTTCACTTTTTCATGGTGAAGCTTAAGCATACTTTAAGCTGAAATAAATTTTGTTTTCTTCTAGCCATGGTCTGAAAAAGTTCTTTTCTTGTCGTGGAATTGCAATTGCAGTTGAATATTTTTGGAAGCTTGGCAACAGAAACATCACTGTATTTGTCCCACAGTGGAGAACAAGGCGTGATCCTAATGTCACAGGTGAGGCAAACTGATCCTTCCAGATTTCTCGTTTTTTAGGTGTTTAATGAGTTGGCTTATAATTGCAACACATGCTACTTAGAGTAGAGCCATGTGCCTTGCTTTAAAGCAGCAGCTTTAAAAGCAAAATGGTAAATCTGTTGCACCCAGTAGAACATCAGGTAGAGTGTGTTACAGCACAAGTACTTGAAGGAAGGATGGAAAGTTAACATAGTTGTTTATATGGAAAGTTATGTTAGAGTTCTTTATACATCACAAAAATGTTCCTGACTTTCTGAAAAGTAGGTCAAATCTATCTTTCCATTAGTCTGGGCTTCTGCCTCATTAAATAGTCTTTTCTAAAATGGTCACTTAATAAATTTGGGAACCCCCATATAAAGTATTTTTTGAGCAGTCTGTTTAATAGCTTAATATCAATTATATCTGTTAATTGTGTGGTACTGCATGGTTGACTGCAGGCCGCGTACGAGAGCTTTGAACTTAGTGAATCGTGCAATAGTCCAGAGAAACCTAAGGTTGTTTCTTAGGTCACAGTAGGAGGAGTGGTGAGACTGTGTCTGCTTAACAAAGCAATGGGCCTAGACACAAAAGGTAGATTGGGAGGAGAAAGGGTGAGTACAGAGCTTACCCAGCATTTAAACAGGAAGTGAAACTTAGTCACTGTTGAGGTGGAAATGGTAAGACCACACATTTCTCAAGTATCCCAACTTCTCTCATTTTGGAGAGCATATTTGTCTTAACCAAGGGTGCTTGAGGACTAAGGCAGAGCCACTGATTTTTGCAGTAGGACTTGTGAGAGGGTCTTGTGACCCCTCCTGTGAGCCCTCCATCCCTTGCATCTCTAGAACGGTAAAACACTGGCCGGGGCGGGGGAGGGGGGGCAGGGTTTCAGTCTAAGCCAATACTGAGTACTGTTGAGGGGACACTCTCTCACCCAGAGCTAAGTTTAGCCGCTTTTTGCCCATTGACTGGTTTTCTACAGTTTGTCTTTGACCCTTTTTTCTTCTCTGTCATCAAAGTCAGAAAAGGTTCATGTAGATAACTGAGAGCGGTTGGGTACGGTGCCAGCTAGAGGGATATTTTGAACAGACTCTTGGAATGGGGTCCACACAGACCTTCCTTGGGACAGGGCAGAGCCTTGTGTCCCTGCCACACCCTCTGTTTCCAACCCCGTTTCCTGCCCCACCCCTACTCTCTGGGACTTGTGTCATCAGTCTCCCTGTCCTACTGATTGTGATGTGAGTGTGAAAAATTTCTGGATGGTCGGGTTCATTAAATACAAGTTTATGGCTTACTCTTAATTTCAGGAACAAATGAGTTAAACTTTTTTATATTTAAAAAATAGCTAAGGTCAGTTATTACGTTGTATTTGCCTTAATATGTATGTTCCTTGTTTTTTTAAATTTTTTTATTCTTTCTTTCCTACCCAGTGAGTTAGTAAATTGAGTCAGTAAGGGTTTTCCTAACTCTCCAAGAGAAACATTTGGGGGTACTTTCATGTATTTAAACATCTGGGAAGATAGCCTTTTTCTGAATGTGTATTCAACTTCTTCCATGAACAGAACAGCACTTCTTAACCCAGCTCCAGGAGCTTGGAATATTATCTTTAACTCCTGCCCGGATGGTCTTTGGAGAAAGAATTGCTTCTCATGATGACAGGTACGAAAGGCTGTTTTCCTTCCGGAGGTGGGTGTGGGGTGCTGAGGAGCCCACCACCTGCCCCCTGGACAGTTCATGGTGCTCCTGGGCCCCCGGGCTTAAAGGGCTTAAAAAGGGGTTTGAGAGTTTTAATGTTTATGGTCATTAAAGTTATATACTCAGTAGGTTATTTTTTTGCTATATGGGTTTAGGAACATTACCTAAAATCTATTCGGTTAGAATGTTTGTTTATATGCTTGTTTGTTTCTTAATAAAACATGACTGAGAATCCATAAGTAAAAACAGACATCGAGTTCTCTTTTTTGATGCATACTAAAAGTAATGTTTGAGTAAAGTTTGTCTTGTCTTATTGTGTCACCTTCAAGAATGCTTTTCAAACATGATCTGTCTCCTCCTGGTTGATTTTGGCCAGGGACTTAGTTTGTCATTGTCATACCTGAGCCCTCGGTATTTCTTCCATGTAGTAAACGATGGTTTCAGCTGACCCAAAGTGTGATAAGAGTAAGCTGCATTTCTTAGGCTGGTGCGTCACTCAGAAAGCAGATGTTAGTGCATTGGAGACAGTAGGCTTTAATCTGTACCTTTTACTCTTTTTTATAACAGCCTTACTGAGCACTAAGCAAGTGCAATGCACAGAGTTAGGCTCTGAGAACACACGTGATTCAGACACTTGCTGCTGTCGGGAGTTTGTGATCTAAAGGAGGCACACAAATAAATAAGGAGGGGTGGATTGGTGTGGTTGACTAAGAGAAGATCCCAGACATGACCAGTGGCGTGACAACCAGTTTTTCAAACCCTCCTCTTTGGAGTGAATACAGTTGTAGCAACCCTACCAGTATCTGGGAACCTAAGCAGTGGCCTCTTGTTCTTCCCACTCCTTTATGGTACTCTGGCCTGAAGCACTTAGAATGTGCTGGTGGTTTTGCCTCAGTATTCTACCAAAATGGTCCCCCCACGTTGAAGACAGTGTTTGGCGTGTAACCCAAACTAGTGAATGATAGTCAGATGGGTGAGATATGAAAAGAGGGGAGCTTGGCAATAGGGGGTGGAAGGAGCGACTGGGGATGACAGCAGACGTTCCTTCAGCAAAAGGTCCAGAGGGCCTTCTCATTGACAGCCCCTTGCCCTTCTCCAGGCTGGAATGAGAGACCAAATCAGATGGGAAGAATCAGAGGTGATACGAGAGAATAGCGTGAGAGGAAGTGGAAGGAAAACAGCACGGGTGGGGTGGGGCAGAGGAAGTACTGGGAGACCGGGGCCACTCCAGCTCCGTGATCCTGGCCTCAGACCCTGTGAGGTGGAGGGTCAGGTGGGCTCGTGAAGAGCCTCAGATCTCTAACACTGTAGCTGCACACCTGCAGAATTGGAAGGCATGTGCAAGTATGCAGGCTAAATAAGCTTGTGCTTAATTTATATGACTCTGGGTTTTTAGCAGGTCTGGATCTAGGTCTTGATTCATAGTGCATGCACTCAGAAGCCTTAACTTTTTGTTAATACCTAACCCTAACCTCCTCACTTACTATTCATGTCAGCTAGGAATAGTTTATAAAATATTCACTAATAAATCAAAAAAATTATTTATACTTCCTTTCAAGGCGTCCTAAGACTTCTGAAACTAACGCTTGTTTTTTAATTCCTTTGAAGTATTCACTATCACTAATAAAAGCAGTTGTTCACACCTTCGATTCTAGCGATTCTCTTAATGTATTGTTTTGTTGTCTTTGTCTATATTGCCTTAGACAGATGTGGTCACCCTGACTAAGGGATAAAACTCAACATGATTTTCCTCACAAATCCCTCATTAAGACGGTTTGAGCATGAATAATCTCCAGCAATGAAATAGAATTCTCAATATTGAATTCTTACCCTTATCAAACCAGTGTAGCTTCTCGAAAATGGCATTTGAGTGAATCTATAACTTGGGCTAAACAGAATGATAGTTCTAGACGTCTCAAGTCCGAGCAGAAGATGTGAGCCTATAGGTTTTTGGTTTTGTTTTTTAATGCAAGGTTGACTGTACAAAGCAGCTAATCTTAGAACCAGAGTACTGTAGCTTAGCAACCAAAACTTGAATAGTGATTTCACTGGCTTGTCAACTCGTATTTATTCTCAACTTTAGGCCTCATGCATCATCTGATGACCACTATCTATTGATAACACAATGTTTCTAGAAAAATAGGTAAATCATGGTTGAGATCATTTTTAAAAAGAGAATAATATTGTATGAAAACCAAACCTTCATTTATAATCACACTAACAATTTCAGAGGTACTCAGTATTTCAGACTGATCTTCAGCTGACAAGGGCTTAACTTTTCTACTTCCTAGCCATAGTTAAATTCTTTGGTGATTTTCCTATGAAGAGGAGATCTTCTGTTTTCTTAATAACATAGCTTCTGTAAGCCAGGAATGCCTGCCCATTTTAACCTCTTATATTACTATAGGTTTCTACTACACTTAGCGGACAAAACTGGTGGCATAATTGTAACAAATGATAACTTCAGAGAATTTGTGACTGAGTCACTCTCTTGGAGAGAAATTATTACAAAAAGGTAATATTTTCTTCTTTGTCTTTGGTTAAGTGTTTTTTGTTGTTTATTGTTTGGTTTTGTTTTGTGTCCACCTTGGTCCTGCAGAAAGCAGTATAGGGAAATAAGACTGTGCTCCCCATCCCCATGCAGTACTATGGCTGGCCCTTCTAGGTAAGTAGGAGTCCCAGTACAAAGCTACAAAACCAGCAGGGGACATATAGGCACGCTGTGGTGGCTGCAGGTGTTCCCTGACAGGAGGCAAGAGGCCCATGTTTATGGTGTGGTTAACTCTTGTTAACAGTGTAGTGGAGCAGAAGTGGCCTCCTAACTTGGCCTTGCCCTAATGCTAGCAGAGACTTTGGCAACTCACGGGGTATCTGTACTCGACCAACCATGAACTACAAAGGTTGGGTGTAATGACAGCTGTGATCCAGTAGGAGGATGGGACCAAAATCAACCTGCTGATTGAGTTTTCACGTCTTGGGAGAGGGGAGAGATTTGGGGGTTTTTTAACTTGTGATGCTTTTCTTGATCCTTTACCACAATAGTTTAATCATGTACATTGAAAATATGTTTGATTATCATCCGGAATAAAGTCAAGAGTAGAGCATTCACAGATGTGTTCTATTTGTGATGATACTCTGAGTGTGTTCACCTGCCTGAAGATCAGCGCACACTGGCTTCCAGGACTTCTTGTTAACAAGCATCATCTGATCAAGTTACCTAACAGCACCGGTCTGTGATGGTGCCACAGAGGAGGCCCGTATGCCACAAATCTAAAAACATAAATCAGCATACCGCAAACTGTGTATAAGTAGTATGTAACAGTAGTATGTAATTGGATACTTACCTCTGTTGGGGTTTCACAGTTGCCCCTTGGCTGATATTTGTATTTTGCTAAATCATTAGAGGATTTTAGAAAATAATTCTTTGCTGTAAGTGCCCAGGTGTGAATTAATTACTCTATGCATTTTGACTCACATACCGTTAATAAGCTGTTCACAAGAGCTGAACTGAGAATTGGTCTTTGACCTTCTGGGCACAGTTAACAAGCCATCAATCTTCTAGGACATGTTTCTGTTGGATCTTTGCCTTGGATTCATTGTCAGTATTTATTGGACACTCATCTGTGTATGAAAGGTCTAAATGTAGTCAGGACTCATGTTTGTACACCAACCCGTTGCTTTCAGAACTCACAAAACAAGGCAGAAACAGAGGTCTAGACAACCAACACAAGCACTTGGCTTTTTTTTCCTTCTTACATCTTGTCCAGACTTACTAAATCATGCTGAACTGATCTAAGATTTTCTTTCCTCATAGATCGTGTTGTTTTGTTGTTTTTAAGGGGTTATCTTCAGTGGATTTGCCTGTAGACACAACTATTCAAAACAAAAGTAAAACCTTTGTTGTGCACCTGCTGTGTCCTAAGCTGACAGTCTTTAAATCTTGTTTTCAAAGTTGTATTAGGAGAAGAAGCTGCTTCCAAAGCCCAGATAAAAAATCTGCAAGTCTCATTAAGAAATGTGAGGGCCAACTGATTAAAGTTTCTTTATTGAATTTGTATCCAAGAGAGAAATTCAGATGGTTTAACGTGGTTGTTTTTTTCCGTTAGGCAATTAAGCAGCCTTATAATTTTATAGGTGACTGTTGCCTTGGAATTAGGTGGCCACTGCTACTTTCTTCTCAGTTCCTGCATCAATAAAAACTTCATGTTTTCTCCAGCATTGTAATCATACTCTGTGTCGTAGATTGCTTCAGTATACCTTCGTCGGGGACATATTTATGGTTCCTGATGACCCTCTGGGAAGAAGTGGACCTCGATTAGAAGACTTTCTTCGGAAGGAAGTCTTCCTTAGGTATTTGCTTTTTCACATTGTTTTATATTTACAAATTTGTTTCAGTTCTTTGTGCTTTTGTGTAAGTGATGTCTCTGAAGGACTAAAGATGGCACTTTTAAAATTTTTATTAGCCTTATACTTAGTGCTGGTGTAATATATTTGAAAAGCTAATCAAGCACACACCTTAAAGACCTGTTCTTCATTTGTGGTCCTTTTGGTTTTAATCCTCAGAGAGGAGCCAAACTTTCTGTAGGTCTAAAAAGACAAGGCAGATGTTGCTGGCAGTCACTTATTAGCAAATGCCACTTAGGTTCGTTTTATACATGTGAATATCCTTTTATATTCATTTTCCAAAATCATTTGCTTTTTTAACTTGTTATGCTCCTATTAATTTACTTACTATTCAGGAATCACTACCTGGGGAACTGACTCTTTTATCTCCACTGAATGGAGAAGCCAGTATTTCATATTCATCTGAAATTGTTCTGATAGTGTAGGTTTTCTTTGTTGTAGTTTGGTTTTTTTGTTTTGTTTTGTTAAAGGTATGTTGCTGGGGCGCCTGGGTGGCTCAGTGGGTTAAGGCCTCTGCCTTCAGCTCAGGTCATGATCTCAGGGTCCTGGGAATGAGCCCCGCATCGGGCTCTCTGCTCAGCGGGGAGCCTGCTTCCCCCTTTCTCTCTGCCTGCCTTTCTGCCTACTTGTGATCTCTCTCTCTCTGTCAAATAAATAAATAAAATCTTTTAAAAAAATTAAAAAAAATAAAGGTATGTTGCTAGTGGTTGTTTCTGTTTTCAGAATTATCAGGTAATGGACATTGTTAACTAAAGGATTCTGTGTGCCCAGCTGTCAGATAGTATGATCCCATAACAAATAGCTGATCTTTTTTATTTATAACCAGATCTCTTTGGGGTTCTAGGTTTGGATTTGGGGGTATTTCCCAGAGATGTACTTCTACAGAGGAGACCAGCATAATTTCAGCTCCCTGGTCTTAGAAATCATTTCTCTTTTGAACCTTCAGGTTTTATTACTTAAACGAGAGCTTACTTCCCAAGGTTCTGCTTCTCTTCCTACACCAAGGGAATAGCAGCCATTTTAACATCTGCTAAGTGTCATTGCATTGCCACTGGGCTTTTAAGACCTGGTGCCTGTGTGCAAGCATAGGGCCCACGGGTCAGACTTATAACTGAAAGAAAGTTCTCTGGCTACTTCCACACCTCAGCAGCCTGGGAGTAGGGTCTGTCCTGCCTGAACACCTAATTGCTCTTTATAGTGTGTTAACCAATTGAGTAAGAAGTTAATAATAACCCTTTACAGAGGGTCTAACTTTTCAAGTTAGTTGAGCTTTTGAAGTTGGGAAAAGTGTTCAGCCAGCTCCATTTCTCCGCTGCAAGTCCAAGTCACCTGGGAAGCTGCTTCACAAGACAAATGCCTTTTTCACACACACACACACACACACACACACACAACATACAGGTGTGAGTGCCAACACCTTGCCCAGACTGGTGAGGGGGAAAGGGAGTGGAGACTATAGGAAGCGGAAGTGGCTACCTCTCCCCAAAGGAGTCCCTTTTTCTAAGCCCTTTCAACCACACAGAATTAGAGTCTCCAGAAAAGTCTATGTCCAAAGACACAGAAAAAGACCCTATTTTCGGTGTCTCTTGTACTCTCAGGTGATGCTGGCAAAACCATACTTAGAGCCAACAGTTGGATGGGGTCAGTTCTCGTAGCTACAGATCTGGGATGGTGGGGTAGCTCATGAAGAGCTGTCACTCCCCGTCATGACCATTCGGGAGGTGGTGTAGGCGTCATCCCCATGGACCCCTCTGTGGGCAGCTTGCCTTCAGAAGCTGTGGAGTAGCGGCACCTGGGTGGCTCAGTTGGTTGAGCAACTGCCTTCGGCTCAGGTCGTGATCCTTGAGTTCCGGGATCGAGTCCCACATCGGGCTCCCAGCTCCACGGGGAGTCTGCTTCTTCCCCTAACCTTCTCTCCTCTCATACTCTCTCTCACTTTCTCTGTCTCTCGGATAAATGGATAAAATCTTTAAAAAAAAAAAAAAAGCTGTGGAGTAGCACAGCCTCAAGGTCAGCAGCAGATCATTTTGGACAGGTTTCTCATTTCTCTTCTAACCCAACTCACCAGACTCATTCTATTCACAGAGATATGCAGCCCCTACTCAATGCCTTGCCAAATGTGGGCATGTTTGACCCCAGCTTCAGAGTCCCTGGCACCCAGGCAGCCAGCACCAGTCACCAGCCTCCAACCCGGATTCAGGGCACCCCGCCCAGCCACTGGCTTCCTCAGCAGCCCCGCTTTCCAGTTCTGCCGAACCTTCCCAGTATGCAGCAGAGTGTGCCCATGCCGGCACAGAGGTCTCCTGCGGAAACCAGCGAGCTGAGGGAAGCCCTTCTGAAGATCTTCCCCGACTCCGAGCAAAGACTGAAAATCGACCAGATATTGGCGGCCCATCCGTACATGAAAGACCTGAACGCGCTGTCTGCCATGGTGTTGGACTGAAGGGCACACTCTAGCTTGTGTCTGCATGTGGCAGCAGGAAGCGACATAATGTGAAGAGACCGATTTCCCAGTGGAAATGCTGTTGTAGTGTATAGAAAACAGATGTTCTGTGTATAAAAAAATCTGGGTTTTCAAAACCAGCTTTTTCTATATATAAATTATGCTGCTATTACAGATTTAACATTTTCTGTAAAAGGAAAGTACATTTTCTGCCTGTTCAGAACTGTTTAATAGCAGTTACTCTTGAGTGTATTTACATTTTTATGTTTTTTAAACTATTTTCCTTAAAGCTGAAAATATTGACAAATGGATATGATTAGCCTTTCTAAATAAAAAAAAAAAAGAGTTGCTTTCTTAGGGAAAGCAAGACCTCTTAAAGTATATTTTCTTGAGATGATTATGTAACGTCCACTAACATGAAGTGTGCTCACCAACCCCCCCCCCCCCAGCCTCCTCTGCCCTCACCCCTGGAATTAGAGTCATAGGAGTAGATTTTGCTCCTGTGAGTCTTTTGTTGGAGCCATTTGTGAGAGGGGGCAGGTGGTGCCACTAGATGGCACCTGTGCCTAGCCGTTGTTACTGACCAGGGCACAGACTCCAAGTGTCAGGGCAAGAAATTCGAGAACTCATGTATTCTAGAAGATATTCTAGAGCTCATCTTACCCTGCTGCCCCTCCCCCTCTGCAGAAGAGGGAACTGAGGCTCAGCGTGCTGCCCGGGTCCACAGCTGGAGCAGCTGGGCAGGGACTAGACTTCTCGTCCAGTGGCTCTGACATGCTCACCAGGCTGAGGCCTCACTATATCTGGCCTGACTCTAGAAGTCATGTCTTAGCCTCTGAAAATAATAGCAGGATGTGAGGAAGTTCCATCAAGAGTCCCGTTGTTACCATAATTCTGTGTCCACCACCTCCATGCGAAGTTTGTGCAGCTTTGCCAGAAAGTGGTTTTCTATTCTCAAGAATGACCCAAGCCAATAAATAGCATTAGTAGCTGCCGTGGGGGCTCAGCCCCTTATTTATTTCTCCTGGGTTTGTCTTTTTAGTGTTCTCCTCAGCCGTCCTTCCAGTGAGTCTGTCTCAGCATTGGTATCTTAGTATTGTGTTTTCAGTGTTCCTCAAATTCTGTGTCAGTGAAGTTCTTTTCCTGAGTAATTATATTTAACGTCTTTACTGTTCTCTGGACTTTCAAAGGGCTTTGTATTTTCTACCTGTTCTCTTCCCCGGCTGCTCACGGTCAGTTTCGTGTCTGCCCTGTGGGTCGTGCCCCTCTCAGCCCCCAGCAACAGCTGCTGCGGACTCAAGGCCAGTCTGTTCTTCATGGTGAAGGGAATTTTTTGGCCATGAGCAGAGCTGGTGGCTCCCCAGGAGTCGAGCTGGTGGCTCCCCAGGAGTCTCCCTCCCAGTGTGTACGACCCCTGCTTCCCTCAGGGGATGAATCCAGAGTCCTCCAGGTGGCTGGACTTGTATTTTTCAATCATGTTTTCTCTCCAGATGCCTTTAAGATGCCTCCTAAAAAGGAACTGGTTGTTCAGCCACCGCTTTGGGGCAGGTGGCCAGAGTCACCCAGCCAGCTGGGATGTGGAGGTAGGAGACTTGAGGTGGGCAGGAAATGACTCAGTCACAGCCCGTGTGCTTCAGCTTTAGAACTGGTGGTTTGTAAAAGTGTGGCAGATGTGTGAGAGCTAGGGCTGTCTCTCACAGTCTCTGATCTTCTGGGTTGAGGTTTGATCTGACGGCCTTGCCAATCCAGTATTTCTCCTATTTGCAGAGAAGGACCCATCGGTAAACCTTACTGGCCCAGGCTTAGCCACACAGGTCTTTCTGGAAGGGGAAGACCAAGTGGGGCTGGCTAGGCCAGGGGTTCCAGAAGTGACTTGATCCTTGACCTTTGGATTATCTAAGCCTCTGTATTTTTAGTATTGTTTCTGAGGGCTCTACCTGTCCCTTTCCTCTTTCTAGGGTACAGGAAGGAAGGATGCAGGAAATTAAATGGGTCATTTACTTCCCTTGATAAATTACAGCAGAACACAAAAGTCACAGTTCTTTCTGAAACTTGAAAATTTAAAAACCCAATTTTCGAATCATTAAAAAAAAAAAGTCATCACTTGTTCTCAGCGTTCTCTTAATGTTAGGCTGAATGTTGATGCTACTGCTACTCAAATGTTTCTGGATGGTCTGCCCCCAGTGGTTGATTTCTGAACCACCGTGGTGGTGTCTGCAGCAATGCTTCCTCGTTCTGCAGCTCCTCAGGCATTCGAGTGCCGGGGCTCCGCATCCTGTACTTCCTGGCGTACCTAGAAGGAGGTGGCAAGGGCAGGAGATGCCACCTCATTCAGGAGACAGGCATCTGCTCCTCAGAGAGTGGTTGTCCAGGGTTCGAGAATTAAGTAGATGGTGATACGGGATGATTCCCTGACCTACCTCTGCCCCAAGCCCCAGCCGCCTTCTCCGGGAGACAAAAACCTTGTTTGACCTTTCTGTACGGTAGCCTGTGTTTGAGACCTTGTAGGCTGAGGGCTAGAAGACAGTGGGAAGGCATCTGCCTCAGCCATCCTGGCTGACAGGTCAGCTCTGTCTGGCAGGCTCAGCTCGGGCTTGGCAGAGTCGCCAGGGACTCAGGCCTGTTGCAGCTTTTGGTCTCTGAGGGGAGGGCTAGGGTCTTGCTTCCTTAGGTTTGTTGTGGCACTTGTGGACTAGGATTCGCAGGGACAGCCATGCTCTCAAGTACCCTCCTCCATCACAGGAAATGCCCCAGGCACTGGGGAAATGCCCCTGGGTTTGGGCCTGGGCACCCTTCTCCCTCAGCGCCCAGCCTTGCCCCCTCCATACACCTCTGAGATGCGGCCTTCCTACTTGCAGCTCTCCACCAGCACTGCCATGTCCTCCCCTGTCCTTGTGTCCCTCTCCTCTCCTAACCGTCGTCTGTTCCATCAGCCACTCTGCCTCATGCCATTTGTTTCTTCGTGATCTACCTCCCCATTATTCCCTGTTGTTACAGTTCAGATCCTATAAGAAATCACCTGATTTCTCCTGAGAATCCTCTCCGTGCATTGCTGCTCTCCCTCACCTTCCCACTATTCACTTCCTGTTTTGCAAACTTGGCCTTCATCCAACCACATGGAAATAGTCTAGGAGAAGTCACCAGGGACCACGTAATTGCTAAATTCAGAGGCCTTTTCTTAATCTTCAGTCCATGTCCATATCAGTGACCAGAATATTTGATATTGTTGCCCTTATTTTCCGAATTTTCTGAGATTTCCCTCCCAGATGTTCTTCATTCCTTTCTTTTCTTTTACTAAAAGGCCAGTCCTTGAGACCCTTTTCTTTCTTGACAGGTGGTTCTCAAATTTTGGACCAGCCATGGAACTCATGATGGGGTGGGGAGGGCAGCTCTTACTAAAAATTGTGATTACTGGGCACAGCCAGCCCCAGAGCTGTTTATTCAGTGGCCCTGGAGTAAAGCGTGGAAATCGGAGACTTCAGCAAGCTCCCTGGGTGTTTCCCATGCAGGCTGTCCAGGGACCACATGGTGAGAAAGTGCACTCACCCTTATTAGGGCTCATTAACTCCAGCTTTCCCCTCCCTAACTTCCCTAGCTCCACTTGTCCCCCGTCCCCAACCCCCCAGCCCCTGGCAGCAACTTCTAGTCCCACCTCTAGGCCTGCACTGCAGGAGCATATTTCTAGCTCACCTGAAAACCCTGTACCATCCTCAGACTCCGACCCCAGGCCCTCTGCCTGCATCTGTCCCTCACTCTCTATCCCCACCCCACCTGCCACAAAGTCCCCTCCATCGACCCTTGTCCTGCCAGCGCCCACCAGTCATGCTGTCGTGGTCTCCTTGTGGGCGGCGGCCCCTGACCAGTCAGCCCACCTCTCCCTCCCGGACTCCACAGTGCTCCCAGATTTGTCTTGCAAAACCACACTGCTGGGCACACCCTCATCTCTGTTCAGTGATTCAGTGCCTCGTGACCCGAGCACCAAGCTCAGCCCTCCCGAGTATAGTATCTGTGCCGTCCACCTCGTGGCCACGTGTGACTTCCCCACTTTGAACAGCCTTTTCCCTTTTGCAGATGCTCACTGCAGCCCACACACCGTTCCTCAGTTACCTGTGGGCTCCTGCCTCCGCGTGCACCTCTTTCCTGTGCTAGAGATGCCCTTTCTCCCAAATGGCTTCCCCCTCCAAGGCCCAGCCTGCATCCTCTTCGTACCCTTGCCCACGCTTCTGACCAGAAGCAACGCCATGGCGCTCTGTGACCCACAGCGCTTGTGTCTGGCTTTTGGCACTTGCCGCTCTGGCTGGTATCACCGCAGCTGATTGTGTACTGTGTCTCACCTTCCTTTCTAGACTGTGAGCTCCTCGCGGGCAGGGACTGTCTGTGTTCACTCTTTGTGTTTCCCATGGCACCTAGCACAGTGCCTTGCACTTAATAGGTGCTCAATAAACGTCTGCTCAATTGAACTGGACAATAGTGCCTTCTTGACTGCGGGATCTGGCAGCCGATAAGACCTTCAGAAATCACACTGTGGGCATTTGCACCAGGGAGTCCACTACTCTGCCGCGGTAGACCGCAAGAGTGGGGGGAGCTGTCTGCCTGGCTTTCCCCTTCTCTCCAAGGCTCCCAACACACCATGCAGTCCAGAGGTGGGCGCCGGACAGGCTCAGCCAAGCCGTGTGCTCTCACTTCTGCCCACAGGTGGGCCAGGGGCAGATACCCGGCCCAAGCTAGGCCAGTCAGAGCCACTCCTTGGGCTTTTCCCACCTAGTGGTGGGACTGAGGGATGTCATGCCCAGATCTGTTGGAGGCCATTTCCTGCCACCGGGGAAGCTGACTATGGTAGAGAAGCAGGAGCAGGACAGCGAGATTCCTGGGCAGGAATGCTGCTGTTGTCGCGGGAGCCTGATGGCACCCATGCCTTTCCACAGATGTCGAGAAACACACTTCCCTTTGCTTAAGCTAGTTCCAGTTGGGTCTACAGCCCTTGAAATCAAGAGTCTTGAGTAAGATGGGTATCACGGCCCCTGGACTGCATCAGCAGATTAAATGGGAGAGGTGCATCCTATCTTTAGAAAGATCCCAAAGACTGGTGCTAACAGAACTTAGGAGTGTTCGTTCGCCCCAAGTCAGGAAACGGTAAGAGGCTGACCAGTTTCTGATTTATTTGAAACTTTCCCTTCCACCTCCAGGAGAGCTCCGCCCCCACCTTCAAGCAAGCTGTTTCCTGCTGCTGCTTTTCCTTCTCAACATCCCCACTTCCTCTTGAGGCTGTCTGAAAAATTCCCCGATGTGAATTTCTTTGTTCAGTTTCCCAGCTGGGCAGACAGCAGGCCTGTCTGTTCCGAGTCCGACCTTCCCGTAGCCTTCCACATCCCCATCTGTAAAACACACATAAGGGAATCACACGTCCTACTCCAGGGGCGGTGTGCAGAACAGGTGTGTTCGTACCTGAAGCGTCCACGGCGGTGCCTGACACTGGGCCCCGTTGGGTGACATTCAGAGCCATCACGGTGGCTCTGATCAGCAGCAGCCCCTCTAAGATGCCCATACGGTTCACAGCTTTACAGTTCGCTCCACATCTCCTCACCGGGGGTTCGAGAGCTTGTCTCCAAATGCTCAGTTTATCTTCCAGATTCCGGGTGCTCTTCTGTGCCTGCAACTCGCTAGGAGTGTGGACCAGACCTCTCTAGAGCCTCAACAGGTCCATGGAAGTCCAGCTGTCACCCAGAGAGGGCACTGCTCCTAGAAGCTAGGCACCCAGGAGGGCCCCTCCGATATCACCCGCAGGGAGGGGAGAGAGGGAAGCAGGCCGAGCCACCGCCTGGCCTCAGGATGCATGAGAAGGCAGACCCTGACAGCTGGCGCCGAGCATTCACCATGCCTAATTCTGTTTGTGACCCTCTGTTTGTGACACTCCTCTGGGGTCTCTGGGAGGAGCTGGAGCACAGTTCTCCAAGCCAGCGTGTCGGAGATTTGCCCCCTTCTCCAGAGGTGATGTGGCAGTCAGAACGGCACCTGAGATGGACCCCCTGGCCCCACCCAGTGAACAGAAGCGAGGGCCCGTGGGAAGCTGCCTCCCGCCTCCCCCCTCCCGGTGCTGCTCCTGTGGAAGGCGCCAGGAGCACAGTTTCGAAAAGGAAAAGTTGACCAGCATTGTCCAGAGTGAGCCCATGTGTGTGTCATACCCACCTTCAGTTTCACTTAGGGGGAAGCAGATCAGGAAGAGGAACTTGGAGGGGTTTTGAAACCTGAAAGAAGCCTTTTTCACAGCTCCGGTCCTCTGACATCATGGTTCCAGGACAGGTGGCAGTGACCGGCCGGCAGGGATTTGCCAGAAACAGGGCAGGAGTGCCCACAACCAGTCCTGGAGCTGGAAGCCCAGGGGCCTTGGGACTTCTCGACTCAGCCCCTCCCACTGGACTGCAGCACAGGTCCCAGACTCCAGCTTTGGGGCTTTCCTTCCCACCCCCCCTATGGCCCCAGGGAGCCCTGCTGGGCCCCACAGCCTGAAACCCAGTCTGGGGTCAGCCTGGGCAGGCCCTGCCCTTCCCCATCCTGTTCCCAGAGAGGAGGAGGCCGCCCTGCAGGGAATGTGCTTGTCTGCCCGCCTGTCTGGCTCCAGCTTCCGTCTAGAGTTACAGGCTGCAGGAAGGAGAGGGCCTCCCGCAGGCCGCCAGCAAGGAGCTGCAGCCGCTGCTGGGCTCCCAAGCCTTCCCCAGACCAGAGTGTCTCCGCAGCAGCAAGTCCCTCTCCCCTGGCCAGCCCACACACCGCTGGTCCCCTCCAGGAGGGGCAGGGTGCCGTGCTTCCTCCCAGTGTGTGGCTAAGGAGGCTGAGGCCCAGCTCGGAAGGGGCGGAGGTGGGGCTGGAGTCTCCGGACACCCGCACCCTTCTCTGCCTGCTTCTGCTTCCCACCGCCTGTGCAATTCCTCCAGCTCCCCGTTCCCGGCGGTCCTTGAGCGGCTGCTGTGTACAGGGGACAGTGCTGGGGGAGGGCGAACAGCCAGATGGCCCCTTTTCTAATCCCCGGCCTGGCCACAAGGGCTTGGGCCCTGCTCCGGCCCTTCTTGCCATGTGACCTTGAGAAGGTTACTCAGCCTTTGAGGCTGAGTCTCTTTCCTCATCTGAATGGAGGTGATGCTGTTGCCCTTAGAGCTGGAGGTTTGCAGCCCTGGCTACACATTTGAATCAGCTAAAGGGAGAGTTTCTAAAACACTTGTGGCCAGACCACACCCCAGACCACCAAGATCTGAATTTCTGTAATTCTCCAGGTGAGCCCAGGGGACCCTCAGACCCTCCTGGAGAATTGCTACAGCCAGGATGAAACCCTAAGAAGGGGGCCTGGCCCCTAGGCGAGTGCTGCTCTTTCCTGATCCCCAGTAGTAGGAATGCACCCTGAAGGCCTGCCAGTGCCCCTCACGATGCACACGGCTTCGGCTCTGGTAAATCTTCCTCCTCGAGGCCTTGTCTTACCATTGGTGTTTTTCAAACCCAAGATGCTGCTAAAGCAGGACGCCACGGGAAGCAACGAGCCAGGGGAGCCCAAGGAGACCCTGCCAGCACCTTCCTGTTTACAGGACTGACCTTGATTCTCCCCCAACCTTGGCCCAGCTGTGCATCCGCTCGCTTCCTGGCAGAAGCTGACTCCGATCACACCCTGGGATGGTTTCTGAAGGAGCACGAAGGGAGGGGAGCATGCGGGCTGCTCTCCGTCGAACCCGTGCCTTCACACTTCCCATCACACACACCCCCTGAGAGCCCAGTTGCCGTGCAGCAGAGTGCAGACGGGCCTGGGAGTCCCGAGGGGGCAGCATACACTATTGGAAAGGACAGGAGTCGTCCAGCCGGGAGGACTCCTGTTTCACAGTGTGCACAGAGGCCACCGGCTTGGGTTCCCACGACCCATTAGGTGAGGCAAGACTCAACTCCAGATCTTAATCCAGTGCTGGTTCTCTCCACTGCCTCCTTGGAGGAGCATTTTCCAGGGACACTTTCCAGGTGCACCCCTAGCCCAGGAGCATTGGCACGGAGGACCAGCCTGAGCTGAGGTTCCCCTGGAGTGGAGACGTTGGACAGTGACTGTCCGAGTGCCTTGGTTCTTCAGTCCCAGATCCCCGGCCCTGGGAGGCTCCCCGGGATAGCTGCCGGGAAGAGGCGTCACTGCATCTCCATGAATGTAGCCCCAGCAGCTCTCAGCACCCATGTGGTCATGACGTCTGGGAGGGCGATCCCAGGGAGGTCAGTGGGATGAACTCCTGCAGCTCCAGGGGCTGTACCTGCTTCTCATCATCTCCCTTCTGCACGACCCGTGCTGAATTCTCATCCCCCTGCTGGCCTAGGTGGCTTGTCTGCTGGGGGCACCCAGACCCTCATCCCCACAAGGACCCTCATCCCCACATGCCCTCCGATGGCTGTACTTGCACACTCTAAGTTAAAACTGGGCACGGCAGGTTGAAGTGGGGCTCCGGCGGATCTGGTACTAAACACATGCCTCCGTACCCCTATGATGTGGCCGAAGTCCCCTCTGCTCTTGATGGACAGGGTCCCCCTGCCACCATGCTAACTCCTTTCTGTGCCTGCGGACCTCTGGGTGCATAGGGCCCAAAGTGACCAGATGGTGGCCACAGCTTGAAGTCGGTGGGCTCTCACTGTGTCTCTGATGGAAGCACCACCCCCCGGGGGAGCCAGGACCTCCAGACTCAAGAGTGGAAAGTCACGAGGACAGAAAGCCCTGAGTCTTCCAGTGGCTCACTGGGAGGGATGGGGCCATAACAACGTCCATCCTTTGGCTCCCAGACCTGTCTCCTCTACCTGTGGAGCAGCTATTGCTTTCAGGAGTACCCCACAGCCTACAGGACAGCTCGCCGTCCTACAGGGTGGTATCACCAAGCTTACCTGTGCTTCTCAGGGACCCGTCCACTGCACCGTCAGGATATAGCTTCTGGTGGGGCAGGTGGGCAGGACAGTGGCTGCCATGGTCACATGCCGGCTGATGCTACTTCTTTGCTGCCACATGAGTCCCTGGGCCTGCAGGAGGTCCTTGCTGTGGGTCTCAGACCCTGGGACAGTGGAGCTGGCTGAGGCCCCGCGGGCAGGGACGGCAGACCCTCACCTCCCCCAGCGCGGTCCTCATGGGAACAGACACTGGAGACAGTCTAACTCTCCCAAGTCTAATCTCTCTTACACCACAGGAAGGGGGTCTCTCTGATGTCTTAATGGGGGGAGGAAAGAGTAAAACCAGGTTTGTAAATTTTTAAATTTTTTTTTAAGACTTTATTTATTTATTTGACACAGAGAGAGAGACAGTGAGAGAGGAAACACAAGCAGGGGGAGTGGAAGGGGGAGAAGCAGGCTCCTCGCTGAGCAGGGAACTTGATGTGGGGCTCGATCCCCGGACCCTGAGATCATGACCTGAGCTGAAGGCAGATGCTTAACAACTGAGCCACCCAGGTGCCCTAAAACCAGGTTTAATCTCTGACAAGGCACTCTGCTACACATGACATTTAGGAATATGATTTAAATCAATCAGGCAAGGGCCAGGGTGTATCTCCAGTAAATGGGGCAACTTTCCTCTTAGAAAGACATGCACTGGGCCAGAGTCTAGACACCAGTCCTGGTCTGGGTCTGTCCAGGTTTCACAGAGGCTCCATGGAGGAACCCTGCTCCTCCCTGGGCCTGTGTTTCTATCTCAGGATGAGGGGTGCAGGGCTGACCTCTGCAAGCTCTTCCAGCTCCAACCTTTCCTATCTCTTGGAATCTCTTTTTCTTATCCAGAGCAGAGGAGGCCAAGAGTAGGAAGAACAAGCTGAGGCTTCCCTTAGAAAACAAACCAGAAGTTTCTTACAAAGTGAGATGCCTATCTACCCTATGACCCAGGAATTCCACTCCTAGGTAATGCCCAAAGAGGATGAACACATAATATCCACAAAAAGACTTGTACGAGCATATTTACAGCAGCCTTATTCCTAATAGCAAACTGGAAGCAAACCAAGTACCCAAGAGGTGAATGGATAAACTAATTGTGGGATGTTCCTATGATGGAATTACTCAACAGGTACTTAGACCACAGTATTCCAACTGCACAGTCAGACACAACAGCAGGGACAGATGAGTGGAAAAAGCCAGACATCAATATACACTGTATGATTCCATTTATATGAAGTTCTAGAACAGACAAAACCACTCTATGGGAATGGCAATCAGAAAGCTGTGGATAAGAGGAGAAGACAGAGGAGACTTCCTGGGCTGGTGGCAATGTCCTATACCTTCTTTGAGTGCTGGTGTATACAACAGGTGTATATATATATATATATATATATATATACAATTGTCAGAACATTGACCGAAAAATTAGGATCTGTGCATTTTAACACATGTAAATAATGCCTTAATTTTAAAAAGTTAATTAAAACTAACAAAAGAAGAGAGAGAAAACTAGCCACACAGGGAAGCTGGTCCTGGGTTGCCAGCTGAGGCCCGCCCCAACCTCTAAGGAGCTTGTTTGTCTTGTTAATGTTTACCGGTTTCCAGGCCAGGGACCAAGGATCCTACAGGCCACTTTCATAGGCATGTCATTAAGGGAGGAGACCAGAGGGGTAAAGATGAGGGGGGAGGGAGGACATGAGGAGCAGCTTATAAGTTCATTAGCTACAGCACGGGAAAAGGGTGCATTTATTCTTTGAGCATTCACTGAGCATCTCCTATGTGCCAGACACTGTGGTAAGCACTGGGGATACAGCAATGACCAAAGTCTATGAGCTACCCTCATAGAGCTCTCTGGCAGACAGAAACATTGAACAATTAATCACACCAACACGCACCTCACCCCTGGGCCATGGTCTGAGAAGGAGAAGCACAGGGAGCTCCAAGATCACATGCCTGGGGTCCCCCATCACTTGTGTCCAGGAAGACTTCTCAGGGGCCATGAGAACAGAACTGAGCTCTGAATGATCAGAAGATGCTAAACTGGTGAAAAGTACAAGTGAGAGAGCATCCTGCTCCAAAAGCCAGAGCAGAGAGAACCTGACACAGTAGTCACAAAATTAGGTGTCTAGGAGAGGCTGGGTGAGTAACAGCAATGGTGGAAAAGTAGAGCATTGGGCACCTCAGACACTGTAGGGGTGGGGACCTCAGGTGCACTGACTGTAGAGGGTCCATCTGCATAGAGGGGAAGTGATTGTTGGCCTGAAGGACCGCAGGCCTAGAATTACCCCCATCATCCTGTGTTTTGTTTGTTTGTTTGTTTGTTTAGTTTAAAAAGATTTACTTTTGAGTGGGGGGAGGGGCAGAGAGAGAGAGAATCTCAAGCAGACTTCATGCTGAGCATGGAGCCCAACATGGGCCTCAACCTCATAACCCTGAGATCATGACCTGATCATCCGGATTTTCAAGAAAACCTAGAAATCTGGAGTTTTTAAAATGTGAACTCAAATCAATCTTTAAATCTTGACTCAATTTTTTAAATAATTTCTATAAACTCAAAGCAATCCTAATCAAAATTCCAGCAGGATTTTTTTGTAAATTTTGCTGGTTATAATACTTATACAGAAACACAAAAGACCTAGAATATCCAAAAACAATTTTTAAAAAGAACAACAAAGAAGACTCACTCTACCTGATTTCTGGATTTAGTATAAAGGTCAGAATTAGGAAATTATAGTTTGACAAAAGGACAGATGGACAGATCAATGCAATGGAAGAGAGCATGCAGAAACAAGCTCACATATATATAATTCATTAAATTTTTTTTTTGCAAAAGTGCAAAGACATTCAATGAAGAAAGGATATTCTTTTCATAAATGGTGTGTCCATGTGCCCTCACTTCCTGGTCATGTAACTCTCTCTCCTTGAGTGTGGATGACACCTAGGACTTGCTTCTAACCAACAGAATACGGTAAAGTGATGGGATGTTGCTCCCATGACTGGTACATTGTATAAGACTCCATCCTGCTAGCCACTTGCTCTAGAAACTCTCCTTGCTGGCTTAACGGAATGAGCAGTTGTGTTTGGAAAGTCCACGTGACAAGGGTCTTTGGGTGGCCTCTAGTTGCTGAAGGTAGCCAGCAAGAAGCCAGGGCCCTCAGTCCCACAGCTGCAAGGAATTGAATCCTGCCAACAACTTGAATGTACCTGGAAGTGGATTCTTTCCAGTCAAGCCTCCAGATGAGAACGCAGCCCAACCAACACCGAGATTGCAGCCTAATAAAACACTAAAAAGATAGCTCAGCTAAGCTTTGCCCAGACTCCTGACAGAAAATATGAGGTAATAAAATGTGTGTTGTTTTAAGCCACAAAGTTTGTGGCAATTTATGATGCAACATAGAAAAGTAATAAAATCCATAAGCCAAAAACAAATCACCACCTATACATCATACCATACCCAAAACTTCACTCAAAATAGATCACAGGTCTAAATGTGAAACCATAAACCTAATAGAGGGGGGAAAAAAAAACACTGAACATGGGTATATTTGGACAGGCAGTGGCCAAGATGGGAGCCATGGGGTGGGTGGGAGCAGTGATGGAGAAAGAGCACAATTGTGGTCCACTAGGACCTGAGGCCAGAGCAGCCTAAAGTAGCATCGAGACAGCTACAGCTTGGCTCTGGGATCTCTGGTGGCATCTCTGTTTCCTCTGGTCTCTTGCTCCCGACAGCCCAGTTGCTCTGTATTCTCTAGTCCAGGCCAAACCTGACTGGCTTAGCTAATGCCATCCCCATGGGTCAGAGTCTTTTGCCCCAAGCCCTTCTGTAGGTGGCTGAGCAGCTTATGGGTGCCCGGTCCTGAGTCAGCGCTCACTCCAGTTCTAATTCATTTCAGCCACCATCTCCTCCTGGCTGGGCCATGGGAGGGACACTGGATAGGTGTAGCAATGGACATATCTGAAAGTTGGTCTGCTCTCTCTGCCTCAACCTCCTCTGCTGCCCAGAAGGGACCCAGTCCCTTCCATGCCCACATTTCATGGTTCCTTGTGGCCCTCCAGTGCCTCCTATGTCATCACTGCTTCCACCACCAGCTCCTGCCAGGCTGCTGGGACTGCAAGCCCAGTGCAGCCACAGCTGACCAGAAACCTGGAAAGCAACCCCTCAAGGACAGGTGTGGGATGGGTGCAGAAGGCTACCTGGGAAGTGCATGGTCCATCCCACTCTAAGAGGAGCCTCCAGGGGAATAAGCAGCACAGCCCTCAGTCACCACTGATGACCAGTGCCAGTGGACCCCTGGGTGGCGTAAATTCACACACACTTATGTGTGCCAGAGCCAAGCAGGGACCAGGAGATGGGAAAACTTTCAAGTAAATGAACAGGATGGCTCGTGATCCAAGCGAGTGTCAGCAGAGGGAGGTGCGACATCTGTACAGGGGGGTACAAAAAGATGCTTTTCAAAACCAGAGCTCAGTGGAAGATGTTGGGCACCCAGATTAAAGGAGGGCTTAATTCTACGCCGCCTTGGCTGACCCCCAGATCAGTCCCTGACACAGTCCCCAGCAAGTCCCTCCTTTGTTCTTTCATCTGTGGACAGGGCCACCAGGGACTGTGGATGGGGACAGGGCGGGATGGGGACCATGACTCCTGGAATATCCCAAGGACACTAAAATGGTTTCAAGAATTGCAAAGTGTAGGGTGGCTCAATGGGTTAAAGCCTCTGCCTTCGGCTCTGGTCATGATCTCAGGGTCCTGGGATTAAGCCTCAAATCAGGCTCTCTGCTCAGCAGGGAGCCTGCTTCCTCCTCTCTCTCTGCCTGCCTCTCTGCCTACTTGTGATCTTTCTCTCTCTTTCAAATAAATAAATAAATAAATAAATAAATAAATAAATAAAATCTTTATAAAAAAAAGAGTTGCAAAATGTAAATCTCAGTTCCTTTTTGTCCTGCGGTGCCATAAACGTGCCAACATCTTCAGCAAGCTAGAAAAATAGAATAAAGAAAACTGGGACAGTGCAGGAGAAGGAGGGCTATGCTGGGCAGCCAACCATTTTATGCCCAGAAATAGAGATGAAAACCTCTGAGGGCCAATGGATGTCCCATGTCCCCCCACAGCACCTCTGTGACTTGTCACCAGATGTAGGTTGCTACAATGTTGGGGAGGGAAGGTCCAACTGACCAGACCATGAAAATATCTTCTGGGGAAAAAGTTGGGGAGGGACTATTTGCTTGTTCTGTTGTGCACCCAACAAGTTCTCGTCAACTTATATTCATTTGAGGTGGTATGAGGATGTCACACTGCCATGCCAACCAGGGCCCACCAGGTGCTTAAGTCCTGATGTGACAGGTGACAAGGGTGACCCAAGATATAGGGGGCTCCATCCTGGGAGGCTTTCTAGCAGAGAAACATGTGGGAGTGGGTTTGAAAAGTTGCAGTGACCCTGGGTGGTGGAACCAAGGCCCCTGCAGGAATTAACAAGCCGTGTCCAATGGAATGGGAGGAAACCGAGGGCTCCCTCAGCTAGCAGGAAGAGCTGTGGACCAGAGTCAGACAGAGAACCCGAGTCTGAAGTTCATCCTGCTCCAGTGGTTATTGGTATCTGCCCTCGGCGGCCACCCACTGCGTCCCCGGACATCTGGAAGTTCACTGACATCCATGGGGTCTAGCTGGGACAGTCCAGGGCAGTCTCATGTGGCCTGGGCGTCCTCACGACATGGTAGCTGAGTTCTAAGGACAAGCATCCCAAGAGAGAAAAAGCAAGGAGGAAGCCATATTGCCTAGTTTAGGCTTCAGAAGTCACACAGAGTCACTTCAGCCATTCCCTACCGGTCGGGGCAGTTATAGAGATCGAGTGGGGCCACGACGTGTAAGAAACCTAGACGCTACCTCTTGGAAGAGGAATATCAACAAAATCTTGTAAGAGCATGGGGGATGGTGTATCAATATTGGGGCAGCAATCTTTGGAAAATACTGATTACCTCCCAGAAGCAAGCAAAATTTATTGAAGCCTTGAAGGGTGAGCTGGAGTTTGTCAGGTTACGGGAAGGAGTACTGCAAGCAGGGAAAACGGCAGAGGGAACAACTCAGAGGTTCTGCATATCTGAGCACCGAAGAGAAGACCTGTGTTCTTACAACGGGGTGCTCATGTACAGAAAGTGAGGCTGGAAAGCTAGGCAGGGCCAGGGGATACAGGGCCCTGGAAGTCAGAGTGGGCTTAAGTTCTGAGCCTAAGGGTCCTGTGAAGCCACCAAGTGACTTGATCAAGCGAATATTCTAAAACACTTAATGCTGTCTGGAGAAAGGGTCGGAAGGGGTAAGAGGGAATGAATGAAGAGGGATGGGTCTGAGAACCCCAGTGCCTGGGAACAGAGGAGAGACGATGACCCCCTTCGGGGCCATGAGGAAGGCAAGGTGGGAGAAAGTGGGGTGGACAGTGGGTGCTGCCAGGCAAAGAGGGACAGCTGTCTCCAAGGGGAACACGAGCCACTGCGAGCAAAGAGCTGGCCGTGCGAAGCCCCCTGACGTGCTGATAGAACCTTATAAATCATCAAAAACAGGTACAAATCCTCCTGAGGCCCTCATGGTAAACGCCTTGTTTCTTTGCACTTCTCAATGACATGTCTTGATCCTTCTAAATAAAATACAATCCGTTTGGAAGCCCTGTTTGCCAAGGTTGCAAAGATCCAACACCAGCCGTGGTTTCGTGGCTTCTTCCCCTGCCTGGAGTCATCCGAGGACTCCAGGACTCAGCTCCCCAGGATCTGGAGGGCAAGGCCCCACTTCTCAGCTGGGTGTCCCATGCTGGGGACCCGGGTTCAAAATGGAGAGACCCATTTGAAGATAGATGTCTCTAGGCCCAGATGCGCCACAGAAGTGTGGTCGGTGCTGCCAAAGACAGGAAATCCCAACATTCCTGCCACCCGAAACCAGCCACGTCTTGGTGCTGAGTCTCTCCCATGTGGAAAACCACCATATTCCCCCAAGTCCAGCTTCTCATGTTGGACCTTCCCCTCTTCCTCCTTCAAGGCCCACAGCCCATCCTCTCCCGGCCTGAGCTAGCCAGTGAAGTCCTGCCAAGGGACCCTCATGTTCATAAGCAAAGCCTCTCTGAGGTCTGTCTGGAAACCAGCCAAGCCACTCATTTCTTCGCCGGGGATTAAGATGAGTCACAGATCTGACCTCTGCATTCTGGGAGACACTGACATTCTGCAGTGCTGACAGCCATGGAAAGCAGACCTCAGGGACACGTTTAAGTAAATCATTCTGCTGCACAGCCCGCAGGTAATAGTGTGGCGAGGCCAGTTCCCCCACTCAGTGGAAGGAGGGGACAGCTTACCTTGCCTCTGAGGGTCCCTCCAGCCCTGCTACTCGGAGATTTCAGGGGAAGAGAGCCAAATTCAGCAGCAACCACATCAGCGCCGAGGGAGCCCCCTTCCCCAGGCCTGCCGGGCAGGGCCTGACAGACTGTCCCGTCAGCTACTCCCAAAAAGCAGACAGCCACCGCCCAGGGAGACAACAAAGGCTGTCTTTTCTTGCCTCCCCACGTGTGCTTCTAAAACAAAACCCAACATGCTCTTCACAGGCACTGTGCCCCTGCAAGTCACCCGATGGGGGTCAATGAAACCTGAAGGATCCTGGCCCTTCGGGACCTGAATCTGGCCGGAAGCCAAGGGCTGATCTGGACTGTGGATGAAGGGGGTGCGTTTTAAGATCCTCGGTGCTCTAGGTCACCTGGCTTTGACCTGGTGGGAGCCAGGACAACAAGGGGCTTCACCAAAGCTGGGTGAAGTTTCCCAGTTAGAATTCTGCTCTGGCCTTCCAGCCAGGCCTCATGGCTAGGACAGACTCATGGGACCCTGAGTGGGCTTGGAGGCTCAGAGCAGCCTCTACATTTACAGCCCAAGGTGTCTCTCTTCCCTTGACCTCTCATCTGTCACTGTCACCCCCTCTAGGGGGCTGCTTTCTCCTGTATCTCCATCCTCAACCAAAAGTCACACTCTTCCCTTCCTGCAGCTACCTGGGGCTGGGGGCTGGAGTGGGGGTGGGTACCAGGGCAACGCCCCCGGCTCCGACTCTGCCCTGGGACCAAATAACAACTCCTCACTTATCGAGCGTCTCCACGTGTCTGATGATCAATGAGAGGAAGTCTCACGGAATCCCCATTTCACCAAGGAGGACACCCGGGTTCAGTGGGGGAGACACAGTCAGGATTCAGCTCAGGCCTGTATGGACCCAGAGACCACGCCCTCTCCCTACGGCAGAGAGAGAGTCTCTCTCTACTCCCTCTCTTCCTCTCTTCCGCCCCCACCACTGAACTGTGAACCTTGGCCGGGCTTCTCATTTATCCCTTCCTTAGGTGGAACAGGAGGGGTGGAAGGAGCTAGAGTCTGTGTGTCTCTTCCCCCAGGTTAGTTAGGTTCTGACAAAATCCCGAAGGTTTAAGCTCTGGTCAAGCAGTTCCTCCCAGCCTGTTGAGAACCGAGTGCCATGGGGAGGATTTCAACACGGTTCCTTTCCTCATCCTTCTGCCAGACGCGCGAGGGGATTTTTTTCTCTGACAGCTCCTGTGAGAACCTGGCAGAATATATGGAGGTAAAACTCGCAAAAGCCTTGGGAACGATGGGTCTGCTAGGGTTTTTAATTGATGGGGTCTTCCTAGGGTTTTTAATTCTCAGACTTGTCTTCATGGAGCCCCCCAGCAATCCAGTCAGGGTTTCCTGCTCTGGCATTGGTCCCTGCTCTGGGTTCTGCTCTGCTGAGTGATTCCCAGTATCCAGCCTGCCTGTCTCCCCAGTGTGGGGGCAGCAATTTGCCTTGCGACCTTACTTCTCTGACAGATCAAAAAAAGAGTTGTCTATCTTTAGTTTGTTCAGTGGTTTGCTTATTGTTGATGGAGTGGTGACATGTAAGCTCCTTACACGCTGGACTGGAGACAGGAAGCCCCCTCCCCTTCCTTCCAATGCCAGCCTGCCTGCCAGCAATTTCCCCCACTGTCAGACAGGCCCATGCAGGTGACTCTCTGGGGCCCTGAAGGCAGGAAGTGAAGCACATACACTGGGGAGATTACATCGGACTGGGGACGTGGACTAGCAGGTGGCATAGGGAACCAGAGCCACCCCCGCTTCTGTCTCCTCTGTCTTTTGGTCTCACTGCCTTCCTGCTGGAGGCACCACTGAGTTCTAGAACATCCACACCCTCAGTGTAATGCACTCGCCTGGCCCACCAGCACACCTGGGCGCCTTCTTAACTGTCCTAGTTAACTCCGGAATAACTCTGGCAACGTGACCCCCAGTCTAGTTTGAGGTTTTCTGAAACACTGTCATGGAACAGCCTGGCACACAGAATGTCTGCAATAAATGTTTGTGGCAGAAAGGAGTTCATGGCACCATGTTCTCTTCCTTCAGTGGGTGTGGTTCCCACTGTAACCAAATACGCATTGGGATGCTGTGTGTAATGTCCATTTGATCACTCGCCCGCTAGGCCACGAAGACTTATTTTTTCATACTGTATTCCCTACACTTAGCACAATGTGGCGTGCAGTAGGTGCTCAATAAATGCTTGAATGGCTGAAAGCATGATGAGGGATGAGTGAGTGAATCCGCACACAGAGGATTCAGATGCGTGCAGGAGGCCACGCCATGCATGGCGGCAGGGGTGAGGGAGCACTGACCTAGAGGGATGAACTGGTTGGGTTTCCAGGGAGACCGTCAGCAAGACAATCTTGCACCTGGAGGCCAAATTCCTTGTGGATTATGCAAGGGCCTGTTTTTTAGTGGGTGCCCTGGGGCGGCAGGGAAAGGAGGCATTTTGCTGCAGTCTGGAGCTCATGTCAAAGGGAGGCAGGAAGACAGCAGGCAGCTGCAGTGGTAGGACCAGACACCCGGCTTGTCCCGACCAGCTTGTCAGGACCAAACACCCAGAAACCAGTCAGCATTCTCAGTAGTTCCTGACTCACGCACAGCCTCTGGGCAAGGGGCAGAAGCAGCCCCTCCAACTCCGGGTCTGGGGCTCCTTGTTGTCAGGGAAGGTTGGGATCCTGAACAGCAGGCTGTAGGAAGCTAACCAGGATGACGGAGGCTCGTGGGGCTTTAAGTGAGGTGAGGGTGAAGATCCTGGCCAGGGAGGCTGATGTCAGGAACAGGTCCTCTCCGGGTGGTCAGAGCCCTCGGTGGAGGGGATGGAGGACAGGCCCTTACAGAGCTAGCCTTAGACTTCCACTGTCCCCTGGATGGAGCCCCATGCTGGGAACTGGAAGGTTCTGGTTCTTCTCAGTTGTGCGACCTCAGATTTGTCATGGGAACCCCAGAAGGTCAGAGTGGAAAAGACCCATAGGCTTACTGTACAAATGGGAAGATAGAGCCCGAGTGGGTAAGACAATATCCAAGGTGCCACAGGAGACCAGTAGGTATCTGAACCTAGAGCTGGATGGGCCAAGCCTCCAAAGTCACCATTTAGTATCTTTCAGAGGTAGCTTTGACCTCTCTGAGCCTCAGTGTACACATCTATAAAATGGGGATAATAACACCTACCTGAGAGGGGTGTCCTGAGGATTAAATAGAGATCATCCCTCCATTCAATAAATATTTATTGAGGGCCATGGCAGACACTGTTGGTTAGCCTCCCCTCCTGGAAACAAAACCCCAACTTTTAGCTGGGAATACGTAGAAGAGAGTACACCCCTCCCATTTCCTTTGCATATAGTAATGAGACTTGGGAATATAAGTAAACGTGGTCCATGCTACTCCTGGGAAGCATCCTTACAATGAGGAAGTAGGGTCAGCATCCTTCCCCTCGCTGGCTGAAATTTGGCAGGGATGGCTAGAACAGCCATCATGGACCACGAATGACATTGAAGCCAAGACCACGAGGAGCAACAAAGTAAAAGACAACTAGGTTGCTGATCATCATGGAGTCCCCTGTTCCATAGTCACAGGGTGAGAAATTGTTCTCCTTACCTTTGGACCTTGTTTAAATGAGGCAAAAATAAACGTGCACTTCTGTAAGTCATCACTGCTACACAAAATCCTAGTTGATACAAGAGCCATGTACTGGGGATAACATGGAGAGCCAAACCAGAGGCAGCCTCTGTCCTCCTGAAGCTTCTGATCAGTGGAGGCAAGATGCAATTAGAAAAGCAGGCGTAGAAGTGAAAAATTATGAATATGCCAGGAGGGTAGATAGTACAGGGACTTGATCTCATCAGGGCACAGAAGAATTCAGAGTGAGCCACGTGTGACCAGCAGTCTAACAGGTGAGAGGATTTTCTGGGAGGCGGTGAGGTGAAGCCTGGTCTGGAGAAGGAAATAGCCTGTAGCAGGAGAGACAGTGGCAGAAAGGAACAGTAGAAGAGAGGCAGGAAGGACACGGCAAAGCTGGGACCACATGGTGGAGGTGAGGCAGGGGCCATGGCAAGTTCAGTCTTATTCCTATTGTCCATCCATAGACAATAATGTACAGAAAGTGCCCAGCACAGTGCCCACTCACAATTAGTGCTTATTCTGTGGTTCTTGCCATTGTGTTGTTAACAAAAAATTGTATTTGTTGTTTAAAACCACAGATATCAGCATGTCCATAATAGCAACAACATGGAAACAACTTGATTCCCCACTGATGGATGAAAGGATAAAGAGAATGCGGTAGATAGATACAGCGGAATGGGACTCAGCCATGAGAAAGAAGGAAATCCTGCCATTTGCAACAACATGGATGGATCTTGCAGACATGACGCTAAGTGAAATAAGTCATACAGAGAAGGACAAATACTGTATGATCTTACTTATATGTGCAATCTAAAAAAAAGAAAAGGCAAACTCATAGATATGGAGAACAGATTAGTGGTTGCCAAAGGCAGGGGTGACATGGGTGAAGGTCAAAAGGCATTAAAAAGAAAAATTGTTTTCCAACACACCAGAGCTATAACCAACAGAGAGGCTACAACAAAAAAGAAGCTTTCACATTAGTGAGGATGTGGAGCAACTGGGACTCTCCACCATAAACTGATGGCAGGAGTGTAAACTGCTACAACCACTAGGGAAGACTGGGAACAGATCTGCTATTCCAGATTCCCTGACCAAGCTATTCCATTCCCAATAGAAATCCACACATGTGGTCACCAAACTACCAAAAGGTGGCACAATATGTAAATAACAGCCCCAAACTGGAAACCACCCAAATGCCCATTTGGAGTCAAATGGACAAAGTGGGATGTAGTCACATAATGAAACGCCACACAGCAACGAGTGCAAAGATATGCATGTCCCACAATGTCATGAGACTCACAAAGAGCAGTGAGGTGAAGAGGATGGACACAGAGGAGCACATGGGGTGTGACCACTCCTATGGGAAGAACAGAGCCAGGCAAAGTCAGGACAGTGGTTCTCCTTGGGGAAGGAGGTTGGGAACAGGGTTTCTGAGTACTGGCTGTGCTCCATCTTTTGGTCAATGTGTTAGTAACATAAATTCACCATATTACGCATTCATTATAAAGTATGAATTCATCAATGATGCACATATGACATGTGTCATCTTCCCTCTGTATGTCACATTTAATACAATGGTTGAATAAAATGCAGCAGCCTCCAGCAGAGAGGGGCTCCCACTGAACCAGAAGCTGGACCCTTTGCTGTGCATTTCGAGAAGTTTGGATGGTGAATGGGAGAACAAGACCTCGGGAGAGCCCCCTGGCTGGCAGAGTAAGGGAAAAGATGGGGCGCTCTGAAAAAGATGGGCACAGAAAGGAGGGAAGTGGAGGCAGCACAGGGGAGGAGCAGGGAGACGCCCTGGGAAGCCCCTTGGTTATTTTACATGGTTGGCAAAAAATCTGGTGCGCAGCCCACAGTGTGACCTTCTCTGCTGACATAGCAGATGACCCTTCACTCGTGAACATGGGTGAGATTGGCTTTTTTTAAGCCAATACACTAACCATGAAACTATGGAAAGGGAAATTAGAGAATCGATTTCATTTACTATAGCACCAAGAACCATAAGATATCTGGGAATAAACCTAACCCAAGAGGTAAAGGATCTGTACTCGAGGAACTACAGCACAATCATCAAAGAAATTGAAGAAGACACAAAAAGGTGGAAAAGCATTCCATGCTCATGGATCGGAAGAACAAACATTGTTAAAAAGTCTATATTGCCCAGAGCAATCTATACTTTCAGTGACATCCCAATCAAAATTCCACTGGCATTTTTCAAAGTGCTGGAACAAAATCCTAAAATTCGTATGGAACCAGAAAAGACCTCGAATTGCTAAGGAAATGTTGAAAAAGAATAACAAAGCTGAGGATGTCACGTTGCCTGATTTCAAGCTTTACCACAAAGCTGTGATCACCAAGACAGCATGTTATTGGCACAAAAACAGACACATAGACCAGTGGAACATAGTAGAGAGCCCGGATATAGACCCACAACTCTATGGTCAAATAATCTTTGACAGGGGCACCTGAGTGGCTCAGTGGGTTAAAGCCTCTGCCTTTGGCTCAGGTCATGATCTCAGGGTCCTGGGATCGAGCCCCGCATCAGGCTCTCTGCTCAGTGGGGAGCCTGCTTCCCCCTCTCTCTCTGCCTGCCTCTCTGCCTACTTGTGATTTCTCTCTCTGTCAAATAAATAAATAAAATCTTTAAAAAAAATAATCTTTGACAAAGTAGGAAAAAATATCCAGTGGAAAAAAGACAGTCTCTTCAATAAATGGTGCTAGGAAAATTGGACAGCTATATATAGAAGAATGAAACTTGATCATTCTCTTATACCATACACAAAGATAAACTCGAAATGGATAAAAGATCTCAGTGTGAGGCAGGAATCTATCAAAATCCTAGAGAAGAACATAGGCAGTAACCTCTTCAACATTGGCCACAGCAACTTCTTTCAAGACATGTCTCCAAAGGCAAAGGAAACAAAGATGAAAATGAACTTTTACGATTTCATCAATATAAAAAGCTTCTGCACAGCAAAGAAAACAGTCAACAAAACAAATAGGCAACCCACGGAAAAGGAGAAGAGATTTGCAAATGACACTACAGACAAAGGTCTGATATATAAGATCTATAAAGAACTCCTCAAACTCAACATTCAAAAAACAGATAATCACGTCAAAAAAATGGGCAGAAGACATGAACAGACACTTCTCCAAAGAAGATATACAAATGGCTAACAGACACATGAACAAATGTTCATCATCATTAGCCATCAGGGAGATTCAAATCAAAACCACATTGAGATACCACCTTACACCAGTTAGAATGGACAAAATCAACAAGACAGTAAACAACAATTGCTGGAGAGGATGTAGAAAAAGGGGAACCCTCTTCCACTGTTGGTGGGAATGCAAGTTGGTGCAGCCACTTTGGAAAACAGTGTGGGGATTCCCTAAGAAATTAAAAATAGAGCTACCCTATGACCCTGCAATTGCACTACTGGGTATTTACCCCAAAGATGTATATGTAGTGAAAAGAAGGGCCACATGTACCCCAATGTTCATAGCGGCAATGGTCACAATCGTCAAACTGTGGAAAGAGCCAAGATGCCCTTCAGCAGACAAATGGAGAAGGAAGATATGGTCCATATATACAATGGAATATCATGCCTCCATCAGAAAGGATGAATATCCAACTTCTTTTATCAATATTGGACAGGACTGGAAGAGATTATGCTGAGTGAAATTAGTCAAGCAGAGAAAGTCAAATATCATATGGTTTCACTTACGTGTGGAGCATAAGGAAAAACATGGAAGACAGAAAGGAAAGGAAAGCGAATTGAGGGAAGGAAAGAAAGGAAAGGAAAAGTGAATTGAGGGAAATTGGAGAGGGAGATGAAACATGAGAGACTGTGGACTCTGAGAAACAAACTGAGGGTTTTGGAGGGGAGAGAGGTGGGTGTTTTGGTGAGCCTGATGGTGGGTATTAAGGAGGACATGTATTGCATGGAGCACTGGGTGCGGTGCATACTCAATGAATCTTGGAACACTGAAAGAATAAAGTTAAATTAAAAAGAAAAAAAAAAAAAGAAACTGGATACTGACCAAGGTGCTGCGCTTCTTCAGGGATCCCCAAGGTGCAGAATAGACAGCAAATGCAGAAGAAAGAGCCAGGGCCAAAACCAACCGTGAGAAAGTCAGGCCTCTGGGAATCCGCCCAAGTCTTGGGAATAACTTTGGACTTCTCAGAGCAGAGTGGGGTTCAAGCCAGAGAGACCAGATGACCCCTCCCCGACCATGGGTGATAGAACTTTGAGCTGTTTCTCTTGAGTGACAGGGGTTGGATGTGAGTCACTGGCTGGAAGAGGGCGTGGGGAAAACTGGAAAAGCCCCAGGACAGCACAATGGGATATTTTGGTACTTTCAGTGCTTCTGAGTCACCCACCTGCCGCTGGCCGGACCCCCGCCCTCACCACCAAGGGTGCAGCTTTCCCAGGTGAAACAGAGGCCCAAAATGGTGCTGCAGTTGGGAGCTCAGGCCCTTGAGCAAATATGCACTGGGATTTGAGAAGAACCCAGGTCACAACAGGAGACTGAGGCACCCCTGCCCTTTTGAGCACTCTTTTAGCAAGAAGGGACCCAGGGTCCCCTGCATCCCACTCATAGACAGCTGATGGCTGCCCTGGTTGGTGTTTGCTTGCCTGATGTGCTTTGGGCTTTCTTTCCTTCTGTCTCTTATCTCCTTCTTTTCTTTCTTTCCCTTCTCTTTCCTTTCTTTCTTCTCTCCTTCCTTCTCTCCTTCCTTCTTCTGTCTCTGTCTTTCTTCCCCCTCTGCCTCCTTTGTTCCCTCCCACCCTTTCTTTCTTCAAATTTAAAATTTGTATCATAATAAATAACAAAAATTACCTAAAAGAATAAAGAAGAGGGTGCCTGGGTGGCTCAGTGGGTTAAAGCCTCTGCCTTCAGGTCGGGTCATGTCTCAGAGTCCTGGGATAGATCCCCACATCGGGCTCTCTGCTCAGCAGGGAGCCTGCTTCCCCCTCTCTGCCTGCCTCTCTGCCTACTTGTCATCTCTCTCTCTCTGTCAAATAAATAAATAAAATCTTTAAAAAAAAGAAGAAGAAGAAAGTAAAAACGTCTAAACTCCCACACTCCCTAAGATAATCACCATTTGAGGGGACAATTTTTTGTTTTGAAAACAGGCGTGTCTTAAAGTAAACCCTTTAGGTATTGAGGAGGGCATGTATTGCATGGAGCACTGGTGTGGTACATGATCAATGAATCTTGGAACACTGAAAAAATAAAATACAAGTATTTGGGGAAAAAAATTGTTTTCTTAAAGGTGATTAAAGTTCATTAGCATTTATTACCAGAATTGATAACATTGCAAAAAAATATAATTACTTACACTTTAATTTATTTACTTTAAAGTTTTCCCCAGTAGAATTAGTTGACAAAATGTTTGAAAATTAATATAGCTTGCCAATCTTATGTACATAGTACAATAAATGCTTCTTCCTGACATGTTTGAAAGCTACTCATGTCAACTTATCACGAACAAATTATACTTTATCATTTTTAGCCTCTAATGTAATTTGTGAAAATAATCGCTTTAATATTTACTTTTAAGTTGAAGTTGTTTGTTATTTGTCTTTATTAAGTTTTGCTTTATGTATTTGTATATTTTGTTCATTTTTAAGTGATATATTTGAATATTAAAATTATTTATGCAGGAAAACAAAAATAAATAAATAAATAAAGTAAACCCTTTAATTAATTATTATATTTATTTATTTAATGCAGGTGCCACACTCAGCATGGAGCCCAGTGTGGGATTTGTAATCACAACGCTGGGATCAAGACCTGAGTAGAAATCAAAAGTTGGACGCTTAACTGACTGAGCCACCCAGGTGCCTCAAAACTTTTTATTTTAGAATAGATTTGCATTTGTGGAAAATGTGCAGAGAATACAGACAGCCCCCATAAACTCCCCTGTCTCAGTGTGGGTTGCTATAAACAAAAATATCACCAATGGGGTGGTTTAAACAACAAAACTTCACTTCTCACAGTGCTGGGGGCTGGGAAGCTCCAGATTAAGGGGCCATCGGATCCAATGGCCAGTGACAACTTGCTTTCTGGTTTGCAAAAGGCCACTTTCTCCTTGTATCCTCATTCAGCAGAGAGAAGAAAGCTGTGTCTTGACAAAGCTGTGTCTCTTCTTATCCGGGTATTTCTCCCATTTCTGAGGGCCCTCCCCTCATGACCACTCATCTTCCATAGGCCGCACCTCCAAACACCATCACATTGGGGCTTAGGACAGCAACAAAGGAATTTGGGGGCTGGACAGAACATTCAGTCCCTGACACCCCAGAAGCAATTTCTCCTTTTATAATTAACATCTGAGATATGTGTGATACATTTGTTACAACTAATGAGCCAATACTGACACGTTATTATTAACGGAAGTCTATACTTGACTCAGATTTCTTTAGTTTTACCCAATGTCCTATTCCCAGTCAAGGAGCCCCTCAAGCGCATCACGACCTTTAGTCATTGGGTCCTAGGCTCCTCTTGGTTGTATCGGTTTCTCCTACTTCCTTTGTTTTAGATGACCTTGAAAGTTTGGAGAACTGGTCATATATTTTACATAATGTCCCTCAATTGGGATTTGCCCAATGTTTCCCTCACGATTAGACTGAGGGTGTGAGGCAGGGTTGGGTCTCTTGGGAAGAGGTGGCTTCTTATATCTGGGGGAATTGCAAGGCCTGGCCCTTCCCTTAAGCAGAGGGGCCCCTAGAGGCCCTCCTGGCATGGGGCTGATTTCCCAGGCCAGCAATAATGAGGAAAGAGGATACAGACAGACTGGGGGTCCCCCAAAGGCACTGTCCACCCCCAGGCTTCCTTCTAAAGGACTCTAGCTCATGGTCTGAAGTTGATTATTAAAAACTCTGACTAGCATGTCTGCAACCCTTCAAAGTTTTCAAAAGACAATTATTCATAACAAAACGAATCACTGGAAGAGGAGCTCCAGTGCCAAGCTACTGTTCACAGCCCTGGAGTGGCCTGATATCATGCCCATTTCACAGATAGGGAACAGCTTCACTGAGGTTGAGCGACCTGCCCAGTCACAGGGCTGAGAAGTGAGAAAACAGGGCGGCAAACCCAGATCTGTCCTGACTGCATACAGGGTCCCTCTACTACCTTGTCATCCACCTGCACTGATTTACAACCCTGCTCTCACCCAGGTGAAGAACCGAGGCTCACAGAGGAGAGGCGCCTCAGCACTCAGAGGCCTAACCTGTCGTCACTCAACAGAACTGGGACCAAAGCCCAGGTGCCCTGATCTTCCCAGGGCCTACCTGGGGACAGGGCTGGTATCGGGGCCCTGGGGTGCGGCCTGAGGAGCACTTCGCAAGCAGCCCAGCCAGGTGGCATTTCAGAGGGAAGGTGCCTGTGTGCAGAGCCTTGCCAGGCTCTGGGGCTCTGGTGTAGGGTTGCCCCCAGACTCCTGCAGGAGTACAGGGGCCAGAAAGGACTTCCATGATGGCCACTCACTGGATGCTAGACAGCTGTGGGGCTCCAGTCCTCAGGGGTTCCTCAGCACATCCCCACGCCTGGCCTAAGGCAGTTGCTCGCAGGACAGAGAAGGAAGGAATACGTCAGTCTAGTGCAACCTCCCATCCCTGGGGATGAAATGCCGTCTGTCCTGGCCCTGGGGTGTCACCAATCTCGCCTTTCTCCCATAGCTGGGACACCCACTTCCCACTCTTGGAGCACCTCCTTTCTCTTTTTTGGACTCTCCTATCTCTTAACGCACAAGTTTCCCTTCAGTGGAACAAAAACCTCCTCCTTTTGGCTGCAGTTCAACTTTCTGGGCCGCACAGAACAGAAAGACTTTCTTCACTTCTCTCAATGTTCAGCTGGGTGGCCCCGCTGCACCCCCAAACAGCCTCTGCTTCATATCCAGCCCCACTTCCCCTGGGGCCCTGCCCTTCCCCTGCCCTCCCACCCTAACTGCCCCCACCTCCCTCTTCCCCCTCCTGTTCTGCCTGTGATGGGTTGAGTTGTGTCCCCCCAAATCCGTATGTTGACAGCTTAACCCCTGGTACCTCAGAATGTGACCTTGTTTGGAAACAGGGTCATCACAGATGTAGTGAGGTGGTAGGGTGTGTCCTAATCCAGTACGGCTGGTGTCCTTATCAGAAGGGGAAATTTGGACTTAGACGTAGACATGCACAGAGGGAAGATGATGTGAAGACACAGGGAGATGGCCACCTGTGAACCAAGAAGAGAGGCTTGATCCTTCCTCCCAGACTTTGGAAGGAACCAACCCCGCCGACAGCTTGACCTTGGACTTCTAGCCTCCACTGTGAGACAATACATCTCCATCATGTAAACCACCTAGTCTCTGGGCCTTTGTTACCGCAGCCCTAACAAATGAATATGCCCCCCACCCTGTTTCATTCATTCAAAAATACTGAGCCCCTGACAAGGGATAAGACAATGAAGATTAACAAACAGAAGGCTTCACGGGGCCTACACCCTGGTGAAGGGAAGAGATCAGCACATAGTGAATACCTGAGATAGGAGAATTCTACACTGTGGTAAGAGCTCGGACGGAAACAGACATGGGCTCCTTTGACTTTCCAGCAATTCTCTGTCCCCGTCAGCCTTTTCCCTTCTTCCTAGATAAGGACTCGGGCCTCTATCCTAAGTAGGTCTTTGCCCAACCTTGCTGTGCTCCCCCTGCTTGTCCACCTGTCCTCCATTCTGTCACTGGAGAAAACTTTGAAAGGGCACCCGCCACCCCTGCACCTCCTAACCTCAGAGATTAGCAGTGTCCTCCCCAGTGCCTCCCGTACTGCTCTTCAGCCACCCCTATGGCCCTGCCAACCTCTACCTTCCCACAGTCTGCTGCCTTCCTGGACTCGCGTCCCCTCTTGACTGCCAGGACCCTGACCTCTCCCCTCCTCTACTCTTTTGCCACCTCTTCCCTCTGCTCCCACTTCCCTAACTTTTCACTGGGAAGAATTTCAAGACTACAGAATAGTTGCTAAAACAGGACAATGAATACCCTTGTATCTTTCATCTAAATTCACATATTGTTAGCATTTTGCCACTTTGCTTTATCTCTATGTGTATATACTTAGTAGGATTAGCTGCTGAGCCATTGAACAGAAAGTTGGAGCCATCATGACCCATCGTCCTGAAGTATTTGGGCTGAATCTCCTAAAAGCAGAGCACTCTCTTACACGACTAAAGTTTAAATATTAAGGAACTCTTACACTGATACAGTAGTACCACTACTATTATGTAAAATACAGTCCATACTCAAATTTCACCCATTGCCCTAATTAATGTCCTTTGAAGCATTTTTTTTTTTTCCTGATCCAAGAGCTAACCCAGAATCTCGCACCGCACTGAGTCATCACAACCCCCCCTTCGGAAAGCCACCGTTTCCAAGAGTGCCCGCCTTCGGGTCATCACCTCTCTGTGGATGGCTCAGGGTTCTCATTTATACCAGCATTCCCAGCCTCCTTTGGTTAGTTCCTCCTCCCTGCACTGCCAGCTTCTCTGGAACAGGGATTCTAGTCCAGCTCTTGAACCTCTGTGCCAGGCCCAGCGCATGGTGCGTGGTGAGTGTGCCACAGAAGCATGGGGAAAACCGTCCGCCGCAGTCAGCTAGACCTGACTTAAATTGTGGCTCTACCGGCCTCTGCTGTTGGGACCTTCTCAGGTTATTTCACAGCTGCTGTGAGCAGATAATACAACCTGCCTTGGGGGGCTACTGTGAGAATCTCCTTGGGTATTCTCTGGCACGCAGCCTGCCTGGAAGGAGGAAGGGGGCTGGGAAGAGGAAGGATTGATTGTCTGTGATGTTCAGTAGAGCTCAAAGTGGCGGAGAGCAATGCGGCACCGTCCCTAGCTCCTGGGCTCTCCCTGCTCCCTGGCTCTAAGCAGTCTGACCCTCCCGGGCTTGGTGAAGAGAGAGCCTCGTGTGAAGGAAAGCACATTTAATACATGAAAAATCAAGCTGGTCTGGAGCTGGCTCATAGGATGGAGAGGCAGGATTCAAGAACCTTGGCAAGACACCCCTCCTGAGGTCTTGACCAGACACTTCATGAATATGATAATCTGGCAGTGAATTAGCCCTGCTAGAGAACAGCCCCTGCCTCCCCACAGAAGAAACGATTGAGGATTCCAACAGCCTAGGGCCCCTCCAAAACCTCCATCAGGGCTGCGATGGGGGTCTGAGGCTTCCCGAAGTAGGAAGCACTGGCTGCCCCAGGAACACATTTGTTAATATCAGATTCCACAGCAACAGCTGGATCCAATTTAGCTGCAGAGCATTGACAGCAAGTGCTGGCCATCAGTCAGCACCCCTCAGGAGGCGCTGAGCCTACCATTCCGTTTTCCACGGAGATAGGGTTGCTAAGGACTCACTGTGCTCATCCAGCCCCCTGTGCCTTCCAAGCAGCTGGGGAGGGAGAGGAAGTGACCAGCATTCACTGGTAACACAACTTTGTTCCCTGCAGACTGGTCTCTCTGCCCGCCTCTCAGGTTCTCTCAAACAGCAAGTGATTGCCAGGGGGGTCTGGTGGCAGGAAGTTGAAAGCTCTCTGCCTGCATGGGTGTTTGGGTTCTGGAGTACCATTTATGCCTAATGCTAAGGGACACAGATATACTCACGTTGCCCCCCAAACACACACACACACACACACAGGCACACAAGTGTGCATGCACACCATGCCACTCTCTGGCATCAGACTTCCATCATACCCTCTGCTTGGAAATCACAGGCTCTCAGAGCAGGCAGAGTAACCAACCCTCATTGTCCAGAGAGGGGCAGGGACCTGGCAAAGGAGCAAAGCAGGTTTCTGATCCCAGTGCATCCCACTGCAAATCAATAATATGTATTAATGATAACAGTAACCTTATGTTTACTGGGTGCCCTAATTTAAGCCAGATTCTTTTGATGGATATTGGAAATACAGTTGTTCTTTTAAATTAATGGTCCAAATAACTGGAGGCTTGGCAAGGTGAAGTATTTTGCCCAGAGCCTCATACTTCATTTGTGCAAAGCTAGGAATCAAACTTAGGTCAGCTTAGTCTCAAATGATAGGATTTCCTCCCCAGCAGGTGGCTGCCTGAAATTCCAGCCCTCAGTCCTCCCAGGCCCGTGTCATTAAAATGTAGATGGCCCTGTCAGGTCCTGCCAACGACTGACTGAGGGGAACAAGGGAGGAGGGCACCAGAAGGGGCTGTGGGTCCTCCCCCAAGGAGGTGAAAGGGTGTCAGGGACCGTTTTCCAGCCTTTTCAATTTGTCAGCCTCCAAGATGGAATGGGTGGTTGAGGCCCCTTGAAAATACCTTCCTGGGAAGAGCCCCCCTTTTCTGTGGGAGGACAGTTTTCTGGGTAGGGGGCAGGGAAGCAGGGCTCACGCAGGGCACTATATCTGGGACACATTGATGAAATCCTCCTGGGGACGGTTTAGTCATTTGTATTAAGAGCTTTTCAAATGTACTTACTTTTTGACCCAGTTTTACTGTACAAACATCTATCCTGAACCACTGTCTTTGTCTGTCTGATAGTCATTTCCCTCCTTTTGAAAACTACAACGCCAGTCTGCCTCTGCAACAATTAGTCTGCCTATTCCCGGTGGGGCGGACATGCCATGGGTCATGGCAAATCAGATTCCTCCCACCGGCCACAGTGACTGGTTTGGGGATGAGCTCGTGAATCAAACCAGGCCAATGGGATTCAACTCTGAGACCTCTGTTGGCACTATTGACAAAGAGAACTATTTTTCAAGGATATTATGAAGCTATCAAGAGGTGAACCCATCGGCAGCCATCCTGCCCCCTCTTCCTCGTGATGGGGGGTGGTTGTAAAGTGGGGGCAGAAGTCCAGCTGCCCCTCAACCACAGCATCTGAAATTCCACCGTGATCGTTCCTTTGGCTCGTGTAGGCCTTCCAGACTCACAATGGCAATGCCCTTGGGATGCGTTGTATGGGTTAACAAGGAAAATCAACCCACACCCTCCTATTTGGGCCCACTCACTGTAAGGCTTCATGAAAATAACATTGAGGCAAGAGCTGAGAATCCAGGGAGTTTGGCAAGATCAGGCATCAGTGGACAGCATTCAAGTGCTTCTGTCCATCCCTGTAAATCCTTGAGCATATAAAAAAAAAACCCTGTGGGTGCACCAGGTGGCGAAGGCACCTGCAGTTAGGAGGCTTGCAGAAAATAGAGAGAACATGTGAGTTGGTGGTCTAGAAAAGGCAGGTTGAACGGGAGAAGACCTTGCTGGGCCTGAAGAATCAGCAATGCACAGATTGAATTAAAGGAGGCTTTGTGTTGGAAACCAGAGCTTTTTATTCCTTATTCTAAGCAAGAAGTAGTTTGTGCAACACAAGACAACATTAAAAAGAACATTTTGCGGGTTAGTTACCCCCCAAAAGTAGCCAGGAGAACTTAACTGCACTTCTGATTCCATTCGTTTTAGATTCTGCTAATGAATCTGGTGGCAATCACAGCGAGACTGAAGCTGGGGTCCAGGCTAGGGGAGGCGGGTTCCCACCCACCTGTGCGTTCACCCTCAGCCATCAGCCCTGCAACCAGAGGCTGAAATCAAAGAGCAATCGATAAAAACAGGTCTTCTAAGCTAGAGGTTCATCTTATAAGGAGTTGGGGCTGGAGGTTCACTTAGGAATCTGTTGGTTAAAAGTCTGGGATTACAGGCCTTGTAGAGTCGTTTGCAGGGCAAAGTGTGCCTTCCCCAGAAAAAGAAATTGCCCACTTGCAGGCGTAAACTTCTGCTTTGGTATCTCCAGAGTTCTGACTCTAATGACCACATACATAGGTCCCACTAGCTGGGATTGATGGGACAAGGTTATTGTCATCAAACACATTTCTTTCTTATTCTTGTTGAAAAGCTCTCAAGGGGACTGGAAGTTTATTTTGAGTTAGGATACTCCTCGCTTTTTCTCTCTCACGAAAAACGTTGTGCTAGGGTATTTGGGTGGCTCAGACAGTTAAGTGGCTGCCCTCAGCTCACGTCATGATCCCAGGATCCTGGGATTGAGCCCCACATCGAGCTCCCTGCTCAGCAGGGAGTCTGTTTCTCCCTCTCCCTCTGCTTTTCCCTCTTGCTTGTGCTCCCTCTCTGTCTGTCTCTCTCTCTCAAATAAATAAATAAAATCTTTTTTTTTAAGTGCTAGTCATGGGCCTAAAGAATTATAAATGTGTGATTTTAGTTAAGAATGTGCTTTTTATTTTTCTTAGAGGCTTTCTGACTTTGATGCTAGTTCTCAGTGTCTGACACCAGGTTGGCAGAGGCCAGCAGGAAAGGAAGGGGATTTAATGTGGCAATCTGCCTGGAAATGAGAGAAAAAGTTCTTCCTTACTAGAGCCTCTAGCTTAGTCAAGGCCACAGAGAAAGAAATATTCTTCTGTCCCTTTTTTTTCCTTTAGGTTTTCTTTAAAAATTCACTGAAGTAATATAAATATGTTTTTAAAAAAATCAAGGGACAAGGAAGGACTAATAATGAAAGGCAATTATTTCTTGTTCTTGCTGCTGCTTCTAAGAAGGAATCACTTTCAGCTCTGACTTTTGGTGGATCCTTCTGTATCGCTAATTCTTGGTGTATAAAGCTTTTTCTTTCTCTTTCTTTCTTTCTTTCTTTCTTTCTTTCTTTCTTTCTTTCTTTCTTTCCTTCTTCTTTTTTATTGAGGTATTATTCAATGGAACAAAATTCTTCCTTTTAAGGAATGCAGTTCAGTGGTTTTTCGTATATGCATGAAGTTGTGTGATCATCACCACTATCTAGTTTGAGAACAATGTCATCACCCCAAAAGGAAACACCATACTCATTGGCCATTATTCTCCATTGCTCTCCTCCCTGACTCATGGTAACTCATCTACTTTATGTTTCTGTGTATTTGCCCATTCTGGACATTTCATATAATTGGAACCACACAATTGGCCTTTTGTTATCTGGCTTCCTTCACTTAGCAAAGTGTTTTTCAGATACATCTATGTTGTAATATGAACAAGCACTTTCTTCTTTTTTAAGGCTGCATAATATTCCATGGTATGGACATACCACAATTTTTTTATTCATTTATCAATTTATGAACATTTGGCTTGTTTCCTCTTTTGAGCTATTATGAATAATGCTACAATGAACATTCATGTGTAAGTGTTTGAACATCTGTTTTCAATTCTCTGGGGCATGTATAACTGCTTTCAATTTATCTGTTTAGCATTCTTGTTATGAGAAATGAGTATTTAACTTGTTCATACTCCTCTCTCTCTTCCCTGCCCCATCCCTCTCTTCACTGCATCTGTAAACACAGCAGTTGTGATCACTTCCCACTTAAATAACAGAAACCTTACTACAGGGGATTACACACATAGGCAGATATCTTTCTAACTTAACAAGTTCAGCTTATTGTTAGTTTGGCCACCAGACACTGCCAGCAGCAGTCCAGGCTCTCTTAATCTTTCCTCTCTACTATCCTTAACAGATTAGTTTTTATATTTATGTTTGTCTCCTTTTGATTACAAGATGGCTGTGCAGCTCCAGATATCATATCCGCATACGAGACAGGATGAAGAGAATGGGCAAGAAACTGAAGTTATGTTAGTTGCCTTTTATCAAAAAAGCATTGCTTTCTTAGAATTCCTCCCACCAATAAACTTCCACTTAAATCTCATTGGCCAGAACTAAGTCATATGGCCACACCTAGCTGACGGGGAGCTGGAGAAACCTACAAGAGCAGGATTGACGTCATTGGCTTAGATTGGTGGTTCTCGACCTTGGGTACATGTTAGAATCTTCTAAGGATATTTTAAAATGTACTGATGTGTATATGGTCTTACCCTAGTCCAAGTGGTTCTCAACCAGCGGTGGTTTTGTCCCCCATGAGACATTTGGCAATATCTGGGGACATGCTTTATGGTTGTGAAAGGGACTGGGATGTACCCGGGATCCAGTGGTTAGAGGCCGCAATTCTCCCAAATATCTTACAATGCACTAAACAGCCCCCACAACGAAGACTTATCCAGTTCAAAATGTCAATAGTGTCAAGACTGAGGAACTGCCCTAGAGCAATTAAATTATAATCTCCTCCAGGTAGTTCCAACGTGCAACCAGTATTGAGAATCACTGGTTGCGTGAATGATCCATTACCTGTAGCTGGGCACATGGATACCCTGAATAACACTGGGGTTCTCTCACTAGAACAGAGATTGAAGTGGATATCGGTTAGGTAGTAAGTCTGCCCCAGTAACTGTCATATACTGACACTCTACTTCTAATTCCATTAATTATTCAGTATCTTTTGGCTCTCTTTTTATGAGATGAAATTAGTTCCCTCACTTTGAATTCTTTTTCTCCCTTCTGCCTTTGAATTTCTGTAATTTGAAATTTTACATTGACCGAGTTAATAACATTCATTTTCTGTCTCATAATCAAAGTTATATCTGTATGTTGTATAACTATATATTCTAAAAGTTGAAATTTAATAAACAGGATTTATATTTCGATGATATAAATGTTTACTGCAAAACTAAGAAATGTTTTTTAATTACATTTTTTTCTTTATCACTTTTTTGCTGGAGTTTGTAATTTTCCTGGAGTTTATAATTTCATTTTTTTCTCTTATGCTATTTGACTTAGGTCATTTTAGAGAGTTGTTCATATAACCCCATTTCTATGTGGTATAAAAGAATGAGCAAGGAAGAGATAAGCACTAAAACTAGCCAAGTTCCTTTAGACCTGGAAGCTTTCACAATCACCTACTTCCAGTTAGGTGAAAAAGTAACTGAGGAATCTAATTAAGGTAAAGTTGGGAATACAGAATTGAGTGCTAATATTACGATCCTATGTACCTTACGTTCAATAAATATTTGGTGAATAGTGTTAAATATCTGGACCTGTTTGAGGGCAATCTTATTGATGTGTTTGTCAGATACATATAATATGATTTTATATATTATGCAATGGTGGTGTAACGATACACTGATAGATTAATTAACCATGTAACAACTGTAGATATTTTTACCTACAGTGGATATTTGTTATTACTGACTGCTCTATACCCCAAGAACTTTAACATGAACTTACATTCAGACTTCCTGTGACCAAGAAGCAAGTTCCCTACTGCTGTGAACATCTGGAACAGCAACATTCTGTGACCTCCAGGCTGCTGAACACTTACCCTGATTACAATTCCACATGTGAATCCCTTCTAGACCACAATGGCAAGTTAAATAACTTTTATGATATGCTTCCTTGAGCTCTACACAACAGTGTAGATAAATACTTGGATTCCCAGAAGCTGTGTAATTCAACCTATTCAATAGGTAGTACAATATCATATTTCCATAGACTATTTTTGCAACTAGTGTTGTTGTATTTTCTGTTAGTCTTGCTTGGCTAATTTTTATTAGGCTAAAATTTATATAAAGTGAAACACAGATGTTAAGAACAATTCAAGGTGGGGCGCCTGGGTGGCCCAGTGGGTTAAGCATCTGCCTTCCGTTCAGATCATGATCTCAGGATCCTAGGATGGAGCCCTGCATCGGGATCTCTGCTCAGCAGGGAACCTGCTTCCTCCCCTCTCTCTGCCTGCCTTTCTGCCTACTTGTGATCTCTCTCTCTGTGTCAAATAAACAAATAAAATCTTAAAAAAAAAAGAGCAATTCAAGGAGTTTTGACAAATGCATACACCTGTGTAACAAACAACTCAATTGGTTAATTTTTCTCTTTGGGGAATTTAGGGTAAATATTAATTTGAGATAAGGCCCAAAGATATCTGAAAAATATATTATTTTTTGCTTTCTAAAAAAAGATTTTTTATTGTAGTAATAAAATTGTATTTTATTTTTTATTTATTTTATTTTTTTAAAGATTTTATTTATTTATTTGACAGAGAGAAAGAGATCACAATTAGGCAGAGAGAGAGGAGGAAGCAGGCTCCCTGCCAAGCAGAGAGCCCAATATGGGGCTTGATCCCAGGACCCTGAGATCATGACCTGAGCCGAAGGCAGAGGCTTAACCCATTGAGCCACCCAGGTGCCCCTTTATTTTTTATTTTTAACTGTATTTTATTGTATTATATGTGAACTCACATATAATAAAGTTTACTGCCAGCATCATTTAGCACATTCACAGTGGCCATATAGGTCTAGAACATTTTCATCATTTCGAAGGAAACTCTGTACCATTAAATGGTCACTTCTTATTCTCCCTAGCCACCCTGTCAACCACTAGTCTGCTTTCTGTCTCTGTAGATTGCCTATTCTGGACATTTCATATCAATGAAATCACACAGTATGTGAATTTTTGTGCCTTTTTTTTTCTTAGCATAATGTTTTCAAGGGTCATCCATTTTGTAACATGTATCAGCACTTCATTTCTGTTTATACCTGAATAATATTCCATTGTATGGCTATACCACAATGTGTTTCTCCATCCACCTGTTGACGGACATTTGGGCTGTTTCCACCTTTCGGTTATTGTGACTAGAGCTGCTGTGGATATTGTTTGAACATTTGTTTTCATCTCTGAAAAAAGATATTATTTTATTTGTCACCTAAGGAATCCAAATCTGATAAGTTATCTTCAAGGTAAGAGCTGCATTGGGACCTGCTATTTTGTTCCCTCGCTCTCTGTTACTTGTTCTAAAACAAAAGAAAATAAAGTAAGAAAAGCAAGTCAGTGGTGAAACCACCAAAGATGAAAAAATCTACAGTAGTCATGCTGCTTGGCATCATTTTTGACGACCCCCTTGGTCTGTGCACAGGAACTTGAAAACCACAGAAGTGGAGAATAGAAAGGAGGCACTGGTGGTGTGTTTTGAGTTATCAAAATCACAAGCTTTTTTAGCATTTTGTGTGAAAGGTTTTGATTCCTATCTGCATTCAAAAAATATTGTCATTTTAACCAAAAAGGCTTCTTAGTGGTTCTTTGTAAACCAGGTTGAAGTATGTCAAAATGGTAAAAATGATAATTACCTAACAAGCAGTTCTGGCAATGGCTAAGCCCCGCATTTCAGGGTGCAGCCTTAGCAAAGAGGGACAGAATTAGCTGCAATGAAAATTTGACTGACCTGGTAATAGTGTTACCCAGGGAGTCTGCACCAACAAGTGGAAATGCCACCAAGTTGCCACTGCCCTCCTGACCTCCCCCCACAATGATTCCCCCACCCTTGGAATCCAAGCAATTTGAAAACTCTGAGAAAGTGTAAATGTCCCTATTTGGCCAATACAAACAGGACCTGGGACCTGAGGATTTGTTGAAAAGCAAGCAGGATCATCTCAGCCCAGTGTTCTGGAGGTTGAAAGGCCTGGGAATATGGTGACTGATGCAGTGAGGAATTTTCTTCTCCTCCTGAACACTCAGCTCACCAGAGACAGTCTGTCTTCACCTGTCTGCGACGGCTTGGGGTTGGAGGGATCCCTTCACACTCTGCTACTAGCTGTGTGATCTTGGGCAACTTAATACACTTCAGCTTTAGTTTCCTCAACCGTAAAACGGTGTTAATAAAAGGGCCAACCCCTTCCGGTTAGTGAGAGAATTGGTTTACTCTGTAGAAAGCACGTAGCAGAGAGTCAGGCATGCCATCAGTGACAGGTTTGCTGACAGAATGAGATGAGCACAGCAGGACTACAGATGAGGTATTAACTTCCTGGGCACCCTGAGCCACCCCTGAGGGCCCACAAATGGGGAGAGGTGGTGAGAAGGAACAGGGTAGCCAAATCCCCAAATACCAGGGAGCACTAACAAGGGAAGCCAGCCTCTGTACCTCAGCTCTAGTGGTACACCTGTGGCCTGCCCTGAAAAGCCTCTGTACTTCAGCCTGGGTACGTGTTCCAGCCAGTTAAATGCCTGGGGTGTCTTGGTGGCTAAGTCCATAGAGCAGGTGACTCTTGATCTCAGGGTCATGAGTTTGAGCCCTGTGTTGGAGGTAGAGAGAAATTTATTTTATTTTATTTATTCATTTGAGAGAGAGAGAGAGAGAGCACACCTGCAAGCAGGGAGAGGGGCAGAGGGAGAGGGAAAGAAAATTCTTAAGCAGATTTCAAGCTGAACACGGAGCTAGATGTGAAGCTCAATTGCAGGACTGGGAGATCAGGACCTGAGCGGAAATCAAGAGTGTGACACTTCACCAACTGACCCTGAGATAAATTTTTAAAAAGATTTAATTTTTAAAATATTTTATTTATTTATTTATCTGAGAGAGAGAGAGAGAAAGTGAGAGAGAGCAGGTCAGAGGGAGAAGCAGACTCCCCATGGAGCTGGGAACCCGATGCAGGACTCCATCCTGGAACTCCAGGATCACGACCTGAGCCGAAGGCAGTTGCACAACCAACTGAGCCACCCAGGCGCCCCAAAAAGATTTATTTGAGAGAGAGACTGTGCATGTGCCAGGCAGAGGGCCAGAGGGAGAGGGAGTCTTAAGCAGACTCTACGTTGAGCGCAAGCCTGACAGGGCTTGATCTCACAAACTTGAGATCATGACCTGAGCTGAAACCAAGAGCCAGCTTAACTGACTCCACCACTCAGGCACCCCTAGAGATAATTTTTTTAATGCCTTTCAATTGTACTAATTTTGCAGGTAAGTTTAAATATACAAAAATTTGTCTTATACATCATTCATCCAACATTATTTATTGATTACCTACTCTGTGCCAGCCACTGTTCTAGACCAAAGAACACAGCAACAAATAAGACAAACATTTATGCTCTCATGGAGCTAATGTTCTGGAGGCACTATGCTGCATAATGCCTGTGTCCTTAACCTCCTGTCCCTGAACCTCTCTAGGTCTCAGTTTTTTAATCTGTAAAATGGGTATGAGAATGATAATAACTATGTCATAAAGTCTTCGTGAGTTTTTGGGTTTTTTTTTTCTTTAATGAGGTGTACGTGATATAACATTGTATTCGTTTTGGGGGTACAACGTAATGATTTGATATTTGTATATATTGTGAAATGATCACCATAATAAGCCTAGGTAACATCATCACCATAAGTAGTTACAATTTTTTTTCTTGTGGTAAAGACTTTAAGATCCACTCCTTTAGTAATTTTCAAATATGCAACACAGCATTAACGAGGTATGGTCACCATGCCCTATATTACATCCCCATGGCTTATTTATTTTATAACTGGAACTTTGTACCTTTTGACTCCCTTCTCCCATTGTGCCTACTACCCCCACCTCTGCCTCTGGCAACCGCCACTCTATTCCCTGTGTCTATGAGTGTGAAGTTTTCTTTTTCTTTTCTTTTTTTTATTTAATTTTATTTATTTGACAGAGAGAAGGAGATCACAAGTAGGCAGAGAGGCAGGCAGAGAGAGGGGGGGAAGCAGGCTCCCCGCTGAGCAGGGAGCCCAATGTGGGACTCGATCCCATTACCCTGAGATCATGACCTGAGCCAAAAGGCAGCCGCTTAACCAACCGAGTCACCCAGGCGTCCAAGTGTGGAGTTTTCATTGTTGTTGTTATTGTTGTTATGTTTTAGATTCCACATCTAAATGAGATCATAAGATCTCTTCCTCTGTTTGACTTACCACATTTAGCGTCATGCTCTCAAGATCCATTCATATTGTTGCTAATGGCAAGATTCCCTTCTTTCTTATGGCTGAGTAATATACATATTATATATATATGTCACAATATCTTTATCTATTTATTCATTGATGGACACTTAAATTATTTCCATATCTTGACTATTACAAATAATGCTACAATAAACATAGGGGTGCCTTTATCTTTTTGAATTATTGTTTTCATTTTCTTTGGGTAAATACCCTGAAGTGGAATTGTAGGATCATATGGTAATTCTGTTTTTAACTTTTTTCGAGGGAGATTGGCAGAGGAAGAGGGAGAGAGAGAATCTTAAGCAGACTCCATGCCCAGTGTGGAGCCCCACACGGGGCTTTATCTCACAACCCTGAGATCATGTCTTGAACCTAAATCAAGAGTTGGATGCTTAAGCAACTGAACCACCCAGATGCCCCTATTTTTTTTAAGGTTTTATTTATTTATTTGACAGAGAGAGAGAGATAGAGAGAGAGAGGGAATACAAGCAAGGGGAGTAGGAGAGGGAGAAGCAGGCTTCCTGCCAAGCAGGGAGCCCAATGCAGGCTTAATCCCAGGACCCTGGGATCATGACCTGAGCCAAAGGCAGATGCTTAATGACTGAGCCAACCAGGCACCCCAAGTGTCCCTATTTTTAAAGGAAACTTCATACTGTTTTCCATAGTGCACCAACTTACATTTCTGCCACCAGTGCATAAGGGTTTCGTTTTTTCCACATCTTTGCCAACACTTTATTGTCTTTTTGATAATCATCATTCCAATGGTAATGAGGTGATATTGATAATGAGGTGATATCAGTAATGAGTGATGTCAAGCATCTTTCATGTACCTTGTATGTCTTGCTTGGAAAAGTGTCTTCTTAGCTCTTCTGTCCAATTTTTATTTAATTGGATTATTTTTCTTAATGTGTTAATATCATAAAGCACTTAGAACAGAGCAAAACACAGAATATGCACTGTGTACATGAGAGGTATTATTATTTGGGAGAAGTTTGAATGAGAAGCATGTTTAGGGAGAAGATCAGGAGTTTCTTTTGGATGCATGTTAACTCTGAGATGTCTGTTAAACACTCAAGGGAAGATCATTGATCAGGAGGTCAGATACACAAGTCTGGAGGTCAAAGGACACGTCTGAATTGGAGATGTAAATCTGGAGGTAACTGCATATGGTTAGTATTTAAAGTCATGAAATTAACTGATATCACCTAGGGAGTGGAGGTAGAGAAGAGAAATATGCCGAGGACGTAACCCTGGGGCACCCCAACATTTAGTAGTTGTGATCTGAGCAGGAATGAGCAGGCATCTGGGAAAGGGATATGAGAGAGGTAGGAGGACAACTTGGAGAGTATAGAGTCTGGGAAGCCAAGTGAAGAAAGCTGTGCAAAACAAAGAGAAGGCCAATGGTCTAATGCTCCTAATGGGTCAAGTGAAATGAGGACTGAGAGGTGGTCATTGAATGTGGCCACAGGAAGGTCACTTGCAGCAGTCCTGGATGAATGGCAGAGGCAAACATCATTGTGGAGTATGATTCAAGAAGAATGGGAAGACATGAATTCTTCAATTCCATGAAGTACAGGCATCATTTTGGAGATATTTCTGTAAAGGAGAGTGAGAAATGAGAAAGAGAGAGGAGAATATGGTGTGAAAGGACATTTTCTTGTTTGTCTTTATTTCATTCAGCATCTTCACAGTGATGTGCACATATATTCGAAGTATTCCTTTATGGGAGATTTGGATAAATAGTCTAATCAAAGAACAGTACAGAACTCTAGGGGAAACTGTAACTGTTCTAGGGCATACTGCTCCATGAGGTTGGAAACCATTTCCAGTATATTGAGTAAAGTTAACTCAAGGGCCTAATGATATGGGTTATGGGTGTCTAAAAGCTGATATTATGGAAGCATTGGTGAGCCCTGTAACTGAACACATATGTGTAGTTTGGAGTGATACAGAATGGAGTATGTTGTACCTGAAAGAAAAGAAGAATGTTGGTAACTCAGAAGGAAGAGGTAAAAATTGAACAAATCTTGTATAAAGTATTCTGGAAAAGGTCTTTATTGAAGGTCCTGAACTTTCAATGAAACAAAACTGAATGGTCTCTCTGGGGTCCCCCAATGAGAGCAGTAAATATAACATGACGGGCACCCCATACCCCTGAGTTCAGGCCTCTGATGCCATTTTTCGCCAAAGGACCCAGAGCTTCCCTGACATCTCTAAGGGTCTGAGAGACTTGGGGTTAAGACAGCACAAGGGTCTGAGACATCTAGTGGAGAAGAAGCAAGGATGCCTTCAAAGACTTGAGGACTCTGTGGAGCTAGGGTAGGAGGCCAGCCTGTGGGGACGACTCCCACTTGGAAGGGTGGCCAAGGAAAGAGGAGTTGCGAAGGAAAATCCATCTCAGCCTTTTTGAAGAAGCTGTATGATAATGCCACGACCAGTGGCTGAGGGGGCATGGGGCTTGTCACCAGGAATACCGAGGCATGATTAGAGGGTTGGAACATTATTCCAAACCCAGACCTCTGGGAAGGGGGAAGAGTTGGAGATCACCAGAGGGCAAGGATTTAATCAACTGTGCCTATGTAATGGAACTTTCATCATAAAGGAAATGATGGGTTTTGGACAGCTGCCAAGTTGATGAACACACTGAGGCTGGGAGGGTGGTGCTGTCACCAAACTCAAGAGGTTTGCCACTTGGAGGGCATCAACTGGACACAATCCAAGGAAGTGTTAAAAGACAAGAACTTTTGGTTACTGGTTACAAGTAAGGAGACAGGGAGAAAGCTCTGTTCCCCTGTGGGGTTAGTACAGGAAGCTTTTATTTAGTGTATTAGGGGGTGGGTGCAGGGAGCTTGCATAGCCGCTTGTGGTTCAATTGCACACACCTAGCATGTCAACATGCTAGTGTGTACATTGTATGTTCAAAAAATAGCAGAAAACTCCACCCATTAAAGGAAATCTTAGTATTCTAATGAGCTAAGAATGAGTTCAGGTCAGGTCTAGGAGGCTTCTGCACAGGTCCTCAGCTCCAATCCAGCTCACATTGGCTCATGTAAGGGGCCATCAGGTGAAACACTTAGTCGAGTATCTCCTTGGCTGGAACTGTTGGTTCTGTAAAACAAAGCACATTACTTCCCTATTTTTGTCCCTTCCTCTCTTCCCTTCTGCTGACAGCTTTCTGTTCTCTTATTTGAGGAGCTTCCCCTTGCATCCTAGCTAACCATGGACCCCATCCCCTACCTTACCTGTAATATCCCATCCCATCCCTGTAACCCCATCCCATACCTGTAACAAACTGGCTGTTTCTGAGTGGAATCCTTCATGACAAACTGATAACCATAAGTAAAGTGCTCTCATGAGTTCCAGGAGTTGTTCTAGTGAATTATCAAACCTGAGAAGGGGGTTGTGGGGAAACCCCTGAATTTGTAGCCGGTCAGTCAGAAGTACCTGAGTACTTGCAACTGACATCTGAAGTGGGGGCAGTCTAGTGGGGCTGAGCCCTCAATTTGTCGGATCTGACACAGGCTGCAGGTAGTGTCGGAGCTGAATTGAATCACAGGACACACAGCTGGAGAAGCAGTGTTGGGCAAGACGCCATGTATTTGGTGTCAGAAACCTTGTGAGTAAAAACAGCTCAACAACCACAGAAGCTTGAAGCCAGGGGAGGAGAGGAGGGAAAGACCAGGGGAAATTTAGGCAGGGTCCATGTTGTGGGCCAGCAGAGTGTTCGTGTTCAACAAACAACGTTTTGGCTTAAAAGCCTCATATTTAAGGGACAGATGTTGATAATGACTACCTTGACTTTCTGTAAAGTCGCAAGAGGAAAAGAAAATCCATGCCTTCAGGAGGGGTCAGTGGTTGGCTAAATGTTAAGTCTTGATCCAGTCACTGAGCAGCCAGGCTGAGGACTGATACAAAATAAGGGTGACCTTGCATTTGGAGGAGGAGGTAATGAGGTCGTGGATATAAAACTCAGCACAATGCCTAGAACACAACAGATTTGTCTATAGTCATCACAAGCAGAGGAAAGAAACCTGGGCTTCTTGACTTCCAGTCAACATTCAGTTTTCTTGTCATCTTGCAGCCTGAAAACTTATTTGTTTGGATAAAATCCTGGGCCTAGAATCCAGCAAACAGGCAAAAAGATGCTTCATGATAATGAGATGCTGCTGAGAAAATAGAAAATTATAAAATTCCGACCTCCTACTTGGAAATGCAAACACATTTCATTTATTCACGGTCACTGATGTCTTTATCAGAGCTAGAATGTCTAACACATCTAAACAACACATGATTAGTCTCCGTAATAGGAACAAAACAAGCTCCCAGTGAACTAATCAGCTAATCACGTTGCAGAGGGTGTTCAGTGCTTTTCCACAACAAATGTGGTATTCAGTTGGTCCCCTGATGCCTTGTGCTAATGCCACGTGGGGCGTCATCTGTCCCAGCACCTGCTGACTTCGGATGCGTCAGCATCCTCAGTCACCGCAGCCTGACACCCTCCAGGTACTGGGCTCAGCTCCAGGTCCTTGGTGGGGTCAGACCTGATTCCAGACTCTGAGAGATCCTGGGGCCCGAAGAGTGCTGGCTGGTTTGTTTATTTGATTTAGAAAAGAAAAGGCTCCACTGTTACAGAACAAAGAGTGAAAAGCAAGTTCCTGGGCCTGGACCTGCTCCCGACTCCATTATTTTACTTACATAGTTTGTAATGCTTAGTCAATATGGAACATTGCTCTATTGCCTAGCAACCAAAATTATAGAGAAAATTTTGAAAGACTCATGACAATAAGCTGGATTCTAAGGGGAGATACAGTAAAGAGAAGGGTCCAGAATGACTAAGCTCCAGGCGGACTCACCTCTGTAACAACAGTCACAGTTAACATGAATTGAGCACTTTTTGAGTGAGGCACTATTCAAAGTGTTCTTCACAATAGCCCGAGAGGTAGATATGATGATTGCCTCCTTTTCCTCACAAGAAACTAGAGGCATAGAGAGATGAGTACTGGTCTAAGTCACTCAGCCAGTGTGGGGCAGGTGCAGAATTTGAACTCCAGACCCTTGGGTTGTATACATCAAACATACTGGCCCAAGAGTGCAGTTCCCTGTGCAGTTCCCAGGAAAAGATGTATTTTGGAGGCCACATAATCCAGACAGTGAAGTCAGTTTTTTTCCCTCATGAGAGACATAGTCATAGATAGATCATTGGAGCAAGGATGAAGGCCCCTGTTTTACTCTGTTATTTTTACAAAATGGATAAAGCATCACTGTTTTTGCTGGTTGTAAAATAAAATACATGCTTATTATAAAACATGCACATAATATAGGACTGTAGAAAGTGAAACCCCCCAAATACACATAGCCATATATAATCCCATTTGCTACAGATGCCAAAGATAATCACTGTTAATAATTTTTTTAAACATGGGTATTTCAAAAAAATACAGCAGACTTCTGTTTCCAGCCACAACTAGCTTGCACTGAGAACAAGTAGACACACAGGTTTTTGAAAAAGCAAAAGTAACAACCTGTTCCAGGCACAAATCTTCCATACAGAAGAATTTCCAATTAGGTAAATAGATACTCATCCTCTCCACCCCCCACCCCAGTCATGAATGGAGCTTAATTCTCCATGAGTGTGGGCTGTTTTTAGAGACACACTTCCAAAAAATATGGTACTACAAGGGGGAAAAGGGTAACTTCTACAGTGGAGAAATCTGACAGACACTACTTTAAGTGATCAAAATTAACATCACTGATATAAGTCAAGTTGACATCATGTACTGTCTTAGTCTGCTTGGGTTGCTATAACAAAATACCCCAGACTGTGTGTAGAGGCTGCTTTTAGCAACAGACTTGAGCAATGGAAACTTGAGCAAGGCACAAGGGCCTACAGAGACCACCAAGCTGAATGCAAGCAGGCTCAGTAAGTGACCCATAGGCCCTAACTGACCAATGGGCTCCTTACAACCAGGCATAGTCACCAAAAAAAGGGGGAAATTCTATACCTTTCCATACTTCCTCACGCCACCTTATAACCACAGCGCCTCACCACCACCTTATGGAAGACAGTCTCTCCTTTGCTGTGCTGCCTGCTGCTCCTTTGCAGTATTCAGTAAAATTCTATCTCCTTTGTTCTGCCTTAGCTGAATTCTTTTCCCCTTCCCTCCACATGCCACCAACCTCCATCCAATTGGAATGCACCACATTTGGTGGCCCTTATGGGGAATCTCTGATGGTTCAGGACTCTCTCCAGATCTCCAGGAATTTCTTGGGACATTCCCCTTAGTGGACCAACTCTAGAACTCCATGGGAAACTGAAGTCCTCTGGCCAAGGTTACTCCTCTGGGAGGATCCAAAGCCCCACAGGAAGCCTGCTAGACAGCCTTTGCCAGAAAGGGTGAGGGATTTCCCCTCCTGCCCTTTGAAGGGATCCTTCCCTCCCTCTCCTTTCTCTTTTGAGTCCTTCAGTGGTTTAACCCAAGTATTCCTCAGACAACTGAAGGTCTCTGGCAAGAGAAGCTCCCTGGTGAAGCTCTGAAGGTCTGAAGATGAACAGGTTGAACTGTCCTTGCCTACAAGGGCAAAGGGCCTTTTTTCTCTTCTCTCCCGCTCCCCCTTTTCTGAGGCGTCCATTCCCAATGTGCAGCCTAGTTGTCAGTCACCGCTCTAAAGAGGGAATCTACATATGTACAGACTTGGCTGGGACCCTTTCCTGATGCTGGCTGACTCCCAGCTGCCTTGCTTCTTTTGCCCTCCACCCCTCCTTTGTTCCCACTTGTCGAGCCACCATCTTGATCTAGGAACAAAACACATTCCTCCACATCTGAGTAGTGAGTTCTCCCCCTCCTTTTCCTGACCTGGTTTGGCCACCTGGTGTCCTGCCTCCCCTTTTGCAGGGGACGCCCCAGCAGGGATTGCTATTGTCATCTGTCACAACTCTATCCTTAATGGGACACCTCAGTAGAGTCAGTTGCCTCACAAAAGGTCCAGTCCTTTCTCAGATCAGTGGGACACCCTGATTGAAATCCCAACCACTAGCTGGAGCTCCATTCCCTTTAGTGGGATACCCCTTTGGGAATGAGCAGCTGGTCTTTCCCACTATGGGACAAATCCCTTCTATTCCTTTGGACTCAACCTTGGACTATATTCTTAAAAACTGGAATCAATTTGACCTCCAAAGCTTGAGGAAAAAGTCTTCTCTTTTTACATTGTTTCCTGGCCTCAGTACACTCTCCCAGAACAAGAGGTATGGCCCCTCCATGGAACCCTTTCTTATAACACTATAAGAAAAGTTGACCTCTTTTGCCAGAACTCCTCCAATGGGTGGGAGGTCCCATATATGCAAGCCTTCATGGCATTGTCCCAAAAATCCTGACCTCTGTTAAACTGTAGAATGTGCTTTGCTCAGTTTCATGGCCTTTCTAACACTGTGGACATCCTAGATGGCCCATGTTTTATTCTACCCTATCATTTTTTCCCTACCCCCTGAAGGCCCAGGGCTTCCCCTGGACTTAAACAACCCACTTTAGTTTTTCCCACAGGTACCCGAGGTAAAAATTAATAGTGGGGAACAAATTGATTGACATTTAGTGGACACAGATACAACATATTTGGTATTAAAGCTAATTTAACCTTGTTGATGTAATTAAAATACACATATTTTTAGGGTTATCCACATTAAATAGAAAACTTTTGTTCTATCAAGGTTTGCTAAAGGGCAAATAAGCTCAGGTTATTTCTGTTGCAATTTGTCAGCAAAAGATGGCTTAAAATGATGGTTAATTTTGTCTGTCTCACAAAATTCTCATGGATAATTGTTAAGATCACTTTCAAAATCTATGGTAATCTGAAACTTCAAAGTTTTGCTAAGTCAATAATAAATTAGGTTGGCTTCATTGGATATCTAAGTCTTTTCCAAATATAATAAAATACTGAAACATTAATTACTAAACATAAGGTTTATCTGCTTTTGACTTCTTATTGCAGAGAAAGTAAAGATACTTGGGTCTGTTGGAAAACATGCTTTGTGCCTTATTAAAAGATTGTACTATAGGGGCACCTGGGTGGCTCAGTCAGTTGAATGTCTGACTCATGATTTCAGCTCAGATAATGATATAAAGTCATGAGATTGAACCCCAAGTTGGGCTCTGTGCTCAGCATGATTATGCTTGAGATTCTCTTTCTCCCTCCCTCACTGCCTTTCCCCACATTTGCCCATAATCTGTCTCTAAAATAAATAAAATCTTTAAAAAATTGTCCTATGAAAAATGCATATTTCCAAAAATTATGAAATGTAATCATAAATTTGTCATCTAAAGTATCCTGGTATAATAGACAGCTCACAATTGCTTACTACTAGAGACTAAGGTTTCTAAGAGCTAAAATTCTGCTAAGTGTAATTAAGACCGATGGAAATAAAAAAAGCAACTCTATGTACTAATAAAGTAGGAGATGTGTAAGAAAGGCATAAGAAGTAAGGATACATTTCCGTTGATGTAAAAGAAAGTAATTTTGTCCTAAAACAAGACTGGTTATTTAGAGAGAAAAGGCTTAGGACAAAATCTGAATGCAAAAGAAAGTTGTAGAAGGTTTGTGAAGGAAAAACTTTAGAAAAGAATTTAATGTGTAGTCAGGACCGAAATTTGAAATGAGTGAATTTTAAAAGTACACTGGTATAAGATCGAAAGTCTGCTTAACTCTCTATTAAAAAGGACAAAGTTTTCTTAGATTGTTGGTCTGCTCTTGATAGAAAATGTAAACAGGGGGCCTTGGGTGGCTCAGTCGGTTAAGGGTTAAGCAGTTAAGCCTCTGCCTGTGGCTCAGGTCCTGATCTCAGGGTCTGGTAGCCTGCCCCTGCTCCACAGGAAGTCTGTTTCTCCCTTTCCTTATGCCTCCTCCCCCACCCAACTCGTGCTCTATCTTTCTCAAATAAAAAAATAAAGTCTTTAAAAAAAAAGTGTGAACAAAAGGCTTTTTTTCTTTTCTTTATCCATCCAGATAACCAAAGTTTCTGTTTGTCTTTATCAGGCCTCTGATTACTTAAAATGCCTCAAAATTTATCTGTAATTCTATTTAGGTATGTGCTTTAAAACTTTCTGAGGGTTCTAACAAACTTCCCTAGAGATTTCAATTGTAAATGAAGGCTTTTTTTTTTTTTTTCTAATTAGGCTTGTTTATTTGACCTGTTAAGTTTCTTGGGAAGCTTCCTCAAACAAATAATGATAAGCTGTAGGCTGTATTGTATGGTAAATGCTGCAACTGTTCAAAAAATATATGAAATTCCTGAAGTTTTAATATGTCGTGCTTGTAAGGTCATGACTTGATAATCTGATTATTGAAGCGTTGCATTTCATAGAAATAACTGGATTTCCTTGTAAGCTACATTATAATGAACTCTCATATCTCTAAACATGTCCATTTTTTTTTAGTTTTTTGTTATTTTTAGTTATTGTTCTGATGCTCTCACAGAATGAGTTTTGTCTTTAAGGAGATTCATGAAAAAGACTTTTGACAAATACAGGTTTTTGATATCTTTAAAATCATAAAACTAAAAGGGGTAAGAATTTCCAGGGCTAACAGAAAAGGCTGCATCCAAACAACTAGAATTAGTGTTATGGGAACTGAATGAATTGAAGAAGGGAATTATAGTTTTTGCCACTCTTATTTAAAACACAGCTGGTGGGGCGCCTGGGTGGCTCAGTGGGTTGGGCCTCTGCCTTCTGCTCAGGTCATGGTCTCAGGGTCCTGGGATCGAGCCCCGCATTGGACTCTCTGCTCAGTAGGGAGCCTGCTTCCTCCTCTCTCTGCCTGCCTCTCTGCCTACTTGTGATCTCTCTCTCTGTCAAATAAATAAATAAAATCTTAAAAAAATAAAAAAAATAATAAAAAAATAAAACACAGCTGGTGTCTAATATTTGTTCTTCCACATTGAGAAAGTTTTCTCTTAAATTATCTATGACTTACAGAAATGTGATGAAGTATTCCTTTGTGAACAAATTGAAACATTTAACTTTTCTCCCTACCTGAACCCTCTGAAATTCAGAAAATCTTAGTGAATATTCTTTCTTTCATGGCAATTATAATTATTTGCATTAGTTCAATGAAAATCTGTTCTCCTTGTAACAGGACACCATTAGAAACATTGGTTATTTTACCAAGGCTTTAACTGGAGACATTCATAGACTCAGGTATCACCAGACACCTTTAAGGAACTCAGGTTGACTTTATGGAGCCAATGAAGCCCCTTGAAAATGTTGGCCAGATACCTTGCTTACAGAGTTCCCAGCAGCCTTACCAGGTAAGTAAAAATGTCAACTATCGAAGGCCTTTTATTCAGGCGTCTCTTTCTCACAATGATAAGAATTTTATTTTGTTGTCTTTTCTGATGTTTCTCCACTTGGCGCTGAGATTCCATTACTGCCTTAACTTCTCTACTCAGATGATCCTTTCTACTCAGGGAGATTCATATATGTTGTCTACCCTGGATTCAGCTGCTCCACCTTTCATAATTCCTACATATAAATTTCCACTGACCAATGTTGACCCATAGGTAGGGAAGACATCTCTACAACCTCATTCAGCAGGAAGAAGCTACCGAATATGAGACCCTTGCTTAAATGGCAAAGATTTGTCATTGTTGGTTTGCAAGGGGGGAATATAGAGGCTGCTTTTAGGCAACAGTCTTGACCAGTGGAAACATGAGCAAGGCACAAGGGCCCACAGAGACCACCAAGACGAATGCAAGCATGCTCATTAAGTAACTCACCTCAAAATGGCCACAGGCCCTGACTAACCAATGGGCTACTTACAACCAGGCACAGTCACCAAAAAAGGGGAAATTCCATATATTCCTGTAATTCCTTACTCCACTCTATAACTATAGCCCCTCACCATCACCTCGTGGCAGACATTCTCTCCTTTGCTATCCCACCTGCTGCTCCCTTGCAGTGTATTTAATAAACTTCTATTTCCTTTGTTCTGCCTTAGGTGAATTCTTTCACTGCCAGCACTGCCAGCCCCCATCCAATTGGAACACACCACACTTGTGTGGCTAAACAACAAATACTTATTTCTCACAGTTCTGGAGGCTGGACGTCCAAGATCAAGGTGATGGCAGATTCCACTTCTGGTGAGAGCCCTCTTCCTGGCTTGCAGATGACCACTTTCTTTTCCCACTGTGCATTCATATGGCAAAGAGGGAAAGAAAGCAAGCCATCTCTTACCCAATTTTAATAGGTATTAATCTCATCATGAGGGCCCTATTCTCACGACTTCATTTAAATCTAATTACTTCCCAAAGGCCTTACCTCCCCTCTACAAATTTTGGCAGAAACAGGTATCCAGTCCATAAAATGTACCCCTTGATATGATGTAATGAGAGAGGTACATTTCATCTGTGGTACTCTTCCGCCAAATCAATAATCCCATCTGATCTATGAGAAAACATTATACAAGCCCAAATTGAGAGACAGTCTACAAAATCCCTGACCGATATTCCTCAAAACTATCAAGGTCATGAAGAATAAACAATAAAGATTGATAAAACTGTTATAAATCATGTTACAAATCTGGCAACTAAATGTGGTACCTGGATTATAGGAACAGAAAAACCTGGCGAAATCTGAATAAAGTCTATCAATTACTTAATAGCATTGTATCGATGTTAACTTATTGGTTTTGACAAACCTAACAAAGCTAGGTAAGACGTCAACATCAGGGGAAACTATATGAAGGATATACAGTGTATATCCTTTCTGTAATTTTGCAACTTTCTGTAATTAAAAAAATTATTCAAAAACCAGTTTATTTAAACATCTTTGTTGTTTGAAGATAGCTGGGACTTAAAGAGTCAAAATCCCTGAGAAAAAGAGAAGTGCATTGAAGTGAGATTGGCCTTATGCCCAGTTCCCCTTTAAGGCATAACCATAGGGCTAACAAGTGCCATAGGGCTGAGAGGTACAGAGGCCTTTGTGGTGGGTCTTTGCTGACTCATAGGAAGTGTTGGTACTAAAGTCTTAGAAACTAAGTAGGGTCCTCAGAAGTCCCACATGATGAGGAAGACCAAGGTTGAAGTTCAGGGCTCACTAAGGAGTTATAAGACCTCAAAGCTCCAATGAGTATCCCAGAAGAGCTACACCTGAGAAATGAAGGTGAAATGGAAATAGTCTGAGCCTTCTAAAGACTAAAACTTGGTTTCAAACCAACTTGGGCTCAGACTGAACTAAGGTGATCCACACTAATTCAAACTGCTCCCAGAGGCAAAAGTAAATCCTCTCTGGAGGAAAGTAACATCATGAGAATCTCAAATTATTTCTACATTTTTTTCATACACAACATATGGCATTCAATAAAAACTCTAAGTGACATGGAATGTGGTAGGAAGGCTAAACATACATGGAATTTCAGAATGAGAGAAAAGGAAAGAATGGAAAAGCAGTTCTCTTTGAAGAGAATATGGCTGAGTGGTAAAAGATATCAAGTCATAGATCCAAGAAGCTCTTTGAGCATCAAGAATAAATATAATGAAGGGGCGCCTGGGTGGCTCAGTGGGTTAAAGCCTCTGCCTTCAGCTCAGGTCATGATCTCAGCGTCCTGGGATCAAGCCCTGCATCGGGCTCTCTGCTCAGCAGGGAGCCTGCCTCCCCCTCTCTCTCTGTCTGCCTCTCTGCCTACTTGTGATCTCTCTCCTGTCTGTCAAATAAATAAATAAAATCTTTAAAAAAAAAAGAATAAATATGATGAAATAGACATCTAGTTACACCATACAAAACTGCTGAAACTCAAGGCAAAGACCACTCTTGAAAAGCAACTAGAGGAAAAAAGACACATACTTTCAAAAGAACAACAAAAAGATTGCTCAGTGAAATATTTGTTCAGTGAAAATATTCCTCCAAAATGAAAGTAAAGTAAAAAAATATTTCCAGTCAAACAAAAACTGAGAATACATTTCTAGCAGATGGGAATAAAAGAAATACTATAGAAAGCTACAATAAGATTAACAGCTGACTTCTCATCAGAAACCATGAAGTCCAGAAAACATTGAAACACATATTCAGTATGCCAGGGGTAGAGGGAGATTATCAACTAAGATTTCTGTATCCAGCAAAACTATAACTCAAAAAGTTGGACATTCACAGCAAATTAGTCATATAAGAAATACTAATTGGAATCTTAAACTGAAATGAAGGGACACTTGGCAATAATGTGAAGACACACAAAGAAATAAAGAATACCAGTGAAAGTAACTACATAAATATAATAAATATAGAAGACAGTGTAAATGTATTTTTGTTTGTAACTCCTTTCTGCTCTCTTCTGTTTCAAAAGATAACTATATAAAGCAATAATTTTAAAACTCTGTTAATGGGATTATAATGTACAAAGATGTAATTTGTATGACAATAAAAGCACAAAAGAAGGGCAAAGGGATAGAGTTATATTGGAGCAAAGTTTTTGTATAAGAGTGAGATGAATTTGTTATTAATCCAAACTAGATCATTTTAAATTAAGATGTTAATTGCAATCCTCAGGGAAACCATGAAGAAGAAGAAGAAGAAGAAGAAGAAGAAGAAGAAGAAGAAGAAGAAGAAGAAGAAAAAGAGAGAAGAAGAAAAAGAGAGAAAAAGAAAAAGAGAGAAGAAAGAAGAAGAACAATGAGGAGGAGGAGAAAGAGAAGGGAAATAAACTAATACATTATAAAGTATCAATTTAATATAGAGGGAAACAGTAATTCCAAAGTAGCAGAACAAAAAAGATATAAGATATATAGAAAAAAAATAACAAAATGGCAGGCACAAATCCTACCTTATTAATAGTTTCATAAAATATAAGTGGGTTAAACGCTTCAATCAAAAGGAAGAGATTGGAAAAATGGATTTTAAATGATCCAACACTGTGTTGTATACAAGAGACACATTTTAGATTCAAAGATACAATAGGTTAAAAATAAAAGAATGGAAAAAGATATACCATGTAAAAATTAGCCAAAGACTGCTAGAGTGGCTATACTAATATCAAACAAAATAAACATTAAGACAAAAATTTTTAGTAGAGACAAAGAAAGGCATTTTATAATGATGAAAGATTTAATCCATCAGGAAGATGTAACAGTAATAAGCACATACGCACCTAACAACCTAAGCACCTAAGCACATATGTACCCTAAATACATAAAATATAGAAGAAAATACATAAAATAGCATAATGAAAGGGAACAAGGTAAATGGGGTTGTGTTCTAAGGACCTTCCACCATCCAGAAATATAAAGTACCGATTTATGTGATATCCCAATAGTTAAGAATGTATATTGTAATCTCTAGGGTAATCTCCTTAATGAATAAAAGAAAGTATAATTAACAAACTAATAGAAATGGAAAATGTGTTTTTAAAAAAACTGATTAATCCAGGAGAAGAAAAAAAGAAAAATGAACATTAAGCCAGTCAGGTGTAGATTAAATGGCAGATTAAAAATTTCAATATATTAATAGTTACAGTAAGCGTAAATAGACTATGCTAATTAAAGGATAAATATTATTAGTTGGGATTTTTAAAACTATATGTTGCTTATAAGGGGTGATCTTAAATTAAATGTAAGGATACAGAAAAGTTGGATACAAGAGAAAGAGAAAAGATACAAACATTAGCATTAGCCAAAAGGAAACTGGAGCAGTGATTCTAATATCAAACAAAGTCCAGAAGGAATATCAGAAATAAAGAGAGGCATTATCAGAAAAAAAGAGAGTAATAAAAGAGTCCATCCACTAGCACTATATAACAACTCTAAATCTGTAAGCACCTAACAACATCTCCTCTAATAATATAAAGTAAAAGCTATAGAATTAAAAGGAGAAATATATTCACATCATACCAGGAGATTTTTTTTTTCTCCCCAAATTTGTTTATTTTAATTTTCCAGTGTTACAAGATTGATTGTTCATGCACCA